>CM060451.1:157785370-158985370 GCA_030545235.1 Helianthus tuberosus | reverse complement strand
GTAGCACTAATGCCAAGCCACTGGCAGCGAACACCAATATCAGAAGAGCTTGTAAAAATAAATTAAATAAAAAAGTAAAACATAACACCAAACAAAAAACTACGTAAAATCGTTGAACCATGCATACCTGTTGTGGCGTGTTAATGCGAAACAGTTAGACAAAAAATGTAAAACGTAGAAAAGAATAACTAAGTCGATCTAGGATCCGCGCGTTGCGACAAACTTGTCAAACGGAGAAAAATAGACGCATTGTGACTTGCCTATCAAACGGGGAAAAACATGCAAAAAATGTTGAACCCCGCACGCATGTTGCTGCATGTTGACTCGCAACCAAAGTTGAAAATAAAATAGTATTGGGGTTAAATTGAAAAGTTGAAAACCTTTGGGTTAAATTTAAAAAAGTCAAAGAGGTTAAAATATAAAAGATAAAAACAATTGGATTGAAAGTGAAAAATACAATTTTTTTAAAAGCTTCCAATGCACATGTTACAAGTATATAATGCAAAAACATATTTCTAATTTATAGCTTGGAAATTACAAAACTAACAACCAATACTACAACCAATTTAGACATGAAACAACATTTATACACAATGTACAACTTACAATGCAATATTATGTTGAAAATTTATAATATATAATTTATAATATATAATATATAATGGGGTTTGTATTGTCGGAAACTTAAGATGCATACATGGGATAGTGAGATTAAACAAAGAATGAGGGTTAGTATGGTTAGATAATATGCATTATCATTTTGTATATGCATAAATGGATTTATTAAGCAACGTAATAATTTTGTTTAAGTTATATTATACGTAAATACATAGCAAACTAACAGCAAAAAGATATACATTGAGTTGTAATCACACACATGAGAGGGATTAAATACGAAGTACAATTTTGATGTGAAACAAAAGAAGTAAATTTAACTAATAACAAATGAACAACCAGATGGAAGGTGGTGTAAAATCATAAAAAGAGGCTAAAAAGGAAAATTTTAAAGTGCTGAATTTTTATTTGTTTCATCATTTTTGACTCACATAACTTTTATTGACATAATTATTTTAGAGAAATTATACCAAAAAATCCAACATTTCATTATCTTTAATTTAGATACAATATCGTTATATTTTATTTTGAAATTACTCTTTCTAAGTTTGTTACGTTACACGTAAATGTTATGTGATTATGCAAATAATGTTGCCTAATTATTTATATAGGCCGTGTTTGTATGTGCATAACTACGAGTGATTATTACATTCATCGTGTAATTATTCACCCGTTTCGTACATTGTACATAGAAAATCAATTATTTAGAGAAGAAAAACAAGACCTTTATAAAAATAAGTCCCAAAATAAATGAATATATGATATACTCAAACATACAACAATAATATACGATTGTGATAAATCCAAAAGGGGTGTGTATATTATAGCAATTTACACATATTGTTTATTTATTTTTTAAATCATAAGCTAGCTAGTATATCTCCCAA
This sequence comes from Helianthus tuberosus, assembly GCA_030545235.1. Classification (NCBI taxonomy): domain Eukaryota; kingdom Viridiplantae; phylum Streptophyta; class Magnoliopsida; order Asterales; family Asteraceae; genus Helianthus; species Helianthus tuberosus. The sequence goes on along the minus strand of CM060451.1, from coordinate 158,983,868 downwards.
TGAAACGGCTCCTCGGCTGCAAGGCTAAAGCCGTTATCAACACCGGCTACCAGCTGCCAAGATGAAGCCGTAAAGAAACCGCCACTCCGGTCAGTGTAGCGGTGGGAAATATCCGGCAAGTCGAAAAATGTATCGTCATCGTCATCATAAGCCATTGTATCTTGGCTTTCTGGCTCGGCTCCATAGTGGTGGCTATCTGGCTCGGCTCCATTGTCAAATGTCATGGCGGCTGCCTTTGCGGCGGCGGCTTGGATGTCTTTGGGTGATCTTGTGGCTGGCTGAGGAAGTAAATGAGCTAGTTTAGGAAAATTGAGCTTAGCCGAGCCGCCTTTTATGGCTAGAGCGGCTACATCATGGGCTCGAGCCGCCATTTCGGCTGTTGGATATGTCCCAAGCCATATCCTTGATTTTTTACGTGGCTCGCGAATTTCGGACACCCATTTGCCCCAACTTCTTTTTCTTACACCATGATAAGTTGGGTGATTTTCACCATCCTCACCCCCACCCCCACCCCCACCCCCATTGTCATTGTTTCTTTTTCGAGCTTTCGTCGAGTTTGTTCTAAACTTGCACTCATTCAAGGCACATGTTACAAGTCCGGTTGTTGCGGTGGTGGTAGAGGAGGAGGAGGTACAAGATGAAAATTGGTTGATTTGAGTTGAGTTCTCCATGTTGGTATGTTCTATAAACTAGAGTTAGCACCCAAATGATACATAAAAATAGAAAGAAAAGGGAGGGGGGGTTGATTGAGGGGTAGTGTGGCATGAATGGTTTTATATATATTCACATTTTGTCTTATATATTTATGTCAATAAATATCATGGCTACCACCACCTACACAGATGGCAATCCACCATGAACTTTTCATGTGGTTTTCTGCATCTTTTTATCTTTTGACATTATTATCAGTAGTGGTAGGTCCAACATATTTTTATTTATATTTCTTTTTATGAAATTTGATGCTTATTTATAAATATGAACCTATGATCTTTTAACTTATGTTGTACACTTGTACAAATGTTACATGTTGAGACAAATTTAGGTAAACTAGCGTTCTCAAATTCAGATTGAACCGGACAGGTCGAATCATGAAACGGTTGTACAATCAATCTCGTTAACTATTTTTTCAACCGTCTTCATTTAAGCATGTAGGTTATAACGTCATTGGTGGTCGACAGTGGCCTAATGTTTTAAAAGTCAACAATATGTTTTAAAGGATTATACCTAATGTTTTAAAAGTCAACAGTATGTTTTAAATGATTGTACCTGATGTTTTAAAAGTTGTAATTATTTAAACTTTTAAATTATATAAAATTGTCTTTTTTTGTCCTTATATGTATTATAACGTCATCTGTTTTTTTTTTAACTAACTAGATGGGAGCGCGGCGGGAGGCTTACAAATTAAAACACAACATAGACGAATTTGTATGGCAGGTTTTAGTTGTCATACTTTAACCAAGCTTTTTACATAGATGAATTTGTGCGGCAGGGTTTAGCTGGTTAATGTAACCCCCCCAGTTTGAATGCAATAAAAAATGCTATTTAAGTCTCTATAATCATCCTTATAACAAATGAAATAAATAGCATACCGCCAACATTTCATAATCATAATAAAAAAACGTCCCAGACATAAAAAATTTCTCCAATAGCTTTTAAAGACTGCAACCAGGATCGTTTATGAGATCATCTTCTCCGTCATCTTCGTCATCCGCTTTATCATAGGTGCTCAGAGTGTTAGTCCGTGGATCCCAATGCCTCCAAATATGAAACAAATATAAAAATCAGATAACTTATGAGTAACGCTTGTGGCTGGATATCATAAAATTCTGACATGGTACATAAGTGTAACTGCTATGATTCTTTTTCAAAATGTTCGAAAACAAACGGGCATATCAATCTCCATGTATAGCTAAGTCAAAGACTCTTAAATATAACTTGCAAGTCTATATCCAGTCAATCATATATCATAATTTCTTTATGAAAAACATAAACATAGGTACAAAAAGAAAATGGTTTGGTATTGATTTTTATTTTAAACTCAAAATTGCATTATGGAAAATATAAAATAAACTGAACAGATCTTAATGAAAAGTATGTATGATCTTACAAGTCCGTGGGAGCAGTTTCGAGCAACCAAAAACGGACGAACAGTGACCTGATCGAGGCTGTGACATTGGCTAACTTGAAAGCCTTCTCGACTATACCACCCGTTACGCTTGAGGAATGTCTCTTTCACTAAGCCAAAGTTTGTCTTCTTTGGTCCAGAAGACAAAAAAAAAGCATACGATTTGATTTCTTTGATTTTGACTGAATCGAACACCCAAGCTACTTGAATCTTGACTTAGTGTATGTTACAAAAGGAAGTCCAATGAAAAACTCAAAGCATGCACTCGTATCGGGTATTTCACCCTTGATCAATCTATCTACTTTCTATCAAAATTCAACAAAAAAAAAACTGATAATACTCGAAGAGCGACCTAAACTACTTTATTTCTGGTTGATTCATTTTATCAAAGCACATAGTGAATCAAAAGTTCAAAACTAAGCACCCCATGACTGTCATCTATAATCAATGTTGCCTTATCAATCGCTCAAATATAAACATTGTGAAAAGGTTATTATTAACCTTTTTATATCTTATAGTGTTTGTAGTAATATATTCCAATTGCACATAACAATATTTATATTCACCTCAAGCTCAAATTGTTGATATAGTCCAGGTCAAAGGTCTTAATAGAGGGACACTTGCTCTAGTGTTGTAAAGGCAAAGAAAATAGGTGTTGAGGACCCCGAGCCAACACGATAGAAGCAAGCTTAAATGCCTAAGTTGTTTACTCATTAGTTTATACATACTAAAGTATACAACAAAATTTATTAACCCATTTGAGCTAAAGCAAAACTCAAATTGACCCATTCACAAGTAAAAGGGAAAATTTTTCATACACTACTGGTAATGTAATAGAAATAGAAACATCAACCTTAAAAAACTTATCGACATGCATAGGCAAGCTACCACCTCCACTTATCCCAGTCTGTACAATGTAACATCCTCTGAATCACTGGTCGGAAGTTTTTGTTACATAAAAGTTAAAACAATAAAATATAGCAAATAAGACATAGATACTCGCTTTAAGCATCTCTGCAACTGAATTTTCTAGTGTTTTGGCATATTTATGAACATCATATATGATGGATATTGCACCACAATTTGATCTCATATGCCTAAACAAAGTGAAAATATCCAACAAAACAAACACAATCTCAATAAAACACATATAATTTCATTGAAACAAATGGACTTACTGTTAAAACCCCATTATTATTGAACTATAATGGCAGCCCTGCCTTCACTTGAGGATTCTCTTTGGATCTCGCCAAGCAATGCCTGATTGATCACATTATACGTAGCAACTATGGATAAATGGAGAGTATGACTTGTCGGACTACCCCCTAACTATTTGTCAACTTGAATCACAACCTAAAACATCCTATACAATGCCTGAAAATAACCACAATAACAAAATCATCATTATGGTACCCCAAAAGCATAATTTATTAGACATAATCAACAAACCAAACCAAACCAAAACAAAACCAGTAACAAACAAAAATACAACAGTATAACTAAAACACACAAATCAGAAACAAAAACGAAAAAAGCAAACATCTGATAAACAATAATCAACACGCCTTCAAAAAATACAAAACCTAAAACAACAAAACGACACCAAAAACGGCATAAACCTAAATGCCTAAAATTTATAAATCATCTGAAACAACTGCTTAGACAGAAAAAACTCCTATACTAACTTGGAGCAACAACAGAAGAACGATATCAACCCTACAACATGACACATAATTAATCAATCAAAAAATAGTATACACAACACCAAATTATCAAATGCATATCCAAATGCAGTTACAGAATTTGAAAGGCAAAGAGCATCGACAAATAAAATCGATAAAAAGGACAACAAAGCCTACAAGCGTTTCACATACCTGGCAAGCAATTAATTATTGACGAAACGACGAAGAGCAGGATATGATGATTAAAAAAACGACAGCCAAAACACCCCAATTAGTTAGGTTAACAATACTCCAGGATATCATGATGTAAAAAATGACGAAAATAAAAGATTAATCATAAAATTAGTTGAATTATAAATCAGAACAACTTCCGTACCCTTGTAATGGCATCGCAGAGATGTAAACCTCGTCTGAGTGACGGAAATGGCTGTGAAATCGATGGTGATTCCTTCCGTAACGCTCTCATAAGCATGAGCAGAACATCTGAGAGTCAGGAAGCGAGAGGTGGAGGCATTGTTGAGGATAGTGAAGGAGGCGACGTAGCGGACGGCGGAAGCCGGAAAAGAGGCCGGGGTTTCCTTCGACGTTTTTGTTTCCCCTCCCTCTCTTGCAATTTTGTGTGGGTGATTTATAATAACTGAAGGAGGCCTACCACGTGACGGAGCTCGGCGGCCTCGGCCAATTGCCGGAAAATCGCCGACTATGTTTCTTTCGGTACAGAGAGAATAGAAAAGGGTTTTGGGTGGAAGAAGAGAAGATGGGTGTTTTGGGTGGAAGAAGGAGAGATGCACGTGTATGAAGGAGAATCAGACATCCCAATTTTTTTTGGAAAACACCCAAAGCCAAGGGTACAACTACCCTTAGCTTGAAGGTGTTGCTTATTAATAAGGTGATAATTCAACCAGTGAATCGGTAAAACGAAGTTGAATGAGAGGTGTGGTTATAAAGACATTGAGATAAATTATTTAAGTTCATGATTGGTTTTACAGGGGACCTTTTTGTGGCACAATAAAACATTGGTTTTAAGAAGGGAACGATGTCTCTTTAGGTATTTTTATAGGCTTTCGCTATTCTCACATTCATAAATCTTATTTTCACATCTCTTTTCACTCTATTTCTATATTTATCTATGTATATACAGAGATATAGAGGAGAAAGGAGATGGCTTTCACTATTCTAACTATAACTTTACTTTAACTAGGGAGAAAGCCCGTGCAATGCACGACATGCATAATAGCTATTGTTTGTTCGTGGTAAGATGTCTGACACGGCCGGTGCATAACATGTAAGACAATACGCCTACAAAGGGGCGTGATTAAAGTTTATTAAACCATGGGCCATAAGTTGTTTCCTTGGCAAAACTTGCCGGCCAAAAAGAAGTGAAAAAAGATGTCTTCCAAGGGAAAAAAACATGAAACAGAAAAAGGGAAAACGCATAAACTCTCGCACGCCTTCCTATCTTATTGGATAACACATAGACCAAACTTTAGCTAATGCATACCACCGTCATCCCCAATCCCATCACCAGCCAACTGACTGCAGTGAAATAACGAAAAGAAAACTATTAAAAATGGAATACTATGTTTACGTATATATGCATCGAAAAGTAGTACGGGTTTTCATTACTAACACTAAGTGCAGACGGTATACCTTTCATGTGGGTCACTGTCAACTGTTTCTTCTGAATCCGAATCTGCATAAGCATGCCTGCGAAGGAAAAGCACTAAACATTTATGTAGACGGTTATCCAAAAATAAATATGCACAGTTACATTGTTTATGGAAATCAATCAATTATAGTTGAAAGTTTTTTTGTTGCCTTTCCATTTATAACGATACCAAGTTTATTTTTTCAAAAGCCAACTTCTCCCCTTATATGTCTTTACACATTCGAAGTGATGCGTTACCAAGTTTTTTTATTCCTGTTTTTTTTAATGTAGAGCAATGCACTTTTATATATACAAACTCAAGTTTCCGACTGTTGTAGCCTCCTAATTTTAAAATAGAGTAAACATATACCAGGTATGTAAATAGCATTTCAGATCGAGTAGAAAGGTAAATAGCACATCTTTAATTAAAATGGTTTATTAAACAGGGCACGAATAAAGTGTAAGCCGATATATACCTTACGATCGCTTCAACGCGCTTAACTGGTGTCGGTATGGGTAGCACCCCCTTGTCTTTAGCTGGGATCGATGGAGGTGTGGAAGAACCAAAGGGCTTACAACCATCCCCATCTAGCAGGACATTCTTGCAGTTGAAGGATTCAAAATGGCCATGATCATAATACGTACACGAATCAAGCTGGAGGGTCTGAGTGCTGGCCACAAGAGAGTGCAAACAATTCGGCAGTGTTGAAATGCTTCCATTAGCGTTCCTTACCATCACCGGAGTGAACTTATCCTGTATGTCAGTAGAATAAAGGTTGTAGACGCGTGACAGGCCAGACTCTGCTGTGAGTATACTGTGAGCAGTGGTCTTTGTCAAGTGTTGGGCGGTGTCATCAAAGCAGACAACGACAGCTTCGGCTGTTGAGTCAAACACCTCGAGTTCTAGCCTGAAACTGTGCAAGGTTTGTAATTTATTTTCAGTTATAAGCCTGCATGAGAATGGCTACAAATTAATACAACTAAACATTTTTAGAAACAAACCTTGCTCTCGGGAAGACAACGGGGTTTTCGCACCCATCACACCACATATCGTTGTCTTCACGCCCCACACCTTTCATGCAATTCCCACCGCCACATGTCAGCCTGAACCACTCTTGGCTATTGCGCATACGTTTGACTTCAACACGACAGGTGAATTCAGCACTCTGCATATATTACCAGCATAACTATAAACTTTAACCATTTGATTCAAAAATGATAACCAATATTGTGCTTATCCAAAATGACATATCCTAAGTGTATATTACATTCTAATGCAAACCGGATTTGACCTTAACCAAAATGACCAACGTTTACATATGCTTGGTTCGCCACGAACTACGTACACTCTTTATCTACCCAATATTTAAATTACATTTTATGTTTTCAATAAATATTTATAAACGTGAATTCGGTATTAAAAAAAACATTACTTTTTTTTCGGTATTAAAAATGTGAATTCGGTATTAAAAATATTTATAAATATTTATAACTGTTAAAAAATATATATAAATATCTATTTTAAAAAAGGGAAAGTGAATATAGGGCTGTTACACACCTAAGATTAGGTGCGAAACCCTTAAAACTACGTAGTTTTGTTAAACAAAACTAAAATAAGTTAATATTCTTTTTCTATTTATTCCCTCTTTCCATTCCAATTTCACAGCATTCATCTTTATAATCTGGGACGATGAATTCAAAAACAACCCTCGAAGCTCTTAAATCAAAATCCAAATGGCTGGCAACTTCTAATCGAGATGGATAGAATTAACATTAAAGTCAAACACTAAAAAGTAATTTGATTATGTAAGAAATTTACCTGGATTATAAATTGGCTGAAATATTGGATAATGATAATCTTGAAAACCTAGTCAACAAATATGGTGGAATTACGCAGCTATTGTAATCTTCATATTTTAATCTCAAATTTAATTTTGAGATACTAGAATGACTATATTAGAATTTAATTTTAAGTTGAAAATTCAATAGACATATATTCTGGTTTAACAGAGGAGCAATTCAACATAATGAATTCACTGATGTCACATAGATATTTTGTGGAAACCCTAAACTTATTTTGATTCAATGGTTTGTATTAGATGCACTTAATCATGAAATACAACTATAATACATAAAATTGTAATCATGTGGAAATTCAGTCAAATCGTAAAATGAACATAAGAAGATTACAAAAAATTGTTAGTTGGGCAAGAGCCATAAATATAAACGGAAACTCGTTTCACACAAAACACTACTCAGTTTCATACTAATATTTCAAAGATGAATCGTGAACGCTCTGAAATTGGAACCGAAAAAGGGAATAAAAAGAAAAATAGTAGTTTTTTTTAATTTTACTACCCAAAACTACGTGGTTTTAAGGGTTTCGCACCTAAGCTTACGTGTGTAACAGCCCCATATTCACTTTCCCCTTTTAAAAAGACATATTTGTATGTATATATATATATATATATATATAATCTATTTTATAGTTAAACGAAGGAACCTAAATGGGTGAATGTAGAAAAAGAATTTGAACACTGTAACAAACTTACACTTTCTGTTTCGTTTTTTTTATGTTGCCAAGTCGTCGGAAATAAAACAAAATTCACAGTCGTTCATTCCGCTTCCGGTTTGTTACGGTTTGTGTTTTTTTCCTTAACACTAAGAATGAGTGTGCACATATAACTTAATAATCAAAGGAAAAAAGGATTACCGGAGCTTAAAGCTTTACGATCGGACAAAGCCCATTTACCCGAAGAAGGAGTGGTGTGAGACGGAACCTTCATCGGCTATGGGACCCGACCGGAACCTCATAAAAGCCAAGCATACTCGCGACTCAGTCATGGTTCATCTTGATGTCCAATTAAGTGGAACAAAGGTGGTAGCAACCGATGACATGTAAAGGGCCGGCTGCGTAAGTCACAGAATCAGCACTCCGACACTACGCAAAACCTTAGTCGGTAGTATGGCACTGCATCAACTTAATCAGAAGGATGGATGTAGCAACAGTCGGTAGTTGCGGCCAACGACGGTATAAATGATGACTAACGGCTGCGACAAATGATAGGGTATGTATTGCGTAATGTAGTGTCGGTTTGTAAGCAAAATAATTATGTGTTCAAAGGATGTTAAATATAGGCTTTAAAGAATTCTCCTTATCAACCGTTTCTACTCTTAAATAATCAAGTATATATGATGAATTAAATAACCAAATTATATGCGATGAAGGTTACAAAAGTTGGTGTAAAAGAAAAGGCTAATGTTATGAAGAATTACATTATGCTTGTCATAATAATTGCTTTTTTCATTTATGTATTTTTAATGATCAATTATTAATAATAATAGTGATCGAAAAGACACAAATGTATTTAAGAGGCTCAATAATGAAGGTTGTAAAAAATTGATATAACTAAATTTTTAAGTGTATATATATTATTTTAATCAATATTATTTTAAGTACTGCATTTAAAACATCATAAATGTTGATTTTAAAACAGAACAAGTAACTAAATTTTAGATTATATATAGATAATAAGCATATTAGAAATAGAATCAAGATTAGATACAAAAATAGAAGAACCAAGAACCACTAATAAAGTAAATACGCTTTTATGTAATTTATTGATTATTGTTGAATTTATAGATTTTTCTTTAATTCTTTTTCTCCTACAAGATTATGATTGAAATCTTTTAAATTGTCTTTCCAATCTGTAGCACAGTGGTTGTGATATCCAGGTGAAGACTCGGCTCGGGATTCAACCCGGGTTCAAGTTCAACGAGGGGCGAGGGTTTACCCATTCCACGGGGTTCCCGCGCATCAGGGGTGTGCTACGCTTTCTTGCGGTGGTCGAGTAGTCGGTCTTTGGACATAGCTTCGAAAGGGTGAGTTTACACATGGAAAGCAGTTAGCCGTTCAAAAAAATCTTTTAAATTCATGACGGTTTTTCTAAGGTCATAAAACATCTCTTTGATGACGCTTATTTGATTTACTCGCTATATATGTCAAAATTGTTATAAATAAACTATATTATGGTGACTATCCACATTCTATCTTCCATCTATTCATGTCCTTTGTATTAATGTAAGAACACTATGTATAGAGGTTCTTTATATTGGATGTTTACATTTCAATAAAAATAAGAATTTCTATTCACTTATTCTCTATAGTATTGTTCTCTCATGTTTAATATAGTTGTATATTGGTTGCTAATAGGCCATTGCATCACAACACGTTATCAGCACGATGCAACGTGTCCCCTATGGCGTTGTAGTCCTTGGTTTCACCCTTGTACGACAGCCTCCGTATAAAACGTCATCGTTAATGAACCACTGATGGTGAAGGCCTCACGAGAAGTTATGGGTCTCTTTACCAAACCAGGTAAATCAACTATTCCTATAAACCTTTATGAATCATATGTTACTATTTCCAATATATTCGACTATGTCTCTTTTGTATTCCTGGCAAATTCATTTTGAGCATCGGGAATGGTTTACCACAAAGTTAAAAATAAAAATCCTAACTTTGGGAAGATGACTTTGATGGGTTGCGACGTTTCATTCATGTATTCCCCATCAAAATATTTTATTAAGTTACTTATTAATTCATTTAAAATGTCGTTTAATATTAATTGAATTTAAAGCAATAAACCATCTTCCTGTTAACATTTAAAGTTATATATTAATAAAATTGAAAGTTTCGTATAAATTCATGAGTTTTAGAATAAGTAATTGAAATGGTTAGTTTGAATATTTTTTATAAACCTCTAAGTTGATACTAAGAAAATTTTATTTAGTGCACTATTATATTATATTTGTTGAAATAAATATATAAATAGAGGTATATAAATTTTGAAATATCTAGATATTATGAAATTAACCTTGATCATTGACAATTTGATATCAAGGCGTTAATTACCACACATCATGCTTTTCTGTATGTTTAAAAAAGGATTGAATGTTTCTTTAAAAAAATATGATAGAAACAATTATTTTATATAGTAAAAAATAATTAAGGATTGATATGGCTTCGCTTTACTTTTATAAATTATGTGTATAGTTTATTGAATAGTAAGAGTAAAGCATTGCTCTCTAGTTTGACTATTAGGTTAATGTAATCTAAATGTATTTTATATTTCTTTTTCATATTATTTAGTTTTAATTAATATAGCATAAATTCAACTAAAGTTCTAATATATAACTTATGAGCTTGAATTAAATATTATTAATTGTAAAATTAATTCTGATTTCCTCATCATTAATTCATTTTGATGTATTTTTACTTAATTTTTTACTCGTTTCGTAATATGTTAAATTGAGAAAAAAAGGTTTATTATACTTAAAAGTTCAACAAACATTGTAATGATATAAGATTATCTCATTTGTCTTATAATTAATTTGATATTATTGTTGTTATTTATGGTTGAAGAAAAAAAATTATGGGTAGCAGTAGTGATTTTAATATTACATTCTAAGGTCATCGTTGTAGTTTATTAAAGTTGTTATAATAAATTTTATATAATTACGTGCTATAATGTTGAAAATTTCATAATAGTTTCTATGAATATTTGTGAATGTTATCATATTCTTGTTTATATTTAAATATTTGAAATACTTGTATGGAAAAGATGATATACGATTAAATTAATCTAACATTGAGAACCTCGTGAAACCTTTTATGTTCTATGCACTAACAAAATTTATAAAAAAAAAGAGTGGACATACTCGATCATATGTTAGTATATGCTACTAAAACATTGTAAGGACTTAAAGACTATGTATTTATATGTTTCAAGTTACACTAAAAATATATATGTATAAGAGATATGCTTTTGATTTATTGTATCGTGATAAGCTAATACAAAAAAAAATTATATATTTCTTACAAGTGATGAAAAAATCTTATTTCATAAGATTGTATCATAACCTATTTATTGGTGACATGTTATATAGTCATGCATTGTATAATCTAATGTATATATTATGTTCCATATGTTATAAATTTGGAAGGGGATATCAAAGTGACCAGGGTTGTGGTATATGATCACAAGCTATAAAAATGATTGAATTGTGGGTACACTTTATATAAAAGACACCTGGAGTGTCTAACTTCTCAAAGCTTATTATGAGTTTATCGAAGCTTGTAAGATTTTAAACCGATAAATATAAATGTCTCGGTTATATAACTACATCTCGATTTATATCATGTGATGAGAAAAATATATACATAATCCATTGAGCAAAACAAGTTCCATTGTCATAGCCTCAAATATGCTCTTGAAGAAGCAAGATTGTTAAAGAATATGTAAGGTTTGAAATGACCACCATGAAAGTTGTGTGATTCTAATCCATTCATTAAGTGAATGTGATGATATAATGACCAATGTAAGGTCGCGATCATGTATATAACAAAGAAAATTGTAATGATGTCACCATGATAGTTCCTTGAATTGCATGTGATGATATAATAATTGGTGTAAAGTTCGTAATCATGGTAATTGAGGAAATTGTTATGATGCTCATGTAATGAGATCAACCATGTTAATAATGTGATGACTATACAATGATCGTTATAAAGGTCGTAAGATATAAGATTGATAAATCTTATACGACTCAACTACTTCTCAATTGATGGTAAAAAAAGAGAGCATTATTTACAAGGAAAAATCGATTAAATTCTTTTTATTTGTCACACTTGAGACATATGCACCTAAAGTAGCAATATCATTATAAGAGTTATGAAAAAAGGAAATGATTTTATACTCATGTGACCTAGTAAACAATGAAAAGCTATGAAGCTTGTTTTGGTTCTACTCCATTCCCAAAAGTGAATGTTATTATATATTAATCATTGTAAATGTAATGATGGACCTAATTGAGACATTTGTAATGATGAGATTAACTATAAGAATTGTAATGATGGTCATTTTAATAATGAGATGGACCACCAAAAGTGGTAAACTAAGGAGTAATTGCATAACGTGATGGTTTTAACTTTGAAGTTATAATATATTATCTCGTATCATACGTTTTGTATTACATACGAGCAAGTAATACACATACGATCATAAACCAGAAGTTTATGGATCGTAATTATTTAATTAGTTGGCATGACCAGTTAGACCACACCGAGTCAATGATGATGTGAAACATAATTAAGAACTAGAAGATTCTTCAAGATAATAATTAGCATATAATGTTTGCTCTCAAGAGAAATTATATATTTGAAAAATAAACGAGGGTGTGTATACCTAAATATTCTGGAAACATGATACCATTTAGTGTTTTAAAATCGATGCATCGTCTAAATGCTTATCAAATCCACAACCTGAAGCTTGTGTGATTGTGGCTTAGCTAATGTGATAGCAATCATATTAATCCAGATTAGTATATTTATTTGATAATAGTGAATTTGATTCCCAAGTTATTAACGATCATTAGAATAAGTGTTATTGTTGAGATGATCACTGAACGTCTACTATTGGTTACAAAGGCAATGATCATGAGAGGAGCAAAAGTTCATTTAGGTACATGTAATTTTATATATAGTATCATCAATTCACATCAAGCCAATAAGTTATAGTTCTCCCCATACAATTGGTTTTTGGTCAGGAACCAAAGATGTCTCATCAAAGATTTTGGTTGTGCGACATATATTGAAACTTGCGACATATATTGAAACTCATCCACCACACCGCACAAAGATGGGACTTCTAAAAAAGTTTGAGAATATGTTGGGTATAAATAATCGTCTATGATTAAATACTTAAAGCCATTAGTGAGAAATTCGTTTATGGCTCATTGGTTTTCACTTTAATGAATGAATGTTCCCAACATTAGGGGGAGATAACAAGCGGTTGGAAAGTGAAAAGTGAAATAATTATCATGTCATCTTGATCCTCAGACTATAAACTATGAACTAGAAGTTTAAAGTATAATTCATTTACCAATATTAAATAACAAATTACCAGACAAGTTCACTGACCTAAATAGAGTGACTAAGTAAGTCACTTAATCTACTGCTTATGCTCCAGTTATATTTGTGTCCCAAGCTGACAACCACATATTTTTGTAATGAGTCTATTGCACGCCTAAAGCGTTGTAGACTAGTTGATTCCAATAATAAAATTCCTCGAAAATTGGAGCAAGTAATTAAGATGGTTGACGGGTGGTCTGTAGGACAACCCTTAAATGAGCTAAATATGTGCATATCCCATATTTTACACGGTTATGTATCGTGAATGTGATAACTACGAGTGTTCGTGTGTTTTACAGGTAAATCGCTTAATTCGGTTAAATTGGAACCGTAGGCTACGGTGAAGATGACCAAGCAGCGCATATGTTTTATTCGTGGAAAAGGTTTCAAAGAATGAAAATATAGGGACATGCATATGCAGAACACTTTATGGGGAGTCATTATTTAATAAAGAAAATCAATTCATCATACACATATGTTGGGTGGATGGCAGACTTGTGTGAAGGATTAAATGGGTTCAAACCCTTGTGCACATGCTTGATGGGACAATTTTAGGAAGGCAGTCAACAAGCACAAGACATTATCATCACACAACACATCACTTAGCAACACCGGCTGGGACTTATCATTGGACTTCGGTTACCACCTGCTTGGACTCGAATTGGGAGACTTTTTGGAGACTTTTTGGGGAGAAACACTTGGCTAATATTTAGTTTATGTGCTTTTGATCTTGATAAACATTGAACTAATTGTGAAGATGATTGTCATGGCTATGTGTGGCTAAACTTTTTATGGTCATCCTAGGTTGAAGGTTTGTATGAAACAATTGTGTTTTGATTTCATATTTCTAGAATGGTAAACTCTATCTATGTCTTGTTTATCATGGTGTGTGATTGCTTAGTTGTAAATTGTTGATTCTTATGATATTCTAGTTTGAAACCATACGTTCTTGGTGCCGTTGGCAATCGAGATATCATGGGTAGAATTAGGATTGGGTAAGGGTTGATTGGTCATCGGGTAACAACCTCACGTTCTAGGAATCTGAGTACTTCGTTCCCTTTTATCACAATAAGTAATTGCACACTAACTATGTCTATGTATTTCTTTCTAGTGGATGATAGCACAATTGTTGAAGCAAACCGGAAACTTAGGATGGTCATTCGTCTCCAACTTGTTTACAAACTCAACTTTCATTTCGCAAATTAATTAGTATTCTTAGTTTTTAAAATCAATCCAATCAAACCAACTCTTGAATTTTACTTTTCTTGCAATTAGTTTAATTTTAGGTAACTTAGATAAATCTTCAAATAACACACATTCCACAAACTCCCTGTGTTCGATACCCACTTACCGCTATCTATTTAGTAGTAATTGGATTAAATTTGATTGTGACCACGACATCACGTCAAAATTTTGGCGCCGTTGTCGGGGAGTAACGCGCAACGTGTGTTATTTTCTTTTTAAGTTTGTTATTTTTCTGGTTTACGCTGGGTGTGTTAGTGTGCAGGTATTGACAGGTGCATGCGTACTAGGAGCTCTCACAAGCTATCACCTTTGGCATTTGATCCGGAAATGAGTTACCAAGAGGAGTACGATTACGGTGATTATTATGATGAATATTCCCAACTTTCATATGAAGGCCCTCAGATGTACGATCAAGACTATTATCATGCTCAGTATACATTTGATCAGTATGGTTATGAATGTGTAACTCAACAACCTACTTTGCACTATCAGTCACATAAATCTGAAAGTCTTGACGAGATGATGAGAAAGAGACACATGGTTCATGTTGAAAAAGAATTAACAAAACCTCATTTTTCAATGGAAGAACGAGTAGAACTTTTGGAATGGAAATATGATTTGTTACCAAAAGAGGTGAAAGAGATGAGGCCAGGGACGTCGATAGTGGAAAAACGTCAAGCAAAACAACACTGGATATATGTGCAGATTGAACAAATGACACCTATGGGTGATGTAGAAGAAAAGGTTGTGAGTCCTCCCGAACTTGAAACTGAATTATTAGGGCCAAATGAGGAATATACAATTGAAATTATTGTGGAGGAACCACCTATGGAGAGCAAAGTTGAGGGCCTTTTACTTGATGAACCAATCAAAGTTGATTACAACTCTCCGGCTGTGGTGGTTATGGAAACCAAGAGTGTTAAGGATGCATGTTTAGAAACTAGGAAGGTGGCACTTCATGATGTGGGAGATTTCATTCATAAGTTATGTTTATGGGATAGTTTGGATTTGTTGGGCACAGAAAACGAAGTAGTGAAGTGGAGAGTAAACTACCGAGCATTTGTTGGAAATTCGGTAGGAAAATGTGGATTTAAAGAATTTTGCAAAGAAAGATGGGACGTGAAAAAGGACACACACAATAGAAGAATCAAACACCGTGCTTACATCAGCAACGAAAAAGGTAAATGTGCATTGAGACCACCTTGAGACATATCAGGTACGGTCGGGCTGAAGACCTAAACTTTAGCGCTGCTTGGGAGGCAACCCAAGGTGTTTTTAGATAAGTGTGGGGAAGATGTGCGGAGAGTTGTGTGAAGGTGATGATAGGAAGTCGGATTATCTACAACATCTGTTGTGTCAAACTTCACCAGGTCAATGTACTCTTTCCTTAGTCTTGTTATGTTCTCTAGTATTAAAATATTGGTATTAGTTGTTAAAAAAAAATTGGGATTTGAGAGTATTAGCGAAAGCTAATGTTTTTGGTTAGAAGCGATAATGTTTTTGCTCCAGTTATATTTGTGTCCCAATCTGACAACCACATATTTTTGTAATGAGTCTATTGCACGCCTAAAGCGTTGTAGACTAGTTGATTCCAATAATAAAATTCCTCGAAAATTGGAGCAAGTAGTATTGGTATAATGTTTTTGCTCCAGTTATATTTGTGTCCCAAGCTGACAACCACATATTTTTGTAATGAGTCTATTGCACGCCTAAAGCATTGTAGACTAGTTGATTCCAATAATAAAATTCCTCGAAAATTGGAGCAAGTAATTAAGATGGTCAAGTCGAGGTTATAGTAATAAGATCTCCTGAAGAGACAATAGACATGATGGTTCAAGAAGAACCTCAGGTACCTGAAAATAAAGAGATCTTGATAAGTTGTATCATGTCTAAGATATGTATGGAATCAAAATAAAAATCAACGTCGTTATACTTTTGTATATAATGTAGCGCTTAAAATGATTAAATGATGAGGATCAAGATTTAAGATCTGCCTTTGAATGAATATTAAGAAATGATTGGCCAAAATGGAAAGACGCAAATAAGGCAAAGTTGAATTCTCTAATGACATGGAAAGTATCTGGACCGACAGTACATACAACTGAAGTTGTAAAATATGTTGGACATAAACGGGTCTTTTATGCGAATTATGTGAAAATCAAATTGAGTGATATAAGGAAAAATTGGTGGCACAATAATTTTCCACAAAGTCCTATGATTGATTATGAGGAGACGTTTTCTCCAGTGGTGGATGTATTGACTTTCCAATATCTTATTAGTCTGGTAATATAAAGAGAGAATTGATATGCGTCTTATGAATGTTATTTATCACTTGATATTGAAAGGTTACATGAAAGTCCCGAAGGATAAATTATGTAGGTCATGTAAAGTAAGTTCTCGAGAACAATGTGATCATTGTATACATATTCGGATTTTGAATAGGTTATGATATTTTACATGTTGGATAAAATTGAAACTCCTGATGAGTTTCTAAAAGCAATTGGGTGCTTAAAAGGTTAATTGAAACATATTAACGATGTAATACTTGTGCACCAAGAAACGTACATAGAAACTTGTACCCCGTAATTGTGATATCTCAATAAATAGTGTACACGCATTGTTCAATATGGATTTTGAAGATAAAAACAAGTGTTCATGACATTTTTGCATATGATATAGATATCTATGTGTTAAATGGGCAAATTCATGTAGCAAAACTTCTAAAGAGTAAAAGCACATGCATATTTGGATAAGATGGAAAGAATTCCCTCATGGATTGATAATGCTAGAAGCATTAATGATGTCAAAACCTCAAGAACGTATTATATGAAGTTGACAAAATACGTATGGACTAAATAGTCGAAACGAGTGTTATACAACTCTAGATATTCGCATAAAGAGGGATATAAGTTTGATTAAATTAGCCATGTTCTATGAGCGTTCTACTTTTAAAAATTCATTATAATCGCAATTTACAGTAATGATGTCTAGGCATCATTGAGAGAAATTGTCGAGCTTTTAGAGGGAGAATTTTTGAATGACCTTGGCACAGTCTAATTATTACTCGAACTTCGAGTATATATGTAATTATATTTTACTAGGGAGGGGCTCATGCGAGAACCACCCTTATTGTGAGAACCATGAGAACCAATGTGAACACAACCTAAAATAGCTAAAAAAACCTAAAAAAACCCTAAAAAACCTAACCCCCACCCCCCCCACCCAAAAACCTAAACCCCCCAACCCCCCCCCCCCCCCCCAAAAAAAACCTAACCCCCCCCCCCCCAAGCTAAAAAAAACCTAAAAAAACCTAAAAAAAACCTAACCCCACCCCCCCCCCCCAAAAAAAAAGCCTAAACCCCCCTCCCCCACCCCCCAAAAACCTAAACCCCCCCCCCCCCCCACCCCCCCCCACCAAGCTAAAATGCTAAAAACTAAACCCCCAAAAAACCTAAAAAAATCTAAAAAAAATCCAAAATTTTTTTTTTGATTTTTTTAATATTTTTTAGGTTAAAATCGCTACTTTTCGAAGCAAAAAAAAAAAAAAATTTTTTTTTTTAAAAAAAAAAAAATTAAATTTTTTTTTTTTTTTTTTTGGTTCGAAAAGTAGCGATTTTAACCTAAAAAATATTAAAAAAATCAAAAAAAATTTTTTTGTGTGATTTTTAGCTATTTTTAGGCATTTTTGGTGTGTTCACATTGGTTCTCGCGGTTCTCGCAATAAGAGGTGGTTCTCGCATGATCTTCTCCCTATTTTACTAATCCCTCAAGTATATCTAGAAGATGATGTTTGGATATTTTAGTATGGACATCGTTGAACCTTAAAGTATGTTAAAGGTTGTTAAGTCATTTGTTATAAGAAATGCCTATTATCATCTCCTACCAAAGTAGAGATTCTCATTCTAGAAGTACCATCATTAAATGCATAAGTGCATTAATATGTTTTGCTAGCTATGTATGGTTATAATATCTTTCACTTGAGCTTATTGTCATGATATAACCTTTGTCAAGCGAAGAGAGATTGGAATGAGTTCAAAGAAATATTTCAGGTATAAACGATATTTGATTATATTTTACTAACCCATCAAAACAAGTTTGGTTAGTCTTGTAGATGCAAGAATGTAACAAAACACAGTCGTGGACATATGATATTTTTTTGGAAGGAGACACCTAAAGTATCGTTAGAAGATTATACAACATTGCTCAACATAAAGGATTGCACATTAAGGGATCAAGCGACAAAATCATTCGCTACAAAATCTTTATTCGACTTTCAAGGAAGATGGACACTCACTTAAAGGATACATGTTAAAATGAGGGGGAGACTTATTCAAGTTGCACTCTTTTTCCCTTGACTAAGTTTTGTCCCATTGGGTTTTCTTAGTAAGGTTTTTAATGAGGCAACATACCTGATCCAAAAGTATAAGGGAGAGAAAATGCGCGCTGCACTCTTTTTCCCTTAGCTGAGGTTTTGTCCCACTGGGTTTTCCTAGCAAGGTTTTTAACGAGGCAGCACCACCAAGCGTATAATACATTGTTTTCTTTTATCACGTGGATAGTCAAGGGGGAGTGTTATAAATAAACTATATTATGGTGACTATCTACATTCTAACTCCCATCTATTCATGTCCTTTGTATTAATGTAAGAACACTATATATAGAGGTTCTTTATATTGGATGTTTACATTTCAATAAAAATAAGAATTTCTATTCACTTATTCTCTATAGTATTGTTATCTCATGTTTAATATAGTTGTATATTGGTTGTTAATAGACCATTGTTTCATAACAAAAATCAAGTTTTAACCAAAACAAAGTATGTTGTACTCCTACTTCATAGAAAAATCATTAATTGCATTATGTGAATGCAAAACCATAAAAATTGTATAATAAATTTGTATGTGGTGCTTCTTAGAGATAGCGAGAGTTAAGCGGTTACAATTGCATTATATGAAAGCAAAAATTACATGTGATTATCGCAATTCTTTATTTAAAATTCGTTATATGCGATTATTGCGATTCTCTATTTAAAATTCGTTAATATGCTGTGGTGGATCCCACTGGGAGATCCGGTGGTTTAGTAACGATGTGGGATACGTCTATTTTCAGCCTTCAACCGATTACTAGCGATAGGAATTTTTGGTTTGTTCCGGTATCATTAAGGGTAGTGGGGATGTTATAAATATTCTTAATGTGTATGCGCCGCAGGGTGAAATGGAGAAACGCCATTTATGGTCGGTTTTGATTAACATCATAAGAGGTTCTAATGGGTTGTGGATTGTGGGAGGGGATTTTAATTCGGTCCGTAATGAACATGAGAGAAGGAATTCTGTTTTTAACATAGCCGCATCTAGAGATATTAATGGTTTTATTAAGGACGCGGGCCTACAAGAATTGCTACTCAGAAGAAGGAAGTTCACTTTTTCAGTCGGTAACAAATTAAGTCGGATTGACAGATTTTTGGTATGTTGGGAGTTTTTTTGCAGGTGGTCTTCGGCGGAATATAGGGTTCTTCCGAAAGGCCTTCCAGATCATTGCCCTGTTGTGCTCAAGACGTTCTCATCTAACTTTGGTCCGAAGCCTTTCCGATTTTTTAATTAGTGGTTAGACAAGGACGATTTCGAGGATGTAATTTTGAAGGCTAATAGTGACTTTCAAGGTTATGGGTTGCCTGATTCGATGCTGATTCAAAAGTTTAAACTTTTTCGCACCCGCATTAACGAATGGAAGATACGAACCAAACAAAAAGAATTGGAAGAGAATATGATTATTAAAGAAGAGATGGAATCACTTGATGCGATTAGGGATGAGAGAGTTTTGACCGAAGAGGAACTTTGGATGTGGGAGGAGGCACGTAGACGAATAAAGGAATTAGAAGATTTTAAATATAAAGACATCCAACAAAAATCTAGATGTAAATGGGCAGCGGACGGAGACGATAACACGAGGTTTTTTCATGGTTTGATAAATAAAAGGAAGGCGTCGAATAGTATCCCGGGGTTGATGATTAATGGGAATTGGGAAACGAAATCTTCTAATGTCAAAAAAGAAGTGTTTCGATTTTTCAAAGAAAAATATGTTGAGGATATGAAGACGAGACCAAAGTTAAGATGTCACAAACTCAAATGTTTGACTGAAGAAGAAGCTGATTCTTTAGTTGCTCCGTTTTCTGAAAGAGAAGTCAAAGACGCAGTGTTCGGTTGTGGGAATGACAAGGCGCCGGGTCCCGATGGTTTTAACTTTAAGTTTATTAAAAAATTGAGTATTCTATCGGCCGATTTCATGAATATTGTGAAGGAATTTTATGAGACGGGTACAATAAGTCGTGGTGTGGGTTCTGCTTTCATAACACTTATACCAAAATCCTCGGTGCCTTCGGGTTTGGGTGATTATCGGCCCATAACTCTTATCGGTGTGACTAGTAAGGTTATTTCGAAGTTGTTACCGAATAGGATGAGAAAGATCATGGGGAACATCACTTCAGAAACGCAGTCGGCGTTTTTGAGTGGAAGATTCATTCTAGACGGTCCGATGATGATTAATGAAATTATTGCTTGGGTGAAACAAATGGGAAATGAGATGTTCATATTCAAAATCGATTTCCAAAAAGCGTACGATAATGTACATTGGGGCTTCCTTCTAGATGTTCTTCGGCAATTAGGATTTCCAACTAGATGGTGTCTATGGGTGGAGGGTATTCTTGCGTCAAATAGGGCGTCGGTTCTTGTTAATGGCGCGCCAACGTTTGAGTTTGACTGCAAGAAAGGAATCCGCCAAGGTGATCCTTTATCGCTTTTTCTGTTTGTTATTGTTATGGAGGTGTTTTCAAGCCTGTTTAGGAAAGCTAATGACATTAGTGCTTTTGATGGTATTCGTCTTCCGAACAGTGGGCTTGTGGTGAATCATTTCCTATACGCAGATGATGCGATGATTTTGGGAGAATGGTCGACTTTTAATAATTTGAAAAGAATCTTGAGAATTTTCTTTCTCTGTTCTGGACTTAGAATTAATATTAATAAGTCAACTTTATATGGTTTTGGGGTGAACTCGGAAGTAACTAACAGGATGGCCGATGGTTTGGGTTGTAAGGCGGGTTGTATTCCGTTTGTGTATTTAGGTATTAAGGTGGGTGCGAACATGAATCGAGTCTCTAGTTGGCAACCAGTTAAGGAGGTGTTTTAGGCTCGTTTATCAAGGTGCAAAGTCCATGTCCTTTCGATAGGTGGTAGATTAACTCTCATAAGGTCGGTTCTCGAAAGCTTACCTTGTTATTACTTCTCCTTATACAAAGCCTCGAAAAAGGTTATTTCTGATTTAGAAGTGTTAATGAAGAAGTTCTTGTGGGGAAGTAGTGATACGGTTAAAAAATTACATTGGGTGGTTTGGGATAAAGTGACGATTCTGATAGATAAAGGAGGTTTGGGAGTTAATCGGTTGGAAAGTTCAAATCATTGTCTTTTGGTTAAATGGCTATGGCGATACAGATGTGAAAATAATGCATTATGGAAGAAGGTCATCGAATCCATTCACTTGTCAGCTCGTAACTGGGACCTTTATCCATGCCAAGGAAGATTCAAAGGTGCTTGGTTTCACATTGTTAAGTTGGGCCGTTTTTTGAAAGTGGCCGAAGTGGGTTTTAATTCGTTAATTAGAGCTGAAATTGGAAATGGTGAAACGCTAACATTTTGGTTGGGTCCGTGGATATGTGATATACCTCTAAAGGTGCGCTTTTCTAATCTTTACCGAATTGAAACCGAAAAACATTGTAAGGTGTCGGATCGAGTATTGAAGGTTGGTGGTGCTAGTTGTTTTGCTTGGCGATGGAGGCATGATCCGACATCTTTAGACGAAACTATGGAATTGACAGATTGTTTTAATTTGCTTGCGACTATGAAACTTTCTTCTAAGAAAGATTCATGGTTGTGGCATGGTACCGGCTCCGAATTTATAGTGGCGAATGTCAAAGCATGGATTTCATCGTCAGAATATACAAATATGGCGGCTCTTTTTGATTGGTGTAAATGGATTCCTAAGAAATGCAACATCTTTATGTGGAGAGCTAGACTTGAAAGATTACCGACGAGAGAAGCTTTGATCAAGAGGAACATTCAAGTGGAAAACAACAATTGCATCTTTTGTGAAGACAGAGCAGAGACAACCGAGCATATGTTCACATGTTGTTTATTCTCGACTATGCTATGGCAAGCGATCGCGAAATGGTGTAGATTTTCAGTTTTTTACGTATGTGATTTAAAAGACCTTACGAGTATGTACAAGAATCTCCTACTCAACTTGGCAACAAGGAATATGGTTCACGGCTTGATGATTATTGGTTGTTGGAGAATTTGGAAGGCTCGAAATGATCGTATTTTCAACGACAAGAAGACAAAGATTGACGAGGTTATTTCGGATGTTAAACATATGGTTACTTATGGTATAATAATAGGAATAGAAATACAAAATGTACTTGGGAAGAATGATGTAATTGTGACGTGATGTAATTTTGTTCGTCTTGGTCCTCGCCTTGGGGATCGAGCATTCTTGTTTTGTTAATGAAGTTTAACTTTAAAAAAAAATGTAATAAACAGCACGTAACATACCATAACATAAGCATTGCGCATAACATAACATAACACGGCCTAGGGCGGTTCAGCTAAGAAGCTGAAAAACATGCGAAGTGCACGAATTGGCCTCTAGCTGTTGATCACACTTTATCTACGTATGGAAAGAAAAGGTTGTGACAGTTTTGTAAATAATAGAAAAACAAGACAAATTAATCTTTCCAATGCGTTGGTATTTTGGTAAATATCTTTTAATGAGTGCAACAAAAAGATTGTGGCAATTTTGTAATTAATAGAAAAACAAGATGGGTTAATCTTTCTAACGTGATGGCAGTCTTGTAAATATTTTTAATGGGTGCGACAAAATAAAATAGCCTTAATGTAATCACACAACAATTAGTAATCATCTCACATGTTAGCGGATAGCTTTATAGCCTAATGACATTTTGAGCGTGTGATAAGACTTTAGGACCAATAGGTTATGGGTTTGATTCCCAGAAGAGAGAGTTTTCTCATATTTATTGGGTTTCCTCCTGAATTAGTGTATAGACATTATGCCTAGTGGAGATGGATATGATTGGGTGGTTCCGCTGATGACAGAATGATACTCCAGTGGTCCATCAGTGATCCAAATTTGTCGTTAAAAAAACATCTCACATGTTAAATTATTTTTATTAACAACAATGTTTCAAAAAATCACGTTATTTATATTTATTACAAAAATACATATTAATCGCACAATAATTTAGAAAAAAAACTATTGTATTAAAATAACACTACATTTAGAACATAATCACGCTATCACATGAGTACATTTATTTGAGATAAAATCAAGCAAATGACACCATTCTTATTGTATAAAAAAAGATTAATCATATACGGAACAATAAGAAGAAAGTGAGATTTCAACTTCGTTGAGCATATTAGTGTACCGATAGCCTTGACAACTTCAACAAGCTGATTAACATCCTTCAATCAACATCGGTCACAATTAAAACTATTAGTAAATATCATGGGTTAGTTTATTTTATTTTGATGGATTTCAAGATGTTGAAAATGAAGATGAAGAGGACGATACCTTGTTTGATAATGATAGTTGGATTGCGGTGATTGTGATCGTCAAAATGTTAATGGTGACGATTTAGGTCTTAAATGTCATATGGTTACGGTTATGATCAGGGGCGGATTTAGAGCCTTTTTACGGGTTCCCAGGAACCCAGTCGATTTGGAAAAAAACGTTTTTTTGTAGTGTAAACCTTGTATGATTTGGAAAAAAAAAACGTTTTTTGTAGTGTAAACGTTGTATGATCTGGAAAAAGGAACTCAGTGAAAAAACTGGCTGGATCCGCCACTGGTTATGATGGGGATAATTGAGTTAATACTGCAACTAACTTTTGACAAGATAACAAATAGGCATATGGACCATTTTTTTTTTCTTTTGTTTTTTGTATGTAACAAAGTTGGTTTTGATGTTTTTTGAACGACAAATTTCTTTTATTCATGTCGTATGTGAGACTTGAACTCAATATCTCTCCCTCCCAAGGTGTTTAAAGGTTTTGCCTTTGCCAATGGACCACCACCCCATTGTGTGGACTTGGAAAGGCTCTCAGGCCGGAGGGTGTGGGGGGCGCCACCACCGCCTCGTCACCACATATGGCGCCGCCGGCGCTATACCCCCACACCCAGCCAATCAAGAGGGGCGCTATAGGTGAGCTCGCCATCATGTTAACGAGAAGAAGGGGCTGTTCAGGTGGGGCCCACTCGAGTGTCATCCAATCAATTTTTTTTTTGTTTAATAGAGGGCTCCATCCCACACCGTGCAAGTTAAAGGGGGGCGTTATAAAGCCCCCTAGCTGACGTGGCGCCTACGTGGCGCTGAGGTGTCCTTATAAAGCCCAAGGGGGGTTATTCCACACCCTCTAGCCTCACAGACATTATAGGGATAACTGCATATTTCTCCTTAAAAAAACTTTTTAATTACATATTTGCCCAACTTAAAATTAAAATTGCAAATATCCTCTTTCTTAACTTATACAAATTGCAAATTTACCCATTTTGATTTATTTCATTATAAACAAGTTATATAATGACTTTTTTTTTACCCTTATTTTTAATACAACTTAAAAAAACTACATATCTATTCTTTTTTTACTAGTTTTTGTGTGATTTCAGATGATTTATAAATATATACATTAAAATACGTTTAATGATTAAAAAAACACAAAACAAATAACTTAGTAAAAAAACTAAAATTATTTTCAACTAATTTACAAATATATAATAGGTATGCATTAAAATACGTTTAAAGCAAGTTACATTTCTTTTCTTTGGTCTTTAGTCCTTTGATTAAGTACCTACTTATTAAAAAGTTATTTATTTTCTATGGAAGAATATGCATCTACGTACTTTAGGAGTTTATTTTAGTGTTTAGATTGTAAACAACAAAAGAAAACTAACTAGCAAAACGTAAAAAAACAAAAAGAACTGTGAAAAAGCCACAAAAACTAGCAAAAATGAATAAATATGTAATTTTATAAAGTTTCAATAAACATAAGGGTAAAAATGTTATTGTATAACTTGTTTTTAATAAAAATAAATCAAAATGGGTAAATTTGCAATTTTATTAGTTAAGAAAGAGGATATATGTAAATTTAATTCTAAGTTGGGTAAATACACAATTAAAAAGTTTTTAAGGGAAAATATGCACGATAATTACGCATAAACATTACATAATTACGCTTACTATAAATTATCATGCAACCATATATAACTAATTACGCAACGTATATGATAATGACACAACCTATGTTTATAATTAGGGAATTTACGTCTATAAGTACGCATAACACATCAACATTTTTTTAAATTCGATTTTAAAAGATAAAGTATAGCAAAACTATACTTAATTTAAAGCGAATAAAAATTCTCGATTTTATGATGTTGCTTTTTTAGACTATTTATGTTGTATAAAAAGGTTTCTACCTATAAATAATAAATAAATTAAAAAAAGTGAAGAATGGTAATTTATTCTAGTTTTACCCATTCAGACTCTTTTCACACATTAATCAATCTTACACATTTCTTCATCTTCAACCCCAAAAGCATTGTTTAAAATCATGAGAATCACAAGAATATACATTGATCAACTAGAATTATCAAAATAAACATTGCAAATGACTATTGTCTAGGGTTTTCACCAAAATAGAGAGGTTGTAGAAGTTGACACATGAAGGACAAAGTTATGTAGCCTTTTCCTAAGTTGGAGGGATCTACCAATGCACCAATAAAACTTCAACATGTGGCAGTTTCCGGTGATAATAGAGGCTAGGTAACCTCCATGTTCGGGTAGAGTTTGAGTCGTAACTGTTAATGTTGCCACTTAAATGGCTAAGGAGTAGACTGAAAAGGTTAGGGTCAAAAGTAGAGGCTGAGCCCAAGCCTTTTTCCTTTTCTTTTCCCCACAATTTTTAAACACGCATAACCTTTTCTTACGATAATATGTTTTTTTTTTTAAATTACACAATAATAACAAAGATTTTATTCTCTTTAATTTGATGTATTCTTTTAATAAAGTATTGTTTTATAAAAAAGTTATGTTCGTTTAAAAACCATGAGAAAAAAAAGAGAAAATTCTACCCTAGCCTTTTGAGACTGCTCTATAGTAGGGCTGGCAAATCGTGTCTTAGCAGGTTTAACATGTATCTGATAACGCGAACAACAAAAATTTTAAACATGAATACGACTCGTTTAACTACTTTGTATCTAATGTCTATAAGACAGATGTATATTTTATGCACCTAGAAGGAGAAATAATGGATCCTAACTTTCAAATTTTGATTATTTTTAAAAACGTAAAATATTACATGGTGTACTTTTCTGTTATCGTGTCTTATCAGTTTACCTACAGGTTACCTATTGCCAGCCCTACTCTCTAGCCGTTTCAAGGGTAATGGCTAGGACTTGGATGCCGTACTAACACACCTAGCCTCTGTGTCCAAAAACTTGTTTAAATTTTATTGGTCCAACTTAGGAACTACACAACCTTTTTCCTCCATGTGTCAACTTCTACACAAGTACACAACCCCCTTTTTTGGTGAAGCCCATGGAGGATAGCCATTTACAATGTTAATTCTAGTTGATCAGTATGTATCCTTGTCATTTCCCTTTAAAATCCTTGATAACATATTGTACCTTTTCTTATTTAATCTTTTTTTAATGTTATAATTAAATGAGGCTTTTGTAAAAGGTGTAGGAAAACTTTATAGTCAATGGATTAACGCTTAACGGTGTGAAGAACACGATTTCTTTTTTAATATTTATTATCAAAGGCGAAATAGGAGAAGACAAGGCAAGGGTCATGTGTTCTTCATGTTCCTTCTATTTAATTTCCTTTTCGTTTTTAATAGAGTAAAATGCACGGATAGTCCCTGTGGTTTTGCAAAGTTTCAGCTATAGTCCCCAGATTTTGGAAATTACACTCATAGTCCCTGTGGTTTGACAGTTTGTTACGCGGATAGTCCCTGGAGTGGATGGGGGTTAGTTTTTTCAGTTAAGTTGGTTTGAAATGACTAAAATACCCTTAATATAAAATAAAATAAACAAATCAAGTATTAAATATATAAAACATATATATATATAAACATAGACCAGGTTTTTTCCACCATGGCTCTCTCTTTCTCTCCCTGGCAAACCCCCATCACCACCTGCCGCCACCAGCACCACCTGCCACCACCCACCCCCCACAACACCACCAGCCACCACCTACCCCACACCACCACGACCAACCCCACACCACCACCGCCTGCTTCAAATCCGACAATCAGCAGCTCCGCCGTAGTCATCATGATCCACTACCAACACAAATCTAGCAACCCTGCACCACTGGTTTGTCGAGATCTGAAACCAAGTTTGAATATGGGGGGTTTCAGGGCTTCAATTTTGGGTTTGAATTTTGGGGTTTGATACTTTGATTTTGAATTACAACAATTGGAATTACTTTGATGTGGGTTTAAATTTGGGGGTTTGATACGATGGTTGTGGTGGGCGAGTGAAGGCGTTGGTTGTGGTGGTCGAATGAATGCGGTGGTGGTGTTTGCAGATGAATGTTGTGGTGGTGAGGGTGTTTGCAGGTGAAGATGAAGGAGATGACAGAGAAGAACGAGGTGGTGGTTCTGGTGGTCGAGTGAAGGCTAAACCTATTGACCAACAAAGCACAGCTGTCCATGTCCCACAACGACTCTTCCCCATGCAAGCTCCTGCTAAACCTATTGACCAACAAAGCATGTAGTAACGAGTCAACAATAGTGTTGAGCGAGTTCATAGTTGGGTGTTTGTTTTAGTTGTTCCAAAAATAGTTCCTTTAACTGGCATCCCTGCCGTGGGGGTTACCCCATAGTTGAAAACGTGATTTGTTTAACCCATTAACTCTGGCAATCCAGCCGTGGGGGCTACCCCGTGTTTAGTTATCTGGCTTTTCGGTCGTGGGGGCTACCCCATGTATACTACTAGACTCGTTACCATATCGACTGCTGACTGTAGTCATGTTTATGTGCCCTGAACTGTCAATGTCTGTCATCATTGACGTGCCCAGATCCATTAGTTCACGCCCGTCCTCTGCGGCACGGTGTGAGGCTTGTCAGACCTAAATAGCGCTATCAACTAATAACCTCGTTGCCTCCCCGGCAACTATCGGTAGATGTAAGGGTCTTATATGATAGAAAAGAGTGTAATAACAAACATCCCAATAACTTGACATTCCTCCCCGGAACGTTACCCGATATCCCTCCTCGGGATGCATGCTTGTAAAAAGAGCAGTGAACTCACCTTAGATTGCTCGGTAGGTAAACGAAAGGTCAATCGAGCTGCTAGAGGTCAACCACGTCCTAACATGGTTACCATACAAGTCAGGTCTAGGTGCACGTATGATCACACATAGGTAACAGATTATGAACACAGATTCATCATGGCAAACACATAATACATGTTAACACCTTAACAGTAACAGTCAAGTACTCATCATGTCTAACTTGTACGGTCCAAAGATAAAGCCCAATAACAGTCGGCTCAACATGTTGTGCATTCAGCACAGCCTTGTGCGACCCACATCATGTTGTGCGATTCAGATAAACAACCAGCCCAAATAGTCAAAAGCCCAAACATAAAGTACACGACCCAAATAAATAAACATGAATTCTCTTGTGCTATCCGGATGGCTTGTACGATCGGAACCAGCCCAACATGTAAACGCGGCCCAACAGTAACACAACATTACAACTTGTGCGATCCAGCAAGCCTTGTGCGACTGAAGACATCTTGTGCGACCAGATTATCTTGTGCGAATGGACTCTTGTGCGAATGGACTTCTTGTGCGACCAAGATGTCTTGTGCGATTAGTTTTATTATCCGGATATTATGGCAATCAGTTACATAACTTTTATCTTGCAATCAATTACAAGGTTTCCATTTATTTGATCAATCAACAAATTAACAGTTTCACACTTAATCAATATTCGATCAAACAAGGGTTTTTAACATCCATTCTCATGAACCCTAACATAATCATAACATGAACAATAACTAATCGTATCATATCATTTGGTCCGATTACATGAACATACAACCGGTTACATACGTTTAATCCTAAATCATTATGCAAACAACAAGTCATGATAGCCGATTAACATCATCATACACATCTGATTGGCTAGAACATCATCATATGATTAAAAATCCGAAGCATAGAACATAACAACCGATTTAACAAGCATCATCAAATACAATCCGATTAATGTGACAAATCCGATTAGTGTGAATCATTATCAAATACATGCATGTGAGCCGATTTCAAGAACACTAAGATTCAATAGTTTATATCATGTTCAATCATCTATCATAACATAAATCAAAGTAACACACTAACCGATTAGAAGATAACACAAAGGTGATCTGAATCAAGAAGATCTTCGAGAGAGGTTGGATGTGGCTGCCGTCGAGTTCTAGAGAGAAAGAAGGGAGCACTAGGGTTTTGCTATGTTGTGTGATTGCAAATAATGAAGAGTGTTAACCTCCTCATGAGGCTATGCGTATGAGAAGTAGGCCGAACCCATCATGGGCTGCCTATGTGTTCCGAGTTCAAGGAGAAGTGGGCCGAGAGTTGCATGAATCAAAGCCCATCGGCTTGTGCGATTGGTTTATTAATATATACATACATTACACATACACACATAATCATAACATTCAATTAATCAACCAAGTTCATATAATCACATCACGTTCACATACGTTACATCAAAATACAATGAAGGGTTCTAAATTACGAGTTGTCACATTATCCCCAAGTTGAAAGAAATTTCGTCCCGAAATTTAGCACGTACTCACTGGGGAAGCTAGTTAAGTTGCATGGTTTTCCTGGGATGTCACATCCTCCCCCCGTTGATCTGGAATTTCGTCCCAAAATTCCGTAGCTTCAGCCTAAGTAGTGGTTGTACCGTTTGCGAATAGTTGGGGATACTTTCGCTTCATTTGATCTTCGCGTTCCCAGGTGAACTCTGGGCCGCGACGTGAGTTCCAACGAACTCGAACGAGAGGTATTCTAGTACGCTTGAGGACCTTAACATCCCGGTCCGTGATTTCAACTGGTTCCTGATGGAGAGGGTGAAACCCGAGCTTTAGAGTGTCTAATTATCATGTTTTATGTGTATTTGATGTGTTTACTTACTTGGAATGAAGTAACTATGAGAATCTATTGATTTTTAGGTTAAACAAGTAATTCGGTGCATTTATGATGGTTAAAGATGAAGTTGTGAGCATTGGATGGGATGTTGCAGCTCAAGAATGAATGACGAAGCTTGTTCGGTTATACAAAGGCTCACAAGTGAAAGGAGCGTGAAAAAAAAAACAAAGTTCAGGGACCAATTCGGTACTTTATGAAAGTTGTGTGGATCTTTGATGTGCAAAAATTAAGGAGTAATAAGTTCAGGGGTCATTTGGTAATTAATGGAAAGTTATTATATAGTTAATATGTGAGGAGAATGGAGACACAAACTACAAGGGGTCAATATGTAAGTTGTTGAAGATGTTACGTAGAAGGAAAGGAATCACATATGATGCGATAGTAGGCTACGAATTCACACTGTTGAACAGAATTTTTAAAACGTAGCCTACAAGTGGGGATCCGTAGGTTACGGTTTGGGTATTAAAGCGAACAGAATTTTTAAAACGTAGCTTACGAAATATTTTCGTAGCCTACGACCCGGGAATTCTAAAAGGACACATGTAAGGGTTTGGTTTTATGTTTGGATATTAAAGAAAAAAATCATGATCATCATAAAAAGGCCAGCCGCCACTTGGAGAGGGATCCGGGTCATCATCAATACACGAATAGGAGGTGGGCAGCTTTCTTTTCACGCAAGACAAGAACATCAAATCATCATCTGACATTAATATCATCATAAGTTTGGCGGCAGACTTGGGGGGAAGTAATTTAGACTTTTGGGGAGGCACAAGCATCGATACTAACACATGCACATGAAAGTGTTAGTCAACAACATCAACGATCATCATCATCATTCTTAAATACAAGATTGAAGATTAGATTTTTATTAATATTATCATTATTCTTTATATTATATTATAATGAATATGATGATTTTAATTATTAATCAAGCCTTTGAAGACCATTCAATCGATATGAGCGGCTAGTCTTTTCTGGTTTCCTCCGGATGGAGGGTTTTTGTAAGTTGGATAATTTTATGTGTTTGTGACAATCGTTTAACTCGGTGATCTAAGCATTCAATGCTTTTCACCTTTGATTTGATTTATTGGTTGTAAACAATTGCATTTATTTAAGCATTAATTTCTAAGCATTCAGTTCCCGAGAGTTCTAGTAATTGGGATATATTTGACATGGGGTTAGGGTTTGTAATTGTAATTGATAATCATTCGATAACCTCCCGTTATGTATTGACCGGAGTACTTAGTCGTTGATTATCACAATTGATGAATTAAGTTAAACACTTATGTCTATGTGAGTGTTTCGATTAAACACATAATTGAATCTAGCTGCAAAACCTGAAATCTAGAGGAACCATTGTTCTCTCCAACTGTTTACAACCTCGTATTTTCATAGTTTGTTAGTTAATCAAACAATCAAACCAGCAACTGAGTTTTACTTTTTCACTAGTAGTTAATCAAAACTGAGCATTACGCACTTTCCACAATCCTCCTCTGGTTTGATATCCGACTTACCCTAGCTATAGAGTTAGTTGGATTTTGCATGTCTTTAACGACAAACATCAGTTCCTCAACGAATCGTAACTGTTCATCGATAGTGAGCTCCTTCAAAGGAACTATGAGGGTCTCATCTGACAGACACTTCTTCAGATTTGACACATGGAAAACGTTGTGAACTGCACTGAGTTCTGCTGGTAGGTTCAGTTTGTAGGCCACCCTGCCTATTTTCTCTATGATGTCGAATGGTCCAACGTATCGTGGGTTAAGTTTGCCTCGTTTACCAAAACGAACCACGCCCTTCCAGGGTGAAACTTTGAGTAGCACTCGCTCCCCAACCTGGAGCTCGAGTGGTTTCCTGCCCTTATCGGCGTAGATTTTCTGACGGTCACGAGCTGCCGCCATTCGTTGTCGTATCTGAGCAATTCGTTCTGTTGTGTCTACCACAAGTTCTGGACCAGTAATCTGACTATCCCCCACCTCTTCCCAACAAAGAGGTGACCGGCATTTACGCCTGTACAATGCCTCAAACGGAGCAGCTTTAATGCTGGTGTGGTAGCTGTTATTGTACGAAAATTCCACAAGTGGCAGATGCTTTTCCCAGCCGTTGCCAAAGTCAATTACACATGCCCTAAGCATGTCTTCAAGGGTCTGGATGGTGTGTTCAGACTGCCCATCCGTTTGCGGGTGATAAGCTGTGCTCATATCTAAACGTGAGCCAAAGGACTTGTGCATTGCTTGCCACAGTTCTGAAGTAAAACGTGCATCTCGATCCGAGATAATAGAGGTGGGCACTCCGTGCCTCGAGACAACTTCCTTAAGATATACGTCTGCTAGTGTGGAGAAATTATCCGTTTCCTTGATAGCCAAGAAGTGAGCAGACTTTGTGAGTCGATCCACGATCACCCAAATAGTATCGTTACCACGTTGAGATCTAGGTAGGCCAGTAACAAAATCCATGGAAATTTGCTCCCATTTCCATTGAGGTATCGCTGGTTGTTGAAGTAGGCCTGAGGGTTTCTGATATTCCGTCTTGACTCTCGCACAAGTCAAGCACTTGCTAACGTAGGTTGCTGTGTGGGCCTTCATGCTAGGCCACCAATACGTAGTTTTGATATCGTGGTACATTTTATCCGAACCAGGATGTACTGAGTAGCGGGACTTGTGTGCCTCATCCATCACAAGTTTGGCGGCAGACTTGGGGGGAAGCAATTTAGACTTTTGGGGAGGCACAAGCATCGTTACTAACACATGCACATGAAAGTGTTAGTCAACAACATCAACAATCATCATCATCATTCTTAAATACAAGATTGAAGATTAGATTTTAATTAATATTATCACTATTCTTTATATTATATTATAATGAATATGATGATTTTAATTATTAATCAAGCCTTTGAAGACCATTCAATCGAGATGAGCGGCTAGTCTTTTCTGGTTTCCTCCGGATGGAGGGTTTTTGTAAGTTGGATAATTTTATGTGTTTGTGACAATCGTTTAACTCGGTGATCTAAGCATTCGATGCTTTTCACCTTTGATTTGATTTATTGGTTGTAAACAATTGCATTTATTTAAGCCTTAATTTCTAAGCATTCAGTTCCCGAGAGTTCTAGTAATTGGGATATATTTGACATGGGGTTAGGGTTTGTAATTGTAATTGATAATCATTCGATAACCTCCCGTTATGTATTGACCAGAGTACTTAGTCGTTGATTATCACAATTGATGAATTAAGTTAAACACTTATGTCTATGTGAGTGTTTCGATTAAACACATAATTGAATCTAGCTGCAAAACCTGAAATCTAGAGGAACCATTGTTCTCTCCAACTGTTTACAACCTCGTATTTTCATAGTTTGTTAGTTAATCAAACAATCAAACCAGCAACTGAGTTTTACTTTTTCACTAGTAGTTAATCAAAACTGAGCATTACGCACTTTCCACAATCCTCCTCTGGTTCGATATCCGACTTACCCTAGCTATAGAGTTAGTTGGATTTTGCATGTCTTTAACGACAGACATCAAAATGGCGCCGTTGCCGGGGAGGCGTGCGCAAAGTGCTTAGTGTTAAGTTCTAGTTTTAGTTAAATATACAAAAATCCAAAAATAGTGTCTTTTTAGTTTGTTCTGTTTTGTTCGGATTTACGCGAGGTTTTCTTGTTTTTGTTTGTGCAGGTGATCTAGGAAGTGTATGCATCACACTCGGAATTCCGGGAAGTCATCACCATTAGTGTTCGACCCAGAGATCGAGAGAACAGTAAAGCATACCAAACGAGTACTACATCGTGAGAACAAGATTCTACAATCACCTACGTCAACACTCAAGACAATGGAGAACTTAGCAACACCGGAGAAACAACCCGCAACTTCACAACCGCAACAATTCTCGCCAACATCTACCCAACCTTCACCAAACACTACTATACCACCACCACAGTCCACACAACCTACTTCTACATCTCCAGTACCATCATTCTCAACCTTTTTCCCAAACCTTGATAACATTCAACCAACTTCTACCCAAGCAACATCTCTTCAACACCCAACTACGACCCGGACTGTTAATTTACAGCAGTCGTCTCCTTACGTTAGAATCATTCCTGATGACACTCCATCACCGATTCAAATTCAAGCACCTAATGCAGCATCCATTCCGCCAGCCACTCGACCGGTTCTTTTACAGCAAAGTCAGCCAATGCCACATCTTTACAGGTCGACCATTTATGATCAAGGAAATAACTCAGGAGATTTTGATGATGGCTATGAGGAATATGATAACTACATGGGTCAAAATGAGAGACAGGTGGTTAACACGGGTAACTATGAGAGGCAAACAGTCGGATTGGGTGCGGCCGAGAGAGTCAATCAAGGGAACGTAGGGTATCAACAATATGTGCACCCAACGCCAATACAACAACAGATACCACAACAATATCATCAACCTGACCCACTCAATCAGTAGCCTGCTCCGAGAAGGCCGGTGGTGGACATTCCGTTACCACCGCCGGTACCACAGATGCAGGGTCAGGCAAGACCGCTGCCACGAAACCTACACCGACCGGGGATTTTACCGGAAGGAATTCCACGTCGAAATAATCAAGGTCCAGTTCGAGGTATAGAGAGCCACTTCAGGCCTGCTATAGTTAACAACCCATCACCGGTTGTGATCCCGCAACTACAAGGAGGGCGGTCATTCGAAGTACGAACACAATCAATATCCAGTCTGCCTAAGTTTCATGGTCACGCACATGAAGAGCCATATCTACACATTGCTACATATGATGCACGTTGCAACACAATCAGCAGCCAAGGTTTCTCAGTTGATTATGTGAAATTGGTACTTTTCCAATTCACACTTGAAGACAAAGCACAACAATGGTTTCATTCACTACCGTCAGCTTCGATCTTCACATGGGGTGAAATGCAGCAACAATTTTTAGATGAGTTCTATACTCATTTGCGTACTAACACTGCAAGGAAGGATATTCGAGGGTTTTGACAACAGCCTGGTGAGTTATTTCACGAAGCGTTCAATCGTTTCAAAATGATGCTCAAGAACTGTCCACATCATGAGATATATTTGTGGGAGCTTATTAATACATTCCACGAAGGCCTAACAGATGAAGATGCCAGGGATGTAAATTCAATATCCAATGGTACTTTTGGAATGAATTACGAAGAAGATGATTGGGAATATTTAGAAAGAGCCGCAAGGGCGTCAAAACGCAAGGCTCAATCTTCTAGAAGTGCACGACAGTCAACAATGAGAGCGGTAGAGAACCCACCGGAGGTAAGTGGTCATTTTCCGTTGTGTAGACATTGTGGAGATCTAGGGCATATTGCGGATCAATGCCCAGCCATTATTGGTGAAAGTGAAGATGTGAACTATGTGCAAGGTGGGGGTGGTGGAAGAAATTTCAACATGCAATCCAACACATATCACCCGGCCCTCAGAAATCACCCGAATTTTAGCTATGGGAATACAAATAATCAGCTAAATCCGGAATTTTCAAGGCACCAATCAATCTGGTGGTCAAAGAAACTTCAATCAGAACCGATTTCTAGGTAACTTTCAAGGTGGCTACCAAAACGATCAAAGAGGACCAACTGGGTCTTCTAACACTTCGGGGAGTAACGATATGATGGAGGTGTTGAAATCAATTCAGCTTGAATTACAAAATCAAAGGCTTGAGCTGCAAAATCGTGCTCAAAAGGATGAGATGTGAGATAAAGTCGTCCAGTCATTAACCACACAAATGGCCCAACTTGCAACCGATGTGAAGGAGTTGAAACAGCAAAACGGGAAGCTTCCTAGTGACACTCAAACGAACCCCAAGCACGGGAAGAATATACCAGTCAGCGGGGTAAGTTTCGTTCCTAAAAACAATTTGAATGATAAATTTTTAACTTCTTCTGTTTCCCATGTGATTTTAGGTTTTAGTGGCGCAAATGAGGATGGAGATGGGTGTGACTCAGGAGAGCCGGTCGTCCCGATTCGAGTGGGAAAGTTCAAAATCCACAAGGCATTGTTGGATTATGGTGCTGGGATGAGTGTTCTTCCCGGTAGCCTTTATGACCAGTACGACTTTGGTCCGTTACACGCAATTGATCAAATGGCCATGTTTGCGGATGCGAGTTTAAAGCAACCTCGAGGGGTTGTAAAGGATGTGGTAATTCAGCTCGGCGAGTTCTACTACTCGGTCGATTTTATGGTGGTTGATTATGCACCCGCACCGACCTACGCACAACCGAAGGTAATTTTGGGTCGCCCGTTTCTGTATACAGCAAATGCACAAATCGACTGCAGGAATGGGATGGTAATTTTAAGTTACAAGAATCGTAAGCTGTATTTCAATGTATTTTTAAAATCTATTGCTTATGATCTTCTGAATGATGTGAGTCCCACAGGTGCTACTAATGAGATTGGTTCGAGTGATGGTAATTTTTGCAGGTCTGAGTTAACGAATGATGGAAGGCAGGTGAACAAGACAGCTGTGAGAGGAAGAGCAATTGCAGGAAAACCACCCGATGGTGGGAGTGAGTGGGGCAACAAGGCTGAGGTTGAACTCAACTGGTGTGGAGCTGCGAACCTTCCACAAGATTGGACAATGATGTATGGAGAGAAATGGGGAGGAAAACGTGCAGCTGAACCACCCTAAATGTCAGGTACGGTCTGGCTGAAGACCTAAAACTTAGCGCTCTCGGGAGGCAGCCCGAGGATGTAGAGTATTGTACTTTGGTTTGGTTCGTTTTGGTGTGGTTGTGTTTTGACAGGTTCTTGATTCTATCTTCACGGATGCAATAATTCAAGTGTGGGGATGTTTTGCAGCATCCCCAGTGAGATATCAAAGAATCGATGGAATGCGTCTATTCTGGTTAAAGCACAACAGCAGCATCACTACAGACACATGATCAGGTGCATGTGTTTATCTATCTTAATTTGTCTTTGGTGTGTTTTGTTGTTTTTGGTGGTGTGAAATTTTGTTTTGTTTAGGGGATGTGTTTTGTTTGTTTTGTTATGAGTTAGCCGTTAATTTAGGATAGTTGGTTTGTTTTCCCGGGCTTATATTTTAAAAGCACCATACATTGGGGACAATGTATCCCAAGTGTGGGGATGGAGGAGCCCGGGAAGGGATTTGTGGATAAAGCTTTGAAGCGATTGAAAATGGTTGAAATCGATGAAATTTGGTAAAAATTGAAAATGTTGAAAATTTTAAAATTTTTCATCGCCTTAAACAAGCTAATTGGATACGAAAACCTAAAGTTTCAATCACTAATAGGCTTCTTACCGGTAGTAAGCTAGATTAGTCCCTTGTCATGGTTGTCCCTTTAAGTTTCATGAGAGTAGGTTTGAGAAGTGTTTTTATAGAAAATGAGTGAAAAGAGATGTCTATCTAGGGGTAACATGTTTTAATTGCATATGCTACATGTCGTCAACCTTTTTACCTTTTCTTGGTGAGATCTTGAGCCTGTAGATGGATAGGATACATTATATGATGAATTCATTTGTTGAGTGCAAGCTACGTGTCATTCTGTGTTAGAACTTGTATGATTCGATGCATGCTGAGACTGTGGGTTTGACATGTGCACATGTGTGATATCACACCCTTTTGTGTTGTGTTTCTTTTGTGTTATTCACCAAATTTCCTTTAGTAGCCCTGTTGAGCCTAACTACCGTTCGTTTGTTCCCCCATTGTCTATTGTGAAAAACCGACCGTGATGATATTGCTATGAAAAGAAAAAAAAAGAAAAAAAAGAAAGAAAAAGGAAAAATAGAAAAATATGTGAAAGAAAAGAACAAAAACAGAAGTGTATGAATATCGTCTATGTTCTTGGGTAGAAACCAACCCAATAGTATAAGTTGTGTTTGAATAAAGTATCACGGTTTGGTTATTGTTTGTGAGCTAATTAGAAAAGAAAAAGAACCAAAAAAATTTCCTACCTTTACTCTAAGCCAAAAACCCGAAAGTCCTTTTGATATGTGCCATGTTAGATGATACAGGGGAGGTGTGATTGTCATACAAGCTTATGATTGCAGGATTTCATGTTTGCTTTTTGAGTGTTTTATATACTAGCACATTACACGCTAGTCCAGATATTAACCAGAGAGGAGAGTACATTATGAGGGGTGTGTAGCATGTGTCTAATTGTAAACATGTTAGTTTTAGATAGACAAGTCTTAAGTTTTTAAAATTGTATCATTTACTTGTCAGACTGTCAATCTCGATTGTGTCAGTCTATGGGATGGGTATGACTTGGGACTGAACAGGTTGAATCGGTTAAGAGGTTTAGAGGTGTTGTTGCCATGGTGATTAGTTCTAGTTGGTTTGCTTGGGGACAAGCAAAGGCAAGTGTGGGAATGTGATGGAGAGGGTGAAACCCGAGCTTTAGAGTGTCTAATTATCATGTTTTATGTGTATTTGATGTGTTTACTTGCTTGGAATGAAGTAACTATGAGAATCTGTTGATTTTTAGGTTAAACAAGTAATTCGGTGCATTTATGATGGTTAAAGATGAAGTTGTGAGCATTGGATGGGATGTTGCAGCTCAAGAATGAATGACGAAGCTTGTTCGGTTATACAAAGGCTCACAAGTGAAAGGAGCGTGATAAAAAAACAAAGTTCAGGGACCAATTCGGTACTTTATGAAAGTTGTGTGGATCTTTGATGTGCAAAAATTAAGGAGTAATAAGTTCAGGGGTCATTTGGCAATTAATGGAAAGTTATTATATAGTTAATATGTGAGAAGAATGGAGACACAAACTACAAGGGGTCAATATGTAAGTTGTTGAAGATGTTACGTAGAAGGAAAGGAATCACATATGATGCGATAGTAGGCTACGAATTCACACTGTTGAACATAATTTTTAAAACGTAGCCTACGAGTGGGGATCCGTAGGTTACGGTTTGGGTATTAATGCGAACAGAATTTTTAAAACGTAGCTTACGAAATATTTTCGTAGCCTACGACCCGGGAATTCTAAAAGGACACATGTAAGGGTTTGGTTTTATGTTTGGATATTAAAGAAAAAAATCATGATCATCATAAAAAGGCCAGCCGCCACTTGGAGAGGGATCCGGGTCATCATCAATACACTAATAGGAGGTGGGCAGATTTCTTTGGGTGATACTATACACACCCCCTATTACTGATTACACCCCCCTCCTCTCACATTTTTATAGGTGGGGCCTGCGTGGGACCGACAGTGAATGTGAGAGGAGGGGGGTGTAAACAGTAATATGGGGGGTGTGTATAGAATTTGCCATTTCTTTTCACGCAAGACAAGAACATCAAATCATCATCTGACATTAATATCATCATAAGTTTGGCGGTAGACTTGGGGGGAAGCAATTTAGACTTTTGGGGAGGCACAAGCATCGATACTAACACATGCACATGAAAGTGTTAGTCAACAACATCAACGATCATCATCATCATTCTTAAATACAAGATTGAAGATTAGATTTTTATTAATATTATCATTATTCTTTATATTATATTATAATGAATATGATGATTTTAATTATTAATCAAGCCTTTGAAGACCATTCAATCGAGATGAGCGGCTAGTCTTTTCTGGTTTCCTCCGGATGGAGGGTTTTTGTAAGTTGGATAATTTTATGTGTTTGTGACAATCGTTTAACTCGGTGATCTAAGCATTCGATGCTTTTCACCTTTGATTTGATTTATTGGTTGTAAACAATTGCATTTATTTAAGCCTTAATTTCTAAGCATTCAGTTCCCGAGAGTTCTAGTAATTGGGATATATTTGACATGGGGTTAGGGTTTGTAATTGTAATTGGTAATCATTCGATAACCTCCCGTTATGTATTGACCGGAGTACTTAGTCGTTGATTATCACAATTGATGAATTAAGTTAAACACTTATGTCTATGTGAGTGTTTCGATTAAACACATAATTGAATCTAGCTGCAAAACCTGAAATCTAGAGGAACCATTGTTCTCTCCAACTGTTTACAACGTCGTATTTTCATAGTTTGTTAGTTAATCAAACAATCAAACCAGCAACTGAGTTTTACTTTTTCACTAGTAGTTAATCAAAACTGAGCATTACGCACTTTCCACAATCCTCCTCTGGTTCGATATCCGACTTACCCTAGCTATAGAGTTAGTTGGATTTTGCATGTCTTTAACGACAGACATCAGTTCCTCGACGAATCATAACTGTTCATCGATAGTGAGCTCCTTCAAAGGAACTATGAGGGTCTCATCTGACAGACACTTCTTCAGATTTGACACATGGAAAACGTTGTGAACTGCACTAAGTTCTGCTGGTAGGTTCAGTTTGTAGGCCACCCTGCCTATTTTCTCTATGATGTCGAATGGTCCAACGTATCGTGGGTTAAGTTTGCCTCGTTTACCAAAACGAACCACGCCCTTCCAGGGTGAAACTTTGAGTAGCACTCGCTCCCCAACCTGGAGCTCGAGTGGTTTCCTGCCCTTATCGGCGTAGATTTTCTGACGGTCACGAGCTGCCGCCATTCGTTGTTGTATCTGAGCAATTCGTTCTGTTGTGTCTACCACAAGTTCTGGACCAGTAATCTGACTATCCCCCACCTCTTCCCAACAAAGAGGTGACCGGCATTTATGCCTGTACAATGCCTCAAACGGAGCAGCTTTAATGCTGGTGTGGTAGCTGTTATTGTACGAAAATTCCACAAGTGGCAGATGCTTTTCCCAGCCGTTGCCAAAGTCAATTACACATGCCCTAAGCATGTCTTCAAGGGTCTGGATGGTGTGTTCAGACTGCCCATCCGTTTGCGGGTGATAAGCTGTGCTCATATCTAAACGTGAGCCAAAGGACTTGTGCATTGCTTGCCACAGTTCTGAAGTAAAATGTACATCTCGATCCGAGATAATAGAGGTGGGCACTCCGTGCCTCGAGGCAACTTCCTTAAGATATACGTCTGCTAGTGTGGAGAAATTATCCGTTTCCTTGATAGCCAAGAAGTGAGCAGACTTTGTGAGTCGATCCACGATCACCCAAATAGTATCGTTACCACGTTGAGATCTAGGCAGGACAGTAACAAAATCCATGGAAATTTGCTCCCATTTCCATTGAGGTATCGCTGGTTGTTGAAGTAGGCCTGAGGGTTTCTGATATTCCGTCTTGACTCTCGCACAAGTCAAGCACTTGCTAACGTAGGTTGCTGTGTGGGCCTTCATGCTAGGCCACCAATACGTAGTTTTGATATCGTGGTACATTTTATCCGAACCAGGATGTACTGAGTAGCGGGACTTGTGTGCCTCATCCATCACAAGCTCTCGTAGGTTGCCATAAAGTGGGACCCAAATGCGTCCTGTTACGTAGTAAGCACCGTCTTCCTTCTGTTCTAAGCGTTGCCTTAAGCCGCGCAGGGCTTCAGCCCTGATGTTTTCTGGTTTCAATGCTTCTACCTGAGCATCTCGTATCTAAGAAGGAAGACTAGACTGTATAGTGAGTTGTAAAGCTCGTACGCGCTTGGGCGCAGTGTCCTTTCGACTAAGGGCGTCAGCCACAACATTGGCTTTGCCTGGGTGGTACCTGATCGAGCATTCGTAGTCATTCAGTAGCTCGACCCATCGTCGTTGTCGCATATTCAGTTCCTTCTGTTTGAAGATGTGCTCGAGACTCCTGTGATCGGTGTAAATGGCGCACTTGGTACCGTACAGGTAATGTCTCCATATCTTAAGCGCAAAAACAACAGCTCCCAGCTCTAAATCGTGTGTAGTGTAGTTCTTTTCATGAACTTTGAGTTGGCGTGAGGCGTAGGCTATAACTTTATCCCGTTGAATCAATACACAACCAAGACCCTGAATTGATGCGTCGCAGTAAACCACGAAGTCGTCTGTGCCCTCTGGCAATGAAAGGATAGGTGCACTACAAAGTCTATCCTTTAAGTGCTGAAATGCTAATTCCTGTGCATTTCCCCATCGATAAACAACGCCTTTCTGCGTTAGTGAGGTGAGAGGCTGTGCAATCTTGGAAAAATATTTAATGAACCTCCTGTAGTAACCTGCCAAGCCCAAGAATTGGCGAATTTCCGTTGGTGTACGAGGTGCAGGCCAGTTCATAATCGAGTCTACCTTGGATGGATCAACGTGCATCCTTGTTTACCACATGGCCTAAGAAATGGACTTCACGAAGCCAGAAGTCGCATTTTGAAAACTTGGCGTACAACTGTTCTGCTCGAAGGAGTTCCAGAATGAGTCGTAGATGCTGCTCATGTTCCTCTTAACTCTTCGAATAGATCATGATGTCGTCGATGAAAACTATGACGAACTTGTCCAGGTAAGGCTTGCACACTCGATTCATCAAGTCCATGAAGACCGCAGGTGCGTTTGTCAGCCCAAAAGGCATGACCAAAAAATCGTAGTGTCCATAACGGGTTCTAAAGGCTGTTTTGGAGACGTCCTGTTATCGGACTCTCAGCTGGTGATACCCTGATCTCCAATCAATCTTCGAGTAAAAGCTTGACCCTTGCAGCTGGTCGAATAGGTCGTCAATGCGTGGAAGAGGATAACGATTCTTCACGGTCACCCTGTTTAGTTCGCGGTAATCTATGCACATCCTGAAGGTACCGTCTTTCTTCTTCACAAATAGTACTGGAGCTCCCCAAGGCGAAGAGCTAGGACGAATAAAACCCTTATCCAAGAGTTCTTGTGGTTGCGTGGAGAGTTCTTCCAACTCTGATGGAGCTAAGCGATAAGGTGCACGAGCTATAGGTGCTGCTCCAAGAGCTAGCTCGATTTGAAACTCGACCTGGCGATGAGGCGGAAGGCCAGGTAGTTCCTCAGGAAATACCTCAGGATAGTCGCGTACAATCGGAAAATCTTCTATCTTCTTCTCTTTCTTTGAGGTGTCAGTAACGAGAGCCAAAATAGCTGTGTGGCCCTTACGCAAACACTTCTGGGCCTTAAGGAAAGAGATGATGCTCACAACAGCACCACTCTTGTCGCCACGAATCATGAAAGGTTCATCCCCTGAGCGAGGAATACGGACAAATCTTCTCGTTGCAAAGAATCTATGCTTATTGTTGGGATAACCAGTCCATCCCAATGACAACGTCGAAACCATCATACATTGGGGTCATTCCTAGCATCACCCTGACCAATCACGAACACTCGACCCCTGGCACCATTGCCGTCGTTATTACCCCCGTTGTTGCCTCCATTATTGTTCCCGTTTCCTTGGTTGTGGTTCTGATTCTGGTTCTGGTTCAATTGTGGACAGTGTCTCTTGAAGTGACCTTCAGTACCACACTGATAGCATCCCTTGTTACCCTGCTGTTGCTGCTGATTCTGTGGAGCTTGTGGCTGCTGTTGTCGGTTCTTGTTTGCAGGACGTGAGCTTCTACAATCTTTGGCTTCATGACCAAGCTTGTTACATCTCTGACAACGATCTTTGTTGCACGGCCCGCTGTGGTGCAAATTACACCGATTCCACCCTGCCCTTGACTACCAGAAGATTGCTGGCCATGACTCTGGTAGTCATTGATCTTTCGCTGTTGTGCCTAGGACTGAACCGTAGTCGAACCCTTGCTGGAGGTTCCATCCCACTTTCGTTTGTTGTCACAGGAAGTAGCAGAAGTAGCAGTAGTAGTAGCACCGATACGTTTAGGCAGCTTGTTCTGTTCCACTGCTTGGTCTGTGAGACGATGAGCAAGACGAGTAACATCCTGGATAGTAGTAAGGTTAGCAGAAGTCACATGACTTTGAATCTCTGGTACTAAGCCTTTGAGGTACAGCTCAATGCGCTTGATAGGAGGATCCAC
The DNA here is from genome assembly GCA_030545235.1 of Helianthus tuberosus. Taxonomy (NCBI): domain Eukaryota; kingdom Viridiplantae; phylum Streptophyta; class Magnoliopsida; order Asterales; family Asteraceae; genus Helianthus; species Helianthus tuberosus. Next base: position 158,939,129 of record CM060451.1, on the reverse strand, counting down.
CATAGTTGGACATAACACTGCCAGTTCGTTGGATCATTTCGTGTACGCTTCTATCTCTGACCCCGTCACCTTCAGGTTAAAGAACTCCACTTCCAGCTTGTGGATGTCATCACGACTACAGTATTCCCGTTTGATCAGTTCCTTAAAATCATTCCATGGGGTGGCATTTGCAGCCGCCAACCCCGACATCTGAACTTGCGCGTTCCACCAAGTTAGCGCAGTGCCTTCGAGAGTACCTGTGGCATATTTCACCCCACGAGCCTCGGGGCATTCACACATTTCGACAACAGAGTCGTGCTTCTCAAACCAATGGAGGAGTCCAACGGCCCCTTCAGTGCCACTGAAAGTACTAGGACGACAGTCCATGAACATCTTGAATGTACATACAGGTAGCTGAGCGTTCTGACCTTGTTGCGCGAGGAAGAAGAGAGAGGGTTAAGCGCGAGAGTTGGGTCATGAGAGTAGGATCTAACATCCTATGTTAGGTTCGGAATAGCAGATTATACCTCCTACTTAAGCGGCTGCGAGTGCTGCCGTAACTTGTTCGTTGATAAGAGCCGTTAGCTGGCTTGAGTTAGGTTCACACGTTCCTTCATGATCTTCACATCGAAGGAAATACAAATAGGAAAGGTGTCGCGAATGTGTGTAAGTGTGGAGTGACAGAAGGAAGCAAGCACACATGTGTTTTCAAACTATAGTTGCTACGTTTGTCTAAGCATACCATGAGCATAGTTCTATGTAATCTTGCAAGTAGGCAATAAAACATAAACCATATCACCTAGAATGTCGAGCCTTGCACGTGGAGTGAAGCGTCGTTGTGGATCGTTGAGCACTGTACATGTTATAGTCTGGTTTTAACAAAAACTTTTTCCCTTATTAAAACCAAGTTCACTATAACCAATGGCTCTGATACCAATCTGTCACACCCCCAAAATCCACCTGCGGAGTATCACCGCTTGGAGGCGTGACTGACCAGGATCCAGCCACCAATCATATTGAACAAGCAAGTAAGTAATTAAAAAAGTTCAACTAATACAATTGGTGTCCAAACAAAACATAGTTTAAGTTGCAAGCGGAAGCATAACGATTAAATCCAAAACCAAAATATATAAGTTTAAAGGTTTCAAAGTTTAACATGGCACACAGCTGTCCATGTCCCACAACGACTCTTCCCCATGCAAGCTCCTGCTAAACCTATTGACCTGCAAAGCATGTAGTAACGAGTCAACAATAATGTTGAGCGAGTTCACAGTTGGGTGTTTGTTTTACTTGTTCCAAAAAATAGTTCCTTTAACTGGCATCCCTGCCGTGGGGGTTACCCCATAGTTGAAAACGTGATTTGTTTAACCCATTAACTCTGGCAATCCAGCCGTGGGGGCTCCCCCATGTTTAGTTATCCGGCTTTTCGGCCGTGGGCGCTACCCCATGTATACTACTAGACTCGTTACCATATTGAATGCTGACTGTAGTCATGTTTATGTGCCCTGAACTGTCAATGTCTATCATCATTGACGTGCCCAGATCCATTAGTTCACGCCCGTCCTCTGCGGCATGGTGTGAGGCTTGTCAGACCTAAATAGCGCTATCAACTAACAACCTCGTTGCCTCCCCGGCAACTATCGGTAGATGTAAGGGGTCTTATATGATAGAAAAGAGTGTAATAACAAACATCCCAATAACTTGACATTCCTCCCCGGAACGTTACCCGATATCCCTCCTCGGGATGCATGCTTGGAAAAAGAGTAGTGAACTCACCTTAGATTGCTCGGTAGGTAAACGAAAGGTCAATCGAGCTGCTAGAGGTCAACCACGTCCTAACATGGTAACCATACAAGTCAGTTCTAGGTGCACGTATGATCACATATAGGTAACAGATTATGAACACAGATTGATCATGGCAAACACATAATACATGTTAACACCTTAACAGTAACAGTCAAGTACTCATCATGTCTAACTTGTACGGTCCAAAGATAAAGCCCAATAACAATCGGCCCAACATGTTGTGCGTTCAGCACAGCCTTGTGCGACCCACATCATGTTGTGCGACTCAGATAAACACCCGGCCCAAATAGTCAAAAGCCCAAACATAAAGTACACTACCCAAATAAATAAACATGAATTCTCTTGTGCGATCAGGATGGCTTGTACGATCGGAACCAGCCCAACATGTATACCCGGCCCAACAGTTACACAACATTACAACTTGTGCGATCCAGCAAGCCTTGTGCGACTGAAGACATCTTGTGCGACCAGATTATCTTGTGCGAATGGACTCTTGTGCGAATGGACTTCTTGTGCGACCAAGATGTCTTATGCGATTAGTTTTATTATCCGGATATTATGGCAATCAGTTACATAACTTTTATCTTGCAATCAATTACAAGGTTTCCATTTATTTGATCAATCAACAAATTAACAGTTTCACACTTAATCAATATTCGATCAAACAAGGGTTTTTAACATCCATTCTCATGAACCCTAACATAATCATAACATGAACAATAACTAATCGTATCATATCATTTGGTCCGATTACATGAACATACAACCGGTTACATACGTTTAATCCTAAATCATTATGCAAACAACAAGTCATGATAGCCGATTAACATCATCATACACATCCGATTGGCTAGAACATCATCATATGATTAACAATCCGAAGCATAGAACATAACAGCCTATTTAATAAGCATCATCAAATACAATCCCATTAATGTGATAAATCCGATTAGTGTGAATCATTATCAAATACATGCATGTGAGCCGATTTCAAGAACACTAAGATTCAATAGTTTATATCATGTTCAATCATCTATCATAACATAAATCAAAGTAACACACTAACCGATTAGAAGATAACACAAAGGTGACCCGAATCAAGAAGATCTTCGAGAGAGGTTGGATGTGGCTGCCGTCGAGTTCTAGAGAGAAAGAAGGGAGCACTAGGGTTTTGCTATGTTGTGTGATTGCAAATAATGAAGAGTGTTAACCTCCTCATGAGGCTATGCGTATGAGAAGTAGGCCGAACCCATCATGGGCTGCCTATGTGTTCCAAGTTCAAGGAGAAGTGGGCCGAGAGTTGCATGAATCAAAGCCCATCGGCTTGTGCGATCAGTTTATTAATATATACATACATTACACATACACACATAATCATAACATTCAATTAATCAACCAAGTTCATATGATTACATCACGTTCACATACGTTACATCAAAATACAATGTAGGGTTCTAAATTACGAGTTGTTACATTATCCCCAAGTTGAAAGAAATTTCGTCCCGAAATTTAGCACGTACTCACTGGGGAAGCTAGTTAAGTTGCATGGTTTTCCTGGGGTGTCACATCCTCCCCCAGTTAATCTGGAATTTCGTCCCAAAATTCCGTAGCTTCAGCCTCAGTAGTGGTTGTACCGTTTACGAATAGTTGGGGATACTTTTGCTTCATTTGATCTTCGCGTTCCTAGGTGAACTTTGGGCCGCGACGTGAGTTCCAACGAACTCGAACGAGAGGTATTCTAGTACGCTTGAGGACCTTAACATCCCGGTCCGTGATTTCAACTGGTTCCTCGAAGAATCGTAACTGTTCATCGATAGTGAGCTCCTTCAAAGGAACTATGAGGGTCTCATCTGACAGACACTTCTTCAGATTTGACACATGGAAAACGTTGTGAACTGCACTGAGTTCTGCTAGTAGGTTCAGTTGGTAGGCCACCCTGCCTATTTTCTCTATGATGTCGAATGGTCCAACGTATCGTGGGTTAAGTTTGCCTCGTTTACCAAAACAAACCACGCCCTTCCAGGGTGAAACTTTGAGTAGCACTCGCTCCCCAACCTGGAGCTCGAGTGGTTTCCTGCCCTTATCGGCGTAGATTTTCTGACGGTCACGAGCTGCCGCCATTCGTTGTCGTATCTGAGCAATTCGTTCTGTTGTGTCTACCACAAGTTTTGGGCCAGTAATCTGACTATCCCCCACCTCTGCCCAACAAAGAGGTGACCGGCATTTACGCCCGTACAATGCCTCAAACGGAGCAGCTTTAATGCTGGTGTGGTAGCTGTTATTGTACGAAAATTCCACAAGTGGCAGATGCTTTTCCCAGCCGTTGCCAAAGTCAATTACACATGCCCTAAGCATGTCTTCAAGGGTCTGGATGGTGTGTTCAGACTGCCCATCCGTTTGCGGGTGATAAGCTGCGCTCATATCTAAACGTGAGCCAAAGGACTTGCGCATTACTTGCCACAGTTCTGAAGTAAAACGTGCATCTCGATCCGAGATAATAGAGGTGGGCACTCCGTGCCTCGAGACAACTTCCTTAAGATATACGTCTGCTAGTGTGGAGAACTTATCCGTTTCCTTGATAGCCAAGAAGTGAGCAGACTTTGTGAGTCGATCCACGATCACCCAAATAGTATCGTTACCACGTTGAGATCTAGGCAGGCCAGTAACAAAATCCATGGAAATTTGCTCCCATTTCCATTGAGGTATCTCTGGTTATTGAAGTAGGCCTGAGGGTTTCTGATATTCTGTCTTGACTCTCGCACAAGTCAAGCACTTGCTAACGTAGGTTGCTGTGTGGGCCTTCATGCTAGGCCACCAATACGTAGTTTTGATATCGTGGTACATTTTAACCGAACTAGGATGTACTGAGTAGCGGGACTTGTGTGCCTCATCCATCACAAGCTCTCGTAGGTTGCCATAAAGTGGGACCCAAATGCGTCCTGTTACGTAGTAAGCACCGTCTTCCTTCTGTTCTAAGTGTTGCCTTAAGCCGCGCAGGGCTTCAGCCCTGATGTTTTCTGGTTTCAATGCTTCTACCTGAGCATCTCGTATCTGAGAAGGAAGACTAGACTGTATAGTGAGTTGTAAAGCTCGTACGCGCTTGGGCGCAGTGTCCTTTCGACAAAGGGCGTCAGCCACAACATTGGCTTTGCCTGGGTGGTACCTGATCGAGCATTCGTAGTCATTCAGTAGCTCGACCCATCGTCGTTGTCGCATATTCAGTTCCTTCTGTTTGAAGATGTGCTCGAGACTCCTGTGATCGGTGTAAATGGCGCACTTGGTACCGTACAGGTAATGTCTCCATATCTTAAGCGCAAAAACAACAGCTCCCAGCTCTGAATCGTGTGTAGTGTAGTTCTTTTCATGAAATTTGATTTGGCGTGAGGCGTAGGCTATAACTTTATCCCGTTGCATCAATACACAACCAAGACCCTGAATTGATGCGTCGCAGTAAACCACGAAGTCGTCTGTGCCCTCTGGCAATGAAAGGATAGGTGCACTGCAAAGTCTATCCTTTAAGTGCTGAAATGCTAATTCTTGTGCATTTCCCCATCGATAAACAACGCCTTTCTGCGTTAGTGAGGTGAGAGGCTGTGCAATCTTGGAAAAATCTTTAATGAACCTCCTGTAGTAACCTGCCAAGCCCAAGAATTGGCGAATTTCCGTTGGTGTACGAGGTGCAGGCCAGTTCTTAATCGAGTCTACCTTGGATGGATCAACGTGAATCACATCCTTGTTTACCACATGGCCTAAGAAATGGACTTCACGAAGCTAGAAGTCGCATTTTGAAAACTTGGCGTACAACTGTTCTGCTCGAAGGAGTTCCAGAATGAGTCGTAGATGCTGCTCATGTTCCTCCTAACTCTTCGAATAGATCAGGATGTCGTCGATGAAAACTATGACGAACTTGTCCAGGTAAGGCTTGCACACTCGATTCATCAAGTCCATGAAGACCGCAGGTGCGTTTGTCAGCCCAAAAGGGATGACCAAAAACTCGTAGTGTCCATAACGGGTTCTAAAGGCTGTTTTGGAGACGTCCTCTTATCGGACTCTCAGCTGGTGATACCCTGATCTCCAATCAATCTTCGAGTAAAAGCTTGACCCTTGCAGCTGGTCGAATAGGTTGTCAATGCGTGGAAGAGGATAACGATTCTTCACGGTCACCCCATTTAGTTCGCGGTAATCTATGCACATCCTGAAGGTACCGTCTTTCTTCTTCACAAATAGTACTGGAGCTCCCCAAGGCGAAGAGCTAGGACGAATAAAACCCTTATCCAAGAGTTCTTGTGGTTGCGTGGAGAGTTCTTCCAACTCTGATGGAGCTAAGCGATAAGGTGCATGAGGTATAGGTGCTGCTCCAGGAGCTAGCTCGATTTGAAACTCGACTTGGCGATGAGGCGGAAGGCCAGGTAGTTCCTCAGGAAATACCTCAGGATAGTCGCGTACAATCGAAAAATCTTCTATCTTCTTCTCTTTCTTCGAGGTGTCTGTAACGAGAGCCAAAATAGATGTGTGGCCCTTACGCAAACACTTCTGGGCCTTAAGGAAAGAGATGATGCTCACAACAGCACCACTATTGTCGCCACGAATCATGAAAGGTTCATCCCCTGAGCGAGGAATACGGACAAATCTTCTCGTTTCAAAGAATCTATGCTTGTTGTTGGGATAACCAGTCCATCCCAATGACAACGTCGAAACAATCATACATTGGGGTCATTCCTAGCATCACCCTGACCAATCACGAACACTTGACCCCTGGCACCATTTCCGTCGTTATTACCCCCGTTGTTGCCTCCATTATTGTTCCCGTTTCCTTGGTTGTGGTTCTGATTCTGGTTCTGGTTCAACTGTGGACAGTGTCTCTAGAAGTGACCTTCAGCACCACACTGATAACATCCCTTGTTACCCTGCTGTTGCTGCTGGTTCTGTGGAGCTTGTGGCTGCTGTTGTCGGTTCTTGTTTGCAGGACGTGAGCTTCTACAATCTTTGGCTTCATGACCAAGCTTGTTGCATCTCTGACAACGATCTTTGTTGCACGGCCCGCTGTGGTGCAAATTACATCGATTCCACCCTGCCCTTGACTACCAGAAGATTGCTGACTAGGACTCCGGTAGTCATCGATCTTTCGCTGTTGTACCTGGGACTGAACCGTAGTCGAACCCTTGCTGGAGGTTCCATCCCACTTTCGTTTGTTGTCACAGGAAGTAGCAGAAGTAGTAGTAGTAGTAGCACCGATACGTTTAGGCAGCTTGTTCTATTCCACTGCTTGGTCTGTGAGATGATGAGCAAGACGAGTAACATCCTGGATAGTAGTAAGGTTAGCAGAAGTCACATGACTTTGAATCTCTGGTACTAAGCCTTTGAGGTACAGCTCAATGCGCTTGATGGGAGGATCCACCATAGTTGGACATAACACTGCCAGTTCGTTGGATCGTTTCGTGTACGCTTCTATCTCTGACCCCGTCACCTTCATGTTAAAGAACTCCACTTCCAGCTTGTGGATGTCATAACGACTACAGTATTCCTGTTTGATCAGTTCCTTAAAATCATTCCATGGGGTGGCATTTGTAGCCGCCAACCCCGGCATCTGAACTTGCGCGTTCCACCAAGTTAGCGCAGTGCCTTCGAGAGTACCAGTGGCATATTTCACCCCACGAGCCTCAAGGCATTCACACATTTCGACGACTGACTCGTGCTTCTCAAACCAATGGAGGAGTCCAACGGCCCCTTCAGTGCCACTGAAAGTACTAGGACGACAGTCCATGAACATCTTGAATGTACATACAGGTGGCTGAGCGTTCTGACCTTGTTGCGCGAGGAAGAAGAGACAGGGTTAAGCGCGAGAGTTAGGTCATGAAAGTAGGATCTAACATCCTAGGTTAGGTTCGGTATAGCAGATTATACCTCCTGCTTAAGCGGCTGCGAGTGCTGCCGTAACTTGTTCGTTGATAAGAGCCGTCAGCTGGCTTGAGTTAGGTTCACACGTTCCTTCATGATCTTCACATCGAAGGAAATACAAATAGGAAAGGTGTCGCGAATGTGTGTAAGTGTGGAGTGACAGAAGGAAGCAAGCACACATGTGTTTTCAAACTATAGTCGCTACGTTTATCTAAGCATACCATGAGCATAGTTCTATGTAATCTAGCAAGTAGGCAATAAAACATAAACCATATCACCTAGAATGTCGAGCCTTGCACGTGGAGTGAAGCGTCGTTGTGGATCATTGAGCACTGTACAGGTTATAGTCTGGTTTTAACAAAAAAATTTTCCCTTATTAAAGCCAAGTTCACTATAACCAATGGCTCTGATACCAATCTGTCACACCCCCAAAATTCATCTGCGGAGTATCACCGCTTGGAGGCGTGACTGACCAGGATCCAGCCACCAATCATATTGAACAAGCAAGTAAGTAATTATAAAAGTTCAACTAATACAATTGGTGTCCAAACAAAACATAGTTTAAGTTGCAAGCGGAAGCATAACGATTAAATCCAAAACCAAAATATATAAGTTTAAAGGTTTCAAAGTTTAACATGGCACACAGCTGTCCATGTCCCACAACGACTCTTCCCCATGCAAGCTCCTGCTAAACCTATTGACCTGCAAAGCATGTAGTAACGAGTCAACAATAATGTTGAGCGAGTTCACAGTTGGGTGTTTGTTTTAGTTGTTCCAAACATAGTTCCTTTAATTGGCATCCCTTCCGTGGGGGTTACCCCATAGTTGAAAAAGAGCAGTGAACTCACCTTAGATTGCTCGGTAGGTAAACGAAAGGTCAATCGAGCTGCTAGAGGTCAACCACATCCTAACATGGTTACCATACAAGTCAGGTCTAGGTGCACGTATGATCACACATAGGTAACAGATTATGAACGCAGATTGATCATGGCAAACACATAATACATGTTAACACCTTAACAGTAACAGTCAAGTACTCATCATGTCTAACTTGTACGGTCCAAAGATAAAGCCCAATAACAGTCGGCCCAACATGTTGTGCGTTCAGCACAGCCTTGTGCGTCCCACATCATGTTGTGCGATTCAGATAAACACCCGACCCAAATAGTCAAAATCCCAAACATAAAGTACACGGCCCAAATAAATAAACATGAATTCTCTTGTGCGATCCGGATGGCTTGTACGATCGGAACCAGCCCAACATGTATACCCGGCCCAACAGTTACACAACATTACAATTTGTGCGATCCAGCAAGCCTTGTGCGAATAAAGACATCTTGTGTGACCAGATTATCTTGTGCGAATGGACTCTTGTGCGAATGGACTTCTTGTGCGACCAAGATGTCTTGTGCGATTAGTTTTATTATCCGGATATTATGGCAATCGGTTACATAACTTTTATCTTGCAATCAATTACAAGGTTTCCATTTATTTGACCAATCAACAAATTAACAGTTTAACACTTAATCAATATTCGATCAAACAAGGGTTTTTAACATCCATTCTCTTGAACCCTAACATAATCATAACATGAACAATAACTAATCGTATCATATCATTTGGTCCGATTACTTGAACATACAACCGGTTACATACGTTTAATCCTAAATCATTATGCAAACAACAAGTCATGATAGTCGATTAACATCATCATACACATCCGATTGGCTAGAACATCATCATATGATTAACAATCCGAAGCATAGAACATAACAGCCGATTTAACAAGCATCATCAAATACAATCCGATTAATGTGACAAATCCGATTAGTGTGAATCATTATCAAATACATGCATGTGAGCCGATTTCAAGAACACTAAGATTCAATAGTTTATATCATGTTCAATCATCTATCATAACATAAATCAAAGTAACACACTAACCAATTAGAAGATAACACAAAGGTGATCCGAATCAAGAAGATCTTCGAGAGAGGTTGGATGTGGCTGCCGTCGAGTTCTAGAGAGAAAGAAGGGAGCACTAGGGTTTTGCTATGTTGTGTGATTGCAAATAATGAAGAGTGTTAACCTCCTCATGAGGCTATGCATATGAGAAGTAGGCCGAACCCATCATGGGCTGCCTATGTGTTCCGAATTCAAGGAGAAGTGGGCCGAGAGTTGCATGAATCTTGGAAAAATCCTTGATGAACCTCCTGTAGTAACCTGCCAAACCCAAGAATTGGCGAATTTACGTTGGTGTGCAAGGTGCAGGCCAGTTCTTAATCGAGTCTACCTTAGATGGATCAACATGAATCCCATCCTTGTTTACCACGTGGCCTAGAAAGTGGACTTCACGAAGCCAGAAGTCGTATTTTGAAAACTTGGCGTACAGCTGTTCTGCTCGAAGGAGTTCCAAAATCAGTCGTAAATGCTGCTCGTGTTCCTCCCGACTCTTAGAGTAGATCAGAATGTCGTCGATGAATACAATCACAAACTTATCCAAGTAAGGCATGCACACTCTGTTCATAAGATCCATGAAAACTGCAGGTGCGTTTGTTAACCCGAATGGCATGACCAGAAACTCGTAGTGGCCATAGCGAGTTCTAAATGCTTTTTTGGAGACGTTCTCGTCCCGGACTCTCAGTTGATGGCAGCTTGATCTCAGATCAATCTTCGAATAGAAGCTCGACCCTTGCAGCTGGTCGAATAAGTCATCAATGCGTGGAAGAGGATAGCGATTCTTCACAGTCACCTTGTTTAGTTCGCGATAATCTATGCACATACGGAAGGTACCGTCTTTCTTCTTCACAAATAATACTGGAGCTCCCCAGGGCGAAGAGCTAGGACGTATGAAACCCTTGTCCAAGAGCTCTTGCAGTTGTGTAGATAGTTCTTCCAATTCTGATGAAGCTAAGCGGTACGGTGCACGAGCTATTGGCGCTGCTCCAGGTGCTAGCTCGATTTGGAATTCGACCTGGCGATGAGGTGGTAGACCAGGTAAATCCTCAGGAAACACTTGAGGAAAGTCGTGTACAACTGGAATATCCTCTATCTTCTTCTCTTTTGTTGATGCGTCAGTAACGAGTGCTAAAATAGCCGTATGGCCCTTTCGCAAACACTTCTGGGCCTTGAGAAAGAAGATGATGCCCACAACAGCACCACTCTTGTCGCCTTGGATCACGAGAGGTTCTTTACCAGAACGGGGAATACGAACGATCTTCTCCTTGCAAAGAATCTCTGCCTGCTGTTGGGATAACCAATCCATACTGATAACGATGTCAAAACTACCAAGAACGATGGGAATGAGGTCGATAGAGAAGGTCTAACCCGCTAAAACAAGATTACAACCCTTGACTACGTGTGTGGCCTCTAAACTTTTACCATTTGCTAATTCTACGACATGCTTGGTGTTCAAAAGTGTTGGTGTGCGTTTAAGTATTTGACTAACTTTTAGCGACACATTACTGGTATCGGCACCCGAATTAAATAAAACAATAACATAAAAGTCGTTGAGAAGAAACTTACCCATCACCACGTTAGGATCATTCCTTGCGTCACCCTAACCGATCACGAACGCTCGACCCCTGGCACCATTGTCGTCGTTATTACCCCCGTTGTTATTCCCGTTGCCCTGATTATTGTTGTTGTTGTTCTGATTCTGGTTTAACTGAGGGCAGTTCCGCTTGAAGTGGCCTTCAGCACCACACTGAAAACATCCCCTGTTACCTCGCTGTTGCTGCTGCTGATTCTGTGGAGCTGGTGGTTGTTGTTGATGGTTCCGATTCGCAGGTTGTAAGCTCCTGCAATCCTTAGCTTCATGACCCACCTTGAGACACCTCTGACAACGACCCTTGTTGCACTGACCATTGTGGTGTCTGTTGCATTGGTTGCACTTCGGGAGGTTTCCTCGATATCCACCCTGCCCTTGACTACCAGAAGATTGCTGACCAGGACTCTGGTCATCATCAATCTTTCGCTGCTGTGCCTGGGACTGAACTGTAGTTGAACCCTTGCTGGAGGTTCCTTCCCATTTTCGTTTGTTGTCATTGGGAGTAGCAGAAGTAGTAGTAGCAGTAGTACCTATACGCTTAGGCAGTCTGTTCTGTTCCACTGCCTGGTCTGTGAGACGATGAGCAAGACGAGTAACATCCTGGATGGTAGCAAGGTTAGCAGCAGTCACATGGCTTTGATTCTCTGGTACTAAGCCTTTGAGGTACAGCTCGATACGTTTGATGGGAGGATCCACCATAGTTGGACATAACACTGCCAGTTCATTGGATCGCTTCGTATACGCCTCTATCTCTGACCCCGTCATCTTCAGGTTAAAGAACTCCACTTCCAACTTGTGGATGTCATCACGATTACAGTATTCTCGCTTAATCAGTTCCTTGAAGTCGTTCCATGGGGTGGCGTTTGCAGCTGCCAGCCTTAACATTTGAACTTGTGGATTCCACCAAGTGAACGCTATACCCTCAAGGGTACCAGTAGCATACTTCACCCTACGGGCCTCAGGGCATTCACACATTTTGAAGACTGACTCGAGCTTCTCGAACCAGTGGAGGAGGCCTACAGCTCCTTCAGTGCCGTTGAAAGTAGTAGGGCGGCAATCCATGAAGGTTTTGAAAGTACACACAGGAGGCTGAGCGTGTTGACCTGTCGTGTGCGTAAAGCAAAAATTAAGCACAAGTGTTGGTTTACGAGAGTAGGATCTAAAGGTCCTAGAGTAAGTTGTGATGGCAGGTTATACCTCCTGCCTGGGCAGCTGCGAGCGCTGCAGTAACTTGTTCAGTGATCAAATTCGCCAACTGGGCTTGAGTTGGGTTAACGCATCCACTCATGATCTTCATATCAAAGGAAAACATGAGTGAGAGAGGTTTGCGAAAGTGCGATGACAGAAGAGAGTAAGCACACACGTGTTTTCAAACAATAGTTGTTACGTTTATCTAAGCATACCATGAGCAAAGTTCTATGTAATCTAGCAAGTAGGCAATGTAAACATAAATCATATCACCTAGAATGTCGAGTCTTGCACATGGAGTGAAGGGTCTTTGTGGATCGTTGAGCACTGTACAGGTTATAGTCTGGTTTTAACAAAAACTTTTTCCCCTTATTAAAACCATGTTCACTATAACTAATGGCTCTGATACCAATCTGTCACACCCCCAAAATCCACACGCGGAGTATCACCGCTTGGAGGGGTGACTGACCAGGATCAAGCCACCAATCATATTGAACATAACAAGTAAAAAATAAATTCAACCACACAATATGAAAGGTGTCTCAAATAAAATAACGTAGTTAAGTGTTTAGCGGAAGCATAATTGTAAAACCCAATGTAAGTATTAAGTACGAAATAAAGAAATATTTTTATCATGGCACACACTGCCATATCCCACAACGACCGCGCCTCCCTGTGCAAGCTCCATGAGTACCCAACGACCTGCAAGGCATGTAATAGAGAGTCAACAACAAAGTTGAGCGTGTTCACAGTTGGTTGTTTAGTTATAGTGTTCGTAAATCATATGTTTATTTCGTAAACCATGTACTGTATTAATCTGTATCGCGGTTCCCAAAACATGTTTGCGATGATTAGTGGGGGCTTCCCATGTGTATCGTATTAATCCGTATCGCGGTTCCCCGAACATGTTTCCGATGAATAGTGGAGGCTTCCCTTGTTTTATGTTACTAGACTAGTCGTGTATGTACGTGCCCTTCTTGATCCAAGGACCGTAGCAAGTATGAGTGTACGTAGGTTTTACGTACATGCCCTTCAATCCGAGGACAGTAGTAAGTATGAGTGTACGTAGGTTTTACGTACGTGCCCTTCAATCTGAGGACAATGAAAAGTAGTTTAATAGTAATGATGGTACGAGTAGATATTCAATCCCATTCCCAACCCACCGGGAATCCTATGCCTTAGGAGTGTGAACTCACCTCGGTTTGCTCGGTATGCTTAATTACTTGTGCACAATTAATCAATCAAGGCCTATAGTTTGCACGTACACGCAATCAGTTGACATTCACGAAGTTCACGCATAGATACAATCATAGCACATAGCAACAATAATTTATATCACTCAACATTTATTTAGTTACCTAAAATTTTGTATTAACACCGTTTAAGGCTTGCCATCCCTTGGCAGCCCGTAGCAGATGCCCAATTTCAATTAAACCCAACATAAAACAACATCGTACGGTTCAGTAAAACTATGTTCCACATTTTGCTTATGTAGCCCAGTTATCCACACCTTATACCCGACCCCACAACACTAGACCCAAACCAAACAAAACTAAGTTACTAGTATTATGACTTTAAAAGACAACCTGGATCATATGCGGCCCAATTCAAGTATTCATGACATGCCAAAGTTAAAATATATACTCAACATGATCAGTTCATTCATAATGCATCAGTAGCATGTGTGTGTGATCGAAGAGCCCAAAGCAAAGCCCAAAATAATCAACTTATTATTTTCTCTAATTGTTTATGTAGCCCAGCTAATTAACGTGCACATCATATTAACATGCCAGCCATGAATCCTTTTATATTATTAACAAAACAACAACAATGGCCGACAACTTTTTAAAGCATTATATTCCTATTGGACCGATGTATTAATGGACATGATTCACTGCGGTAAACCTATATCCACACGCAACTGAATTTTTGCATTAGTTTTTTTAGTATCATTCTTAAATTGAATGCACATGGGTTTGATTAAAATGGCCGACACCAATTTCTATATCAATTTATTATTGGACCGTTTCGTTTGGTGGGGTGACCACTCATTGGGCCGATAAGCTATCATGTTATGGCATGTCGACATCTTAAACCTCACAGTCAAATCTTGGGCTTGTCATCTCATTCACGTGGTACATTGTACAATGATTTCAATAGTATAATGATTTCAATCATGCGCATACACCCTAATCATCCTATAACAATCATCGAAAGTTTCAACTTGAAATCATATAACATACAAAATCAAGACTATACATAAACATCGTCATCTACTCGTAATTAACAATAACGTTAAAAATCAAGATTTACTAACCGGGACCTTTGATTAACAGAATGATATCTTCACGAGAGAGGGGGGTCTCTACTAAAGTCGTGCGATCAGAGGGGAAAGCCTTAGGGTTTATGACTTGTGATATAAGTTTTTAATCTAACTTGATCAATATTACGTATTCATATACAATTATAAGGTTGGGGCGGTGGACATCTTGACCGAACTGGGCCAAGCCCACAAACAACATATATTGATGGACTTAGGCTTCCGTAAATAATTGGTTGGCTTTGGGCTTCCAAGAATTGTGGTGCAGCCCAATTAAAACGACCATTTTAATAAAAACACGAGGACGTAGCCCAATCATATACACGACACAGGATTCGGCCCAATTTACACACTTACACAAATTCACTCAAACACATAATACGTTTAGCTATTATATTACAGTCACAAGCGTTTACCAATTATCGTCGCAGGGAAGATACGAAAGAGAAATAACGAGAAACAAGATCACGTGATGAAGAGATACTGACCTTGAAAGTTAGGTTTGTCACAGAGCAGCTTTATGATAAGTTTTCAAAATGTGACTTTTGGCTTCGTGAAGTCCATTTCTTAGGCCACGTGGTAAATGCGGAAGGGATTCATGTGGATCCATCCAAGGTTGACTCGATTAAGAACTGGCCAGCCCCCCGTACACCAACAGAAATCCGCCAATTCTTGGGTTTGGCGGGCTACTACAGAAGGTTCATCAAGGATTTCTCCAAGATGGCGCAACCTCTCACCTCACTGACTCAGAAGGGTGTCACCTATCGTTGGGGTGATGCACAGGAATCTGCGTTTCAGCACTTGAAAGATAGACTTTGTAGCGGACCAATTCTCTCACTGCCTGAAGGCACAGACGATTTCGTGGTTTATTGCGACGCGTCCATCCAAGGACTTGGTTGCGTGTTGATGCAACGTGACAAGGTCATTGCTTACGCATCACGCCAGCTTAAGGTCCACGAAAGAAATTACACTACACACGATCTGGAGCTGGGAGCTGTTGTTTTCGCACTTAAGATATGGAGACATTACCTGTACGGTACCAAGTGCACCATTTACACCGATCACAGGAGTCTCGAGCACATCTTCAAGCAAAAGGAGTTAAACATGCGACAACGTCGATGGGTTGAGCTCTTGAATGATTACGAATGCGCGATCAAGTACCATCCGGGCAAAGCCAATGTGGTGGCTGACGCCCTCAGTCGAAAGGAGACTACCCCCTAAGCGCGTGCCTGCGTTACAACTTACCATCCAATCTAATCTTCCTATTCAGATAGAGATGCTCAGGTTGAAGCATTGAAAGCAGAGAATATCAGGGCCGAGTCTCTACGAGGATCGAGGAAACGATTAGAACAAAAGGAAGACGACGCCTACTACGTAACAGGGCGCATTTGGGTCCCACTTTATGGAAACATACGCGAGCTTGTGATGAATGAAGCACATAAGTCTCGCTACTCAGTACATCCTGGTTCGGATAAGATGTACCATGACTTAAAGACTACATACTGGTGGCCTAGCATGAAAGCCAACATAGCAACCTACGTTAGTAAATGTTTGACTTGTGCGAGAGTCAAGATCGAATATCAGAAACCATCAGGCCTACTCCAACAACCAGAGATCTCGACATGGAAATGGGATCAAATTTCCATGGATTTCGTTACGGGCCTGCCTAGGTCTCAACGCGGAAATGACACTATTTTGGTGATAGTGGATGGATTGACTAAGTCTGCGCACTTTTTGGCTATCAAAGAAACAGAAAAGTTTTCTACTTTAGCAGACGTTTACTTAAAGGAAGTGGTTTCGAGGCACGGGGTGCCAACCTCTATTATTTCCGATCGAGATGCACGTTTTACTTCTTAGTTGTGGCAAGCTATGCACAAGTGCTTTGGGTCACGTTTAGACATGAGCACCGCTTATCATCCACAGACGGATGGGCAGTCGGAACGCACCATCCAAACCCTTGAAGACATGCTTAGGGCATGTGTGATCGACTTTGGTAACAGCTGGGAAAAACATCACCCGTTAGTGGAGTTTTCGTATAATAACAGTTACCACACCAGTATCCAGGCCACTCCGTTTGAGGCATTGTACGGGCGTAAATGCCGATCACCTCTTTGCTGGGCAGACGTTGGTGACAGCCAAATCACTCGCCCAGAACTTGTGGTAGACACAACTGAGAAGATTACTCAGATACGACAGCGAATGGTGGCAGCTCGTGACCGTCAGAAAAGCTACGCTGATAAGCGCAGGAAACCACTCGAGTTCCAGGTTGGGGATCGAGTGCTACTTATAGTCTCACCTTGGAAGGGTGTAGTCCATTTTGGTAAACGAGGCAAACTCAACCTGCGTTACGTCGGACCTTTCAATATTATTGAGAAAATTGGCAAGGTGGCCTACAAGCTGAATCTACCTTCAGAACTCAGCGGAGTTCACAACGTATTCCATGTATCGAATCTGAAGAAGTGTCTTTCAGACGAGACCCTCATAGTTCCTCTCAAGGAACTCTCTATCGACGATCAGTTGCGATTCGTCGAGGAACCTGTAGAGATTACAGACTGAGATGTTAAGATTCTCAAGCGTACCAGAATACCTCTTGTTCGAGTTCGATGGAACTCCCGTCGTGGCCCAGAGTATACCTGGGAACGAGAAGTGTGACAACTCGAGTTTCCAAGATTCCATTTTCACATTTATTGCACGTTAGTTATTTAAGTTGTTTGTTTACAGGATTTGTTTGTTTCACAACTGTACACGTTTGTAATATGTTAAATCGTATTGTAACCGATATTAAGTGTGCTTTATATAATTGGTGTGTGTTATAAGTGAGTGTAAGTTAATAATAATCTATTTTGTATTAATGTTGAACTGTTTATCATGGATCTTGGCCAAACACCCTCTCACGAAAACACCCCACCCACGAAAACACCTCATGTGTTTTCGTCCAACAAGAGGCCAACGAAATCAGACTGGGCTTTGGCCCAGTAGCGTTTAGATATAGGGTTTTATTCATAACCTTCACATGAAGTCTGTAACTAGCAAACCCTAATCATCTCTCTATCTCTCGTTTTTCTTTGAACCCTACGGCTGCCCTCATTCGAAGTTTGATTCCCTGGTTTGATCGTTCTTGTTTGATCGATTATACATGATTTGATCAGTTATATAATTATATGCGAAACATGCTATGATTGAATGATGTATCTTGTAAGATATGAATGTGATCTACTGAATATTATTAATTGACCAACATGTGACCTACTGACAAATTGTAGGAATATGTGAAAATTATCATGCACAACAATCTTTGTCGGCCATTATAAAAGAACGATATATAAATATTATTGACAAACTGCCATGTATATTGGATGATATGATCATGTTAGTTTAATGCTTGAGGATTATTATGAATTGATCTGGTTGTATGTTTATACTGATGATTGATTCGCAACTGTTAGATAGATGGTCATTAGGGTTAGTGTTATTACGTGACAGGTGGAATGTGGTTGATGAATCATGATGGTTTCGTCGACTTGTTTGCTGTGGACTGATAGGGTTGTGTTAGTAACTATGCATGATAATGAAATTATATTATTCATTATAATGGTAAACTAAGACCGAAGGAATTGTCAAATTCAACAAAGAGGATTAGAACCAAATGCATGCAATTGTCTGACAACTAGTTTAATTGCTATTGGACCTTTTAACAATGTTGGTTATCTTATTGAGTTAGTGAGCCGGAATGGCACATGCAAATATCAAAGCTCATTAATTGCTTTATCACATGTGTTAATGATTGTCACATGAAATTGAATTGTATGTTAGTGGCAGATTTCGGTGTGTGTATGTGCATGGAGTCAAAGTATGATTTATAATCAATGTTGAAAATGAATATGGCGGCCATGTGATCAAATCAAATCATATAGGCATTTAGAGATGTTGTCAGTAGGGATATCATGTGCATTGAATGATGAGTTGCATGATTCGATTACTCCTTAGATTTCATGATTTAATTGATGTTCGGATCACTGATTTAAACATTGAACACATGATTTGGATTTATGCTTGAACCAAATACCTTAACAGTTTATATATATATATATATACTTTGTTTAGGCCGAAGTTTGTTACTTATTCGATAATGTATGATCATGAATGATACGTGAACTATGTGGATATAAACTGATTGTGAATACGTGCATAATTATAGGCCTTGACTGATTAATTGGAACCAAGTAATTAATCAAACCGAGCAAACTAAGGTGAGTTCACACTCTTACCAAGGCATGGGATTCCCGGGGTTGGGAATGGGGTTAAATGATTACTTGTACTTTCATCGTTATTGGAATACGTACCACTGACCTCGTTAGGGGAAGGTCACTTATAGATACAGCTAGACTAGTAACACATGGGAAGCCCCCACTAATCTTCGCACACATGCCTGGAATGGTCGCGATACGAATACTAATCTTCGCACACATGCCTGGAATGGCCGCGATACGAATACTAAACTTCGCAAACATGCCTGGAGGGCCGCGATACAAATACAACTAGTCTAGAATACATGGGAAACCCCCCACAAATCTTCGCAAACATGCCTGGAAGGCCGCGATACAAATAAATACGATACATAGTTTACTAAACAAACATACGGTTTACGAAACGAATACTATAACTAAACAACCAACTGTGAACTCGCTCAACTTTGTTGTTGACTCGTTGTTACATGCCTTGCAGGTCGTTAGGTACTCATGGAGCCAGCACGGGGAGGCACAGTCGTTGTGGGACATGGATCGAGGATGCCATGTTAAACGTTTATGACATTTCAAACTTATTGCTTATGTTGGGTTTTACATTTATGCTTCCGCTAAACACTTAACTATGCTTTGGTTTTAAACACCTTTCATATTGTTTGGTTGAATTATTTTTACTACATACATGGTTTAATATGATTGGTGGCATGATCCTGGTCATGTCACGCCTCCAAGCGGTGATACTCCGCGTGTGGATTTTGGGGGTGTGACAGATTGGTATCAGAGCCATTGGTTATAGTGAACTTGGTTTTAATAAGGGAAAAAGTTTTTGTTAAAACCAGACTATAACCTGAACAGTGCTCACGATCCACAACGACGCTTCGCTCCACGTGCAAGACTCGACATTCTAGGTGATATGATTTATGTTTACATTGCCTACTTGCTAGATTACATAGAACTTGGCTCATGGTATGCTTAGATAAACGTAACAACTATTGATTGAAAACACATGTGTGCTTACTCTCTTCCGTCATCGCACTTTCGCGAACCTTTCTCACTCATATTTCCTTCGAAGTGAAGATCATGAGTGTACGTGTGGACCTAACTCAAGCCTAGCTGACGGCTCTTATCAACGAACAAGTTACGGCAGCACTCGCAGCCGCTCAGGCAGGAGGTATAACCTGCTATTCCGAACCTATCCTAGGATGTTAGATCCTACTCTCATGACCCAACTCTCGCGCTTAACCCAGTCTTTTCTTCCTCGCGCTACAAGGTCAGAACGCTCAACCACCTGTATGCATATTCAAGACGTTCATGGACTGTCGTCCTCATACTTTCAGTGGCACTGGAGGAGCCGTTGGACTCCTCCATTGGTTTGAAAAGCTCAAGTCTGTCTTCGAGATGTGTGAATGCCCTGAGGCTCGTAGGGTGAAGTAAGCAACTGGTACTCTCGAAGGCACTGCGCTAACTTGGTGGAACGCGTAAGTTCAGATGCTGGGGCTGGCGGCTGCTAATGCCACCCCATGGAATGATTCTAAGGAACAGATCAAACGTGAATACTGTAGTCATGATGACATCCACAAGCTGGAAGTGGAGTTCTTTAACCTGAAGATGACGGGGTCAGAGATAGAAGCGTACACGAAACGATCCAACGAACTGGCAGTGTTGTGTCCAACTATGGTGGATCCTCCCATCAAGCGCATCGAGCTGTTCCTCAAAGGCTTAGTACCAAAGATTCAAAGCCATGTGACTGCCTCTAACCTTGCTACTATCCAGGATGATACTCGTCTTGCTCATCGTCTCACAGACCAGGCATTGGAACAGAACAAGCTGCCTAAGCGTATTGGTGCTGCTACTACTGTTACTACTTCTGCTATTCCAAGTGACAACAAACGAAAGTGGATGGAACCTCCAGCAAGGGTTCGACTTCAGTTCAGCCCCAGGCACAGTAGCGAAAGATTGACGACTATCAGAGCCCTGGTCAGCAGTCTTCTGGTAGTCAAGGATAGGGTGGATATCGAGGAAACCACCCAAAGTGCAACAGATGCAACAGGCACCACAGTGGTCAGTTCAACAGGGGTCGTTGCCAGAGGTGTCTCAGGATGGGTCATGAAGCTAAGGATTTCAGGAGCTCACGATCTGCGAATCAGAACCAACAACAACAATAATCAGGGCAACGGGAATAACAACGGGGGTAATAACGACGGCAATGGTGCCAGGGGTCAAGTGTTCGTGATTGGTCAGGGTGATGCTAGGAATGACCCTAACGTTGTGATGGTTTCGACATCGTTATTGGTATGGATTGGCTACCTCAACATCGAGCAGAGATTCTTTACAAGGAAAAGATCGTCCGCATTCCTCGTGCTGGTGAAGAACCTTTGGTAATTCAGGGAGACAAGAGTGGTGCTGTAGTGGGCATCATCTCCTTCCTTAAGGCCCAGAAGTGTTTGCGAAAGGGTCACACCGCTATCTTAGCACTCGTTACTGACGCATCAATAAAAGAGAAGAAGATAGAGGATATTCCAGTTGTACGCGACTTTCCTCAAGTGTTTCCTGAGGAATTACCTGGTCTACCGCCTCATCGCCAGGTCGAATTTCAGATCGAGCTAGCTCCTGGAGTAGCACCCATAGCTCGAGCACCTTACCGCTTAGCACCAACCAAACTGGGAGAACTGTCCAAGCAATTGCAAGAACTCTTGGATAAAGGTTTTATTCGTCCTAGCTCTTCACCCTAGGGAGCTGCAGTATTATTTGTGAAGAAGAAAGACGGTACCTTCCGCAGGTGCATAGATTACCGCAAACTGAACAAGGTGACCGTGAAGAATCGCTATCCTCTCCCACGCATTGACGACTTGTTCGACCAGCTGCAAGGGTCGAGCTACTATTCAAAGATTGATCTGAGGTCAGGCTACCATCAGCTGAGAGTCCGGGACGAGGACATCTCCAAAACAGCATTCAGAACACGCTACGGCCATTACGAGTTTCTGGTCATGCCATTCGGGCTAACAAACGCGCCTGCAGTCTTTATGGATCTTATGAGCAGAGTGTGCAAGCCTTACTTGGATAGGTTTGTGATTGTATTCATCGACGACATTCTGATCTGCTCTAAGAGTCGGGAGGAACACGAGCAGCATTTACGACTCATTTTGGAACTCCTACGAACAGAGCAGTTGTACGCTAAGTTTTCGAAATGTGACTTTTGGCTTTGTGAAGTCCACTTTCTAGGCCACGTGGTAAACAAGGATGGGATTTATGTTGGTCCATCCAAGGTTGATTCGATCAGGAACTGGCCTGTACCCCGTACATCAACAGAAATCCGTTAATTCTTGGGTTTGGCGGGCTACTACAGAAGGTTTATCAAAGACTTTTCTAAGATTGCACAACCCCTCACCTCACTAACTCAGAAAGGCGTTATCTACCGTTGGGGTAATATACAGGAATCAACATTCCAGCACTTAAAGGATAGACTTTGTAGCGCACCTATTCTTTCATTGCCAGAGGGCACAGACGATTTCGTGGTTTACTGCGACGCATCTATTCAGGGTCTTGGATGTGTGTTGATGCAACGGGATAAAGTCATTGCTTATGCTTCGCGCCAACTTAGGATTCACGAACGGAATTACACTACACACGATTTAGAGCTGGGAGCTCTTGGTTTTGCGCTCAAGATATGGCGACATTACTTGTACGGTACCAAGTGCACCATCTATTCCGATCACAGGAGTCTCGAGCATATCTTCAAGCAGAAAGAGTTGAACATGCGTCAGCGTCGATGGGTCGAGCTTTTAAACGATTACGAATGTGCTATAAAGTACCATCCGGGCAAAGCCAATGTGGTGGCCGACGCCCTCAGTCGAAAGGATATTACACCTAGGCGTGTACGGGCGTTGCAACTCACTATTCAGTCTAGCCTTCCTGCACAGATACGAGATGCTCAGGTGGAAGCATTGAAACCAGAAAACATCAGGGCTGAAGCCCTACGCGGCTCAAGGCAACGGTTAGAACAAAAGGCAGACGACGCCTATTACGCAACAGGACGCATTTGGGT
Organism: Helianthus tuberosus; assembly: GCA_030545235.1. Taxonomy (NCBI): domain Eukaryota; kingdom Viridiplantae; phylum Streptophyta; class Magnoliopsida; order Asterales; family Asteraceae; genus Helianthus; species Helianthus tuberosus. The sequence continues at coordinate 158,916,099 of CM060451.1, read as the reverse complement.
CCCACATTTTGGAAACTTACGCGAGCTTGTGATGGATGAAGCGCATAAGTCTCGTTACTCAGTACATCCTGGTTCGGATAAGATGTACCACGACCTTAGAACTACGTATTGGTGGCCTAGCATGAAAGCTCACATAGCAACTTACGTTAGCAAATGTTTGACTTGTGCGAGAGTCAAGACCGAATACCAGAAACCATCAGGCCTACCTAGATCTCAACGTGGAAATGATACTATTAGGGTGATCGTGGATCGACTCACAAAGTCTGCACACTTCTTGGCTATCAAGGAAACGGATAAGTTCTCCACTTTAGCAGACGTTTACTTGAAGGAAGTGGTTTCGAGGTACGGGGTGCCGACCTCTATTATCTCTGATTGTGATGCACGATTTACTTCAGAACTGTGGCAGGCAATGCACAAATCTTTTGGCTCTCGATTAGACATGAGCACCGCTTACCATCCGCAAACGGATGGGCAGTCTGAACGCACCATCCAAACTCTAGAAGACATGCTTCGGGCATGCGTAATCGATTTCGGCAATGTCTGGGAAAAACACCTCCCATTGGTGGAGTTTTCGTACAATAACAGTTACCACACCAGTATCCAAGCCGCTCCGTTTGAGGCATTATACGGGTGTAAATGCCGATCACCTCTTTGTTGGGCAGAGGTGGGTGATAGTCAGATCACGGGTCCAGAACTCGTAGTTGATACTACAGAAAGGATTGCTCAGATACGACAACGCATGGCGGCAGCTCGCGACCGTCATAAAGCCTACGTAAACAAGCGCAGGAAACCACTCGAGTTCCAAGTTGGGGATCGAGTGCTACTCAAAGTTTCACCCTGGAAGGGTGTGGTTCGTTTTGGCAAACGGGGCAAGCTCAATCAGCGATATGTCGGACCGTTCGAAATCATTGAGAAAATAGGCAGGGTGGCCTACAAACTAAATCTGCCCGCAAAACTCAGTGCAGTTCACAACTTTTTTCACGTGTCAAATCTGAAGAAGTGTCTGTCAAATGAGACCCTCGTAGTTCCTCTCAAGGAACTCACTATCGACGAACAGCTGCGATTTGTCGAGGAACCAGTTGAAATCATGGACCGGGATGTTAAGGTCCTCAAGCACACAAGAATACCTCTTGTGCGAGTTCGTTGGAACTCCCGTCGTGACCCAGAGTTCACCTGGGAACGAGAAGATCAAAAGAAACTCAAGTATCCCCAGTTATTCGAAAACAGTGCAACCACTACTGAGGCTGAAGCTACTACAGAATTTCGGGACGAAATTCCAAATCAACGGGGGGATGATGTGACACCCCAGGAAAACCAGTAAACTATAAAACACCACTAGCTTCCTCAGTAACCACGTGCTATATTTCGAGACGAAATTTCTTTCAAGTTGGGGATAATGTGACAACGCGAGTTTCCAAGATTCCATTTTTCACATTTATTGCACGTTAGTTGTTTAAGTTGTTTGTTTACACGATTTGTTTGTTTCACAACTGTACACGTTTGTAATATGTTAAATCGTATTGTAACCGATATGTGATATATGGTGTGTATTAAGTGTGCTTTATATAATTGGTGTGTGTTATAAGTGAGTGTAAGTTAATAATAATCTATTTTGTATTAATGTTGAACTGTTTATCATGGATCTTGGCCAAACACCATCTCACGAAAACACCCCACCCACGAAAACACCTCATGTGTTTTCGTCCAACAAGAGGCCAACGAAATCAGACTGGGCTTTGGCCCAGTAGCGTTTAGATATAGGGTTTTATTCATAACCTTCACACGAAGTCTGTAACTGGCAAACCCTAATCATCTCTCTCTCTCTCGTGTTTCTTTGAACCCGACGGCTGCCCTCATTCGAAGTTTGATTCCCTGGTTTGATCGTTCTTGTTTCAGTTAGTGTTTTCCACCTTTAAGGTAACTTTAGTTCATGATGTTATGAGTTCGATTATACATGATTTGATCAGTTATATAATTATATGCGAAACATGCTATGATTGAATGATGTATCTTGTAAGATATGAATGCGATCTACTGAATATTATTAATTGACCAACATGTGACCTACTGACAAATTGTAGGAATATGTGAAAATTATCATGCACAACAATCTTTGTCGGCCATTATAAAAGAACGATATATAAATATTATCGACAAACTGCCATGTATATTGGATGATATGATCATGTTAGTTTAATGCTTGAGGATTATTATGAATTGATCTGGTTATATGTTTATGCTGATGATTGATTCGCAACTATTAGATAGATGGTCATTAGGGTTAGTGTTATTACGTGACAGGTGGAATGTGGTTGATGAATCATGATGGTTTCGTCTACTTGTTTGCTGTGGACTGATATGGTTGTGTTAGTAACTATGCATGATAATGAAATTATATTATTCATTATAATGGTCAACTAAGACCGAAGGAATTGTCAAATTCAACAAAGAGGATTAGAACCAAATGCATGCAATTGTCTGACAACTAGTTTAATTGCTATTGGACCTTTTAACAATGATGGTTATCTTATTGAGTTAGTGAGCCGAAATGGCACATGCAAATATCAAAGCTCATTAATTGCTTTATCACATGTGTTAATGATTGTCACATGAAATTGAATTGTATGTTAGTGGCAGATTTCGGTGTGTGTATGTGCATGGAGTCAAAGTATGATTTATAATCAATGTTGAAAATGAATATGGCGGCCATGTGATCAAATCAAATCATATAGGCATTTAGAGATGTTGTCAGTAGGGATATTATGTGCATTGAATGGTGAGTTGCATGATTCGATTACTCCTTAGATTTCATGATTTAATTGATGTTCGGATCACTGATTTAAACATTGAACACATGATTTGGATTTATGCTTGAACCAAATACCTTAACAGTTTATATATATATATATATATATATATATATATACTTTGTTTGGGCCGAAGTTTGTTACTTATTCAATACTGTATGATCATGAATGATACGTGAACTATGTGGATATAAACTGATTGTGAATACGTGCATAATTATAGGCCTTGACTGATTAATTGGAACCAAGTAATTAATCAAACCAAGCAAACCAAGGTGAGTTCACACTCTTACCAAGGCATGGGATTCCCGGGGTTGGGAATGGGGTTAAATGATTTCTTGTACTTTCATCGTTACTGGAATACGTACCACTGACCTCGTTAGGGGAAGGTCACTTATAGATACAGCTAGACTAGTAACACATGGGAAGCCCCCACTAGTCTTCGCACACATGCCTGGAATGGCTGCGATACGAATACTAATCTTCGCAAACATGCCTGGAATGGCCGCGATACGAATACTAAACTTCGCAAACATGCCTGGAGGGCCGCGATACAAATACAACTAGTATAGAATACATGGGAAACCCCCACAAATCTTCGCAAACATGCCTGGAAGGCCGCGATACAAATAAATATGATACATAGTTTACTAAACAAACATACGGTTTACGAAACGAATACTATAACTAAACAACCAACTGTGAACTCGCTCAACTTTGTTGTTGACTCGTTGTTACATGCCTTGCAGGTCGTTAGGTACTCATGGAGCCTGCACGGGGAGGCACAGTCGTTGTGGGACATGGATCGAGGATGCCATGTTAAACGTTTGTGACATTTCAAACTTATTGCTTATGTTGGGTTTTACATTTATGCTTCCGCTAAACACTTAACTATGCTTTGGTTTTGAACACCTTTCATATTGTTTGGTTGAATTATTTTTACTACATACATGGTTCAATATGATTGGTGGCGTGATCCTGGTCATGTCACGCCTCCAAGCGGTGATACTCCGCGTGTGGATTTTGGGGGTGTGACAAGAAGATCAAATGAAACACAAGTATCCCCAGTTGTTTGGGAAAAGTGCAACCACTACTGAGGCTGAAGCTACTGCGGAATTTCGGGACGAAATTCTAAACCAACAGGGGGATGATGTGACACCCTAGGAAAACAAGGAAACCACGCAACCTAACTAGCTTCCTCAGTAACCACGTGCTAAATTTTGGGACGAAATTTCTTTCAAGTTGGGGATGATGTGACACCCCAGGAAAACCAGGAAACCACACAACCTAACTAGCTTCCTCAGCAACCACGTGCTAAATTCCGGGACAAAATTTCTTTCAAGTTGGGGATGATGTGACAACCCGAACTTTCGAGGTTTGTACTGTTTTAACTTGTGATTTTTTTTTCATTCCACGTCTTGGAGTTATTAAACTTTCGTTATACGTTTTGTTATGTAGTATGGTCGAGCGAATAACGTGTTTGTATATTAGTTGGGTCGTCCTTAGTGTTTAGTGGTTATCTCGTTGGGCCACGCATACACATCTATACCCCAAACCAACTTGTTAGTATCCGCAATGTTTGGGCCAGGATGGGCCTGTTTCTGTTTTGTTTATTGATGCACCCCAACCCACTCGGACCACACTAATGGAATCTGCCCGACATATGTTAGAAATGGGGGGCGGGTGTTGGGTTACTTGTAGCCCACTCCTAAACTATAACCTTAAGTAACTAGAGGTGTCTTGTTAATTGTTTTGGATTGTTGGTAGTATAGTAATAGGTCATTGTTAATAAAAAGAAGGGGATACATGGCTAGCATGTTAATCCGGTGTACAGGTAAGTAGTTGGGCTACACAAAAGGGGGTAAACAATAATCCATAACCTGGGATTGGGTTTGTTTGGCAGATGGGCCGCACACACACAAGCAGCCCCTTGGAATGGTGGCTAGGTACTTCTGGGCTCGCACGGTTGGGCTTTAAGGGGTTGGGATTTAATAATTAAACTAGTCTAATTGATATGATGGGCTGATGGTGGCCTGTCACGCATATGCACAGGATGTGGGCCGAAGGGAGTATTGGGCAGGACCGGGTAATATAAACTGAATAGATGTTGGGCTGCTTGTTATACAGGAAGTAAATTACATGTTATTGAAAGTTATATGCACTAAGTTGGGCCGAGTAATAGGGTGCACAACCACCTTCATTCCGGGTAGTTAAATTTGCACAGTGGGCTGGAGGTTGTTATACATTGGGTCGCATTTGGTTAATTAAGCTAGGGTGGACGGTTGGGTATTAATTGTAGCTTGGGACGTAAAGTAAACATGTATTGGGCACGAATATCTGCTGGCTAAATAAACGACATTTACTTGAATAATATATGATGAAGCTGATGGTTAGAACATGTGTAATTATGTGTATATTTCTTAAGTGCAATTTGTGCAATATACGAACAATTTCGTGAATTACTTGTATGCGAATTTGATTAGACGTAATAACTATAATAGGACGCGATTGATCAAAAGTTATTTTAGCAAGTAAACTATATGCCGAACAAACCGAGGTGAGTTCACACTTTTCACAAGGCATGGGATTCCCAGGGGTTGGGAATGGGTAAAGGATTGAAACCGAAACTGCGTGATTTCCTGGTTTGGAACACGTACACACCCTCTTTATTGAAGGGTGACAACACGTAATAAGGATATGATTGGAACCTGCGTAATCTCCTGGTTTAGGAATTACGTACACACCCTCTTTATTGAAGGGTGACAACACGGATACTAGAACAAAATCTCTATCATGAAGTCCCTCCTTTTTATATCGACTTAATCGCCAGGCCAATGGCGAGCGGGTCATTAGTTAGATAGGGCTATTTAGGTTTGACAAGCCTCACACCGTGCCGCAGAGGACGGGCGTGAACTAATGGATCTGGTCACTAGTCAATGATGATAGACATTAACGTCAGGGCACCAACTTACTTCAGTCAGTGGTCGATATGGTAAACGGGTCTAGCAGTTCACGTGGGGAAGCCCCCACTGGTTATGGATATGGTTTGGGAAACAAGGAAACTGGTTAACTTATGGTTTACAAATGAACTCATGGTTTTTAGAACAACTTTAAAACGAACACTCAACTGTGAACTCGCTCAACTTTGTTGTTGACTCGTTGTTACATGTCTTGCAGGTCATTAGGTGCTTATGGAGCTTGCACAGGGAGGAGTGGTCGTTGTGGGACATGGACTGTTAAGTTCCATGTTAAACATTTAAACTTTATGAACTTATTACTTATGTTTGGGTTTTACATTTTATGCTTCCGATGTTAACTTAAAGTTGGTTACTTTCTTTTGGACACCAATTATATTGTGGTTGGTTTTATTTACTTAATTACATTGTTCAATATGATTGGTGGCTTGATCCTGGTCAGTCACGCCTCCATGCGGTGATACTCCGCTTGTGGATTTTGGGGGTGTGACAGATTAGTATCAGAGCCATTGGTTATAGTGAACTTGGTTTTAAAAGGGGAAAAGCTTTTTGACAAAACCAGACTATAACCTGTATAGTGCTCAACGATCCACAACGACGCTTCGCTCCACGTGCAAGACTCGACACAATAGGTGGTATGAATTAAGTTTATATTGCCTGTCTGCTAGTTTATGTAGTGTATTGTTCATGGTATGCTTAGTCATCATAACATCTGCTATTTGAAACATTGTGTGCTTACCCTCTTCTGTCACTCCACACTTACGCATTGTCATGACACTTTTCTCACCCATGCTCTGTTTATTGTGAAGTTCACGAGTGGATGTATCAACCTAACTCAAGCCCAGCTGACGGCTTTAATCAATGAACAAGTTGCTGCAGCACTCGCAGCCGCTCAGGCAGGAGGTCAACATGCTCAGCCTCCTGCGTGTACTTTCAAAACTCTTATGGACTGCCGACCTACTACTTTTAGTGGCACTGAAGGAGCTGTAGGCCTCCTCCACTGGTTCGAGAAGCTCGAATCTGTCTTCGAGATGTGTGAATGCCCTGAGGCTCGTAGGGTGAAGTATGTTACTGGTACTCTTGAGGGTGTAGCGCTCACGTGGTGGAACGCTCAGGTCCAAATGCTGGGGTTGGTTGCTGCTAATGCCACCCCATGGAATGACTTCAAGGATTTGATCAAAGAGGAATACTGCAATCGTGATGACGGGGTCTGAAATAGAGGCATATACGAAGAGATCAAATGAGCTGGCTATCTTGTGTCCTACTATGGTAGATCCTCCTATCAAACGTATCGAGCTGTACCTCAAAGGTTTAGTGCCAGAGATCAAGAGTCATGTGACTGCAGCAAACCTCGCCACTATCCAGCAAGTTATTCATTTGGCTCATCGTCTCACTGATCAGGCAGTCGAGCAGAACAGGCTGCCCAAGCGTATTGGTGCTACTACTACTTCTGATGCCCCCAGAGATAACAAGCGCAAATGGGATGGAGTCTCAAGCAAGGGTTCAACATCAGCTCAGTCTCAGCAGCGAAAGACTGATGACTACAAGAGCCCTGGTCAACAATCTTCTGGTAGTCAAGGGTAGAGTGGGTACAAGGGGAACCACCCCAAATGCAATCATTGTGATTTCCATCATAGCGGACCGTGTACTAAGGGCACCTGTCAGAGGTGTAACAAACCTGGCCATGCGGCCAAGGATTGCAGGAGCCTCTACCCTGTAAATCAGCGACGACAGAACCAGCAACAAGCTCCACAGAATCAGTATCAGCAGCAACAGCAACAACAGGGTAACAACAAAGGATGCTTTCAGTGCGACGCTGAAGGCCACTTCAAAAGAGACTACCCCCAGCTGAATCAGAGACAGAACAACAACAACAATCAGGGGAACAGAAACAATAATGGGGGAAACAATGGTGGCAATGGTGCCAGGGGTCGAGCTTTTGTGATTGGTCAGGGTGATGCAAGGAACGATCCCAACGTGGTGATGGGTAAGTTTCTTCTGGATGACTTCTTTGTTACTATTTTATTTGATTCGGGTGCTGATACTAGTTATGTGTCCCTAAAAGTTAGTCAAATGCTTAAGCGTACCCCAACACTTTTAAACACCAAGCACATTGTAGAACTAGCAAGTGGTAAAAGTCTAGAGGCCACACACATAGTTAAGGGTTGTAATCTTGTCTTAGCTAGTCAGACTTTCTCTATCGATCTCATCCCCATCACTCTTGGTAGTTTCGACATCGTTATTGGGATGGATTGGTTATCTCAACATCGAGCAGAGATCCTTTGCAAGGAGAAAATCATCCGCATTCCTCGTTCTGGTGAAGAACCTTTAGTGATTCATGGCAACAAGAGTGGTGCTGTGGTGGGCATCATTTCTTTCCTTAAGGCCCAGAAGTGTTTGCGAAAGGGCCACACTGCTATTTTAGCCCTCCTTTAGGAATTACCTGGATTACCGCCTCATCGTCAAGTCGAGTTTCAGATCGAACTAGCTCTTCGCCTTGGGGAGCTCCAGTCCTGTTTCTTCGCCTTATCGCTTAGCTCCATCAGAATTTGAAGAACTTTCCACTCAACTACAAGAATTATTAGATAAGGGTTTCATTCGTCCTAGATCTTCGCCTTGGGGAGCTCCAGTCCTGTTTGTGAAGAAGAAAGACGGTACCTTCCGCATGTCTATTGACTATTGTGAACTCAACAAGGTGACCGTGAAGAATCGTTATCCTCTTCCGCGTATTGATGACCAATTCGATCAGTTGCAAGGGTCGAGCTTCTACGAAATAAAGAAATGTTTTTATCATGGCACACACTGCCATATCCCACAACGATCGCGCCTCCCTGTGCAAGCTCCATGAGTACCCAACGACCTGCAAGGCATGTAACAGAGAGTCAAGAACAAAGTTGAGCGAGTTCACAGTTGGTTGTTTAGTTATAGTGTTCGTAAATCATATGTTTATTTCGTAAACCATGTATTGTATTAATCTGTATCGTGGTTCCCCGAACATGTTTGCGATGATTAGTGGGGGCTTCCCATGTGTATCGTATTAATCCGTATCGCGGTTCCCCGAACATGTTTGCAATGAATAGTGGGGGCTTCCCATGTTGTATGTTACTAAACTAGTCGTGTATGTACGTGCCCTTCTTGATCCAAGGACCGTAGCGAGTATGAGTGTACGTAGGTTTTACGAACGTGCCCTTCAATCCGAGGACAGTAGTAAGTATGAGTGTACGTAGGTTTTACGTACGTGCCCTTCAATCCGAGGACAGTGAAAAGTAGTTTAATAGTAATGATGGTACGAGTAGATATTCAATCCCATTCCCAACCCACCGCGAATCCCATGCCTTAGGAGTGTGAACTCACCTCGGTTTGCTCGGTATGCTTAATTACTTGTGCACAATTAATCAATCAAGGCCTATAGTTTGCATGTACACGCAATCAGTTGACATTCACGAAGTTCACGCATAGATACAATCATAGCACATAGCAACAATAATTTATATCACTCAACATTTATTTAGTTACCTCAAATTTTGTATTAACACCGTTTAAGGCTTTCCATCCCTTGGCAGCCCATACCAGATGCCCAATTTCAATTAAACCCAACACAAAAAACATCGTACGGTTCAGTAAAACTATGTTCCACATTTTGCTTATGTAGCCCAGTTATCCACACCTTATACCCGACCCCACAACACTAGACCCAAACCAAACAAAACTAAGTTACTAGTATTATGACTTTAAAAGACAACCTGGATCATATGTGGCCCAATTCAAGTATTCATGACATGCCAAAGTTAAAATATATACTCAACATGATCAGTTCATTCATAATGTATCAGTAGCATGTGTGTGTGATCGAAGAGCCCAAAGCAAAGCCCAAAATAATCAACTTATTATTTTCTCTAATTGTTTGTGCAGCCCAGCTAATTAACGTGCACATCATATTAACATGCCAGCCATGAATCCTTTTATATTATTAACAAAACAACAACAATGGCCGACAACTTTTTAAAGCATTATATTCCTATTGGACTGATGTATTAATGGACTTGATTCTCTGTGGTAAACCTATATCCACATGCAACTGAATTTTTGCATTAGTTGTTTTAGTATCATTCTTAAATTGAATGCACATGGGTTTGATTAAAATGGCCGACACCAATTTCTATATCAATTTATTATTGGACCGTTTCGTTTGGTGGGGTGACCACTCATTGGGCCGATAAGCTATCATGTTATGGCCTGTCGACATCTTAAACCTCACAGTCAAATCTTGGGCTTGCCATCTCATTCACGTGGTACATTGTACAATGATTTCAATAGTATAATGATTTCAATCATGCGCATACACCCTAATCATCCTATAACAATCATCGAAAGTTTCAACATGAAATCATATAACATACAAAATCAAGACTATACATAAACATCGTCATCTACTCGTAATTAACAATAACGTTAAAAATCAAGATTTACTAACCGGGACCTTTGATAAACAGAATGATATCTTCAAGAGATAGGGGGGTCTCTACTGAAGCCATGCGATCAGAGGGGAAAGCCTTAGGGTTTATGACTTATGATATAAGTTTTTAATCTAACTTGATCAATATTACGTATTCATATACAATTGTAAGGTTGGGGCGATGGACATCTTGACCGAACTGGGCCAAGCCCACAAACAACATATATTGATGGACTTGGGCTTCCGTAAATAATTGGTTGGCTTTGGGCTTCCAAGAATTGGGGTGCACCCCAATTAAAACGACCATTTTAATAAAAAACACGAGGACGTAGCCCAATCATATACACGACACAGGATTCGGCCCAATTTACACACTTACACAAATTCACTCAAACACATAATACGTTTAGCTATTATATTACAGTCACAAGCGTCTACCAATTATCGTCACAGGGAAGATACGAAAGAGAAATAACGAGAAACAAGATCACGTGATGAAGAGATACTGACCTTGAAAGTTAGGGTTGTCACATCATCCCCAACTTGAAAGAAATTTCGTCCCGAAATTTAGCGCGTAGTTACTGAGGAAGCTAGTTGTGTTGCGTTGTTTTCCTGGTTTTCCTGGGGTGTCACATCATCCCTCCGTTGGTTTGAAATTTCGTCCCGAAATTCTGTAGTAGCTTTAGCCTCAGTAGTGGTTGCACTGTTCCCGAACAAATGGGGATACTTGAGTTTCATTTGGTCTTCTCGTTCCCAGGTGAACTCTGGGCCACGACGGGAGTTCCAACGAACTCGAACAAGAGGTATTCTGGTGTGCTTGAGGACCTTAACGTCTCGGTCCGTGATTTCAACTGGTTCCTCGACGAATCGCAACTGATCGTCGATAGTGAGCTCCTTCAAAGGAACTATAAGGGTCTCATCTGACAGTCACTTCTTCAGATTCGACACGTGAAAAACGTTGTGAACTGCACTGAGTTCTACGGGTAGGTTTAGTTTGTAGGCCACTTTTCTCGATGATTTTGAACGGTCCGACGTAACGCGGATTAAGTTTGCCCCCTTTTCCAAAGCGAACCACACCCTTCCAGGGTGAAACTTTGAGTAGCACTCGATCCCCAACTTGGAACTCAAGTGGTTTCCTGCGCTTATCAGCGTAGCTTTTCTGACGGTCACGAGCTGCCGCCATTCGTTGTCGTATTTGAGCAATTCTTTCCGTTGCGTCTACTACAAGTTCTGGACCCGTGATCTGACTATCACCCACCTCTGCCCAACAAAGAGGTGATCGGCGTTTACGCCCGTACAATGCCTCAAATGGAGCGGCTTGAACGCTGGTGTGGTAGCTGTTATTATACGAAAATTCCACTAACGGCAGATGTTTTTCCCAGCCGTTGCCAAAATCAATAACACATGCCCTAAGCATGTCTTCAAGGGTTTGGATGGTGCGTTCAGACTGCCCATCCGTTTGCGGGTGATAAGCTGCGCTCATGTCTAAACGTGAGCCAAAAGATTTGCGCATCGCTTGCCAAAGTTCTGAAGTGAAACGTGCATCACGATCAGAGATAATAAAGGTCGGCACTCCGTGCCTCGAAACCACTTCCTTTAAGTAAACGTCTGCTAGAGTGGAGAACTTATCCGTTTCCTTGATAGCCAAAAAGTGTGCAGACTTTGTGAGTCGATCCACGATCACCCAAATAGTATCATTCCCACGTTGAGATCTGGGCAGGCCAGTAACAAAATCCATGGAAATTTGCTCCCATTTCCATTGTGGAATCTCTGGTTGTTGGAGTAGGCATGATGGTTTCTGGTATTCGGTCTTGACTCTCGCACAAGTCAAACATTTGCTAACGTAAGTTGCTATGTGAGCTTTCATGCTAGGCCACCAATACGTAGATCTGAGATCGTGGTACATCTTATCCGAAACAGGATGAACCGAGTAACGACACTTATGTGCTTCATCCATTACAAGTTCTCGTAAGTTGCCATAGAGTGGGACCCAAATGCGTCCTGTCACGTAGTAGGCGCCGTCTTCCATTTGTTCTAACCGTTGCCTTGAGCCGCGTAGGGCTTCAGCCCTGACATTTTCTGGTTTCAATGCTTCTGCCTGAGCATCTCGTATCTGAGTAGGAAGACTAGATTGAATGGTGAGTTGTAAAGCACATACGCGTCTAGGTGTAGCATCTTTTCGGCTGAGGGCGTCGGCCACAACATTGGCTTTGCCCGGATGGTACTTGATGGCACATTTTTAATCATTCAAAAGCTCAACCCATCGACGTTGTCGCATATTCAGTTCCTTTTGCTTGAAGATATGCTCAAGACTCCTGTGATCGGTGTAGAGGGTGCACTTGGTACCGTACAGGTAATGTCTCCATATCTTAAGTGTGAAAACAACAGCTCCCAGCTCCAAGTCGTGTGTGGTGTAATTCCTTTCATGAACTTTAAGTTGACGTGACGCATACGCAATAACCTTGTCACGTTGCATCAACACACACCCAAGACCCTAAATGGATGCGTCGCAATAAACTACAAAATTGTCTGTGCCTTCAGGCAATGAGAGAATAGGTGCGCTACAAAGTCTACCCTTTAGGTGCTGAAATGCAGATTCTTGTGGCTCACCCCAACGGTAAGTGACCCCTTTCTGAGTTAGTAAAGTGAGAGGTTGCGCAATCTTGGAAAAATCCTTGATGAACCTCCTGTAGTAACCTGCCAAACCCAAGAATTGGCGAATTTCCGTTGGTGTGCGAGGTGCAGGCCAGTTCTTAATCGAGTCTACCTTAGATGGATCAACATGAATCCCATCCTTGTTTACCACGTGGCCTAGAAAGTGGACTTCACGAAGCCAGAAGTCGCATTTTGAAAACTTGGCGTACAGCTGTTCTGCTCAAAGGAGTTCCAAAATGAGTCGTAAATGCTGCTCGTGTTCCTCCCGACTCTTAGAGTAGATCAGAATGTCGTCGATGAATACAATCACAAACTTATCCAAGTAAGGCATGCACACTCTGTTCATAAGATCCATGAAAACTGCAGGTGCGTTTGTTAACCCGAATGGCATGACCAGAAACTCGTAGTAGCCATAGCGAGTTCTAAATGCTGTTTTGGAGACGTCCTCGTCCCGGACTCTCAGTTGATGGTAGCTTGATCTCATATCAATCTTAGAATAGAAGCTCGACCCTTGCAGCTGGTCGAATAAGTCATCAATGCGTGGAAGAGGATAGCGATTCTTCACGGTCACCTTGTTTAGTTCGCGGTAATCTATGCACATACGGAAGGTACCGTCTTTCTTCTTCACAAATAATACTGGAGCTCCCCAGGGCGAAGAGCTAGGACGTATGAAACCCTTGTCCAAGAGCTCTTGCAGTTGTGTAGATAGTTCTTCCAATTCTGATGAAGCTAAGCGGTACGGTGCACGAGCTATTGGCGCTGCTCCAGGTGCTAGCTCGATTTGGAATTCGACCTGGCGATGAGGCAGTAGAACAGGTAAATCCTCAGGAAATACTTGAGGAAAGTCGCGTACAACTGGAATATCCTCTATCTTCTTCTCTTTTGTTGATGTGTCAGTAACGAGTGCTAAAATAGTTGTATGGCCCTTTCGCAAACACTTCTGGGCCTTGAGAAAGAAGATGATGCCCACAACAGCACCACTCTTGTCGCCTTGGATCACGAGAGGTTCTTTACCAGAACGGGGAAAACGAACGATCTTCTCCTTGCAAAGAATCTCTGCCTGCTGTTGGGATAACCAATCCATACCGATAACGATGTCGAAACTACCAAGAACGATGGGAATGAGGTCGATAGAGAAGGTCTGACCCGCTAAAATAAGATTACAACCCTTGACTACGTGTGTGGCCTCTAAACTTTTACCATTTGCTAATTCTACGACATGCTTGGTGTTCAAAAGTGTTGGTGTGCGTTTAAGCATTTGACTAAGTTTTAGCGACACATAACTGGTATCGGCACCCGAATCAAATAAAACAGTAACATAAAAGTCGTCGAGAAGAAACTTACCCATCACCACGTTAGGATCATTCCTTACGTCACCCTGACCGATCACGAACGCTCGACCCCTGGCACCATTGCCGTCGTTATTACCCCCGTTGTTATTCCCGTTGCCCTGATTATTGTTGTTGTTGTTCTGATTCTGGTTTAACTGAGGGCAGTTCCGCTTGAAGTGGCCTTCAGCACCACACTGAAAACATCCCCTGTTACCTCGTTGTTGTTGCTGCTGATTTTGTGGAGCTGGTGGTTGTTGTTGATGGTTCCGATTCGCAGGTCGTAAGCTCCTGCAATCCTTAGCTTCATGACCCACCTTGAGACACCTCTGACAACGACCCTTGTTGCACTGACCATTGTGGTGTCTGTTGCATTGGTTGCACTTCGGGAGGTTTCCTCGATATCCACCTTGCCCTTGACTACCAGAAGATTGCTGACCAGGACTCTGGTAGTCATCAATCTTTCGCTGTTGTGCCTGGGACTGAACTGTAGTTGAACCCTTGCTGGAGGTTCCTTCCCATTTTCGTTTGTTGTCATTGGGAGTAGCAGAAGTAGTAGTAGCAGTAGTACCTATACGCTTAGGCAGCCTGTTCTGTTCCACTGCCTGGTCTGTGAGACGATGAGCAAGACGAGTTACATCCTGGATGGTAGCAAGGTTAGCAGTAGTCACATGGCTTTGAATCTCTGGTACTAAGCCTTTGAGGTACAGCTCGATACGTTTGATGGGAGGATCTACCATAGTTGGACATAACACTGCCAGTTCATTGGATCGCTTCGTATACGCCTCTATATCTGACCCCTTCATCTTCAGGTTAAAGAACTCCACTTCCAACTTGTGGATGTCATCACGATTATAGTATTCTCGCTTAATCAGTTCCTTGAAGTCGTTCCATGGGGTGGCATTTGCAGCTGCCAGCCCTAACATTTGAACTTGTGCATTCCACCAAGTGAGTGATATACCCTCAAGGGTACCAGTAGCATACTTCACCCTGCGGGCCTCAGGGCATTCACACATTTCGAAGACTGACTCGAGCTTCTCGAACCAGTGGAGGAGGCCTACAGCTCCTTCAGTGCCGTTGAAAGTAGTAGGGCGGCAATCCATGAAGGTTTTGAAAGTACACACAGGAGGCTGAGCGTGTTGACCTGTCGTGTGCGTAAAGCAAAAATTAAGCACAAGTGTTGGTTTACGAGAGTAGGATCTAAAGATCCTAGAGTAAGTTGTGATGGCAGGTTATACCTCCTGCCTGGGCAGCTGCGAGCGCTGCAGTAACTTGTTCAGTGATCAAAGCCGCCAACTGGGCTTGAGTTAGGTTAACGCATCCACTCATGATCTTCATATCAAAGGAAAACACGAGTGAGAGAGGTTCGTGAAAGTGCGATGACAAAAGAGAGTAAGCACACACGTGTTTTCAAACAATAGTTGTTACGTTTATCTAAGCATACCATGAGCAAAGTTCTATGTAATCTAGCAAGTAGGCAATGTAAACATAAATCATATCACCTAGAATGTCGAGTCTTGCACGTGGAGTGAAGGGTCGTTGTGGATCGTTGAGCACTGTACAGGTTATAGTCTGGTTTTAACAAAAACTTTTTCCCCTTATTAAAACCAAGTTCACTATAACCAATGGCTCTGATACCAATCTGTCACACCCCCAAAATCCACACACGGAGTATCATCGCTTGGAGGGGTGACTGACCAGGATCAAGCCACCAATCATATTTAACATAACAAGTAAAAAGTAAAATTTAACCACACAATATGAAAGGTGTCTCAAATAAAACAACGTAGTTAAGTGTTTAGCGGAAGCATAATTGTAAAACCCAATGTAAGTATTAAGTACGAAATAAAGAAATGTTTTTATCATGGCACACACTGCCATATCCCACAACGACCGCGCCTCCCTGTGCAAGCTCCATGAGTACCCAACGACCTACAAGGCATGTAACAGAGAGTCAACAACAAAGTTGAGCGCGTTCACAGTTGGTTGTTTAGTTATAGTGTTCGTAAATCATATGTTTATTTCGTAAACCATGTACTGTATTAATCTGTATCGCGGTTCCCCGAACATGTTTGCGATGATTAGTGGGGGCTTCCCATGTGTATCGTATTAATCTGTATCGCGGTTCCCCGAACATGTTTGCGATGAATAGTGGGGGCTTCCCATGTTGTATGTTACTAGACTAGTCGTGTATGTACGTGCCCATCTTGATCCAAGGACCGTAGCAAGTATGAGTGTACGTAGGTTTTACGTACGTGCCCTTCAATCCGAGGACAGTAGTAAGTATGAGTGTACGTAGGTTTTATGTCTGTGCCCTTCAATCCGAGGACAGTGAAAAGTAGTTTAATAGTAATGATGGTATGAGTAGATATTCAATCCCATTCCCAACCCACCGGGAATCCCATGCCTTAGGAGTGTGAACTCACCTCGGTTTGCTCGGTATGCTTAATTACTTGTGCACAATTAATCAATCAAGGCCTATAGTTTGCACGTACTCGCAATCAGTTGACATTCACGAAGTTCACGCATAGATACAATCATAGCACATAGCAACAATAATTTATATCACTCAACATTTATTTAGTTACCTCAAATTTTGTATTAACACCATTTAAGGCTTGCCATCCCTTGGCAGCCCATACCAGATGCCCAATTTCAATCAAACCCAACATAAAACAACATCATATGGTTCAGTAAAACTATGTTCCACATTTTGCTTATGTAGCCTAGTTATCCACACCTTATACCCGACCCCACAACACTAGACCCAAACCAAACAAAACTAAGTTACTAGTATTATGACTTTAAAAGACAACCTGGATCATATGCGGCCCAATTCAAGTATTCATGACATGCCAAAGTTAAAATATATACTCAACATGACCAGTTCATTCATAATGCATCAGTAGCATGTGTGTGTGATCGAAGAGCCCAAAGCAAAGCCCAAAATAATCAACTTATTATTTTCTCTAATTGTTTGTGCAGCCCAGCTAATTAACGTGCACATCATATTAACATGCCAGCCATGAATCCTTTTATATTATTAACAAAACAACAACAATGGCCGACAACTTTTTAAAGCATTATATTCCTATTGGACCGATGTATTAATGGACTTGATTCTCTGCGGTAAACCTATATCCACACGCAACTGAATTTTTGCATTAGTTTTTTTTAGTATCATTCTTAAATTGAATGCACATGGGTTTGATTAAAATGGCCGACACCAATTTCTATATCAATTTATTATTGGACCGTTTCGTTTGGTGGGGTGACCACTCATTGGGCCGATAAGCTATCATGTTATGGCATGTCGACATCTTAAACCTCACAGTCAAATCTTGGGCTTGTCATCTCATTCACGTGGTACATTGTACAATGATTTCAATAGTATAATGATTTCAATCATGCGCATACACCCTAATCATCCTATAACAATCATCGAAAGTTTCAACATGAAATCATATAACATACAAAATCAAGACTATACATAAACATCGTCATCTACTCGTAATTAACAATAACGTTAAAAATCAAGATTTACTAACCGGGACCTTTGATTAACAGAATGATATCTTCACGAGAGAGGGGGGTCTCTACTGAAGCCGTGCGATCAGAGGGGAAAGCCTTAGGGTTTATGACTTGTGATATAAGTTTTTAATCTAACTTGATCAATATTACGTATTCATATACAATTGTAAGGTTGGTGCGGTGGACATCTTGACCGAACTGGGCCAAGCTCACAAACAACATATATTGATGGACTTGGGCTTTCGTAAATAATTGGTTGGCTTTGGGCTTCCAAGAATTGGGGTGCAGCCCAATTAAAACGACCATTTTAATAAAAACACGAGGACGTAGCCCAATCATATACACGACACAGGATTCGGCCCAATTTACACACTTACACAAATTCACTCAAACACATAATACGTTTAGCTATTATATTACAGTCACAAGCGTTTACCAATTATCGTCGCAGGGAAGATACGAAAGAGAAATAACGAGAAACAAGATCACGTGATGAAGAGATATTGACCTTGAAAGTTAGGGTTGTCACAGAGCAGCTTTATGCTAAGTTTTCAAAATGTGACTTTTGGCTTCGTGAAGTCCATTTCTTAGGCCACGTGGTAAATGCGAATGGGATTCATGTGGATCCATCCAAGGTTGACTCGATTAAGAACTGGCCTGCCCCCCGTACACCAACAAAAATCCGCCAATTCTTGGGTTTGGCGGGCTACTACAGAAGGTTCATCAAGGATTTCTCCAAGATGGCGCAACCTCTCACCTCACTGACTCAGAAGGGTGTCACCTATCGTTGGGGTGATGCACAGGAATCTGCGTTTCAGCACTTGAAAGATAGACTTTGTAGCGCACCAATTCTCTCACTGCCTGAAGGCACAGACGATTCCGTGGTTTATTGCGACGTGTCCATCCAAGGACTTGGTTGCGTGTTGATGCAACGTGACAAGGTCATTGCTTACGCATCACGCCAGCTTAAGGTCCACGAAAGAAATTACACTACACTCGATCTGGAGCTGGGAGCTGTTGTTTTCGCACTTAAGATATGGAGACATTACCTGTACGGTACCAAGTGCACCATTTACACCGATCACAGGAGTCTCGAGCATATCTTCAAGCAAAAGGAGTTAAACATGCGACAACGTCGATGGGTCGAGCTCTTGAATGATTACGAATGCGCGATCAAGTACCATCCGGGCAAAGCCAATGTGGTGGCTGACGCCCTTAGTCGAAAGGAGACTACCCCTAAGCGAGTGCGTGCGTTACAACTTACCATCCAATCTAATCTTCCTATTCAGATAGAGATGCTCAGGTTGAAGCATTGAAAGTAGAGAATGTCAGGGCCGAGTCTCTACGAGGATCGAGGAAACGATTAGAACAAAAGGAAGACGGCGCCTACTACGTAACAGGGCGCATTTGGGTCCCACTTTATGGAAACTTACGCGAGCTTGTGATGAATGAAGCACATAAGTCTCACTACTCAGTACATCTTGGTTCGGATAAGATATACCATGACTTAAAGACTACATACTGGTGGCCTAGCATGAAAGCCAACATAGCAACCTACGTTAGTAAATGTTTGACTTGTGCGAGAGTCAAGATCGAATATCAGAAACCATCAGGCCTACTCCAACAACCAGAGATCCCGACATGGAAATTGGAGCAAATTTCCATTGATTTCGTTACGGGCCTGCCTAGGTCTCAACGCGGAAATGACACTATTTGGGTGATAGTGGATCGATTGACTAAGTCTGCGCACTTTTTGGCTATCAAAGAAACATACAAGTTTTCTACTTTAGCAGACGTTTACTTAAAGGAAGTGGTTTCGAGGCACGGGGTGCCAACCTCTATTATTTCCGATCGAGATGCACGTTTTACTTCTGAGTTGTGGCAAGCTATGCACAAGTCCTTTGGCTCACGTTTAGACATGAGCACCGCTTATCATCCACAGACGGATGGGCAGTCGGAACGCACCATCCAAACCCTTGAAGACATGCTTAGGGCATGTGTGATCGACTTTGGTAACGGCTGGGAAAAACATCTCCCGTTAGTGGAGTTTTCGTATAATAACAGTTACCACACCAGTATCCAGGCCACTCCATTTGAGGCATTGTACGGGCGTAAATGCCGATCACCTCTTTGCTGGGCAGAAGTTGGTGACAGCCAAATCACTCGCCCAGAACTTGTGGTAGACACAACTGAGAAGATTGCTCAGATATGACAGCGAATGGCGGCAGCTCGTGACCGTCAGAAAAGCTACGCTGATAAGCGCAGGAAACCACTCGAGTTCCAGGTTGGGGATCGAGTGCTACTTAAAGTCTCACCTTGGAAGGGTGTAGTCCATTTTGGTAAACGAGGCAAACTCAACCCGTGTTACGTCGGACCTTTCAATATTATTGAGAAAATTGGCAAGGTGGCCTACAAGCTGAATCTACCTTCAGAACTCAGCGGAGTTCACAACGTATTCCATGTGTCGAATCTGAAGAAGAGTCTGTCAGATGAGACCCTCATAGTTCTTCTCAAGGAACTCACTATCGACGATCAGTTGCGATTCGTCGAGGAACCTGTAGAGATTACAGACCGAGATGTTAAGATTCTCAAGCGTACCAGAATACCTCTTGTTCGAGTTCGCTGGAACTCCCGTCGTGGCCCAGAGTATACCTGGGAACGAGAAGATCAGATGAAACACAAGTATCCCCAGTTGTTTGGGAAAAGTGCAACCACTACTGAGGCTGAAGCTACTGCGGAATTTCGGGACGAAATTCTAAACCAACGGGGGGATGATGTGACACCCTAGGAAAACCAGGAAACCACGCAACCTAACTAGCTTCCTCAGTAACCACGTGCTAAATTTCGGGACGAAATTTCTTTCAAGTTGGGGATGATGTGACACCCCAGGAAAACCAGGAAACCACGCAACCTAACTAGCTTCCTCAGTAACCACGTGCTAAATTCCGGGACGAAATTTCTTTCAAGTTGGGGATAATGTGACAACCCGAACTTTCGAGGTTTGTACTGTTTTAACTTGTGATTTTTTTTTCATTCCACGTCTTGGAGTTATTAAACTTTCGTTATACATTTTGTTATGTAGTGTGGTCGAGCGAATAACGTGTTTGTATGTTAGTTGGGTCGTCCTTAGTGTTTAGTGGTTATCTCGTTGGGCCACGCATACACATCTATACCCCAACCCAACTTGTTAATATATGTTTGGGCCAGGTTGGGCCTGTTTCTGTTTTGTTTATTGATGCACCGCAACCCACTCGGACCACACTAATGGAATCAGGCCCGGCATATGTTAGAAATGGGGGGTGGGTGTTGGGTTACTTGTAGCCCACTCCTAAACTATGACCTTAAGTAAATAGGCTCAAGCCCATTCCAGTTTAATGCTAACCGCCCAAACAAGTGTATAATACGTGTTGTATTAGGATAAGTTTAATGATAAACTAAAACAAACCCTATAGCTCTTCCATAATTTACGAGCGGCAATTGAAGAACCCCCCCCCCCCCCCGGACGCAACATCCCATTCAATCAACGTCTGAATCAAGTCTAGATCTCGGTTAGTATATGCTTGATACTAATATGATTTTATTCTTTACTAAACATGGGTTGCATGATAAAGTAATGGTGTGGTTAAGTGTCTAGTGTACAGAATTCGTAGGTGATAAACTGTTGATCCATGGTACATGATAGTGCACAAGTTTATGGTGTTTAGTTGTTAGAAGGAATTGCATGATAATGTTAGCCAATGCTTAGATTAAACTGTTTGTATACATGATTGGGGACTAGCAGGTTATATGTAATAAAGAATCTATTTAAGAATCTTGAACCGATCTAATATTATTAAGAAACTAGAGGTGTCTTGTTAATTGTTTTGGATTGTTGGTAGTATAGTAATAGGTCACTGTTAATAAAAAGAAGGGGATACATGGCTAGCATGTTAATCCGGTGTACAGGTAAGTAGTTGGGCTACACAAAAGGGGGTAAACAATAATCCATAACCTGGGATTGGGTTTGTTTGGCAGATGGGCCGCACACACACAAGCAGCCCCTTGGAATGGTGGCTGGGTACTACTGGGCTCGCACGGTTGGGCTTTAAGGGGTTGGGATTTAATAATTAAACTAGTCTAATTGATATGATGGGCTGATGGTGGCCTGTCACGCATATGCACAGGATGTGGGCCGAAGGGAGTATTGGGCAGGACCGGGTAATATAAACTGAATAGATGTTGGGCTGCTTGTTATACAGGAAGTAAATTACATGTTATTGAAAGTTATATGCACTAAGTTGAGCCGAGTAATAGGGTGCACAACCACCTTCATTCCGGGTAGTTAAATTTGCACAGTGGGCTGGAGGTTGTTATACATTGGGTCGCATTTGGTTAATTAAGCTAGGGTGGGCGGTTGGGTATTAATTGTAGCTTGGGACGTAAAGTAAACATGTATTGGGCATGAATATCTGCTGGCTAAATAAACGACATTTACTTGAATAATATATGATGAAGCTGACGGTTAGAACATGTGTAATTATGTGTATATTTCCTAAGTGCAATTTGTGCAATATGCGAACAATTACGTGAATTACTTGTATGCGAATCTGATTAGACGTAATAACTATAATAGGACGTGATTGATCAAAAGTTATTTTAGCAACTAAACTATCTGCCGAGCAAACCGAGGTGAGTTCACACTTTTCACAAGGCATGGGATTCCCAAGGGTTGGGAATGGGTAAAGGATTGAAACCGAAACTGCGTGATTTCCTGGTTTGGAACACGTACCCACCCTCTTTATTGAAGGGTGACAACACGTATTAAGGATATGATTGGAACCTGCATAATCTCATGGTTTGGGAATTACGTACACACCCTCTTTATTGAAGGGTGACAACACGGATACTAGACCAAAATCTCTATCATGAAGTCCCTCCTTTTTATATTGACTTAATCGCCGGGCCAATGACGAGCGGGTCATTAGTTATATAGCGCTATTTAGGTTTGACAAGCCTCACACCGTGCCGCAGAGGACAGGCGTGAACTAATGGATCTGGGCACTAGTCAATGATGATAGACATTGACGTCAGGGCACCAACTTACTTTAGTCAGTGGTCGATATGGTAAACGGGACTAGTAGTTCACATGGGGAAGCCCCCACTGGTTATGGATATGGTTTGGGAAACAAGGAAACTAGTTAACTTATGGTTTACAAACGAACTCATGGTTTTTAGAACAACTTTAAAACGAACACTCAACTGTGAACTCGCTCAACTTTGTTGTTGACTCGTTGTTACATGCCTTGCAGGTCATTAGGTGCTTATGGAGCTTGCACAGGGAGGAGTGATCGTTGTGTGACATGGACTGTTAAGTTCCATGTTAAACATTTAAACTTTATGAACTTATTACTTATGTTTGGGTTTTACATTTTATGCTTCCGCTGTTAACTTAAAGTTGGTTACTTTCTTTTGGACACCAATTATATTGTGGTTGGTTTTATTTACTTAATTACGTTGTTCAATATGATTGGTGGCTTGATCCTAGTCAGTCACGCCTCCATGCGGTGATACTCTAATATGGTAATTAACATATTTAAATTAAATTTATTATATTAGTAAGGACAAGGATTAAAAAATATTTTTAAATAAAATGTAAGTCTAAATTGTAAAGTTGAAGGAGAGAGTGATCCGTGACAATAATTGAAATCTTATATTAAAAGTTTAATAAGATTTGATGTTTATTAAAAGTTAAATTAGAGTGACATGTGACATTAAGAGGACTTTTTTATTAGTAGATTTGTTACTTTATCATCTTTACCAATAATTAATATTTTAAATCATTTGGTTTTAGAAAAATATGTGGTTAATCTATATATGTGGTTAATCTTTATGAGGTGTTATATTATCAAATAAAGTAAATATTATAATGCAAAAATAATTAAATCGAGGATATTAATAATAATAATAAAATAATAAGAGTTTTGATATAGATAATAATAAACCTACAAATAAAAGGCTTTCGATTTTAAAGGATATTCATATTAAATACAGACATATTAAAAAAATATAGTGACCCTTTATTGTATGTCATAGATGTGAAGATAATCTTAATCTTTAATATGTAAAAATCGGTATATTCAAGTGATAAAGTAATTCTTATATTTTTAGGTATATATCATATAGTATAATTTAGTAACTCAAGTATCATGAAATATCAATTTCTTTTGAGTGAGATAATGCATAAAAAATTATTTATTAAGGTGGAGAATGGTCTTTATATTAAGAGTTAATTACATAGTTAGTCCCTGTGGTTTGCACAAAGTAGCATACTTATGTACTAATAGTTTAAAATCACATTCTAGGGTATTAACTTTTCATTTTGTAACGTTTGAAGGTATTAACGTTATTTGTAGGTTTAAAATCACATTCTATTAGTACCTAAGTATGTTATTTTGTGCAAACCACAGGGACTAACTATATTAATACCCTAGAAGTTAATACCTCCAAACGTTACAAAATGAAAAGCTAATACCCTAGAAGGTGATTTTAAACTATTAGTACATAAGTATGTTATTTTGTGCAAACCACATGGACTAACTATGTAATTAACTCTTATATTAATTTAGTTATTATTATTATTATTATTATTATTATTATTATTATTTATTATGGTTGATGTAGTATAACAAATTATCACATGTCATTTTGATAAAATCCTTTATTATGAGAGAATGCCATGTTAATGAGACTTTTTTATTAGTATTAGATTTAACATTAACATTTTAGCTAAAATATACATTTTTATTTGATGGGGGACCTCTCCTCTTATTTTTTTTTTGAAAGGTGACTTTCTTGTACTGGACCGAATTGGTCACCGGGTTCATGTCAAAGACAATCCCCCGTCAGCCCCGCCTACGTCGCGATGTTCGATTGGGCCCCGGCCGCTGCGCAAGCTGACTTTCGCCCGGAAACCATTCTGCCCCCACACGAGAGACTCGCTGGGGTAACAGCTGGGTAAAACCGGGTTGCCCTCAAGACCGCACCATGCCTCGGTAGGATACGGTCTATCATTGGGACGTCCCCCCCCTAAGACCACGAGTGGGAGTCGAACCGGTGACCTCCCAAAGGAGGGACCTCTCCTCTTATGTTTATGTATTTTGTCTATGATATTTTTAAAGAGTTTTTTTATATTTATCATTTTTTATGAGTTTGACCTAATTTTAACACAATTTATATTTATGTATCCTATAATTAGCAACATTGCTATGCAATATTATTTGTACATTGTGCTTATGTAGTGTCTCTTAGCATTATTTTGTTGTATGGTTGGCATTTGGTATTGCTTTACTACCTTTCTCTGCATTTCGTTTTTGTACACTAAGCATTTGAGTTCGTTTCTTCTCTTATCTATATACTGTTTGTTTCTCTTGACTTTAGCCGATGGTTTTAAAATAAAATTTAAAACAAAATGACAAACCCCAAACCACCCATCGACCCTTACTAAAATGACAGTAAACTATAATTAGCAACATTGCTATGCAATATTGTTTGTACATTGTGCTTGTTTAGTGTCTCTTAGCATTATTTTGTTGTACGGTTGGCATTTGGTCTTGCTTTACTACCTTTCTCTGCATTTCGTTTTTGTACACTAAGCATCTGAGTTCGTTTCTTCTCTTATCTATATACTGTTTGTTTCTCTTGACTTTAGCCGATGGTTTTAAAATAAAATTTAAAACAAAATGACAAACCCCAAACCACCCATCGACCCTTGCTAAAATGACAGTAAACTAAACAAAAATCATAATTTTATAAAATAAATTTAAAAATACTAAAATCAGAATATCAAAAAGTAGTTTATCAGAATTTTAATAAAATATTAAAATCAGATTTTTTTTATGAAATAAAATAAAATTTAATTTTTTATATATGTATATATATAATTATTAACAAATAATCATGTTTTTGCCAAAAAAAAAAATATTCCATTACATATATAATTTTTTTTTTGCACAAATAACCTTTATGTTATAAAAGGTTCATGAAAAGACCATAATACCCTCACATGCAAAGCATATGAGGTAACTTAACTAAATTTTTTGACGACGTTAGCTATAAAAGTTATAGAATGTTACAAAACATTAATATAAAGGTTAAGTTTAACATAAAGGTTGAGTTTGATATAAAGATAAAGGACAAAACTTGCAATTCACTCTAATTAATAATCTAAACATCTTAAAAAATATAAAACAAATTACATACCTCACCTCATCTTGGAAAAATGAGGCAGAGTGATACTCAAAGGAGGTAGGCTGCAGAGTATTTGAACATGCATGAACAGTGTTTGAATTAATGGATACAAAAGTCTGTAGCAAGCTGCGGATAAGGTGGTAAGACTAGTGGATGTAGAGGTGGTTCATCACTTGGTGATGGACCGTCACGTAAGCGGCCACATCATCGGGGGTCATTACCTCACCCAAGTGATGGGTCTGGGGGTGTGGGTGATGAGCCTCCCCTTTTTTATTATTTTTTGTGTGTTAATAAATAGAGTAAACTGCTAAAATCGTCTCTGAGGTTTGACTCAAAATGCTAGATCAGTCCAAAATCAACTTTTGTTGCTAAAACAGTCACTGAGCCCAAGTTCTGTTGCTAGATCAGTCCAATTAGTTAACTGAAGTTAGTTTTTAACTTTTATTTATTACACAAACAGTCCCTGTAGTTATAATTTACTAGTTTTAATTATGAGTTAATAGCCAAAATGGTCCCTGAGGTTTGCACCACCACCACCACCACCACCACCACACCGCCACCACCACCACACCGCCACCACCACCACCACCGCCACCACAGCACCGCCGCCACCACCGCCACCACAGCACCGCCGCCACCACAGCACCGCCGCCGCCACCACCACCACCACAGCACCGCCGCCACCACCGCCACCACCACCGCCGCACCGCCACCGCCACCACCATCGTTTGGTCACCATCACCATCGCCACAGTGGGTTGCAGGTTTGACCGGAAAACTCGAAACAGTGGGTTGCAGGTTTGACCGGAAAACTCGAAACAGATTATATCACGCGTGGAACTTTGTTGTGGGGGTGGATATCACGCGTTATCTTTTGTTTTCGTGATAAAATAACGCACCACCCAGGGCGGCCTTACTATTTTTTTTTTTACAGATACAGAATATTTCGAGTTTTCCGGTCAAACCTGCAACCCACTGTTTTGAGTTTTCCGGTCAAACCTGCAACCCACTGTTTCGAGTTTTCCGGTCAAACCTGCAACCCACTGTGGTGATGGTGGTAGTGGCGGTGCGGCGGTGGTGACGGTGGTGGCGGCGGTGCTGTGGTGGTGGTGGCGGCGGTGCTGTGGTGGCGGTGGTGGTGGTGGTGGCGGCGGTGCTGTGGTGGTGGTGGTGGCGGTGGTGGTGGCGGCGGTGCTGTGGTGGTGCTGGTGCTGGCGGTGTGGTGGTGGTGGAGGTGCGGTGCGGTGGTGGTGGTGGTGGTGCAAACCTCAGGGACCATTTTGGCTATTAACTCATAGTTAAAACTAGTAAATTATAACTACAGGGACTGTTTGTGTAATAAATAAAAGTTAAAAACTAACTTCAGTTAACTAATTGGACTGATCTAGCAACAGAACTTGGGCTCAGTGACTGTTTTAGCAACAAAAGTTGATTTTGGACTGATCTAGTATTTTGAGTCAAACCTCAGGGACGATTTTAGCAGTTTACTCTAATAAATATTCAACATATATATAAGACCATTTGGTGTCGGGGAAAATGTGTTGTACATTAAACATACACATTTTACCTAACTTAAAAGTTACCCGTTAGAAAACCCATTACCTAAAACCTAGTCTTAAATTCACCACACAATATCTGACTTTGAATATTAGACATTTAACTAGCCTTCTATCAATCTGTAATTTAATAAGTGTAACAACTTTAACATACTATTTAATATTTATTATAATTTTTAAATTTTAAAACATATAGATTATTCAGGTAAGTGGATCGGGTAATTAGATAGGTATCATCTAATCTCATACATGTCTCAAACCATGAAAATTTCTAACCTTATCCCATACCAGTCGCGGGTAAATCATAAACGTATAGTCGTATACAATCAAAACCACTCTAGAATCTATGTCATATCATGTGATCCATGTCTCAAATACATATAGAATGACATTTAATTTTCTTTTAAACACGTCGATTTTGTGGATCGCATTAGACGATATCAAGAATCTCTAAGATGGACCTCTGTTGAAAACCGCTAACATAAACCACTATATGCTAACTTGAACTTCAAGGGAAAATGAGCAAACATAGAATGAAAGAAATATGATTTATGTTGTAGATAACCTGGTTTATAATCACGGGAGTTACAGAAATTAAACGGTATTTACAGTATCGCTGAGTGCTCGAAGAATGCATCCAAGACCCGCTCTCTGGGTAAGCTTTTCATGGATCCGCAGGCATTGGTCACAGGTGGGGCGATCACCCGTAGACAATCCTCTATACAAATACCTGTCGAGTAATAAAAACATGTTTAACTTTTTACAGTTTTTGTTATGTGAAGTTTATAGACGAGGGGACTAACTTCATGAGAATATCATAGTACTCGGGGTCCAAAGAGGAGAACATCAGATCCACATCTTTGATCGCCATTAACGCTCTGTGCACAACAATCCAGTTTGCAGACTACACACAAGCCAGTAAGACAAAATCAATACTTTTAAATAAAAAAGAATGTAATATTAGATACTAAAATATATCTTTGAGGATATCACATTGTTTAAACAAACATATTATTTTGAGAAAAATGCCCGGATAGTCCCTGTGGTTTCGCCTTTTTTCACCTATAGTCCCTATCTTTCTAAAACTACTTGAATAGTCCCTGTGGTTTTCCGTTTTGTTCTCGGATAGTCCCTGGGTCTAACTTCAGTTACTTTTCTCTGTTAAGTGGGTGTTGAAATGACCAAAATACCCTTTCCTTAAAAGGCCAAACCATAAGGACTATCCGGGCACCTTATCTTTTTTTTAAAAAAGTTGGCCCACCTACTTCATCAAACACTACCTCCAACACCTGCCGACACCATCTCCGGCCACCGCCAACTCCGGCCACCGCCTACTCCGACAACCACCAACTGAATCACTAAATCATTTCTACTTGTCTGCTTAACACCATCAAAATCATCTACCAGACTACCACTCGCAAACAATTTTCGTACGATTTTGTTTCTAACCTTTCCTGAAACAAGCTAGTCCACTCTATTCACTCAATCTCACACTCCACATGTCTTCCATCCAACGGCTACACATCCAGCGTTGATTAAGTTATATAACATCACCACTTCTCTGTTTATATAACTATATGTGAGAAAAACAGAGCAAGAAATCTTGAACCCTAAAAAGTGGTAAACATGAAATCTTTCTGGAAAAAAGGCCAAAAAAAAAAGAAACTTTCGAGTAAAAGATCACAACAAAAAGTAAAAATCAAACTAGAAACCCCACTGGGGAAACCCCTTTTGAAAAAAATTAAATCTTGAAGTGATGGTATAGGGTGCTCCGATCATCGCAACTCCACTTCCATTGAAACCCCTGACACTGAGTCTGGCGACAGATCTGTGATCCATGAGTATCTGAACTGAGTCCGTTCCTTAGTCAGATCTGTAAGCCTCCACCACGGTTTAAAAGTTACAAACTTTCCGGCAAGGTGGAAGGTGCTCCGGTGACAGTGATGATAGTTGGTGTGGTTTGGTTGGAAGTTATCATGGTGTCCAGAACTTTAGATGGCGGTTGGAGTGTTTCAATGAAAATCATCAGTTCACTGTGGTAAATGATGGTGAATGTATGGGGCTTTTGTGGTGGATGATAGTGGTGAATGATGGTGAAGATCGAAGAGGTGGGGATTGGTTGTGTGCACCGGTGGTTGGATGAACAGACAGAGAGAGGGGTAAGCATTCTCATCCAATCCAAGAGCTTGAAAGGGCTTTTAAAAAAAAAAAAAGATAAGGTGCCCGGATAGTCCTTATGGTTTGGCCTTTTAAGGAAAGGGTATTTTGGTCATTTCAACACCCACTTAACAGAGAAAAGTAACTGAAGTTAGACCCAGGGACTATCCGAGAACAAAACGGAAAACCACAGGGACTATTCAAGTAGTTTTAGAAAGATAGGGACTATAGGTGAAAAAAGGCGAAACCACAGGGACTATCCGGGCATTTTTCTCTATTATTTTTTCTTTTAAGAGCAATTCCTAATTTTTATAGGAAAAGCATTACAAGTACTTCCCAAGTACTGTGACAAACCGAACTGTTACTGCCACAACAATATCGGTACCACGTCGAATCCGACCGAAGAAGATATTTGCTTTTATAGTTTTCGATGTAAAACATGTGTCGATATCCTTTTGGGTATCATGACTTTGTTTTTTGGGGTACATCATAGTTGTTAAAAGCCATCACCTCTTGCGCCTAGGCCCATTTTCCAGGCGAGGCGAGACAATTGCGCTTTAAGTCGAGCCAATTACGCTTTAATCCTTCAGGTGATGGTTTAAGCGCAGATTCCTAGAATCCGGAGAGTTTCCGGCCAAATTCTCTAAATTCCGGCAAGATTCCAGCCAGATTTCTACTTTTATCTAAGGAAAACTAATTTTCTACACTAATACACTAATATTTTAGAACTTTTGGTACTAATTTTAGAACTTTTAGCACTAAATAGATCACATTAAATGTTATATAAAAGCATTTGTTTATTTTTATTTGAAGAATAGTATTATTTTTCTAATATATAATATATTTTTAACATTTTTTCATCGTGCGCTTATATTTTCTCAGGCCCTTGCTTTTTTTGCGCTTTGCGCCTAGGCCCTAGGCGAGACCTAAGTGCCTTGAGTGCGCCTAGCACCTTCAATAACTATGGAGTACATGTATTGTACTGGTACCTTAATGAACAGAACCGATATTGACCGAATTCCTGCTGCAACGCGCTGGGGGAATTCTACTACTTTAATTAATAACATGTATATTCACTACCTAGTCGAATTTGTTTTCCAGATCAAATGCACGTATCAATTTTGACTTTGGCCAAAAAAAGTCAAAATAACCCACATTTAGCAAAAGTCACAACTAAATCCAACATGAAACAAGAACAGCTTGGTTGAACAACCAAAAGAAGTACATTACATTTGTAGCATATATATTCACTGCCCAGTTCAATCAATTTTCCCAATCAAATACCCATATCAATTTTGACTTTGAAGCAAAAAAAGTCAACATAACTTGCATTTAGCCAAAATCAACACTTTATCTAACATGAAGCAAAAACAGCTTGCTTGAACAGTCAAGCAAAGCTCATTACATTTATAACATATATATTTACTACTCAGTTGAAAAGTGTGGGCGCTCGGGGGCCAAAAGTGAAAGTGCACTAATTTTAACGTTATTTTACTAATTTCGTGAAAATAACGTTAAAAAGGGGGGATGGTTAATCATGCATCATGTGATGGCATTGATAGCCGAAAGACAAGGGGGTACATGCACTAATCGGCGGTTGTCTCAATTGCTGAGTGTTATGTGCCTTATGTCTAAGGCTTGAAGCAAAACTACTATCGAGCCAAGGGTCTCACTGGAAGCAGTCTCTCTATTCCTACGGGGTAGAGGTAAGGCTGTCTATATCTTAGACTTCTCAGACCCTACCTTACCTTTTGCTATTGGTGGGATTTACTGAGTATGATGATGATGATATTTACTACCCAGTTGAACCGGTTATCCCAATCAAAAGCACAAATCAATTTTGACTTTGAAGCGAAAAAAGTCAAAACAACCCAGTGTAATGAGTTTTCCCAATCAAATGCACATATCTATTTTGACTTTGATGACAAAAAGTCAAAATCACTCGCACTTAGCCAAGATCACAACTTAACCAAACATGAAACAAGAACACCTTGCTTGAACAATCAAAGAATAATAGCATTTTCATGTATAACAAACATATTCAGTACCCACTTGAATCAGTTATCCAAATCAAATACCCACATCAAAATTTGACTTTAAAGCAATAAAAAGGTCAAAAAAACTCATATTTTGGGTCCATACTAAAACAGAGATCACCAAATTAGATTCAAACAAGCAACACAAACCTAAAATCAAGCATCTTTACCGTATTTTAACACCCAATTTTTGCTAATTAAAACCCCTAAAATGAAAATAAAGATAGATACAGATACAGATCAAGATATATGAATGGAACCTTGCATCTTTCGTCTCTCGTTTTGGGTGGAGATCCTTCGAGAGCAGTCTTGAGGGCTTCAACCGGCTTGTATCTGATCAATTACCTATATTATATTAGGGTTTTGATCTATTGATGAAAAGATTGAAACTTTGGTATGAGTTTAGGAAAGTGACTGACTGTTTGAGTAAGCTCTCGATCTTGCGAGATTTGTGCTCGATCCTCATGATGATAGCTTCTGCGTTGTCTGCTTCCACATGCTCCCCCATTTCTTGCACAATCTCCCTCTTTCTCGCTTCTCAAGATTTTCATGAGTTTTTAGGCTCAAGTTAAACATGTTTTATAAGTTAAGGGACTTCAAATGAAAATGAAGATAATAATGACTAGGATTATACGTACCCCACGTTGTGACGGAGACGGTGACATGGTTAATAAAAACTAGTAATATTCCCCGCGTGTTACGGCGGGTCTACGGAAGTATCAGTTCGATTTATAATGGGATCGGTATGGTATCGGCACTCGATACAGTAACCAAAAGATAAAACCAAAAAATAAACGAATATCGGTAGGGCTGTAAACGAACCGAACGAACACGAACGAGGCCTTGTTCGTGTTCGTTCGTTAAGGAAATAAATGTGTTCACGAACGGTTCACGAACACTTACCGAACGAGATTTTATGTGCGTGTTCGTTCATTAAGGAAATGAGCGTGTTCACGAACGGTTCACGAACACAAATAAATTTGGCGAACACGATGAATGATAAAGGTGGATGGCCCAAAGAGTAGCACTAGAACTTGAATCCCTTATTATGGAACGGAGGTAGATCATATTCGTCGATGTAAATAATGAGAAAAGAAAGGGAAATGGTGCATAAACAAAGTGAAAGAGGGTTTTCTAGTTTAATTGTTAGGGTAATGATATAAATAAAAATTTAATAGTATAAAAAATATAGATAAAATATATGAAAGTTCACGAACATAAACGAACGCAAATGAACGAATGTTCACGAACACCTTACCGAACGTTCACGAACACAATTGAACGAACGAGACCTTTGTTCATGTTCGTTCATTTAACTAATCGAACGGAATTTCTTGTTCATGTTCGTTCGTTTATTAAACGAACGAACATAAACGAACTTCCCGCCGAACGGTTCACGAACTGTTCGCTGAACGTTCGGTTCGTTTACAGCCCTAAATATCGGTTCCAATAATAACGATACCAGTACCAATGTTATTCGGTTGAAATCGACAGGGCATTGATGTTGCAATGGTCAAAAGACGAAAACCATAAAAACGAATATCGGTTCCAATAATAACTATACCAGTACCAATGCTGTTCGGTTGAAATCGACAGGGCGTTGATGTTGTTAGGACGGTGTCATTTTAGTTAGTCACGGTAAGGGTATGGTACCAACACTCGCTAAAAATAAGCATGTCGCAAATGGTATTAGTTTGGTTCGTCACAATAAACAACAAAAAAGACAATTATATTTTACCCGTTCGATTCAAACAAAACTTATATTTAAATATTGATAAAAATAAGCATATCACAACATTATAGTCGAAATTTTATAAGGCATTACTTGTATTATTAAAATAATGTAAAGGATAAACGGTGTCGACATATAATAAATACTAAAACGTAGATAAAAAATAGACACGTCGTAACCGCATACTCAAAATTTTAGAAAACATCATATCATAAAAGTTATAATAAAAAAACAAATTATGTTTAATTAATATAAAAAATAATTAAAAGCTAGAAAAAAAATATAATAACATATATAATATTAATATTGTTTACTGTTCATCAGCCCTTTCTTTTAATATGTATAATACAGAATACTACTTAGTTTGTTATGTTATCGGTACTCGCGGTATTGTTTACGATTAAGAAAATAACTATATTTACAATGGTTCATTACACAAAAGTTGTATTCTCTAACCTAAAAAATATAGTTGTGTTTTACATTGAAAGATATAAAATGAATAGCGGTAACATTGAAAGATATAAAATAATAGCGGTAACAGTTCAAACAATATTGATACCAAAAAGATACTATATTGGAAATAGGACACCGTTTTCAAAGAAATTTAAGCCAGAATGTTGAGAAAATCGTAACAACGTATACTTGCATCGGTACCAGAGTTGTTTGGATGATATAGGTTATGTTCGTCAAAAAAAAAAAAAAAAAAACAAAAATGTGTTATATTTGGCACGTTTTCTTCTGAATAAAAATGTTATCTAACCGTATATAAAATAAGCATTCCCGACGGTGTATTTATGATTGCTAGTGGGACTATTTTATGAACACCCTATGGTTGTGATATCCATTTAACGCTTTCGCTCCATTAATAAGTGTTATTAAAAAATTAAATGAAATGATTTTTATTTTAATGGTACACCGATTCCCAACAACTGTATCGGGCCACTTTTACGTTTGGTTAAATATATTTGTTTAAAACGATGTATGATTTATTTGTCAAAAATTTAGTTTGATAAAAAGATCATGCCTTTATCGTTTTTATGATGATTGTGATGGATATAAATCAAGCCTTAGATCTTGTGTGATGTGTTTGTTTGTTGGTTGTATTTGGTTTGATTCAATATCTTTTTTTTTGGGGGTTATTTGTGTGACAACCCTCACAATTATAGGTACCGTACAATTAAGTAATCTTAATTATGTGCTTAATGACTGAGCTTGATTACAACTGACAAGTTAAACTGCTTTATGATTTTTGTATCATACATACATATGCATCATATTTCATACAGTCACTCCATTTATTACACACAAACTTTAGTGACATACTTGATGCACAAAGCACAGTTAGCACACTAAACGGATAATTCAGAAACATGCTGATAATGCCGGCACATGGACAGACTATGTTTTTGAGGCCGGTATGAGCCAGCGACAGGGTACCACACTAGTATGGAGTGTAGGGAAGTGAGGACCACAAAACTGCGTCACTAGGTGATAGTTAAACTACCGGGAAGTGCCTAAAACCCACTAATAATGCAGAATTCTACATTATTTATCAGAAAATTCAGCATTTAACATGCTAGTAATGTGCACAATTATAGCAGAATGGTCCTGTATGCTTTCCTAAGTACCGAGAAATAAAAGTGTTACAAAAAGATATATAAAAGACATTATACGAAATAATTTAGCACTTTAACGGAACGATATCTAACCGAACAACCGGACATTACCCGGAACACCAAAATTTTGCAAAACACATTGTTTAATTATTTCTTGGCTAGTTATGATCCCCGTTCACCATAACACCCACTAAAATACCCACTAACTAACATATGAAATCACATACTTGGATTTGAACTTATATTTACCAACTAGTTACAAAATTACATCTAACCCCCCCCCCCCCCCCCCCATTACCCATTTATGGTCACCAAAGGGACCCACAAAATTCACCAACATACTTCCTAGATTTGTTTCTATTTTATATTAGATTGTTGCTTGATACATTAGACATAATATTTGAAAGGTAATCTTTATAAGTATGGTGTGCATCTTACAACATCACTTCACAATCTTCACCCATCCCTCACATCTCTCCCTCTCCCTCTCGGCCCTCACCATAACCGCCACCATCACCACCTTAACACCACCATATTCTTCCATTTTCAAGCTCCATCCATGTGTTAAGAGGTGCTTTGTGAAGATTATAGCTGGTGGATCATCAAGGAACTTCATTACTTGCTTTCTCACACCATTTTCACCACTTTTCATCATCATTTTTCATCATCTTCTCACTAGTATTCTTCCCTAGCCTTTGAGCTAGTTGTAAGTCCTTGTTTAACCTTTATTCACTTCTATTTTGAGTAGTTAAAATATGTAGTATGATGAATATCACGAGAACACTAAAAGGTTTAAACAAGGAACTTGAACATAAAAGTTTACATGAAGATGAAATGTTGTTAGTATGATGTTGTTTTAAATATGTTGTTAATTTCTTATTGATGCTTGGTTACGTGATGTTAATCACCACATGGAACTTGTTAAATGATGTTTAGAAACATGATTTAACAAGATTAGGAGGTGATTATGTGAATACATGAAGTAATCATCTTCTAGTTAAATATGAACTTGATAAAAATGATTTTCTTGAAATATAAGTTAACAAAGTAAGTTGGTGATCATGTAGATCCGAGTTTTACAAAAGACTTTTCTAAATAAACCAAGTTTAAAAATCAATTTTTAAAAGATTATGACTTTTACATACACTTACACCATTTTTGGAAATGAAATAAGTGTAAAAACCTTTTATTTACAAGAAGAGTTCAAAAGATTAATTTTTGTAAAAATTGTTTACAAGTTGTATACACTTAACTCTTTTAAGAAAATGATTTTTAAAGAAATGAATACACTTTGGAAGGTAACTAAGTCCACTAAACGCTTTACCAAGTTACTACGCGTTTTTGTGATATATCAAGTTCATGATTAATATGAAACGCATATAGTTTTTGCTCTTGGTAATGTAAAATTGTTTAAGGATTGATTGTTGATTGATTTTGAAAAGAAAATGATATGCTTAATAGCATGGACACCTCCGTTTTTAGGGAAACTCTGGCGAAATTTCATAAAAATCCCAAGACTTAGAAATTATTTTCTAACAAGTGATTACAAATGTGCTTTAACTTTGTTTTCGAAAGTAAACTTCGCCAAGAGTTTTGTTGCAAAATTTCAAAGGGTCGGAGGTGGGTTTTCGTAAATAAAAGCGGATATATATATATTTAGAATATATATTTTATACTAAAACGCTTGTGTGAATATTTGCATTTCTTAGTATATTTGGAGAATAGATAAATTTTGGGACAATGTTTATTTTCTTGGAAACACATTATTTTTGACAACTAAGTTATCATATACTTTTCTAAAGTGGGACTTAAGAGCACATAATATCAAGACTTTAAATCACAAAAATACATGTATAAAATACCCCCATCATTGGGAAGGAAATACGCACATAAAATACTTGAGAAGTATGAATACGAAATAGTTGTCTAACTGTTATTTCAAGATCTAAAAATATAATGTAAGTTAAAATAATTATTATTTTAACAATAAGTTATAACTTGGAATAATATCAAAGTAACGTAACTCAAACCGTAAATACAAAAGCAAGGCACGACCCTTTCGTCTAATAGACATTAGTACGGTGTAGGTTATCGTGTAGCTGACAAGGTTTGAGTACGAGCACAGGAGACGCACTACAGTGAGTTCATGTCCCCCTTTTCTCATAACTGTTTTCAGTTTTATAACTTCGGGGGTGAAATACATGTTACAATTGACATTTTTATACATGGTATGGTTAGCTTAAGGAGGGTATACTACTTAGATCATGTGAGTGGTGGGCACAACACTTAAGGCCATTAATCCTCGTCGTAGGACCGAGGGACATGAGTGATAGATCTATTTAGGTGTAGCGAGCCCACACCCATGAGGCCGGGGCGGCCCATAGTGGTGACTGTGTCTTACAGCCGGAAGCCCGGTGCAACTCCGCTAGGTTTGAGTTTTCCGCATCACTTCACACATACCAGTGGCTTTGCAACCCATTGGTGATCTCTTTTTCCTTATTGCTACATACCAGAGACTTTTATACATACAGACTTACTTTAGCGGTTTATACACACAGACATACACATGAACTTGCTCAAATTTTTGTTGATCTTTCAAAGTACATGTATTTCAGGAAACTAAAAGGGATCTGGAAAGTCTCTGCATATGTGTCAAGCTGCGTTCGAATAAAGGATGTTATCCATGGTAGTTGGGTGTTTAGGAGATGTATTCCTTTCCTGGATGGAATACATGTTTCTAAACCCGGGGTTTTATTTTGAGTCTTTGTGGAGTCTTATGAACTCGGTTAAATATTTTCATGGTTTGTAATCTATTTTGGTAACAACGTTTTCAAGACAAGTATGTATGGTATTTTCTAAGATTTAGTTAATGGATGAACATCTTCTGTTTTATCATATAGCATTATTATGATTGTTGCTATGGTATTAAGAAGTCACACCAAATAAATCCACGCTTCCGCAAAAGCCAGGGTGTGACAGCTTGGTATCAGAGCCTCGATCATAGCGAACTAGGATTCTTTCTCGAGTCTAGACTATGATCACTAGGGCTCTCACGAAAATGTTTTCAAACATTTTTACATTGCATACACGAAACGTCCAGATCCAGGAACAAACATATTTATAAACAAAAGGCACAAGTACACAATTCAAAAAGGCTATGTATATAATTTAGTCTTAGAGACTGGGAGGTTTGGTCTTAGAGACCAGGGAGTTGGTCTTAGAGACCAGGGGATTAGTCTTAGAGACCAGGGAGTAGTCTTAGAGACTGGGAAGGTTTGGTCTTAGAGACCAGGGAGTTAGTCTGAGAGACTAGGGAGTTCAGTCTAAGAGACTGGGTGGGATAGTCTGGGGAAGACTAGGCCGATTACTTGCTTACATTATTGTGACTTACATGCTTATTTGATTATATGTTGATATATGTGCAATTGTCGTGGTTGTTTTGTTACAGACATCATGTCTTCTTCGAGTGGAGTTTCTGGCACACTAGACCCCATAGCAGTAGATCCAGATGATCCGATGCCTACAGATCCCGAGATTTATACATCTGATACTGACAGCAGTGATGATGACGATTTCCAGCCTTTTGCTTTGCCGGATTTCGGGGACGATGTTCAGCTCGCTGATGGTATTCTTGATGGGGATCTGCCCCTCGTGCAGATCCCTGTAGCTGTCCCACTAACTGCATTTCCCGTGGAGGATTTGCCTCTCGATTATGTGTCGGATGACGATATATCACCTGCTGATATTCCCGTTGATGACCCTATTGTCCCTGTCGTTGAGCTTCCTAAGATGGAGGTTCTTTCTGATACGTCTGGTTCAGACTCTTTTGAGTCAGTATCATCTTCTACTCTCCATACGCTGGGGTTACAACGATACCCCACCGACTCAGATTCCGATATGGCCATGTCAGCCGCATCCGATCAGGACCCTGATTTCGACCTTGCTGATGACCCCGATCATGAGTTTGACCTTGCTGATGACGTCGAGCATGAGATAGACTATGCTCCTGATGACAGCCATTCGAGGCCCCTGTTTTTCCTTACTATCTCGACCCAGATCACAAGATTGGGCTTGTGCATGATGATCAGCCCCTAGAGGCTCCGGTTGCTCCTATCGATCAGCCCCCTGTTGTACCCGCTGATCTAGATCTAGCCCCAGCTGACCCTGTCCCATCGCCAGGCTGAGATACCTGATATTGCACCCATATTACCTGATCCGGTCCTTATGTTTGATGACCATGCTCCGTTTGCCGCCCACATCGATCCTAGATATTCTGACACCCACAACGGGTGGGTCGATGATGATGATTATCCCCCATATGTTAGACCAGTCACTCCCCCTCATGCACCCATCTCTGCACCGATTGATGTTACCCCTCATTTTCCCCATGTGTCAGATATCCATCGCACCGACCTTCCTATCACTTTTCTCCAGGACATTCCTCCACCTCGTCCTGGGGAGGGTTCGTCGAGACAGCAGCCTGATTTTGTCCCGCCTGTGTCGTCAGCTGTACCATTCATGTCTCAGCTTCCTCATACTACATCACCTTTTGTACCCTTGGGCGAGCCATTTATGTGGTCTTCGCCCAATGTCATGCCTCTATCAGACCCATATCACCCTTTCCATGTTGGATATACCACGGATGACATACTTATATCCCTGCAGTTACAGTAGGATGCGTTGAGCCGACGAGTCCAGGAGCTGGAGAGGATTCCACGTCCTCCCCCTTGTCATTGTCAGTCTCCTTTTGCTACACCACCAGCTCCTCTTCCACTACACCCGGATTCTGATGTCCGCTTCCTCACTCCGGAGCAGCAGGTTGCTTACCTGCTGCGCGTTGTCCACACTCTCTAGGAGGATTGGGTGCTTATGCGCCGTTTGCTTTTCTTCCCCCTCCTCCTCCTCCTCCGCCATCAGCGTAGCTATATTTTTGGTTTGGTGCAAGTTGATTGTTTTGGTGAGAGAGTCGCAATTGGGCCAACATATGAAGACTTTTGGAAGACCACGTTTTTTTATATGATTTGTGTAGACTGACTTGTATTTTGGGGTGATGTAACCCTATGATCTTATTTTGATGTATGATGTACTGTGAAACATGTAAAACTATATTGTGGTCATGATTAAATGAACGCTCAATGGCAACGTTCTCACTATATGCATTGTTGAATTATTTGATTTATATTATAACATGGGATGTTATGTGTTATGAGGTTGATGGATGTTATTACATACGCATACTACTTACTTACTACACTTACTATGACCTGACCAATATGATCTTGTTTTAGAAGATGCCTCCACGACGAGACCCACGTTTACCTACCACCGAGGTAGAATTACAGGAACATATTTCAAAGGCAATAGCAGATTATGAGGCCTCCCGCGCGGAGACAAGCAGGAATACCTCAAACAACAACAACAACCCACCCAATGGTAATGTCCAAGTCACTTGAGACACAGTACGTTACATTGGATATTTCTTACACTAATGCTTACTGTAAATGATATTGCCTGGACATGCTGTACCTACAAACAATTTTTGGATTGTAAGCCTTTAAATTACGATGGCACTGGAGGTGCTGTTGCTTTCATCAGGTGGACGGAAAAGACGGATTCGGTAATAAGGATGAGCAAGTGTGCTCCTGAAAACCAAGTTACTTACGTCCCAGGACTCTTTCTTGATGGTGCTCTATCCTGGTGGAATCTGCAAGTTCAAACCCTAGGAGAGGCGGCGGCGTATGCACTAACATGGGCTGAGCTGAAGGAGCTTATGAGGAAGAAATATTGTTCACGGGCCGAGATACAGAAGCTAGAAACGAAATTTTGGAACCTAAAAATGGACGGTCCAAAAATTGCTGAATATGTACAAAGGTTCCACGACTTGTCACGCGTTGTGCCGTATATGGTTGATCCCGAATTTAAACGCATTGAGCGTTTTATCTGGGGATTGGCACCCCAGATCATGAGCATGGTAACAACGTCCAAGCCTCCAACGATTACCGAAGCCATTGATCTCAGCGTGGCACTTATAGAAGAAGCCATCAGATTGAACAAGTTTTCAATTTCTGAACCGAAAAAGAAAGAAACTCATGTTGAATCGTCAGGGGAGAACAAGAGGAAATTCTCCAACTTTAAAAAGAGTACCGACAGTGCCAACAAGAGGAAGGATGTGAACCCCCCAGCTGAAGCTAAATATGGTGTTGAAGTCAAAGGGAAAGGATACATGGGCGCTCTGCCCAAATGTGAATTATGACAGTATCATCATGCTGGCCGGTGCAGAGTTAGAAAATGTGAATCCTGTGGGAAGATTGGTCACTTAAAAGACACCTGTTGGGTTGGTACTGGCCGTGGTAGCCAAAGGGGATTTGGTAACAACAACCGTGGAGGTAACGGGAATGGGAACCGCAACGGCGGAAATGATAATCGCGATAACTTTGGGAATCAAGCAGGAAATGGTAACCGTAATCAAAACAACAATCAAGGCGGTAATGGAGATGGTAACGGTCGAGGACCGGGATGTTTTAACTGCGGAGACATCGGGCACTTCAAGCGTGAATGCCCAAAACTCAATCAAGCTCGTGGAAGGGTATTCAACATTGGAGCAAGGGAAGCACGCCAGGACCCGAATGTTGTCACTGGTACGTTCCCTATAAATCAATGCTTTGCATCTGTTCTATTTGACACTGGTGCCGACTATAGCTTTGTATCGTTAGAATTTAAGAAAATGCTTTTGTTAACTGCTAGTAAGTTAGATATTCCTTACTTAATTGAACTGGCTAATGGAAAGCTAGTTGAAACGAATGAAGTCATCAGAGGATGCGTGATTGAATTGGGAGAGCACGAGTTTGCACTGGATCTACTACCAGTCGAGTTGGGAAGCTTCGACATGGTAGTAGGGATGGATTGGTTGTTAAGCAACAGGGCCGAAATTGTATGTCACGAGAAGACCATTCGCATCCCAATGGCGGATGGAGAAACGATTGTGGTTCATGGAGAAAAGCGCGATATGCCCTTAAGGATCATTAGCTGCCTGAAAGCTCGGAAATGTTTAAAGCAGGGATGTGCTGCCTTCTTGGCACACATCGTGGATTAAGAAGCCGCTGAGCCAAAGTTAGAAGATATTCCGATCGTGAAGGAGTATCCTGAAGTCTTTCCAGAAGACTTGCCAGGATTGCCGCCACAAAGGCAGGTCAAATTTCGCATTGACTTAGTTCTAGGCACCGCGCCTGTGGCTAAGGCACCTTATAGACTTGCACCTTCGGAAATGCAAGAGCTGTCAACGCAACTCCAGGAGCTGTTAAACAAAGGATTTATCAGACCAAGCTTCTTGCCTTGGGGAGCTCCAGTTTTGTTTGTCAAGAAGAAGGATGGTAGTTTCTGCATGTGTATTGATTACCGGGAGCTGAACAAGCTGACAATTAAGAACAGATATCCTTTGCCAAGGATTGACGACCTGTTAGATCAGTTACAAGGTTCAAGTTTTTACTCAAAGATCGATCTACGATCAGGTTATCACCAGTTGAGGATTCAAGAAGAAAGTATCCCAAAGACGGCCTTTAGGACTCGCTACGGGCATTACGAGTTCCTGGTTATGCCGTTTGGGTTGACAAACGCACCAGCGGTATTCATGGATTTAATGAACAGAGTCTGCAAGCCCTACCTTGATAAGTTTGTGATCGTGTTCATTAACGACATCTTGATCTACTAAAAAATAAAAGAAGAACATGAGCATCATCTAAGAGCCATCTTAGAGCTGCTTAAGAAGGAGAAGTTATACGCGAAGTTCTCGAAGTGCGAGTTCTGGTTACGGGAAGTCCAGTTTCTTGGTCATGTGGTTAATGGGAATGGAATTCATGTGGATCCCACAAAGATCGAAGCGATCAAGAACTGGGAGACTCCAAAGACGCCAACCGAGATTCGATAGTTCTTAGGTTTGGCTGGTTACTATCGCAGGTTCATTGAGGATTTCTCGAAAATCGCTCAACCTTTGACCTTTCTCACCCAGAAAGACAAGAAGTTTGATTGGGGAGACAAGCAAGAAGAAGCATTTCAATTGTTGAAGAACAAACTTTGTGACGCACCAATCTTATCTCTACCCGAAGGCACAGATGACTTTGTGGTATATTGCGGCGCCTTGCGTCAAGGTTTGGGATGTGTACTAATGCAACGACAGAAGGTTATAGCATATGCCTCACGCCAGTTGAAGGTCCACGAGAAGAATTATACCACGCATGATTTGGAATTAGGCGCGGTGGTATTTGCTCTGAAAATCTGGCGACATTACTTGTATGGCACGCGATGCACAATATTCACTGATCACAAGAGCCTGCAGCACATCTTCGATCAAAAAGAGCTTAACATGAGACAAAGACGCTGGGTTGAATTGTTAAACGACTATGATTGTGAAATCAAGTATCACCCAGGGAAGGCGAATGTAGTCGCCGATGCCTTGAGTCGGAAAGAAAGGATTAAACCCATAAGGGTTAGGGCTTTGGAAATGGTTGTTCAGACAGGCCTCTCGTTGCGCATTCGTGCCGCGCAGAGAGAAGCTCTCAAAAGGAAAAACCTTGTGAATGAATATCTCCGTGGGATGGAGAGGCAATTAGTACCAAAGGAGGATGGAACATTGTGTTTCTTGGGAAGAATTTGGGTTCCCCTCTTTGGTGGTTTGAGAGGAGTTATTTTTGATGAAGCGCACAAGTCACGGTACTCGATCCATCCAAGATCGGATAAAATGTAACAAGACCTTAAGGATTTCTATTGGTGGCCAAGAATGAAAGGCGATGTAGCTGTATATGTTGGAAAATGTTTGACTTGCGCCAAGGTTAAGGCCGAATACCAGAAGCCTTCAGGTCTCTTGCAACAACCCGAAATACCTCAGTGGAAGTGGGAACAGATTTCCATGGATTTTATAACAAAATTGCCAAGAACGCCCAGAGGTCATGATACGATCTGGCTAATTGTAGACCGCTTAACGAAATCAGCACACTTTTTGCCAATCAAGGAAAAAGATAACACGAGCAAACTTGCTGAGATATACCTGAGAGAGATTGTTGCACGTCATGGACTGCCTCTCTCAATTATCTCTGATAGAGATGGAAGATTCGTGTCAAGGATTTGGCAATCCTTCCAAGAAGCTTTTGGTTCTCAGTTAAATCTGAGTACTGCCTTTCATCCACAGACAGACGGACAGAGCGAACGAACGATTCAAACATTAGAAGACATGTTGCGAGCTTGCATAGTGGACTTAGGTGGAAGTTGGGACGTTCACC
Organism: Helianthus tuberosus; assembly: GCA_030545235.1. Lineage (NCBI taxonomy): Eukaryota > Viridiplantae > Streptophyta > Magnoliopsida > Asterales > Asteraceae > Helianthus > Helianthus tuberosus. Next base: position 158,871,753 of record CM060451.1, on the reverse strand, counting down.
TACCATTGGTCGAATTTTCATACAATAACAGTTATCATGCAAGCATTCAAGCCGCACCGTTCGAAGCTCTCTATGGGCGTAAGTGTCGATCACCCCTATGCTGGGCAGACGCGGGTGATAGACAGCTTGTTGGCCCAGAATTGGTCCAGGAAACAACAGACAAGATTTTCCAGATCCGAGAACGCATCAAAGCGGATCGCGATCGTCAAAAGTGTTATGTGGATCGAAGGAGGAAACCTCTGGAATTTGAGGTGGGAGACATGGTTTTGTTGAAGGTTTCACCCTGGAAGGGTGTGGCACGCTTTGGGAAGCGTGGGAAGTTGAACCCCAGATACATTGGTCCATTCAGAATCCTGGAATGGATTGGTCTCGTAGCATACAAGTTGGATTTACCCGCAGAGCTGAATGGCGTTCATGATACATTTCATGTATCAAACCTGAAAAAGAGTCCGACTTAAGAGACAGTGATCATTCCTGCCGACGAAATTCATATCGATGACACACTCCACTTTACTGAAGAACCCGTTGAGGTTACTGATTGGAAGATTAACAAAACACGCATGAGTAGTGTCAAACTCGTCAAGGTTCAATGGAATGCACGACACGGCCTAGAATTCACATGGGAACGTGAGGATCGTATGAAGGCCAAATACCCACATTTGTTTCCCAAGACCCCTGCAACTAGAAGCAGAACCTAAAATTTCGGGACGAAATTTTCTTAACCGGGGGAGAATGTGACAACCCTCACAATTACAGGTACCGTACAATTATCTAATCTTAATTATGTGCTTAATGACTGTGCTTGATTACAATTGACAATTTAAACTGCTTTATGATTTTTGTATCATACATACATATGCATCATATTTCATACAGTCACTCCATTTATTACACACAAACTTTAGTGACATACTTGATGCACAAAGCACAGTTAGCACACTAAACGGATAATTCAGAAACATGCTGACAATGCCAGCACATGGACAGACTATGTTTTTGAGGCCGGTATGAGCCAGAGACAGGGTACTACACTAGTATGGAGTGTAGGGAAGTGAGGACCACAAAACTGCGTCACTAGGTGATAGTTAAAGTACCGGGAAGTGCCTAAAACCCACTAATAATGCAGAATTCTGCATTATTTATCATAAAATTCAGCATTTAACATGCTAGTAATGTGCAAAATTATGGCAGAATGGTGGTGTATGCTTTCCTAAGTACCGAGAAATAAAAGTGTTACAAAAAGATATATAAAAGACATTATACGGAATAATTTAGCACTTTAACGGAACGGTATCTAACCGAACAACCGGACATTATCCGGAACACCAAAATTTTGCCAAACACATTGTTTAATTATTTCTTGGCTAGTTATGATCCCCGTTCACCATAACACCCACTAAAATACCTACTAACTAACATATGAAATCACATACTTGGATTTGAACTTACATTTACCAACTAGTTACAAAATTACATCTAACCCCCCCCCCCCCATTACCCATTTACGGTCACCAAAGGGACCCACAAAATTCACCAACATACTTCCTAGATTTGTTTCTATTTTATATTAGATTGTTGCTTGATACATTAGACATAATATTTGAAAGGTAATCTTTATAAGTATGGTGTGCATCTTACAACATCACTTCACAATCTTCACCCATCCCTCACATCTCTCCCTCTCCCTCTCGGCCCTCACCATAACCGCCACCATCACCACCTTAACACCACCATATTCTTCCATTTTCAAGCTCCATGCATGTGTTAAGAGGTGCTTTGTGAAGATTATAGCTTGTGGATCATCAAGGAACTTCATTACTTGCTTTCTCACACCATTTTCACCACTTTTCATCATCATTTTTCATCATCTTCTCACTTGTGTTCTTCCCTAGCCTTTGAGCTAGTTGTAAGTCCTTGTTTAACCTTTGTTCACTTCTATTTTGAGTAGTTAAAAGATGTAGTATGATGAATATCACAAGAACACTAAAAGGTTTAAACAAGAAACTTGAACATAAAAGTTTACATGAAGATGAAATGTTGTTAGTAGGATGTTGTTTTAAATATGTTGTTAATTTCTTATTGATGCTTGGTTACGTGATGTTAATCACCACATAGAACTTGTTAAATGATGTTTAGAAACATGATTTAACAAGATTAGGAGGTGATTATGTGAATACATGAAGTAATCATCTTGTAGTTAAAAATGATTTTCTTGAAATATAAGTAAACAAAGTAAGTTGGTGATCATGTAGATCCGAGTTTTACAAAAGACTTTTCTAAATAAACCAAGTTTAAAAGTTGATTTTTAAAAGATTATGACTTTTACATACACTTACACCATTTTTGGAAATGAAATAAGTGTAAAAACCTTTTATTTACAAGAAGAGTTCAAAAGATTAATTTTTGTAAAAATTGTTTACAAGTGGTAAACACTTAACTCTTTTAAGAAAATGATTTTTAAAGAAATGAATACACTTTGGAAGGTAACTAAGTCCACTAAACGCTTTACCAAGTTACTACGCGTTTTTGTGATATATCAAGTTCATGATTAATATGAAACGCATATAGTTTTTGCTCTTGGTAATGTAAAATTGTTTAAGGATTGATTGTTGATTGATTTTGAAAAGAAAATGATATGCTTAATTGCATGGATACCTCCGTTTTTTGGGAAAACTCTGGCGAAATTTCCTAAAAATCCCAAGACTTAGAAATTATTTTCTAACAAGTGATTACAAATGTGCTTTAACTTTGTTTTCGAAAGTAAACTTCGCCAAGAGTTTTGTTGCAAAATTTCAAAGGGTCGGAGGTGGGTTTTCGTAAATTAAAGCGGATAAATATATATTTAGAATATATATTTTATACTAAAACGCTTGTGTGAATATTTGCATGATGTGGGAACTAGTTATATTACTTAGAGGAAAAATAATATAACTTAACAAAATACCGTTACTAGTATATTTTGGATGGATAGTATTTTGATAACGAAAGATATGATTTATCACAAAATATAACATATTTTTGATCAAGTAGAAAATATATTATTTTGAGAAGTTATAATATATTTTCTTAGTATATTTGGAGAATAGATAAATTTTGGGACAATGTTTATTTTCTTGGAAACACATTATTTTTGACAACTAAGTTATCATATACTTTTCTAAAGTGGGACTTAAGAGCACATAATATCAAGACTTTAAATCACAAAAATACATGTATAAAATACCCTCATCCTTGGGAAGGAAATACGCACATAAAATACTTGAGAAGTATGAATACGAAATAGTTGTCTAACTATTATTTCAAGATCTAAAAATATAATGTAAGTTAAAATAATTATTATTTTAACAATAAGTTATAACTTGGAATAATATCAAAGTAACGTAACTCAAACCGTAAATACAAAAGCAAGGCATGGCCCTTTCGTCTAATAGACATTAGTATGGTGTAGGTTATCGTGTAGCTGACAAGGTTTGAGTACGAGCACAGGAGACGCACTACAGTGAGTTCATGTCCCCCTTTTCTCTTAACTGTTTTCAGTTTTATAACTTCGGGGGTGAAATACATGTTACAATTATTACAGACATTTTTATACATGGTATGGTTAGCTTAAGGAGGGTATACGACTTAGATCATGTGAGTGGTGGGCACAACACTTAAGGACATGCGTGATAGATCTATTTGGGTGTAGCGAGCCCACACCCATGAGGTCGGGGCGACCCATAGTGGTGACCGTGTCTTACAGCCGGAAGCTCGGTGCAACTCCGCTAGGTTTGAGTTTTCCGCATCACTTCACACATACCAGTGGCTTTGCAACCCATTGGTGATCTCTTTTTCCTTATTGCTACATACCCGGGACTTTTATATATACAGACTTACTTTTGCAGTTTATACACACAGACATACACATGAACTCGCTCAACTTTTTGTTGATCTTTCAAACTACATGTATTTCAGGAAACTAAAAGGGATCTGGAAAGTGTCTGCATATGTGTCAAGCTGCGTTCGAATAAAGGATGTTATCCATGGTAGTTGGGTGTTTAGGAGATGTATTCCTTTCCTGGACGGAATACATGTTTCTAAACCCGGGGTTTTATTTTGAGCCTTTGTGGAGTCTTATGAACTCGGTTAAATATTTTCATGGTTTGTAATCTATTTTGGTAACAACGTTTTCAAGACAAGTATGTATGGTATTTTATAAGATTTAGTTAATGGATGAACATCTTCTGTTTTATCATATAACATTGTTATGATTGTTGCTATGGTATTAAGAAGTCACACCAAATAAATCTACGCTTCCGCAAAAGCCAGGGTGTGACAATTTGGAACACTGTGTAATAGTTAGGTTTTATTTTATTGTAAAAGTTGTATTATTATAAAATTGTAAACCGAACGAGACAAGATATTGAAGATCGAAGACGTCGGCAAACCAGGCGAGAAGATAGAGATCTTCGAATAATTGGAAGCCGACAGGATAAATAGTTATGTTGTGTCCCTTTAGACTGGTTTAGTTAGCATTCAATGGCTCGAACGAAACGTACAGATTTACTTGAGGCTCGGTTTATTATTTTATTTATGCGTAGTAGGATATATTATTTAGGAAATAATTAGACTATTAAATAAATTTTCACATTCATTTAACGACGAGATAATTAAAAGGTATATTAAATTAACTCGGAAATATAATTTAATAAAAGGAGTTTTATAAAAATATTAAATTTGCTTAGTGGAGATGTATATGATTGGGTGGTTCCGCTGGTGGCACGATGATACTCCAGTGGTCCGTCAGTGATCCAAATTTGTCGTTAGAAAAACATTCGTTTTAAAATTTGTTTATTTTAAAACCATAATTAATAAAAGAGTTTATTAACTCAAAATCAAGTTCGTGATAAACGGCCAACATAGTTTAAACTGGGTATCTAAAATAAGTCATGTTGATAGTTGAAAGTCGTTTCAATTTATCACGAATATACGTCAAAATGCATTTTATTAAATTTGCATGATATGTCTCATGCTACAAGTCGTCCAAAGTATTTTTGACCCGTCACAACACATAAATATTAAAGTAAGTACCAAATTAAAATTGACATTACCGCGCCGTCTTAGAAAAAGGTGACAATTGAGCTTATCTGTCCGAACCCCCTTTGTTAGCGATTACCCTAAATTAGGCCTACGTTTCGGTGAGAGGTAAAACTTCGTGACGTGCCTGGACGGTTCCTATGACCTAGGGATGCCTTGTCACTAGTATAGGTCTTCCACATGGCGTTGGGGGAGGGGGTGACACGTGTCCTCTGCCGAAAGTTCGTCCTATCGCGTGTCATTTATCGTTTTTCATGCCGTTTCTCGTCGCGTGCATTCGAGGTTTCGATTAGCTTTCGTTTGGGAACTTTTTGAGGGTTGTTATACATCGCCATCAAAATCTATATATCCATATGCATTTTTAAAATTTAGAGTTTTTATGAATATTCTCAAATACAGAGATCCATTCATCATCTATATAAATACTTATTAGTATTTTAGAAAGAAAAAATAACTAAATTAAGTGGTTGTAAGTGATAGAAAGAAAAAATAAATAAATTAAGTGGTTGTAAGTGACATAAACACAAATATTAAAGATTGGATGTGGTATGTTATATAAAAATTAGAGATAAGTTTAAAGAATAATGAAGTTTAGTGAAAATAGAGCGTTTAGAACATCTTTTCAATCCTTATCCTTCAAGTTTAACATACACGTTTATCTTTAAAATGTACAGATCTTTTAAAAATCTCCCACATCTCATTTATTATATACATCACTATTCAATCTATACTTTCTACAAAAGGAGAAATCCCAATGACATAAGAAAAGCTGATGTGGCAGCCAGAGAGGTTGTCCAACAATGCGTTTCTTATGTCATTACTGCATCATAAAACCCAATATATAAAATCATTTTAAAATTCAATCAAACCTCTGCCAATAACATCTACACTTCATTCACAATTAAAACGTCTGCTCTTCACTTTACATTCAAACCTCTGCTCATCGTAACCAAAGTAAACCTGCGGCCATATTCAAAATTCTGGCTCCAGATTCAAAATTCAAAATTCAAAATTTAAACCATATATTCGAACCATATAAATAAGATATATGAATCTGGCTCCACATTCAAATTCCAAATCTATCTCTCTCGCTCATATCTGCGAGCGTATCGCTCTCTCTCTCTCAAATGCATAGCTCTCATGATTCAGCCGGCTAATCTCCGATTACACTTCTTTGTTCGAACATTTGTTGATTCTGTTTACACATCATCGTTCCAATATCACGTGTTTGAACTTCTGTTTACATATTATCGTTCCAGTATCATTGTTCCAACATCGTCGTTTCAATGTAGCTTCCCTTCACACATCAACCTTTCAACATCGATGTTGCAGTATCATTGTTGCAACATTGTGAAAAGTTGCATGTGCTACATTCTTTGATGGGAGAGTTGCATTGTTCCAACATCGTTAAATCAAAACAACTTTTCTTATGTCAGTGAGATTTTCTTCTTTTATACAAAGTGTAGATTGGTGCAATATTGTGAAGAGTTATATGTGCTACCTTCGTTGAGAGTAGATCTTTGCATTTTAGGTTTGTTTCTTATTTTGATTACCTGTGGTTTAATTTGATTATGAAGAAACAAGTGTTGATAATGTTGATAGTTTTTATTGACAGTGACATTTTAGGATATGTTAAGATGCATATTGAGATTATTAAATTAAATAAACATACATAGAAAAATAAAAATTTACTGAAATATTCATAAACTATTACACACTAGAGTTAACACTTGCTAGGATTTCATAGACTCTGGTCTTTCTCCATGTGATTTCATGCTCTCTTTTATTTTTCAGATCAGTTAGCATGTTGCAGATTTTCTGATCCTGTTTTAGTAGTTGTGTCAGAAACTCTTCTGCATTCTTTTGGAAATCTGATGGAGGAGAGTGGAGGACTTTATCGAGCAATGCTATGATGTTCCAGGTTTTGTTGTAATTAGTGTCATTGATTATGTCGACTTTCCTGTTTTGTTCTTCGTCTGTTCCTTTTTCTTTGAGTGACCACATAGAGAATTGTGTTTTAACATCGCTGGTGTCTGACTAGTGGTAGAAGCTGAAGTTTGCCATGTAGATTTTTGTTGGATTTTATGATTTTGATTGGTTTTTGACAGACAGTGATTTGTAAGACAATTTGTTGATGTTTGGAATCAAAAGTAATCATCGGTCTTTTATAGAGTTTAAAAACGCATCTATATGGTAAATGAAGAGGTTAATTGTAATTATGATAATTTGCTTTTTTTCTTTGAAGTTCTAAAATTTGTCCCTTGGGTTTCTTGATATTTAATTCTATAGTTTTCCCATAAAAGTTGGGGTTTGAAAAGGTTTTTGCATTAAAAGACTGCTGTTTTGAAATATAAATTAATATGTTTATATTAAATCTACACGTTTTGATTGATTAGATTATTAAATGTACAATGAGTTTAATTGTGATTTCTTTCACTGCTAGATATTTTAGTATATAAACTCATTGCCACTTCACCTGTTTTTCATCACGTTTTCCTACGAAAATATCATACTTTCACATCACTTGAGTAATATAGTTTGTTGAAATGGCGTCATACACTTCTGCGAAATCAGATTATTTAAAGCAACGTTTTATCAGGAAAATTGAGGAACAGGTGTATGAGGATAGGGCTACTCTTCGAGAGCTGAAGAGATGTTTTGATGGACTGCAAGTTGGCCTGTTCACGAGAGAGTAGGTTTCCAGAAATATGATGCGGATGCCTTCAACTTCCGTTCGTGAGCTTTGTGTTGTCAGCGGTGTGTGTAAGGTGTGTTATGTTTTTATTGATATTTTAAGCCCATTTTACACATTAATCAAGTTTTAAATTTATAAAACACGATATTCTACTAACACTAAACACACACATGGGCAAGAGCACCCATTGTGAGCGTAGTATAGCCTTGGTAAGATACCGAGGTCGTCCAAGGACACAAGAGCTTTTAGTACCGGTTTATCCTCAACGTCTAATCAAATCAAATTTTTTAGAAAATGTTTTAAACATGAAAAATAAAAACTAAAATGCTGAAAATAAAAATAAAATAAAAACAGATAGACAAGGTGAATCACTTGGATCCGACTCGCCTTTAATGTATCCTTTGATGATTTCCGCACTTTTGCACTTTTTAAGAGATTATCTTAGTTATAGTAGTAGGCCCCTCTTTTGAAGTGACATTACCCTCAACCCAGTGGTTTAAGTCAACACGGATACAATCCCAAAGGGTCGGAATATTGGAAGATAATTAATTAAGTTATTAATGCGAAAAGTGGTAGGCCCCTCTTTTGAAGGTGACGTTAACCTCGGCTAAGTGGTTTGAGTCAGCAGGGATACAATCCCAAGTAGCCAGTTTAATGTATTATTAGTAGTTTACATATGAGGGGATCAAGCCATTCGCACCCCTGCCATCCAATACTAGTGGGTATTGAAGGAGGTCCTAGTAAGCTTGACCCAGGTCCTTGCAGGATCTATACACTGAACAAGGAAAGAACCTTACTAAACCAGTGCCTTAGCCCCCGACCAGGTAGCCAACATATCTCTATATAGACTGTAGAGATATGAATGGTGAAAATCTTTTACTTTATATAGACAGTAAAGTAATGCCAAGACACCACGGACAAATGATAAAGAAGTTTCACCTTCAACATAAGAAACTAGTTATTAAATTCATTAATACAAAACCAAATAAAAAGTGCGAAAAGATTAAAAATCAAAAGTAATACATTAAATGCTTGTCTTCACCAAGTGATGTAAGAGATTTAGCCAAACATGGCCTTTGATTGACAAGAGCTCTTACGATCAATCTTGGATCCCGAGACTACTACACACACTCTAAGGTGGATGATGGATGATGGTGGTGGATGTGGGTGTTGTAGTGGTGGTGGAGTGGTGGCAAAGTGGGAGAGAGGTGGTTTGCCAAGGGATGCCTTTGAAGTGAGCCAAACACCCCTATTTATAGCCTGAACAGAAGCCCGGCCACGGCCCCGTGTCCGCTAGACATGCCCCCATGGCCATCCTTGTAACGCCCTGTTTCTTCGTACTTTCCATATTTAGAAGGTCTTGTTTGTATTTCTATTTTTGGAAGTCTTGTATTCTTGTAATTGTTCTTTCTCTGTAACCGTTGTAAAATCCGAGACTTGGATCATAAATGAAACTCGTATTTTGTTAATTCATGTTGTACATACTTTATGCATGCTCATACATTCAATTTCGTGAAACAATTGATGCTTATTCGTAATTCTTGGAAACTATGTGCTAAACTTGCAAATATGTGAAACTTATGCATAAAACGTCTTTTGAACGTATACGAAACTTAATTACGACATTCATACACTTAATCGTACTTGGTTTATGTTCCTCATACTTGATTTACCTCCATACTATGCTTTTATGGCGAAAATGGTCCCTAAAACACTTAAAAAAACACTAAATAACAAACTACAGGGACCAAATTGCAAATAAATGAAACCTGTTCCTGACCCTTGTTTCCAGCCGCGAAGACTCCCTCTCATGTCTTCGCTGGCCGCGAGCTAGGGGTGTGCACGGTTCGGTTTGGTTTTGAGCCGTAACCGTAACCGAAACCGATATGATCGGTCATTACATATCCTTAACCGATCGGTTCGGTCATTTCGGTTTCGGATAATTCGGTTAATGTTCGGTTACGGTTAAATAACCGATTTTTTATAGTTTGTGTAAGTTGTTGTTGTTGACTTGTTGGGAAGGTGTGAATGATACAAATACAATTCAAAAAAACTAAGAGCGAAAGTAACAAGGATCATCATTAATAATTAAAGCATAAACAAAATGCAACTTAAACCATTAGCAAGATAGCAACTACCTAGACAAGCAAATGTTATACAACCCAATCCACTAACATAAGGGTTTAAATCCAACAAAATAGCATCATAATGTTAACCCGAAAATCAAAAGTAGGCACGTGTTACGTGAAGCCACAACAATACAAAAAAGTGGCTAGAGTTTTAAAGTTAACAAAGTTTTAAACCAAAAACACTAAAAGTTCTACTTCTAGACGTTAGTCCCAATCTTCATCTTCATCATCTTCAGCAATCGAGTCTTTGGGCGTTTTCTTTCCGGGTATGCAATCTACAAAAGCGCACATAAATATATTAATATCTAAGTAAAAAAAAAAAGAACATGTAAATAAAAAATGTTATTACCAATTTCCAAATTCTCCAAAGCATCAACCAACACCTCTAGTTGTTCACCATGCACGTAAAGATCTTGCAAATCTTTTGGTGTAGACCGTAACCAATCTTGGGCACAAATTAATCCCTCTGCAGTTTTAGGAGTAAGAGAGCTCCTATATTTATCAATCACCCTACCACCGGTGCTAAAAGCCGACTCGGATGCAACAGTTGAGATTGGCATTCCTAAAACATGCTTAGCAATTTCAAAGAGAATAGGGAACTTAATCTTATTTGCCTTCCACCAAAGTAAAACATCAAATGTTTCTTCTCTTTTTTTCGTTCCATCACGTAAATAAATTTCTACTTTATGATCATCAAGAACTTCTTCACCTTCCTCCTCTAAATACTTCTTGTAACCATCTTCTAAGTCAACATACCCAACATCATCAACCAAATTACGCGAGGATGACGAAGTACTTTGTCGCTCCTTTGTTTTAGCTACCTTTAGCTTATAATGATCAAACAACTCCATTAATGTTTTTTCACTAGCTCCTTGATTAGCTTGATTTTTATGGAACCTTTGCCATGTATCAAACTTAAAGAATAACCAAGATAAGACATCTTATTCCGTGGGTCTAAAACAAGTGCCACATACAAAAAATGGTTAATATTGTCTAAATTATCCCAATACTTCTCAAACTTTGTGTTCATAGACAAACCCATGGCTCGCTTCTTTTCATCAATACTTAAAGACATACCTGCTATACTTGAGTGCATTTTGGAAAGCTCAACAAAAAACCAATTTGCGGTCACATATTTAGACCCCGATATCTTCTTTGTCACATCAAAAAATATCCTCAAAAATTCCATGAATAGCCTAAAACATTAACATCTCAACTATATTATAATACATATACAATAATAAAAGGAACATTAAGTTTCTGTGTTACCAAGTTTTGTTACTATACAGACTTGATTAAAGCAAATGATTGTGGCTGTTGGTTTGGTTTACACTAAGTATATTTTTTAGTTTCCACATGAAACCAAAATAAGATCTTACTAAAAAAAATAAATTTTAATTTTCAATATTTTTAGTATTTTAAATACAAAATAAACTAATTCTTGAAAGTAAATAACAGTGTAACTTCCCACAAAGTCCAAAGCCACTGGCAACAACTTGGATCATAAATAGGCCCTATCTCTTTATCGTAGACTGTTTCCAACAAAAAAAACTTTAAAACATTTGATAAAATGCGAATAAATCTTGTCTTACACTCTTTATATATATATATATATATATATATATTACAATAAAAGATAATGTACCTCGCATTTTCCCAATCTTCTTCATCGGGTGCCCCCAAAACTCTATCACTTTTTTTTTCTTTTCCTTGTACTCGTCTCTTCATCGGCGACTTTACTAGAAAATATGTTCTATAATTGATATCCACATCTTGAAGCCTATTAACAAAAAAACATATAGCATCATAAGATATTAAATAATTAGTATCAGACAAAGCAAATAAAATTTTGCGATAAAATATTAAAAAATACCTATCAAATGCTTTTGAAAACTTAAGTGCCGTTTCCAACATTAAGAAAGTTGAATTCCATCGAGTATCCACATCAAGACATGGTTTCCTTTTAGAATCAATCTTTTCGTTCTCAACACAATCTTTGAAGGTTAGAAACCTAGAAGGAGATGATCTTATATGTCTTACCGCATTTCGAATCTTAGCTATGGAATCAACTTGTTCTTCTAAACCATCCTTGACAACAAGATTTATGATATGAGCATTGCATCTCAAATGCATATATTTTCCATCTAACACGGAATGAGGACCTTTAAGCATTCTTTTTAAAAACTTAATTGCTCCATCATTTGATGAAGCATTATCAACGGTTACCGTAAAAACCCTATCAATGCCCCAATCTTGTAAGCAACGATAAACAAGTTTTCCTATTGTCGCACCCTTATGATTTACTATTTGACAAAAGTTTAGAATTTTCTTCCTCAAAACCCAATCTTCATCAACCCAATGTGCGGTAAGACACATGTAATTAAAGTTTTGAACGGATGTCCATGTGTCGGTTGTAAGAGATACAGTTTGAGTTCTTAAAACTTGTTTTAGTTTCTTTCTCTCTTCTTGGTACACCGACAAGCAAACCCTAGCTATTGTCCATCTAGAAGGAAACTTAAACATAGGATTTGAATCCCATACGAATTCTCTAAATCCCTCATTATCAACTATACTAAACGGTTGATTATCTTTTATGCACATACGAGCAAGAGAGATTTTACATTTTTCTTGGCTAAAAGAATGAGAAGCCAAGCTGCCAATGCCTTCCCCGAACTTTTAGGCTTAAAGCCCAATTTAGATTGTTTTAAATCAGCATTCTTATAAAGTGGTGACTTGTGGCATACTCTCAACAAATGATACCGCAAGGGACTCGTACCATTTGTTTTAGAACCGGCTGCCAACCATTTTAAACAATAAGAACATTTTGCTTTTTGAGAAACTTTATCAAATGTAAAATGATCCCACACGAATGATCTTTTACTACCACCTTCATTGTTCTCTTGTTCCGTGTTTTGCTCATCAACACTATCATCTGGTTCGTTCAATGTTTCTTTAGTTACATCAACATCAGGTGTCGCGCTACTCGATTCTTCCATCTACATTTACACAGATTTACAAAACAAATACCCTTATAAGCATTTAAAAAGTTAAAAATTTCATTCATATTTGTTCTCCTTTCTTTATAACCTAGTAGTTTAAACCTACTGTTAACTTCAAATTTGCATAAAAAAATCAAAATGAATTTCATAAATAGCTACTATTAAGAATAAAATCTATTATTAATATAATAGCTACCGTTAAGAATTTCCATAAAAAATCAAAGTGAATTTCAAGAGCAAATTATACTAGCTAGTGCCTAGTAGATATGTTAAATGTAAGAATTTCCATCAATAAAGTCTCGCACCCTTTTACAACCATATGTATAGAACAGAACAAATTATACTAACCGTATATAAGTTTCAATCGACCTGTTAACCATTTTTATAAGAACAGAACATAGACTTACAGAGAGAAGCGACGTCGAGCAGAGAAGCAGCGTCTAGTAGAACCGAGATCGTATGAGCAGAGCGGGAAAGTTGGAGCGTCGTCGTCTTTGAGCAGGAGAACCAGAATGACGATACGTATTATGATCTAGGGTTTGAATTGTTTTCCACTGTTAGTGCAATATGTCTATTGACTTCGTCTTGTATCGAGTCGTGTGTCTAAACAGGATAAACCAATGCTCGGGACGTTAGAAAATAGGATTTGTATATGTGATGATCATTGCGCACGAAATGAAAAAGTTTCATTTCGTACGAAATGAACTAAGGTCATTTTGTGAGAAATACCCATACCTATATATACCCGAGTTTAGGTTGTCATTTGTAACTTTTGGAAATCAGTAGCGAAGCTCTGCCGAATTGTCTTCAGGTGCTGTAACACTATTATATCAATACAAGAGACATTATAAGTGAATCAAGCTGTAAACAAGTCCGTATCTCTGAATTCCGCCTTTGATTCGGATCCAAACTCTTCTGATCGACTCATTCAGGTCGCACAACGATCCTACAAGTGGTATCAGAGCTCAGGAGGAAGAGTTCTTACATAATTCAGCTTTATTTCATCAGATTTCTGACTTCTACACCTTCTTTTTCAAAATTAACAAAATTTTACGGACAAAATGGATTGATTTTCATACATTACTCGCGAAACACAGTTTTAACGAATCCTTGAAAGAATTGGACCTTAATTCAGCTTAAAACCAGATCAATTTGACAAAATGGTGGCCGATAGGATGATGTCATCATCATTTCGCACAAAATAGACAGGTTTCGTTTCTCACGAAATCAACATTATGATCTTCATTTCGCACGAAATCAAGTGTGTGGACCTCATTTCGCACGAAATCAAGTGTGTGGACCTCATTTCGCACGAAATCAACTTCTTATTTCGCACGGATTGCCATTTCGCTTCAAAGTGGTCATTTCGTTTGAAGGTTACATTCATTTCGTACGAAACAGACATAGTTGATTCATTTCGCTTGAAGCTCATTTCGTGTGAAAGATACTTCATTTCGTTTGAAACTGATTTCGTTTGAAAGTTACTATTTCGTTTGAAAGTGGTCATTTCGCTCCAAAGCCATTTCGCATCAAGATCATTTCACGATAACTGAGTGTCAGTTTGTTTCAAGTTGTTTGATATTGTTTAAACTGATTGTGTTTGTTTGTTTGTCTCCAGGTAATTCAAGAAGTTCACATTATGGCTGAAGAGTTTTACAACACGTTTACGTCCGAGTCTTCCGAAACTTCAGTTGTTACACCAAAAACAATAACAAAGGCGATCAATGAAAACATTAAACATGATAACTTCTATGGCACACATTCAAAACCACCAACTCTTGAAAGTATTGAAGATTACACTTGGTGGAAAGAACGTTTCATCAACTGGGCAAAAGCTTATGCTCATGAGAGCTGGTTCTGTTTGGAGTTTGGTTATAGTAGGCCAGTCAATGATAAAGGAGGAGAAACCCCACTCAAAAGCTTATCCAAAGAAGACAAATCAGATTTTGCAGCTGAACAAAGAATGATTGCTTTAATCCAATCATCAATTAGACATGACATGTTTGCTTTACTACAACATGACGGGTCATCAAAATCTATTTGGGAAGCTTTATAGGTTAAAGCTGAGGGGGGTAAACAAATCAAGAAAAATAAAATTGCATTATTAAAGAAAGAATTTGATTTGTTTGATAGCTTAAAGGGAGAGTCAGTGAGGCAAATGATAGAGAGGTTTGGTCATTTGAAAATTGAACTTGATCGTTTTGGAATTGATAAAACTCGAGAGGAAATAGTTGATAAAATCATAGAAGCGTTACCACGAGCTGATCAGTGGCAAACGTTTGTGTTCATATTGAAAAATGATGTTTTATATGATACAATTTCTCTCGATGTATTAATTGAAAAGATTGAAACTCATGAGCTTGAGTTGCAGAAACAAAGCAAGATGAGCAGTTCTTCACATCAACATAATGTTGGTCTTTATTACAGGGGCAACATACCCTCAGTGAAAGTTGGTGAATCACCAAAGACAACATTCAGTGGTGAGAAGACAAGAGAACCACAGAAAAGCTCATCAAGTTACAATCCAGGATACCATTCATCTTCTTCAAAAGCAAACACTAAAGAATCTGAAGAAGTTCTATGCAACATCGCTCTGAAATTGAAAAATTCTCCGGCTATGAGCATCAACTCTGCTAAGCAGCAAATGAGTTTTCTTGCATCTGTTCTGGAATCATATGAAAGTCTAGTTGCTGGCAAAATTGGAAACTCTGAATTGACCAAAGAAGACTACGACCAAATTGACCCAGCAGAAATGGAACTCATTGACATACGCTTGTGTTTAGCAAGTTGCATTCGAAGAGCTCAGAGGTATATGGAGATTACTGGGAAGCAGTCTATTGGTGGTCCATCAACAAAACTTGGATTTGATAAGTCCAAAGTGACCTGCTTCAAATGTAAGCAAAAAGGTCATTTCAAGAGAGAATGCAACAATTCTGCAGTTGATGGAAATGAACATCCTTTCAATGATGATTATTACCGAAAGGCAATTTACCATCGAAGCAAAGAAGAGCCTAAAATGATCGAGAACAATCCTAAAGAGAAGTCAAGAGCATGTGCAGTAATTCATCATGATGAAGGGTATGATTGGAGTGAGATTCTTCCAGAAGAAGATCGTGTTGAAACAGCTCATGGCAGAACAACTTCAAAAAGCAAACATTATGTTTTTGTTGCTGAAATCAAAGAGAAAACTAGAGAAGAGATTCTGAATGAGAAAACATACAGAGAAAGAAACATTGCTGGAAACAGAATTGATGACATGCAAGAAGAATATGAAAGTGCTGTAAGCAATAAAAGATGGGACAAGAAGCGAGAGTGCTATGTCAACAGAGAGGGTGAACTTGTTGTTCCCAAGAAGAACATAATTTTTGATGATGTTCTTTTAGTAATTCCTCGATCTGTCGAATACTATACAAATGTTGAAAAAGATAAAACATATGTGAAGAGGCTGAATAAAATCATTAGAGATGCCATGACTTCAAGTTTGAGGAAAAGAGATGAAGAAAGAATGAAGAAGAATGTTGTGACACCTGTGTCACTTCAACCATCATACAAATACCAAACCAATGAAATATTGTGTTTCATACTTGGGATTTGTATAAATATGTGTATCGTTTGCACATATCAATTCTTGTTCAATTTCGAGCTTTAAATCGCTTTCTGGGAAGTTATACGCGAACTGGTGCGTAAACGTTATCAGTTTAACGTGACAAACACTACGGGACAGAAATATAAGCTTAACATACCTTAAATAACCTTTACATAACTTAGAAATAAGTTTTGAAGGCTTTGGTATGGCAAAAACAAGTTTATTCGCTTACAGGGACTATTTGCGTCAAACTGCAAAAGTTTGCCGTTTCGTAAGGCAACGTACAGTCTGGAATATGATCATAAGCTAAACATACCATATATAACTTAAACATAGCTTAAAAATAAGCTTTGATAGGTTCGGTGTGCGAAAACATGCTTATTTGATCTTACAGGGACTAAAAGTGTCAAAAACGGCGTAAGTTTGCATTTTCGCGCATATCTTACGTTCTGACCACATCTGGACATCCAAAATTTTTGTACACACTAAAATAATTTTATTTTAGTAATCGGCATGCAAAAATACCATTCGTCGCTTAATTTGGTTCGTTTTCGCGTCCGTTTGAGTTTCGTCGTAATTTAACGAACGCGACCGTACGACCAAACGAGCTGACATCCGAGAGTGTTCCAAGCATATTTTGAGTCCTCTAAACTTTATTGACCTTGTAGAGACTTGAAAATGGCTTAACGGGGGTAAAAAAGGCCTGAAATGAGCTCAAAACAAGTGCAGGGTTCTAAACTGCCAATTTGCAAACTTTTGCTGATCTGGGGAGTTCAGGCGGGGCGCGTAAAGGTCCCCCTAACCTTTACGCGGGCCGTATGAGAGTGCCCTGCGACAGAAATTGATTTTTAGCTGCTGTTTCATAATTCAGGGGCCAAAAATGCAATTTCCTTGTGTGGTAGCCAAGTTATCTCCTCCCCAAGGCTTCTAACCTGCTTACAACACATGAATGGATGGGATTTCATGCTTGGAGGTTACACAAACATGTGTAATGATCCTATGAACTTGCTATAAGTATAAATAGCCAAGCTCACCTCCTCATCCATTGCTCATTCCTCATTCTTTTCTCTACAATCTGATTTGGGAGCTCTCTCAAGTGTTTGGAGCTTTCTAATCTGATTATTCTTTGTAGAAAAGATAGCTAGGACCTATTGTAAGTATTCTTTCATTCTTTTTCTTTATGTTAGTGCAGAAAGTCAAACAGTTTGGCCAATAGTTTGACTTTCAGTTTAACCAGTCAATGGTCAACGCAAAGTTCGGTAGAACTTTGCAACGTGATTGTAATCACGATGGTTATAATCCTTAGTGATTATGCCTACTGATTACCACGTTAACTAGGTGTAGTGACGAGTCAAAGTTTCGGTCAAAATGCGTTTTAGCACGCATTTTGCAACGGAACTACTTGTAGGTATCAAAACACTTTGTTTTGACACCAAATCAGTTTTCTAAGTAGGTTAAACATGTTTTGACATGTTTAACTCGTCACTACTAGTTTAGTGCTTGTTTAGGGTCGTAAGTTAAGCGGTCTAGACAACCGCTTAGACTTTCGAACCCGACCCGTTTAGTCGATCATTAGGATCCGACCAAGCTTGCTTAATGATCATAGTTGCATAGGGAATAACCCCTGAGGTTATACCTTATGATCACATAGGATTGGTTAACTATTCGTTAATTGGTTTACATGCCCATATGAAATGACCAAAATGCTCTTTTATAGCATAAATCAGTAATGTGCATATGTGAACATATTTTTGACATCTAATCTGAATTAGTAACATGTTAGGGTATAATTGGGCATGTAAGACTTGACATAGCTCATAGATAACCATCCGAACATAGCTTTGCGCAACCGACACGTTATAGTAGCTTATGCTACTATAATGGGTCGAAACGGGTCAAAAGCACTTAGGTAGACTTTCAAATCAGAATGTTAGCTCTATTAAATCATACCATATGAGTTCAATTACTCATTTGATTTATAGAACATCATTCTATCCTATCTCCCGGTTTAGGAACCGTTTAATAACATAGTTACCTATATTAGGCGCCGTTTGATTCCGTACTCCCTCTAGCTTTGCTTGGTTGTTGTTCAAGACTTCTAAGCACCCTCAAGTGAGTACATAGTCCCCTCTTTTACTATTTTCAATGTTTTGGGGTGAAGCATGTGTACCTATTTGTTATGTTCACGATCTCAAAGTATAATTGATTGTACATATTAGTACTTATCATTTGACAAACCGACTGATTATTTATGGTTTAAACTCTAATTTTTCCAAAGAGTATAAAATAAATTGTTGGATAGTACTTATTTTGTTCACCAGACCGATTGGTAGTATGATATAGCGCTATAGGATTTGACACCCCATTCCTGTTGTCATGGAATGTCTGAAACCAATTTGTTTCTCCATCCAAATAGGGATTGCCTTTGTGGTATCCGTATAGTCTCAAAGGTGTATTTTGATGCACTAGGTCTGATTGAATTCTTAAATCACATTTTTATTGTATATTTTATTATACTCCCAAAAGTATAGTTTGATATACTCTCATGTGTGATATTGTACAAAACAACATATATTTTGTTAAATACTGAAACATATATTAAATGTGTTATTTATTCAACCAAAACATAGTTTAATATGTTATACATAAATCCAAAGTATACTTTTGATATACTATCGAAAACAATTATTTTGACAACCAAAGTATATTTAATATACTATCTGTTTAACGATTTTGGAACCGAAATATATTTTGATATATTACCTAATCGACTTCCTTAAAACCAAAGTATATTTTTATATATACTACAAACATTTTATTCAAAACATTATTTTATAAACTCATTTTACTTGATTATTTATTTATGCATCATTCTTTTATATCATCAAATTTCTCATAAATTTTCACATGATTTTATAGAGAAAACATTTTGATGGTTCATGACTACTTTTTGTTAAAACATTCTTTTAAACTTATAAGTCATGAATCATGCATAAATAAAACCTATGTATCTCACATGCATTTTTATACTGACGTACCTATTTTTACACATGTTTCAGGTACTGCTGTGTGATGATTGTTGATACATGCTATACATAGGATGGACTCGTGCCTTAGTGACTTTAAAACTTGAAAGATAATATTTGTAATTATCTGATTTGTACTGAAACAATGAGTTCAATAATTCAATAAAACGAAATTATTTAATCCATGGTTGTGAAACAATGATTCTGTTACAACACTCCCTGACGTTTCTGCCACGTTTTGTTGTTTTACGTGGTCGGGGTGTGACAAATGTTGAGAATTTGGTTAATACTTTGAAGAAAGTCGCTGAGGAAATCAAAGTTGATGCTGTTAAAAAAGAAGAAGAAGGTGTGAAGACTTCTCAGGAAAGGAATGAAGAAGAAAAAGTTGTTGGAAAAGAAGCTGTTACTGAAGAACAGCAGGTTGAAGAAACTGAGGAGAAGTTGGAAAGTTCGGTTGAATTAAAGGTTGAAAGTTCAGCTGATAGTGTTGGTGATGCTGGTACTAGTGAAGAAAAGAAGAGTGAAGCTGAGCTGAAGCAGACAGAAGCAAACACCAAGGTGCCAATCACTGAGGTAAATTCTGATTCTGAAGTCTTAAATGAAACTGTTGAACAGTGCAGGAAATGCATGAGACCATGCAGTGCTTGTACTGAAAAAGACGAAAAGTTCAGAACAAGAGATCTTGAATTCACAAAAATTGAAGAGGTTTTAAAAATAAATACAAAGAATTGTTAGAAAATGAAAAAGTTTTGAAAAATAACTACGAAAAACTTTCGGAAAAAATGTAAAAAGTTAGAAAAAGAAAATGAAGTTTTGAAAGAAAATGTTTTGAAAAAGACAGAAGAATGTGATCTAAAAGAGAATGCTTTTCAAGAGATGAAAAATGAATATGATTCAATAAAATTGGCTTATCACATTACTAAAACGCCATATGAAGATGTAAAAAGTCAAATGAAACTTGTTCAATCGAGATTAAGATACTGTTCTGAAACAACTGATATGTTTAAGTGACAGTATGAAATAAAGCAACAAGTTGTAAATTCTTACATTGAGGATGTTGCTAAACTTAAGAGTCAGATTGCTGATTTAGAACAGGATAATAACAAGTTAAAAAGTTATCACGCGTCATCATATGTGCTTGAAAGAATTTTCAACATAAAACCGGATGGTAAAGATTCTGAGCAAAACAAGAAAGGAATTGGTTCAGAGTTTCATCAAGTTCCACCACCGGAAAAGTTTGCATTTTATGATGATGAAAAGGTCGAAAAAGCTTTCAACATGGTAGATCAATTGCCAGATAACATTGACGTAACCTATTCCAAATCTGATGATTCTAGTGATTCAGAGGTGGTAGGTAAGGTCGTTGAAAGTGTGTTGAAAGTGTGTTGAAAAAGGTAAATCTAAATCACAGGATGAAAATGAAGGTAATTTTCATGATGGATATTTGAAAAACTCAAAATCTGAGAAAAATTTGAATGATGATTCAAAAGGATTGGTTTATACCATGATTGGATCGGACAAATTATTTTTAGATGTTGTATTCCCGATTCAGAATGTGATTTCAGAAAAGATTGACAAAGTTTTCAAAATGGTTGAGATTGAATAGTCTGAAATTCCAAAGTTCGCTGGAAAAGGTCACAAAACTTTTTATAACAAACCTGGTTTCAAGAAGAAAAACATGAAGGCTGAGTTGGGTTATAAAAAGAAACAACATTGGAATAAAAATGAAATGCCAAATTATCAGACAAAGATGAATTTTGTTCATGGAACAAGTTTAGAAGAAGAGAAAGAGCTCCAATTTAGACGACAGTCTAATGAAGAGTTCTATGCTCAGAAAAAACAACAACAACAGGTCAAAGACATGTCCAAGAGAACATGTTTCAAATGTGATCAAACTGGACATCTTGCACGCAAGTGTCCAAATTTGAAACCTATTGGGGTTGAGACGAAAAAGAAGTCTGTTTATATTCAAAAACAGAAATCTGACGTTGTGAATCAGAAGTCAACCAAGTTTGATTCAAAGCAAACTTGGAAGCCGAAAATGTCAAAGGCTGACTCACAACAAACATGGAAACCAGTGACGTCCAGATTTAGAACAACACAAAGTTGGAAAACAACAGTTGATGCAACAAAACCAAACCAGTTTTGGAAACCAAATGTTGTTCAAAATCAAAATGTTCAAAAAGAATCAAATTTTTTACAAAAGAGGTACTCCAAAAGGTCAAACATGGAGAATTAAGAAACAAGTGACTTTGGTAAATGAAGAAAAAAATGAGGTTAAAATTGACAATGTCTTTGTACAAAATGACAAAGATTTTTCGAAGTTGAATGAAGTATATTGTGTTGAAATGCCTAAGGTCAAACAGACCTGGGCTAAATTGTTGAAGTAATTGAGTAATTTGAATGTGCAGGTGCTTTCGAAGAAAACTGTATGTCAAGAAGAATGTCGGAGCAGCCTGGCACAAGAAGAGGAGGCTGCTGAACCCTGTGTTGGTTGAAACAGGGAGTTTGTTGATTTTTGTATATAAATAAACCATATTTCAAAAATCCTAAAAATTGAAAAATAGAAACCCTCACGGCTGAACAAACATGATTACTTTCATAAGATTGAAAAACGGTTTTCAAACTGTAAAAAATCAATGTGTTGTAAATCATGGAGGTACATTTGCAGAAAATATAATGTGTTGCAAAATCAGTGTACGAAAAGCAGAAAATGGATGGCGAGACAAAGCTATCAGTGTCGGTTTGTCAAATTTTCTTTAAATGGTTTTGCATTTTAGGGGGAGTAAGAATATTTCAGAAAATCCAAAAACATTAGAAAATTTGAAAAAAGCCAAAAACATGATAAAATTCAAAAAATGAGTTTCCGTGTAAAAAGAGGAAATGATAGTACATCAGTAGACAATCACAGTACGCTAAAGAAATGGAAAGTTAAAATGTGATAAACGGTCTCACTGATGATATGCCAGTAGGTTTTTACACGCTTAGTAGATTGATTTCGAGATATAAACCTAAATTTCAAACTTACATATTTCGTGGGGAACATCTCTCGGATATATAGGTAACCCCTGAAATCTTGTTTGAAAGACCCCTCTTTCTGAGATACTAGGTCTTTATGCTTAGTGATATCTGGGGTATTATCCCGGGACTTCTGATTTTGCGGAAGCAATGGCCTAGTCCCCGTATAATACTTTTCGCTTGCTTGAAATATAGCACCACCATCAGCATAAAAAATGATGAAACATTGAAAAATGATAATCATGTGCTGTTGAAGAAAAGATTCTCTAAAGGGAACACACCTAAAGTCGAAGTAATCATCTCTCTGATTTTGCGGAAGCAATAGCCTGAGCTCTCATGGCCCTCGCATTTAACCCTTTATAGATATCATCTAGGTATACTCACCTGTAAGACTGAATATTGGGATCTGGATACGGGAGTATATTCTGAGGTGGGACACGCGAATAAGTTAAGTCCTTAAAACACTAATCTCGTATCTCGAATCAATTGAACTTTGTGTGAAAATTTAACTGGATCAGTATACTGACAATCTAAGTGAATCGTTTAGAACTTAAAGTGTTTAAAAGCTCAACAGTGCTAGTGATTTATCATAAACTGATATGATCCTCTGACGCAAACTCAAACAAAAATATTGTCTGTAAATATGTTTGTAAATATTTCTTTACTGTTTTATATTTCAGAAAAATACAAAAAGATTTTGATTCTACTTTATTTTCGACAACCGATGTCTGAGAAGCCGAGTTTCAAAATTCTAAGTATGCTGATTGTGTTTCTGAAAATAAACAAGTTCATTAGCTTGAAACTTAAAGTTTTTAAAATAAAAAAATCAAAAACAGTTTGTGATATCTCCAAGGTCATTAATTTGGACTTGGATGATTAACTATCAAAGAGTTGGATTCTTAGATTGTTAAATACTGTTAAGAGAGCCAGGGTTTTCAATCCTGGATGTTCAAAACACTGTTACTTATAAATGTTTAAGTATTGCAGATATAATTCCAGATTACGATCCCGACAGCTGAGTCTAAGGGGGAGTCTGAAGACGAGCTCAATGCAAGGGGGAGCTTGTAACCGGAAAGCCAGGTGTCGATCCCAAAAGCACGGAAGCTTAACGAAAGGGGGAGCCTGAAGACAGTGATTTTGATAGAGAGAAGAAGATAAGGATTAATGGATGCTTACAGTGTTAGACAATTTGGAAAAGAGCAAGAAGACTGATCAAGACTGAAGATGTGTCATGCTAAAGACTCGACACTAAAGACTTCTTCAACATCCAAGGGGGAGTCTGTTAGTGCAATATGTCTATTGACTTCGTCTTGTATCGAGTCGTGTGTCTAAACAGGATAAACCAGTGCTCGGGACGTTAGAAAATAGGATTTGTATATGTGATGATCATTTTGCACGAAATGACCAAAGGTCATTTCGCATGAAATGAAAAGTTTCATTTCGTACGAAATGAACTAAGGTCATTTTGTGCGAAATACCCATACCTATATATACCCGAGTCTAGGTTGTCATTTGTAACTTTTGGAAATCGGTAGCGAAGCTCTGCCGAATTGTCTTCAGGTGCTGTAACACTATTATATCAATACAAGAGACATTATAAGTGAATCAAGCTGTAAACAAGTCCGTATCTCTGAATTCCGCCTTTGATTCGGATCCAAACTCTTCTGATCGACTCATTCAGGTCGCACAACGATCCTACATCCACTTTCATTTGTTTTATAATTAGTGTAATGGACTTACAGTTGACATTTGTGTTTTATTAATGTAGAATGGGCCTACTAACTTGGGTCTAAAAACAATGGGCTTCTTAAAAACTTGGACTAGATATAAATATAATCACAAAATTATACATTGGGCCAAAGTATCGGTTCGGTTATGGATAAATCGGTTATGGATTAGTTGTTAACCGTAACCGAACCGATTTTTTCGGTTATTATAAAAACGGATAACCGAACCATCGGTTAAGGCTCGTTTCGGTTATTTTCGGTTCGGTTATTTAGGTTATTTCGGTTATACGCTCACCCCTACCGCAAGCCAAGTCCCAGAACAGATTCCTCCATTCAGCTCGCGATTTTGAGCGGGATTTGAGTTTATTTTGAGTTTAAATGGGTTTTGGGCATTAAATACACAACTAACACCCACCCTAATCCTTCCCTATATAAACCCAAGCTTCCCCAAGCCATTTTCACTTTACAAACATCCTCACAACTCTCTCAATTCATCCAAATCGCAGCTGCAAACACAAGTTCGGACATAAGCATCCTTCTTCACTAAAGTGAGCATAACTCACTCGTTTCTTGTCCGTTTTAGCTCATTCTTTTTCCTATGTGCTTGGATTGACCATAGCTTCGATTCCATGGGTTTTTTTTTTACAGTAAATAAGTCCCTGGAACTCTGGCAAAAAGGCTCCAAAGTTCACTGTTCATTTCTGATTTCGTCTAATCTTTACTAAACTTGTTCAACTTGAGTCTAACACATCTCAAACCTATGTCCTTATGCTTATAACCACTTCTATGGTTAGTCAGGCTTAAAAACAAGGTTGAGACATTCAAAATCAAAGGTTAAACATCATATACATTCTGTTTTCTTTAGGGTTTTTAACCCACAAGTAATGTTTAAGTCCAAGACTTAATGTAGGTGTGATTATGGACTAACTTGGGTTGTCCAACATAAAATCCCCACATTGCTTGATGATTTCTTATAGTGTAGTTGTTTATATTCTTTTATTATTCATAGTTCATAACCCTCCTTGTATGTTTTTACATCATGTGTAGTGGTGAACACTTAGAGCTACCTAAATGGAAGACTTCTCTTCCTACCTCCTACATGATTTCCATGAAACTTAGAGGTACCTAAATGAAGATTCAATCTTCTACCTCATGCTTGAATACTGGACATAATAATATATAACCTAAATAATACTTATATATATATATATATATATATATATACTATTCACATTCGAACCTTGATGATGAACTTGTGTTCATTCGTCAAAGTGTTAGAATAACATCATCTAAGGTATAAGACTTGTTATGATTCTAATGAGTATACTACTCATGAAAACATTAACCCTTGAGGTTTCATAGTGTCAAAACAAGTACTTTGTGTTAAAAGATGATTACTTTCGTATACATATGTTCTTGTGTTTTAAAATTCCTAAATCTTTAATCTACCGTTACTCATACACTTTGTTTCTTCGCGTAGAAGAACTTGGTGTTCCAACCTCCTAATCAACAACAACTCACTCGTGGATTCACAAGTAGAAGACTTGCAAAACCGTGAGTATACTTGTAAACCCCCTTTTTATGTTTACCACTTTTGGGGTGTAACATGTTAAATTATTAAAATCACACTTAAACTTATTCTTATGCAATGCACGAAAACAATCCTTATACATGTATGCTATGTTGTATGTTTGATGCTTATACTCGGGTGATTCTTATGTGATACAATAGTCATTAGCTTATTATTAGCCTCCATTTGACATGTGTAGTGCTATAGGAGTAACGCACCACCCGTGAACGAGAGGTCATGTTGAATTATACCATTTTTGCATAGACAGAGGGTTGACTAGAGATATCGTATGCCTTGTATGATGCTCTTATATAAACTAGTTGCCATGTGGATTCGTTTTTGAACTTTTAAACTTATACTTATTCTTAAACTTGTATACTCGTCTTTGCTTTTACATTGAATTGTATTTTAAACATGTTACGGGTTGAGGATTAATGATGCTATGAAATGGATTAGCAATGATGCCTAGATACTCACTTAGACGTTTAGGTTTAAAGTGTTGTATCAAATTTTGTTATGTTTATGTTATGAACGATGTTGTTATTTGAATTTTCCTTGTAATATTTGACAATTTGGTTATGAATGAAAATGGTTGAATTAAATATTGTCACAAATAGTGTTATGAAGTCTCTTACAATCTCGAACTAGTCCCACTCCGATGATTCCGCCATTGGTTGGGGTGTGACAATCCTCTTTCTTTTTCTTCATTAATTGCAATTGTCTGCATTAGGATCCACACGGCCCCGTGTGCAGAAGCGTATTTGTACTATCAAGATTTGCAAGATTCTGCGAATCTTAGCAGTGACCACGCCCCGTGCTGAGCTGGGCACGCCCCCGTGGTGGGAATAGAAGCTTCCACAACTTTGTCCATTTCTGCAGACACCTGACTACGCCCTCGTGTCCGCTGGGCACGGGTCGTGGTCAGCCTTCAGTTTCTTGTTTTTGCTTGGGGAGATGTTGTCGAGGGGTCGGGCATGCCACGTCCTTTTCTTTGTATTTATGTTAGTTTTTGATGCATATTTGTTCCTTTTGTTCATTTAAGCTCGTTTGGTCCTGAAAATACAAAAGGAAGATAAAATCACACTTTTTCCAACATTAGTACTAAAAAGGGTTAGTTTTATGTCTCATTTGATGTAATTTATATGTTGCATTTTACACACATCAAATACCCCCACACTTGAATTTTTGCTTGTCCTCAAGCAAAACTCTTTATCATGTGGCTTACACACCCAAATAGAATGGGTAGAAGAGAAGTTTTGGGCTTTTCTTGAGCGTCGGGAATCCAAGATTTTTATTGGGTTTTATTTTTATACTATTTACAATCCTATTCGTTATGATTTATTTAGAACGTTTCATAAGAGAAATTACTTATTTGGGCATAACATGCCTCTTTAAAATTCTATTTATATACAAGTTCACATACCTCACGGAAGACACTCAACACTCGGCCGAAGATGTATTTTTATGAAACACTTGAGACCGGCATGGAACTTACTTCTACCATATGCTTGCCAAGCAATCAATCCTCCTTCTTTTTAACTATAAACCTTTGTAAATATCAAGAGGACTTGGGGAAGGGTTAGGCTTGGGCTAAAGGTAGGTGGTTTTGGGTTAGTGCTTAGTAAAAAGGGCTAAAAGCGTCGGTCGTCGTAAAACTTTTTGTTTTTGTGACTTTTATTCAAACTAAGCATTTTCAAACAAAGTTTCTTCGAGGAACTTGTTTGTTTATTGCTAGACTTCATCATTTTTTTTATAAGGAAACGTCACAAGAAAACTGAGCTTTTTACTAAAATAAAGGGTTGGAAAGAAAAAGGGTTTGGTGGGTAAAGGGTGTTTGTTTTGTGGGTTTAGAAATAAAAAGGTTTAGGCTCAAAGAGGTTAACTAGGGGGATTTTGGGTAGGTGATAAAGAAAATGAAAAATAATGGTGTTGAAAGAAAAATGGGTTAGTCCTAATGGCTCTATCATTTACTTACTTGGGTTTAAGTTGGTAAGGACCGGGAATGTATCGTCATGGCAAGTTCTAGAGTTGTAACAACCAAGCGGCTATTCACACAAGAAATGAAAGATGAGCATTTAGCTTAAAGATGTATGCTTGTATGCTCAATAAAGGCTCAAAACTCACTTATTGTGGGAATGGGTTTATAATGTGATCAAGTATATATAATCAAATTTTAACTAGATTTGTCATGCCGTTTCATAATTTTCTTATGTTGGTTCTTTTTATCATGACGCTATCGGTTGTAAATTTGTAAAAATATAACCTTTTGGAACTTGTTATTCCCAAATTAACCAAGACAAGTAAAAAAAATGAAAGTTTTTGAAAAAAATTGGGGTGATTAGCGGTTCCAATAGATTTTTGTGTAAGGCTTGTTATTAGGACTCGCAAAATTCAAGGTTTTAGCATTCCCCCACACACTTAAATTACACATTGTCCTCAATGTGTCTCAAAAATAAGTTTTTAGGTTGATTGAATGTGTAAACAGGTGTTTAAAAACAAAGTTTTATGTTACTGGGCGTCTGGCCACGGCCTCGTGCTTGGTGAGCACGGCCCCGTGGTCAGATTGCTAGTAACAACAACTTACAGAAGCTGGCCAGGGGGGGGGGGGTCTGGTGGACACGGCCTCGTGGCGGGCAGGTTTCAGGTAATCAGAAGGTACAGGGTGGTGGACACGGGATGTGTTGGCTGAGCACGGCCCCGTGGTGACATTCTGCAATTAATGAAAACAGGTTTTTGGCTTTTGGTTCTGGTTTCCGGGCTTATGTAGCACTAATACTTAGTGCCTCCAACCTTCCTGGGTACCTGTTTTGCTTAAATACCACACCACACAACAAATAACAAACATCCTAACATACCAACGTTATCATCCACATCACAAACTAAAAAAAACAAAGTACAGAAAAGTAAAAGTGTTAAAGGAATTAGTAAATTGTTCAGACTTTGGCACGCATGCCAGATAATTGTTCATGGGATAAAGGGTTAACCTGGTAGAAGCCGCAACCGTGTCACACCACCTCCGACGCCTTCACCTCAATCCATCTATTCATCTTCATCATCTCCTCCTCGGTACACCATATGCTCCCGGATGTGGCTGATGTCATCTTGCAAGTCGGAGATGTTCCTCTCGATTGCCCCGACCCGGGTGTAGGTGTTGCTGGCAATGTTGTAGGTGTTGCGGGTGCATAAGAGGTTTTCCTGAAAAAGATCATGTAAGCTTTGAAATTTAGGAAAACCACCCCCTTGAGAGGATGACGAGCCTGCATGGCCCTGAGAGTGAGGAGGAGGACGGATTGGTGCGGCGTGGAGAACTAGAGCCTCCTCTGGGTTCCAAACATGTCCCTGAACCGTTTAAAATCGAACCGTCCCGTCACCCGCCTCGTTGTTGATTCCCATTGAGCGGCATATGACGAGATCCACCTTGCCCGACCATGGACTTTTACAGAAGGATCTTGGCATCTTTTGCACAAAGTTCTTGTAAAGGCGGTAGATCCATCCCCCAAAGAAGATAGGTGTCGGGGGATTGGCCAGTTGGTTCAGATGCATGTTTCGGAGTAGCAGGTGTGGGACATCAAGAGGCACACGGTTGTGGATGAAGTATAAGACCGTCAGATCCCTTAAGTTGACAACATCGGTACTGTCACGTCTTTGGTTGAGGGAGTTGCTAAGGACCCTATGAATGTAGCGGTATAGAGGGTCCTGCAACTGAGAGCTCTTGGTTTGGCTTGGATCATATGGTCCTTCCCCGATTTGAGACCGTGCCGATTGACGCATGTTTTGCGAGATTTTACGGAGACTTCCCGTGTTTTCTTTGTCTCTGGCGTCCTCTTCAGAAAACAACTCACTAATCGCCCCAAACTGTGCAATGGAGATTGAAAGTACATTTCCAGCACAACGAAACTCAGCCCCCTCCTCATCAAACGACTTTGCTTTAGCTTTGAAAGCGAAAGTGCTATAGAACTCCATGTTGTATTCGTGCACCGAATGGAGTCTAGCGCAGAGGGCCGCCCTGAGTGGACCTGTGACTAGGTTGTTGAAGCGATCTATTTGCCCCACTGCTTCCAGGGTCTCGAGGTATACTTGCCTTGGATTTTCCTCGGGCCTTGTCTGAAGAACTTCAAATCGGGCTTGATAGTTCCATTCATTTTGATTGAAGCGTGTGAATTTCTTGGCCATCTGAAAGA
This sequence comes from Helianthus tuberosus, assembly GCA_030545235.1. NCBI lineage: Eukaryota > Viridiplantae > Streptophyta > Magnoliopsida > Asterales > Asteraceae > Helianthus > Helianthus tuberosus. The sequence goes on along the minus strand of CM060451.1, from coordinate 158,841,746 downwards.
AAACACAAAACAATTAGCATGAAACAATAAATTTCCGAAGAAAACTGAAAATAACAAGCTGAACACGGCCCCGTGGCCACTGGCCACGCCCCGTGTTCGGCTGAGATTTGCTGGCCACGCCCCCGTGCTCGCTGAGCACGACCCCGTGCTCAGGTGTCTGTTTCCCAAAAATCCCATTTTTCGACCCGGTTCCGAAAACTTGAAAATTTTTGGTTCAGTAGGGGCGGTTTTCCTCGAAAATGAAACCCCAAGTGACGTTTTTCCAAAAACAAGCCGTTTACCCCTTCAATTTCAGCTTTTTCGGTTCAAAAACAAGGGTTTGAGGTTTTTGTTTGAAATCGGGCAAATCTACAAACAATTCAAGTTGATTTACTTCCTATAACATGCAACTAAACTACTACTAACAGATCTAAGCAAAATTTGAGGTTTGATTCGGTGCAAGTTGAAGAACCCTAGATTTTTCCCCAAATTTTTTATGTTAAACTACATGCAAATCATTAATCTAACTAACTATGATGATAGAATCATACCTTGACGTTGTTGAACGGTGGAAGAACGTGAAAATCTGCAGAGATTCGCGAAGGAACCAGAGAGTTTTTGGGGAAACGGGTCGTGTTGAAGTGAAAAATGAAAGGAAAAAGGGGTTTTATCCCCGACAGTAACCGACCACGGCCCTGTGTCCAGCGTGCACGGCCCCGTGGGCGGGTAAAAACTGAATTTTTTTAGTGCACGTGTGAGTGACCTGTTTCCCGAAACTTGGTTTTAGAAATCTTACCGATTTAGAAGCTTTCCCGACGTTCGTTACTTACAAGATATGATGTTGATGCACAAACCTTCGTTTATTCGTCAGCCGCTTGTAACGAGATCTCTTCCTCTTCATCCTCAATGAATCCTTGATAAAGCTTTAGCCGTTGGCCATTGACTTTGAATGGAATTCCATTTAGAGATTTAATTTCAATTGCACCGTGTGGAAAAATATGGGTGAAAGAAAAAGGTCCCGACCACCTAGACTTTAATTTACCGGGAAATAATCGAAGTCGTGAATTAAATAATAGAAGTTGATCTCCTACCCGAAATTCATTTGGTTTAATGTGTTTATCATGCAAATTTTTCATTCTTTGATTATAAATTTCGGAGTTAGAATATGCGTGATTCCTTAATTCGTCTAATTCATTTAATTGACAAAATTGAATTTTACCGACAATTTCTATGTCTAAGTTTATGTTTTTTATTGCCCAGTAGGCTTTGTGTGCTATTTCTACTGGCAAATGACAACTTTTTCCATAGACAAGCTTATATGGGGTGGTACCTATTGTTGTTTTATATGCAGTTCGAAAAGTCCAAAAAGCGCCGTCTAATTTATCGGCCCATTCCTTTTTATTTAACCCTACGGGTTTTTCAAGTATCTCTTTAAACCTCGATTAGTCACTTCGGCTTGTCCGTTTGTTTGAGGGTGATATGCGGTTGAGATCCGGCGATAGACCCCATATCTTGTTAAAAAAAATTCAAGTTGATGGTTACAAAAATGGGTACCCCTATCACTTATTAATGCTTTTGGAGTTCCAAAACGAGAAAATAATCGTTTCAGGAATCTTACCACAACTCTTCCATCATTTGTTGGAAGAGCTTCGGCTTCGGCCCATTTTGACAAGTAATCCACTGCCACAAGTATATATTTGTTTCCTTTTGACGGTGGGTAAGGTCCCATAAAGTCGAGTCCCCACACATCAAAAATTTCACAAAAAAGAATGCCATTTTGGTTTTTGGAAGAAATATTACCTGATCATTGGCATGCATCACATGTTTTGATAAGACTTTGGGCATCTTTGTAAATGGTCGGCCAATAAAATCCTGAATCAAATACCTTTCGTGCGATACTAGCAGCACCATGATGTCCTCCGTAAGGACCTTCATGATAATGGTGGAGATTTCTTCTTACTTCACCACCATGTACACATCGTCGGATAAGTTGGTCGGCACACATTTTGAAAAGATAAGGATCTTCCCAAAAATATGCTTTACATAGGCAAAGAATTTTTTTCTTTGATGATGTGACCATCCTTTTGCGACTATTCCACTAGCTAAGTAGTTGGCTTAGTCGGCGTACCATGGCTCTTCTTGGTATTCCACCATTTCTAGGGACTCTGTTGGGAATTTTTCATTGATTAGCTCATCCCTAGTTGCCTCCAAAGCCGAATCTTCTAAGCGGGAAAGATGATCTGCAGCGGTGTTTGCTGCTCCTCTTTTGTCTTTTATTCCAATGTCAAATTCTTGGAGGAGTAGAATCCATCTGATTAAACATGGTTTAGCATCCTGTTTCTTAAAGAGATAACGAATGGCTGCATGGTCTGTATAAACTATTGTTTTAGAAAGAGCAAGATAATAACGAAATTTATCAAAAGCAAATACGGCAGCTAGTAATTCTTTTTCAGTTGTTGTGTAATTTTCTTGTGCATCGTTAAGTGTTTTACTAGCGTAATATATTGGATGAAAATGCTTATCTTTTCTTTGTCCCACGACGGCTCCAACTGCAAAGTCACTTGCATCATACATGATTTCAAAAGGTAATTTCCAATCAGGCGCTATCATGATAGGTGCATTGACTAGCATTTCTTTTAGTGTTAAGAATGCTTTGTTGCAATCCTTGTCAAAGATAAAAGGAGTATCTTTTTCAAGTAATTTTGTTAAAGGTCTTGAGATTTTAGAAAATTCTTTGATAAATCGTCTATAAAATCCGGCATGCCCTAGGAAACTTCTAATGGCTCTAACGGACGATGGAGGTGGTAATCGAGAAAAAGTGTCTATTTTAGCTCGATCAACCTCCATTCCTTCGCTTGAGATTTTATAACCGAGTACTATTCCCTCTGTTACCATAAAATGGCATTTTTTTCCAATTAAGGGTGAGGTTAGTTTCCTCACATAGGGATAGCATTCATTCAAGGTTATCGAGGCATTGGTCATATGAATCTCCAAAGATAGAAAAGTCGTCCATGAAGACTTCCATAGTCTTTTCTATCATATCATGGAAGATGGCCACCATACAACGTTGAAAAGTTTCGGGGGCATTACATAGACCAAAAGGCATGCGTCTATAAGCAAAAGTTCCTTAGGGACATGTGAATGTTGTCTTTTATTGGTCTTCGGGTGCTATCGGTATTTGAAAGTAACCTGAAAAACCATCTAAGAAACAATAAAATTTGTGACCGGATAATCTTTCTAACATTTGATCAATAAAGGGTAAAGGAAAATGATCTTTCCTTGTTGCCTCATTTAATCGACGATAATCTATACACACTCTCCATCCTGTGACGGTTCTCGTTGGTATTAATTCATTTTTTCGTTAGTGACCACCGTCATACTTCCTTTCTTAGAAACTACTTGAACGGGACTTACCCAAGGACTATCGGAGATTGGGTAAATGAGTCCGGCGTCAAGAAATTTGATGACTTCATTTTTAACCACTTCTTGGACGTTTGGATTTACTCTACGTTGTGGTTGTATTACCGATTTATAGTCATCATTCATTAAAATTTTGTGCGTGCACATGGAAGGGTTTATTCCTTTGATATCTACAAGCTTCCAAGAGATTGCATTTTTGTGTTTTTTCAAAAATGAGATTAATTTTTCTTTTTATACACTAGTTAATTTTGATGAAATAATTACATGTAACTTACCATCCTTGTCGAGAAAAGCATATTCCAAACCTTTTGGGAGTTCTTTGAGCTCAAGTGGTGGGTCTTTAGGAGATTCCTTATTTGGTTGCTCATGTTGGTCAAGAACCAAAAAGGTTTGTTCAATGTCGACGTCTTCATCAACAAAGTGGTCGATTTCTTCTTTTGTATCGAGTGGTTCATCTCCATCTTCAATTAGGGGGTCATAATTGCCGATTGGATATTTCATTGAACGCTCAAGATCGACACTTCTTTTGAATGCCCCTAATTGAATGGGTAGATTGTTATGCTTCCGATTTTTCAAAGCTTCGTGGGTTTTCACAAAAGGTCGTCCCAACACTAGTAGAGCGTCATCAAGGATGACGATGTCGGATGGGATTACCAATTGATTTTATTTGGACTAACACATCTTCAACTACTCCCATTGATTTTATTGTTTTCTGATTAGATAGAAAAATGGGTATTTGAAGTGGAGAAAAATCTCCAATACTTAATTTTTCGAAAATATAGTTTGGCATTATATTAACACAAAGATCTTTATCAATTGTAATATTACTAATAAAGGAATTTTGAAAGAAACATGGAACTGGTGTAATGTTAATTTCAAATGGGTCATCTTTTATTAGCGTAGTTTGATCACTTGTTAACTTAATGCTTACCATTTCATCAATTTTAGTGTTAGTGTTTAACTCTTTTAAAAACTTTGCATGAGTAGATACTAAACAATGATTTTCGAAAGAAGGTGACAAGAGATTAATTTCTTGAAAATTAGACTCTTTTTGAATGACTCACTTTTTCGTTGTCTAGTTCATGTGTCGGTTTTTCACTTACTTGTTCTTCCATTTTTACCTCTTCAACTATCACTTCTTTAGTACAAGTTACCTCTTCCCTTGCGTTGGATTCCTCTTTCCTTGCGAGGGCTTCTTTTATATAGCGCTCGATAGTTTTAAGGTGTTCTATTATCTTTTCGGCTACGGGTGAGATAGTTGGCGGTTCGTCAAGGCGAGTGGAATAAGTATCCCCACTGCTTGAGTTTGGAAGTTCGATCCTTGGTTCCTCATAATACTCATATGAGGTAGATGGTTCATACCATTGTTCCTCATTGTAAGTATATGATGGATAAGGATCGTAACTTGGTTCTTCATAATACTCATATGAGGTGGGTTGTTCACGCCATGGTTCCTCATAGTAAGTATATGAAGGAGAGATCTCATAACTTGGTTCTTCAAAGTATGAGTATGAAGGCTCCTACCTTGTTTCATCAAGATATGAGTATGAGGGAGAAGTTCCATACCTTGGCTCTTCATAGTATGTGTATGAAGTTGTAACGCCCCAAAATCCCTATTTTGACTATGGGCGTATGCTTAGATAGTATGGCATGATGTTGGGTACCCGGGGAACTTAACCTAGTTAAATGTAATGTTAACTTTTAAGTAAAAGTATGTGGTAGTGGAAAACATGTAAACTAATAAAACTATGAGGGTAGGAAATGCACATCTAGAAAGATGTATTTATGTAAACCAATAAAAGAAAGAAAAAAAAAGAAAAAAAAAGAAAATGGTGCTAGTGTGTGCGTGTGTGGGATGAGTTCAGGGGGGAAGAAAGGGAGACCATGTTCTCTTGAAGCTTCAAGGACAAATTCAACAAATTGAAAAGGAAGATTGGTGATTTTGTCCATGCATGAGTCAGATTTGTGATCATCTATGCCTACTAAACACTAGGTAAGTTCCATATTGTCTTTTAGTGAACTTCTAGCATAATAAGAAAGATGAAAGTATGAAATTGAGATTGATTTTGTTGAGTATGATATGATTTAAGGTGGAGATTTAGTTTAGAATCAATATATAGGTGAAAGTATGATTAGAAATTTGTATGTGTTGGTAAAATATGAAAAACCCCCATGAAGGGTGAAGTGGGTTTTCAAAATAAGGATGAAACCATGATTGATTCTAGTAAATTCAGCTATTATGTTGTATATGTTTGATTCCCTTAAGTTAGATTAAGTATGGTAAGAGACTAATGTGATTCTTAAATTGTTAATTGATGAAATGACAAGAGGTAGGGGATAAACATGAAGTACCTGTATGTTGTGCATAAATTGTGGTACGCACACCAAGTGCTTGATGAAATGCTTAGGTGAGCTTAGTAGATGAAATTGTATGCAATTAATGGATGAATATGCTTAGAAAGTGTTAGTAATGTAATTGGTAGTGAACTAACATGAATAATGTGCTTTAGATGAAATTCATATGAGAATTCGGGTTGAATGCATGTTTGGATCAAAAACATGCATTTGGGGATTGTACTTTGTGTGACGGTCACCATAGATTTGATGTGACGGTCACCATAGATTTGATGAATTGTTTAATGGTGATTGAGAAGTGAATGTGTACAAAATGTGAAACACAAGAGTCTACTGGTAAAGAATAATGTCGAAATTATGTTGTATAAGCTAACCTTGGATGACATTACCTATTGGAGACTCACAAAGCACTAGTATGTGTAAAAATTGATTGTTAGAATAAGGAGATTATGTGAATACTTGCTAGATTCTTATATGACGTACATGATGGTAAGATTGAATCGATTGTATTATGAATGATGTGATAATAAATCCATGTCTTGCGTATGTTAATAGTTGCCCAATAAAAGTCAATGTGATATAGGAACGGAATAATTGATAAGATGAATAATCATGTATACTAAAAATGTTGTAACAAAATGGAATGAAAGGATATGCATCGCAATAGCAAGGAATCAAGCAAGGAAAGCTAACGTGTCAAGAAAAGACGAGTGAAAGCGAAACACAGACGCTCAAGGTAAGTAAATTTCCGAACTCCCTCTTTAGTAGTAACTAGTAAGAGAGATTAATTGTATAAAAACTATTAGATGTCATGTGGAAATATGCTATTGATGACAAAATCAAGTAAGTAGCATTAAGTTAAGTTATATGTCTTTAATCGGGAATATTTGGATAAGTTGAAAGATGCTTAGATGAATATTAAACGGTTCAAGAGTAGAAAATGTAATGTAGAAGGGTGTTGCCCATAACACCTCGATAAAGCATGTTGGCATGATTTAGGGACTTTGTATAACAATATTTTATGTTTTGGATTGCCCGAGAACTCGTCCGGAGGGTCAAAATGGCTGGAAATAAGTAAACTAACGACGAGGTGCAGGTTTGGCGTCGCCTACGGTGGTTCTGGGCTTCGCCGATGCTGCTTGGAACTCACAAAAGTCTCCGACGCACAAAATGCCTGTCTACGTGAGTGATCTGCCGACGCTGCTTTGCACCTGGCGTCGCCGACGGGACAAGTGGGCGTCGCCGACGCCACCCCCAAAATGCATTTTTCTGGTTTTGTTGTTTCGTTATCCGGTTGATTTTAGCTTCGTTCTGGAACCCCGTAAGCTGAAGTTTAAGGTGTTTAGTCATGTTAAACTTATAAACTTCATAAGCAAGTGATAATGTAAGTCTTGAAGCAAGTAGAAAGATGATGGTTTGTATTGAGAGTGTCAAGTGGTAACTAGGTAGGTGTGTGATTGTAACGTAAGATCGATCAGATATGATATATATGAACGGAATGAATATTTGCAAATATGGTCATAGATAATAGTGGTTATATGCCTTTAGAAGGGTGTTTGAATACGAAGAGATGTATGTACGAAATGTATAAGTAAGTATTATGAATTATATCTGTAAATATATAATTATATTGGTAGAAATTACACATAATCTAATCCAATGGATACGGTAGCTTCATATGTGCTTATGTGAAGATGTAAATCTAGAATATTTGTAGTTGTGTATGGATAACCTCGTTGTTTCAGAGAATGAATCTAGAAATGCAGGAAAGTGAGCGTTGTGCTCTCGAACGAATGAAGCTTGATGCAAGTGCGGAAATTTAAATGAATATCCTTTGGAGTATATACATTATTGGACTTTCTTTAAGGGGTTATGGATTTTATTTTACGAATACATGTAATTGTCAGTTGTCGCTATTTACTAACATGTTGGTTATGAATGATGACCACAGGTTGCATGAATACCGTTATCGTTGCATAGGAACATACGAATGAAGATCGGCATGAGTAGCTTGGATTGTACAGAAGGGGGATTATGTAAATAATTTTCGTACGTTAATCTTGTTACGTCATTATGTAAAAGTAATGTGATAGTCTTTATGAATGATGTCTTAAAAGCTTTATAAGTATGTTAAATTGTTTTAAATAAAGAAATTTTATAGTTCACTTTTCCTCTGTGTCGTTTTAGTCAAAACGTGTTCAGAGGTCTTACAAGTTGGTATCAGAGCCCTGATTTGAGGGAAATCAAGTAGAAAGAAGTAAATACTTGAACTCAAACCTATGTGCTCTTGTGACATGGAACCCGTACAATCCAAGACTCGATCAAGATCTAAAGGTAGAAGTGAATGTAAGTATGTGTTTAAGTATATATACATATGAAGAAAACTAACAGTATGTTATGTGTAAGGTAAGCATGATTGTTTGGAAAGGATGATCCGTGAATGGGGTCTAGGACCGACACCAAGGCATGTAATAAGACGAATTGACTCTAGGTACGTAAATTCATTATGAGGGTACATGTAATGGTAAAAAACCTGTCGAGGGAAGGAAGATTCTAAATGAAAGACAATGAGAATATAATGAAAAAGTTTTTTTTAATTGTTGCATGTGCTGAAGCCTAATTCTTCGAACATAAGGTGATAATTACTCGAAGGCACGAAACTAGTATGTGGATTGCGCACCTGGCCAGTACGCAAGAAACATATGACGTTCGTGAGACCGTGATAATTGTTACAGGTATGTCTGGGGGAATTGGGTACTAGGTGTGACAACTGGCACAAACCGGTAATTTCCGTACACTATAATTATTGCTTAATGACTGCAATTATGAGTTTAATTGTCAGCAATGTCTGAATACATGATTAAACAAGTGAATTCATGCATGTTGTATACTACAAAATATTGCGTTATGCATAAACAAGAGCGTTGCGTCAGAATAATAGTAAACTCACCGGTAAGACACACTGTGTCAACAGAACTGCAGAAAGCAGTCAGACATAAGAATTGAGGCCTAGGTGTAGGTCCGACGACAAAAGTGCATTAAAACCCAAGAGTACATACAAGGGTTTAATTTATATACATTGCGAAAGCAAAAATAAGCACTAAAAAGCACCCGAAACGCACTTTAAGTGCAGAATGTATACAAATCAGCAATAATTCAGCATTTAGACATATAAATATTATGCAGAAATGTCGTTTTATTATCCAGAATATTTCCCTAAGTGTTGGGAACCGATAGTGTTACACAAAGACACTTATTAGACACTAAAATGTGTAATTTAGCACCTTAACGAATCGGTATCTAACCGAACAACCGGACAATACCCGGAACACCAAAATAATGCTAGAAGCATTGTTTTTATTTTTCTAAGCCAGTTAGGGTCTCTGATTACCCTAACACCCGTCATAACGCTCTTTATATTACTAACGAGGTTAAACACTAAACTAACCTTTTTAACGTAACCATTACCTAACTAAGCTAGTTGTAACCGAACCAAACCCCCCCCCCCCCCTAATGGGATCGGCCCAACCAAGGGGAACACAAGAAGTACAAGTTTATTATTTTATTATTATGTGTTTAGTATCTTGGGGACATTAAACCCAAGGGATAATAACACCTTAAGATCCTATAAATACATGCTTATACTCATGAGATAACCATCACACAAATCACCAACAAAAACCACTCTCTCTTGCTCTCCTCCATCTCGGCCGAACCCCAACCCACTCACCATCACACTTTCAAGTTTAGTTCTTGACATTTCAACATCATACATACATCAAGGATCGCGTATTAGGAGCTCTTGTGCACTCGGAACGCGAAGGACCTCCACCGTTAGCTTTTATCCACCTCGTTTTCGTCAAGATTCTTCCCTAGCCCCGAGCTAGAGGTATATTGTTTAAAACTCATTCTTGAACGTATCTAAAATAGTTAAAAGGAATTTTGTCGGTGAAATATCGTTAACTTATGTTTTGAAGCTTTAAAGTCTACTAAAACTACTTAAAATGGTGGTTAATGACATATAACTTGTGTAAAAGTTGTAGTATTTGAAATATATGGTCATCTAGACCCGATCTATGATGTGGTAGCCCGGATCATCGTTTAACCCGACTTTGTAAGATCATGGATCTTAACATGAGCTCGTTTTTAGTTAACACAAGGGTTAAAGGGTGAAACTCTACCACACATGAGACATGGACTTGTGTAAAAGCATTTTTGTTGTGTAAAAGCAATTTAACTTGTGAAATAGTGTTTAAAACTAGTAGATCTACGTATCTACAAGCGGTATTTTCAAAGGACCAAGTGTCCAAGAAATCACATGTTCTAAACCGGGTCTTACACAAACAAAAGTAGTTTTTGTGAACAAACAAGTGTATGGATACTTGTGTAACAGAGGTTATAACAAAGAAATAATTTTCGTAAAAACCGACTAGAAGTTGTAAAACTTCATATTCTTTAAAAATAAAGTTTTTAAGAAATTAAACTTATTTTTAAAGATAACAAGACTTACTAAATGTGCTAGTAAGTTACTACACATTTTTGTAAATATGCAAGTTCATGAAATTAGTGATTGTTGTTGACGATTATTGTTGATAATTGTTGTTGATGATTGATGATGATTTAAAAGAAAATAAACACACGTTTTGAAAACGTGGGAAACCTCCATTTTTAGGGGAAACTCTGTCAAAATTTTTATAAATTTTGACACTTAGAAAAATGTAAGTTTTTGAGAAACTTATTCCCTAAAAATGTGTTTAAAAGCATTAACAAGGTTTCCCTAACTTTTGATGATAAGAAATGGTGATTTCTTGAAGAATAAAAAAATGGATAATAAGTATATATTTTTGAGAGAAAAATATATATTATTTTATCACCAAGTTTTGTGCTAAGTGTATATAGTATGTGTTATACGTGCTAGTGTATTAAGACTTAAAAATACACTAAATACTCATGAGGAGTAGAAATATAAAAATACACATACAACATACAAGAAACATAATTCGGGTGCAAAGTGCAAAACACAAAAGACTTATATTTATTTTTGGAGAAAATAATATAAGTAAGACACGTAGTTAAAAATATAAGAATATTTTTAACACAAGAAAATATACAAGAGAGTGACTGAACTTGTGCGACGAAAGTCTAGTGACTAACGTTAAGAAAACGCGTATAGGTTACGACGTTAATTAAGCAAATCCGGTGGAGTTTACGACGCTAGGAACGCAAAGTTGTGAGTTCATGCTCCCCCTTTTCTCTTTAACTGTTTTCAGTTTTTATAACTTCGGGGGTGAAATACATGTACAAAAGTACAATATTTATAAATGGTATGATATAAATACAAGAAGTACACTTGGTGAGAACGAGAACCAAGTGTGACGAAATACAAGAGTATGAGAAGCGCATTTGGTGAGACAAGAACCAAGTATAAGGCGCAATGAGAAATGATAACAAGAAACGCGCTTGGTGAGGACGAGAACCAAGTAGGATGCGTTATGAGAAATAGTGTCACGAATAGGGTACAGAAGCACCATTAATCAACGTATACATTCAGACCGCAGAACAAAAGGTTAGATCTAACAGGTGCCTGGCAGCCTCACACTCGGTCGGGGCGAGAATCGAGTGGTGCTTTTGTGTCTCAGAATATACCAATTAAATGCCTTAGGTTTGGTGACTTCCTATGACGTGCCACAGGTTAATGGCTTTGCAACCCATTAACAATCTGATAATTACAGAAATACTGTATTTACATAAAATTCATACCATACAAAATTGATATATAACTTGAAGTACGTGGGGTACTCAAGAAGATTGAATTATACTTGAAGTACGTGGGGTACTCAAGAGAATGAGAATTAAACTTGAGTACGTGGGGTACTCAAGAAGAAATTGAATTATACAGATGTACGTGGTGTACACATGAAACTGGATTTACATATGAAAACTTGATTTACTCACAAACTATGTTTTCATACAAAGTATACAAACATGAAATACAAAACTGCATGAATTCACACCAACTTTATGTTGACGTTTTTCCAAAAACTCACATGTATTTCAGGTAACTAGGATGGATGTGCGCGTGGTCTTGCTTATGCTCGTGGATGTCGCTTGTGTTTAACTTTAAATAAAGTTGTAAACTTTTAAGACAATGTTTTATGCGACTTAGCGATGTAAACGCTAACGTATGTTTTCAAATTATGGTATTTGAATGTTATTTTACGAGCATGTAGCATGTTTACTCTTCGTATGCAATGAGAACCTTTCATGATCACACCTCGTGCTTCCGCCGCAGAAAGGGGTGTGACAGATTGGTATCAGAGCTGCGATTGTAGTGAACCAGGATTCCTTCTCGAGTCTAGTCTACAATCTCTAGGATCCATTCACGAAAACAATTTTCAAAAGAGTTTTCATTGCATAAAACGTCCCGCGACATCCACTACCTGAAACTGACTACATGAGTCTAGAAAAGACACTACGAGACTTAGAGTGCACTTGAGTAGCACTTGTCGTTGACTAGAAATTACTTGCAATTATGTGTGATAATTAGCATGTACTAGAAGTAGAATGTCACGAGTATACGTGACTTTACCTGAAAGCGATGGCCCATCTGAAGGAAGAAATACGAGGATGAAACGAACTGTGCGGACTGTGCAAGGAGTTACGTAATTATGGATGCATACATAATTATGGAATTCAGTGCACAAAAATCACAGCAAGTCTTGTCACGTATAGATTCCCTCAGTGCAAGCCTACTAAGTACTCTGCTAGAGTAATAATTGTTTGATGTCACTTATGTGGTATATACATCTGTGAATATATATGATACTACTGTCTAGGGTGACGATATCGAACCAATGTCTAACCCTGCGGTGTTATGTTCTGTCAGAACATGGCACCCAGGAAAGCTGTGAATGCTCGCAATGACGATCAACCTCCGCCTTCCCCACTGCCAAGAACTGCTGAAGAGCTGAACGCTCTACTGGAGGAAAGGATCTCCGCTGCTATCGCCCAGTACGAGGCGAACCGAACTCAAGACAGTGGAGGACCAAGCAACGCTAGGCGTAATGGGAATGGAGATTCGTCTGGAGGCAATGCAGCTCAAGGTAACCTTAAGACACTGTGCTAAGCATGAGGAAAATTATGAACGGTCCTTGTTTCATTATTTCTTCGATTGCTCACATGCGAATTGGTTGAATCAATTCCAGGCTGCACTTTCAAGCAGTTCCTCGACTGCAAGCCGATGAACTATGACGGCACAGGAGGTGCAGTAGCATTTGTGCGCTGGACGGAGAAGACTGAAGCTACTTTCCGCATGAGCAAGTGTACCGCGGATCAACAAGTCACTTTTGCTACTGGGTTATTCGTCGATGAAGCTCTGACTTGGTGGAACCTGCAAGCCCAAACTTTGGTGGATGACGCCGCTTATGGCCTCACTTTGGAGGAACTGAAGGAAAGGATGAGAGAGAAGTACTGCTCTCGTGCTGAACTCCAAAGGCTGGAGACGGAGTTCTGGCACCTGACCATGGAAGGTGCTGACATAAATGGTTACACTCGAAGGTTCCACGATCTGTCTAGAGTGCTTCCCTACATGGTGACTCCCGAATTTAAGCGTGTTGAACGCTACATTTGGGGACTGGCCTCAGAGTTTCGTGGCATGGTGACGTCGGCCAAACCACAAACAATTACCGAGGCTGTAACTCTGGCTGTCAGCCTGACTGAAGATTGTGTTCGTATGAAGAAGCTCTCACTGAACCCAACAGAAAATGCCGAGACGCATGCTGAGTCGTCTGGCAACAAGAAAAGGAAACATGCAAACTTGAATCAAGCTACTCGCAACAACAAGGGTTTCAACAAGAAGCGCGACACTAATCCGCCTCAGGAGATGAAAACCCATGCAACCAAAGCATACCAAGGCTCCATGCCTAGATGCCAAAGGTGTAAGTTTCATCATGAAGGAGCTTGTCGCATTTCAAGATGCGACAAATGTGGTAAATTGGGTCATCAAACAGAAGACTGCTGGGGAAAAGGAAAGAACCGAAACGGGAATGGTGTTGGTAACAAGAATGGTAACGGGAAAGGGCAAGGATGCTTCAAGTGTGGAGGCAATGATCATTTCATGAAGAACTGCCCAGAGAGAAACAACGCTCCGGCTCGAGCATTTGTGATTGGAGCAAGAGACGCACGCGAGGACCCTAACGTGGTCACCGGTACGTTTCTCGTTAACAATCACTTTGCATCAATATTATTCGACACTGGCGCCGATTATAGCTTCATGTCTGTGGAATTTAAACGTATACTCGGAATAGAATCTAGTAGATTAGAAATTCCTTATTCCATAGAACTAGCCAATGGTAAACTTGTTGAATCGGGCGAAGTTGTTAGAGGCTGCACACTAGAACTTGGCGAACGGAATTTTAGCATCGATCTCTTACCTATTCAATTGGGTAGCTTCGATGTAGTAGTCGGGATGGACTGGTTGTCCAAGAACAAAGCTGAAGTTATTTGCCATGAGAAAATCATTCGCATCCCTTTAGCGAATGGTGAAACTCTCATCGTGCATGGAGAAAAACGAGACGCGCCTTTTCGAATCATCAGTTGCATAAAGGCACAGAAGTGCTTGAGGAAAGGATGTGTCGCTTTCCTAGCACACGTTATAGACAAGAAGGCTGTGGAGCCGAAACTCGAAGACATTCCTGTGGTGAAGGAATTTCCTGATGTGTTCCCTGAAGATCTGCCAGGACTACCTCCGCAACGACAAGTCGAATTCCGTATAGACTTGGTTCCAGGAGCTGCTCCTGTAGCCAAGGCACCCTATCGACTTGCACCATCCGAAATGCAAGAATTATCTACACAGCTCCAGGAGTTATTGGATAAAGGATTCATAAGGCCAAGCTTCTCACCCTGGGGAGCTCCAGTATTATTCATGAAGAAGAAGGATGGAACACTGCGGATGTGTATCGATTACAGGGAACTGAACAAGCTCACAATCAAGAATCGGTATCCGCTACCGAGGATTGATGACTTATTTGATCAACTGCAAGGATCAAGCTACTATTCCAAGATCGACCTTCGATCTGGATACCATCAGCTGAGAATCCAAGATGAAAGCGTGCCAAAGACTGCATTCAGAACGCGATATGGGCACTACGAATTTCTTGTGATGCCATTTGGATTGACGAACGCGCCAGCGGTCTTTATGGACCTAATGAACCGCGTGTGCAAACCATATCTCGATAAATTCGTGATTGTATTTATTGATGATATCCTGATTTACTCGCAAACGAAAGAAGAGCACGAGCAACATCTCAGAACCATCTTGGAGCTACTGAAGAAAGAGAAACTTTATGCAAAGTTCTCGAAATGCGAATTCTGGATTCGCGAAGTACAATTTCTTGGTCACGTGGTGAATGAGAAAGGCATTCATGTAGACCCGTCCAAGATAGAAGCAATAAAGAATTGGGAAGCTCCCAAGACCCCAACTGAAGTTCGTCAATTTTTGGGCTTAGCGGGCTACTATCGGCGATTCATTGAGAATTTCTCGAAGATAGCTCAACCGCTAACGACCCTGACTCAGAAAGACAAGAAGTACGACTGGGGTCACAAACAAGAAGAAGCCTTTCAGCTACTTAAGAACAAGCTCTGCGATGCACCGATACTATCGTTACCCGAAGGCACTGAAGACTTCGTGGTATACTGCGACGCCTCACGACAAGGCTTGGGTTGCGTGCTCATGCAACGCCAAAAAGTCATCGCTTACGCTTCAAGACAACTGAAGGTTCACGAGAGAAATTATACCACTCACGACCTGGAGCTGGGTGCAGTGGTATTCGCCTTGAAGATTTGGCGACATTATTTATATGGTACTCGATGTACAATCTTCACAGATCACAAAAGCTTGCAACACATATTTGATCAGAAGGAATTGAATATGCGCCAGCGACGTTGGGTCGAGCTGCTGAATGATTATGACTGTGAGATTAAGTACCATCCTGGAAAGGCGAACGTTGTAGCAGACGCGTTGAGCCGAAAAGAAAGGGTTAAGACCCTAAGGGTTCGAGCATTGGAAATGACGATTCGAACGAACCTCACTGCACGCATTCGGGATGCACAACAAGAAGCTCTTAAAGAAGAGAACCGTAAAGCGGAATACCTCCGGGGTGCATTGAAATACATGGTGCCAAATGAAGAGGGAGCCTTATACTTCAAGAAGCGTATCTGGGTTCCACTCTGCGGTGGCTTACGTGAGGTCATCCTTAATGAAGCCCACAAATCGAGATATTCGATCCATCCAGGATCGGACAAGATGTACCAAGACTTGAAAGAGTACTATTGGTGGCCGAGAATCAAAAGCGACGTTGCTGTCTATGTTGGAAAATGCCTAACCTGTGCGAAGGTTAAGGCCGAATATCAGAAACCGTCCGGCCTACTACAACAACCAGAGATTCCCGTGTGGAAATGGGAACAAATCTCGATGGACTTCATAACAAAATTACCCAGGACCCCGAGAGGGCACGATATGATATGGGTAATAGTTGATCGATTGACGAAGACTGCGCACTTCCTACCGATCCGAGAAAAAGACAGCACTGGAAAGCTTGCTGAGATATACTTAAGAGAAATTGTGGCACGTCATGGAGTGCCAATCTCAATCATTTCAGACAGAGATGGACGCTTTGTCTCAAGAATCTGGCAATCATTTCAGGAAGCCTTTGGATCTCAGTTAGATCTAAGCACGACATTCCATCCACAAACAGACGGCCAGAGCGAACGGACTATACAAACGTTAGAAGATATGCTTCGCGCATGTGTCATGGACCTAGGCGGCAGCTGGGATACTCATCTACCTTTAGTTGAGTTTTCCTACAATAACAGTTATCATACGAGCATAAAAGCCGCGCCGTTCGAAGCTCTGTATGGCCGCAAATGCCGGTCGCCCTTATGTTGGGCAGACGCTGGAGATAAACGTATGGTTGGTCCTGAACTTGTACAAGAGACAACCGATAAGATTGCGCAGATCCGAGAGCGCATTAGGGCGGCTCGAGAGCGACAAAAGAGCTACGCGGATCCAAATAGGAAATCAGTAGATTTCAAAGTGGGAGACAAAGTGTTGTTAAAAGTCTCACCATGGAAGGGCGTAGTCAGATTTGGAAAACGTGGAAAGCTGAATCCACGATACATCGGACCATTCAGAATTTTGAGAAGAATTGGTACCGTGGCATACAAGTTGGAGTTACCGGCAGAACTTAATGGAGTACATGATACGTTTCATGTATCCAACCTGAAGAAGAGTCCAACGCAAGAAAACGTGACCATCCCGTTGGATGAAGTGCATATTGATGAAGCCCTCCGATTTACAGAACAACCCGTTGAGGTTACTGACTGGAAAGTCAACAAGACCAGGAGGAGCAGTGTGAAACTTGTCAAAGTACGTTGGAGCTCTAAGCACGGACCCGAGTACACATGGGAACGTGAAGACCAGTTCAAGAAAAAGTATCCCCACCTATTCAAGAAGACTCCAGCGAGAGTTAGTTCAGTCTGAATTTCGGGACGAAATTCTTTTAACGGGGGGAGACTGTGACAACTGGCACAAACCAGTAATTTCCGTACACTATAATTATTGCTTAATGACTGCAATTATGAGTTTAATTGTCAGCAATGTCTGAACACATGATTAAACAAGTGAATTCATGCATGTTGTATACTACAAAATATTGCGTTATGCATAAACAAGAGCGTTGCGTCAGAATAATAGTAAACTCACCGGTAAGACACACTGTGTCAACAGAACTGCAGAAAGCAGTCAGACATAAGAATTGAGGCCTAGGTGTAGGTCCGACGACAAAAGTGCATTAAAACCCAAGAGTACATACAAGGGTTTAATTTATATACATTGCGAAAGCAAAAATAAGCACTAAAAAGCACCCGAAACGCACTTTAAGTGCAGAATGTATACAAATCAGCAATAATTCAGCATTTAGACATATAAATATTATGCAGAAATGTCGTTTTATTATCCAGAATATTTCCCTAAGTGTTGGGAACCGATAGTGTTACACAAAGACACTTATTAGACACTAAAAGGTGTAATTTAGCACCTTAACGAATCGGTATCTAACCGAACAACCGGACAATACCCGGAACACCAAAATAATGCTAGAAGCATTGTTTTTATTTTTCTAAGCCAGTTAGGGTCTCTGATTACCCTAACACCCGTCATAACGCGCTTTATATTACTAACGAGGTTAAACACTAAACTAACCTTTTTAACGTAACCATTACCTAACTAAGCTAGTTGTAACCGAACCAAACCCCCCCCCCCCCCCCTAATGGGATCGGCCCAACCAAGGGGAACACAAGAAGTACAAGTTTATTATTTTATTATTATGTGTTTAGTATCTTGGGGACATTAAACCCAAGGGATAATAACACCTTAAGATCCTATAAATACATGCTTATACTCATGAGATAACCATCACACAAATCACCAACAAAAACCACTCTCTCTTGCTCTCCTCCATCTCGGCCGAACCCCAACCCACTCACCATCACACTTTCAAGTTTAGTTCTTGACATTTCAACATCATACATACATCAAGGATCGCGTATTAGGAGCTCTTGTGCACTCGGAACGCGAAGGACCTCCACCGTTAGCTTTTATCCACCTCGTTTTCGTCAAGATTCTTCCCTAGCCCCGAGCTAGAGGTATATTGTTTAAAACTCATTCTTGAACGTATCTAAAATGGTTAAAAGGAATTTTGTCGGTGAAATATCGTTAACTTATGTTTTGAAGCTTTAAAGTCTACTAAAACTACTTAAAATGGTGGTTAATGACATATAACTTGTGTAAAAGTTGTAGTATTTGAAATATATGGTCATCTAGACCCGATCTATGATGTGGTAGCCCGGATCATCGTTTAACCCGACTTTGTAAGATCATGGATCTTAACATGAGCTCGTTTTTAGTTAACACAAGGGTTAAAGGGTGAAACTCTACCACACATGAGACATGGACTTGTGTAAAAGCATTTTTGTTGTGTAAAAGCAATTTAACTTGTGAAATAGTGTTTAAAACTAGTAGATCTACGTATCTACAAGCGGTATTTTCAAAGGACCAAGTGTCCAAGAAATCACATGTTCTAAACCGGGTCTTACACAAACAAAAGTAGTTTTTGTGAACAAACAAG
Source organism: Helianthus tuberosus (assembly GCA_030545235.1). Taxonomy (NCBI): domain Eukaryota; kingdom Viridiplantae; phylum Streptophyta; class Magnoliopsida; order Asterales; family Asteraceae; genus Helianthus; species Helianthus tuberosus. The sequence goes on along the minus strand of CM060451.1, from coordinate 158,822,808 downwards.
TGTATGGATACTTGTGTAACAGAGGTTATAACAAAGAAATAATTTTCGTAAAAACCGACTAGAAGTTGTAAAACTTCATATTCTTTAAAAATAAAGTTTTTAAGAAATTAAACTTATTTTTAAAGATAACAAGACTTACTAAATGTGCTAGTAAGTTACTACACATTTTTGTAAATATGCAAGTTCATGAAATTAGTGATTGTTGTTGACGATTATTGTTGATAATTGTTGTTGATGATTGATGATGATTTAAAAGAAAATAAACACACGTTTTGAAAACGTGGGAAACCTCCATTTTTAGGGGAAACTCTGTCAAAATTTTTATAAATTTTGACACTTAGAAAAATGTAAGTTTTTGAGAAACTTATTCCCTAAAAATGTGTTTAAAAGCATTAACAAGGTTTCCCTAACTTTTGATGATAAGAAATGGTGATTTCTTGAAGAATAAAAAAATGGATAATAAGTATATATTTTTGAGAGAAAAATATATATTATTTTATCACCAAGTTTTGTGCTAAGTGTATATAGTATGTGTTATACGTGCTAGTGTATTAAGACTTAAAAATACACTAAATACTCATGAGGAGTAGAAATATAAAAATACACATACAACATACAAGAAACATAATTCGGGTGCAAAGTGCAAAACACAAAAGACTTATATTTATTTTTGGAGAAAATAATATAAGTAAGACACGTAGTTAAAAATATAAGAATATTTTTAACACAAGAAAATATACAAGAGAGTGACTGAACTTGTGCGACGAAAGTCTAGTGACTAACGTTAAGAAAACGCGTATAGGTTACGACGTTAATTAAGCAAATCCGGTGCAGTTTACGACGCTAGGAACGCAAAGTTGTGAGTTCATGCTCCCCCTTTTCTCTTTAACTGTTTTCAGTTTTTATAACTTCGGGGGTGAAATACATGTACAAAAGTACAATATTTATAAATGGTATGATATAAATACAAGAAGTACACTTGGTGAGAACGAGAACCAAGTGTGACGAAATACAAGAGTATGAGAAGCGCATTTGGTGAGACAAGAACCAAGTATAAGGCGCAATGAGAAATGATAACAAGAAACGCGCTTGGTGAGGACGAGAACCAAGTAGGATGCGTTATGAGAAATAGTGTCACGAATAGGGTACAGAAGCACCATTAATCAACGTATACATTCAGACCGCAGAACAAAAGGTTAGATCTAACAGGTGCCTGGCAGCCTCACACTCGGTCGGGGCGAGAATCGAGTGGTGCTTTTGTGTCTCAGAATATACCAATTAAATGCCTTAGGTTTGGTGACTTCCTATGACGTGCCACAGGTTAATGGCTTTGCAACCCATTAACAATCTGATAATTACAGAAATACTGTATTTACATAAAATTCATACCATACAAAATTGATATATAACTTGAAGTACGTGGGGTACTCAAGAAGATTGAATTATACTTGAAGTACGTGGGGTACTCAAGAGAATGAGAATTAAACTTGAGTACGTGGGGTACTCAAGAAGAAATTGAATTATACAGATGTACGTGGTGTACACATGAAACTGGATTTACATATGAAAACTTGATTTACTCACAAACTATGTTTTCATACAAAGTATACAAACATGAAATACAAAACTGCATGAATTCACACCAACTTTATGTTGACGTTTTTCCAAAAACTCACATGTATTTCAGGTAACTAGGATGGATGTGCGCGTGGTCTTGCTTATGCTCGTGGATGTCGCTTGTGTTTAACTTTAAATAAAGTTGTAAACTTTTAAGACAATGTTTTATGCGACTTAGCGATGTAAACGCTAACGTATGTTTTCAAATTATGGTATTTGAATGTTATTTTACGAGCATGTAGCATGTTTACTCTTCGTATGCAATGAGAACCTTTCATGATCACACCTCGTGCTTCCGCCGCAGAAAGGGGTGTGACACTAGGTGAACATGTGGGTGAAAGGAGTAGTAAGACTCTCAAGGAATTGAGAGTACTAAATCCGAAGGAAAGGTATGAATGATATGTTTGAATCCGCAAGACGGATTCAAAACATAGAAGGAATGAAAGATACGAATGATATGTTTGAATCCGCGAGACGGATTCAAAACATAGAAGAAATGAAGGTACGAATGATATGTTTGTATCCACGAGACAGATTCAAAACATAGAAGAAATAAAGGTATGAATGATATGTTTGAATCCGCGAGACAGATTCAAAACATAGAAAGGGAATGAAAAGTAGAATGAAAAAGTTTGAATTCGTAAGTAAGCACGGACCAAACAAGTAAATATTCTTTAAAGCGGATATTATCCAAGTTATGTTTTAAATACATATATACATATGGGTGTGTGTGTAAATATGTTTGTATGCAAGAATGGTTAAAAGGATAAATGAGTCATACGGGTCAAATGGTGATCGCCATTTTGAACCCGGTACTTAATGTTTTGATTTGTTAAGTTTATACTTATAGGTGACCATAACCAATGGGCACGCAATGTCACCAATTTGGAAAGAAAATTTTTGGTCCCCTAAGTAAGTAAGTATAACCATTGAGAACGGTTGTTGTAATAATCATTTCCCCAGAATTTTAGTTAAAAGAAAGAAATTTTGAAATGAATTCCATGTTAGATATATTATTGAATGACTCATTAAAGAGTCAGAACGAACGACGGGCTACGACCCGGACAATAACACAGGAATGGACAGGAAGGGTAGGCTTTGACAAGAATGATGTGATAATGGGGTACTGAAATCTTTACAAGTAAGCATAAATGAAAAGAAGTACGAATGTATACTTTCGTACATCTACGATAAGAAAGAAACGTTAGTTTGACCTTGAAGAGTCAAACAACAAAAATTTTGCGAAATAATTAACAAAATGAAAGGATTGTATGTAAGAAATGGAATGTGTGATATGTTCTAGCATGTAAGTGGGAAATATGAGGAAGAATTATGGGTGATTAATCACCAAGTAAAAATGAATAATTGAAAGAAATGTGCTACCCGCCGATTTTGTTGTTGATAATGATAGAACTTTTGATGTAATAGAACCAATAGAGTGGTGGAAGGATGCATACGGGCGGAATCTCATCGCATGGGTGAACAAGATCAACCCCGTTAAGGTGCGGATTCATGAGGGAGCGGGTCAAATCGGATTGTGGCACGTTGGATTGTGCCAAATTACTGAGGTTAGTAAATGGTTTAACTTGTGAATGTTAAATAGAAAGTTACAGATTGAATAATACTTCCACGCGAACTAGTGGTGACACCAGGATGACATAGTGTAAAAAGGTTTGAATTTTAGAGGCCAAACAAAGGAATGAAATTTTAGTTCAAACTTAATGTCATTCAATAACACACATGTGTATGTATAGTAAGTATGTGTAAAGCAAACGGACGGATAACTCGAGGTGACGTGAATGACATAATTTGGAATATAACCTAAGAATGAACTTAGCCTCATGTGACAACAACAAACGTAGGATGATGCTTAATCCTCGTGTCAAGCAGTTTTGTTGTAGTAGTTAACAAGTCATCGAATGCTTATAGTGTGTGTATGAAACTATGTTGACCCCTTAGATGAGTATGAAAGTAATTAGAAGGAATGTTTGTAATGGAATGTTAAGGTTTGTTCAAGATGAACAAAAGAAAAAGTCATATATGTTGTATGAATAGAATGAAATAAATCTATTATGTTAAATAAGTAAGAATATGAATGCATTATGTCTAACTAGAAAGATAGAAACAAGCCGTAAATTTAGGCATGTATGAGTAATAGTATACATTTTGAAGGAATTCGATGAATGAACCACTAGCGATGATGTGTGCTAGGAACTAGCACTATAAAGTGATAACGACACTAATAAGAACTCTGGATTGGGTTCTTGAATTTAGGAGGTTATCACCGAGACGAACTCGTGATCTAGTTGACGATGTGAAAAGAAAAGATAGTAAATTTAGATAGGAAATGAACAAGGTTTCGAGGATGAAACCTCTTTTAAGGGGGGTAGACTTGTAACGCCCCAAAATCCCTATTTTGACTATGGGCGTATGCTTAGATAGTATGGCATGATGTTGGGTACCGGGGAACTTAACCTAGTTAAATGTAATGTTAACTTTTAAGTAAAAGTATGTGGTAGTGGAAAACATGTAAACTAATAAAACTATGAGGGTAGGAAATGCACATCAAGAAAGATGTATTTATGTAAACAAATAAAAGAAAGAAAAAAAAAGAAAAAAAAAAGAAAAGGGTGCTAGTGTGTGCGTGTGTGGGATGAGTTCAGGGGGGAAGAAAGGGAGACCATGCTCCCTTGAAGCTTCAAGGGCAAATTCAACAAATTGAAAAGGAAGATTGGTGATTTTGTCCATGCATGAGTCAGATTTGTGATCATATATGCCTACTAAACACTAGGTAAGTTCCATATTGTCTTTTAGTGAACTTCTAGCATAATAAGAAAGATGAAAGTATGAAATTGAGATTGATTTTGTTGAGTATGATATGATTTAAGGTGGAGATTTAGTTTAGAATCAATATATAAGTGAAAGTATGATTAGAAATTTGTATGTGTTGGTAAAATATGAAAAACCCCCATGAAGGGTGAAGTGGGTTTTCAAAATAAGGATGAAACCATGATTGATTCTAGTAAATTCGGCTATTATGTTGTATATGTTTGATTCCCTTAAGTTAGATTAAGTATGGTAAGAGACTAATGTGATTCTTAAATTGTTAATTGATGAAATGACAAGAGGTAGGGGATGAACATGAAGTACCTGTATGTTGTGCATAAATTGTGGTACGCACACCAAGTGCTTGATGAAATGCTTAGGCGAGCTTAGTAGATGAGATTGTATGCAATTAATGGATGAATGTGCTTAGAAAGTGTTAGTAATGTAATTGGTAGTGAACTAACATGAATAATGTGCTTTAAATGAAATTCATATGAGAATTCGGGTTGAATGCATGTTTGGATCAAAAACATGCATTTGGGGATTGTACTTTGTGCCTGTATGGTGTGACAGTCACCATAGATTTGATGAATTGTTTAATGGTGATTGAGAAGTGAATGCGTACAAAATGTGAAACACAAGAGTCTGCTGGTAAAGAATAATGTCGAAATTATGTTGTATAAGCTAACCTTGGATGACATTACCTATTGGAGACTCACAAAGCACTAGTATGTGTAAAAATTGATTGTTAGAATAAGGAGATTATGTGAATACTTGCTAGATTCTTATATGACGTACATGATGGTAAGATTGAATCGATTGTATTATGAATGATGTGATAATAAATCCATGTCTTACATATGTTAATAGTTGCCCAATAAAAGTCAATGTGATATAGGAACGAAATGATTGATAAGATGAATAATCATGTATACTAACAATGTTGTAACAAAATGGAATGAAAGGATATGCATCACAATAGTAAGGAATCAAGCAAGGAAAGCTAACATGTCAAGAAAAGACGAGTGAAAGCGAAACACGGACGCTCAAGTTAAGTAAATTTCCGAACTCCCTCTTTAGTAGTAACTAGTAAGAGAGATTAATTGTATAAAAACTATTAGATGCCATGTGGAAATATGCTATTGATGACAAAATCAAGTAAGTAGCATTAAGTTAAGTTATATGTCTTTAATCGGGAATATTTGGATAAGTTGAAAGATGCTTAGATGAATATTAAACGGGTCAAGAGTAGAAAATGTAATGTAGAAGGGTGTTGCCCATAACACCTCGATAAAGCATGTTGGCATGATTTAGGGACTTTGTATAACAATATTTTATGTTTTGGATTGCCCGAGAACTCGTCCGGAGGGTCAAAATGGCTGGAAATAAGTAAAATAACGACGAGGTGCAGGTTTGGCGTCGCCTACGGTGGTTATAGGCATCGCCGACGCTGCTTGGAACTCACAAAAGGCTCCGACGCACAAAATGCCTGTCTACGCGAGTGATCTGCCGATGCTGCTTTGCAGCTGGCGTCGCCGACGGGACAAGGGGCGTCGCCGACGCCACCCCCAAAATGCATTTTTCTGGTTTTGTTGTTTCGTTATCCGGTTGATTTTAGCTTCGTTCTGGAACCCCGTAAGCTGAAGTTTAAGGTGTTTAGTCATGTTAAACTTATAAACTTCATAAGCAAGTGATAGTGTAAGTCTTGAAGCAAGTAGAAAGATTATGGTTTGTATTGAGAGTGTCAAGTGGTAACTAGGTAGGTGTGCGATCGTAACGTAAGATCAATCAGATATAATATATATGAACGAAATGAATATTTGCAAATATAGTCATAGATAATAGTGGTTATATGCCTTTAGAAGGGTGTTTGAATACGAAGAGATGTATGTACGAAATGTATAAGTAAGTATTAGGAATTATATCTGTAAATATATAATTATATTGGTAGCAATTACACATAATGTAATCTAATGGATACGGTAGCTTCATATGTGCCTATGTGAAGATGTAAATCTAGAATATTTGTAGTTGTGTATGGATAACCGCGTTGTTTCAGAGAATGAATCTAGAAATACAGGAAAGTGAGCGTTGTGCTCTCGAACGAATGAAGCTTGATGCAAGTGCGGAAATTTAAATGAATATCCATTGGAGTATATACATTATTGGACTTTCTTTAAGGGGTTATGGATTTTATTTTACGAATACATGTAATTGTCAGTTGTCGCTATTTACTAACATGTTGGTTACGAATGATGACCGCAGGTTGCATGAATACCGTTATCGTTGCATAGGAACATACGAATGAAGATCGGCATGAGTAGCTTGGATTGTACAGAAGGGAGATTATGTAAATAATTTTCGTACGTTAATCTTGTTACGTCATTATGTAAAAGTAATGTGATAGTCTTTATGAATGATGTCTTAAAAGCTTTATAAGTATGTTAAATTGTTTTAAATAAAGAAATTTTATAGTTCACTTTTCCGCTGTGCCGTTTTAGTCAAAACGTGTTTATGGTCTTACAGAAGGGGATGGCTCGTACCTGGGCTCCTCATAGTATATGTACGAAGGGGATGGTTCAAAGAGGTCACAATATTGTACCGAATGAGGATTACCACAAATGGTACAATACTCTTCTTCATAATCATCCTCCTCATAGTGTAGTTGTAACCTCCTGAGTATTGATCCATGAGAATCACTCAAGAGACCACAACAGAGTCTCGGGACCAGAAAACAAAAATAAAAACGGAAACAGAGGCTGAGCACGACCCGTGTGCAGGTTCTGTATCTGGGCCTTTTGAAAAAGGTGTCTGGTTTTGTGCAGCACGGGGGCATGTTCAGCGAACACGGCCCCGTGTTCAGACTCTGTATCTGGGAGTGTGTTAATTTTTATGCAGCACGGTGGCGTGTTCAGTGAGCACGACCCCGTGTTCAGACTATTGTAATGTAAAAACTACCTAAAAATGTAAAAATGTGCACGCAGTTTTAAAAAGGTTTTGAAAAACGATTAGGTCGTCGATTTTAAGCTTTCTTAAAATCCTTGTGTTCCTGGCAACGACGCCAAAAACTTGGTGTGTGTAAGGTTTATTATGTTTTTATTGATATTTTAAGCCCATTTTACACATTAATCAAGTTTTAAATTTATAAAACACGATATTCTACTAACACTAAACACAAACATGGGCAAGTGCACCCATCGTGAGCGTAGTATAGTGTTGGTAAGATACTGAGGTCGTCCAAGGACACAAGAGCTTTTAGTACCGGTTTATCCTCAACGTCTAATCAAATCAAAATTTTTAGAAAAGGTTTTAAACATGAAAAATAAAAACTAAAATGCTGAAAATAAAAATAAAATAAAAACAGATAGATAAGATGAATCACTTGGATCCGACTCACCTTTAATGTATCCTTTGATGATTTCCGTACTTTTGCACTTTTTAAGAGATTATCTTAGTTATAGTAGTAGGCCCCTTTTTTGAAGGTGACGTTACCCTCAACCCAATGGTTTGAGTCAGCATGGATACAATCCCAAAGGGTCGGAATATTGGAAGATAATTAATTAAGTTATTAATGCGAAAAGTGGTAGGCCACTCTTTTGAAGGTGACGTTACCCTCGGCTAAGTGGTTTGAGTCAGCAGGGATACAATCCCAAGCAGCCGGTTTAATGTATTAATAGTAGTTTACATATGAGGGGATCAAGCTATTCGTACCCCCGCCATCTAATACCAGTGGGTATTGAAGGAGGTCCTAGTAAGCTTGATCCAGGTCCTTGCAGGATCTATACACTGAACAAGGCAAGAACCTTACTAAACCATTCCCTTAACCCGCGACTAGGTAGCCAATATATCTCTATATAGACCGTAGAGATATGAATGGTGAAAATCTTTTACTTTATATAGACAGTAACGTAATGCCAAGACACCATGGACAAATGATAAAGAAGTTTCACCTTCAATATAAGAAACTAGTTATTAAAGTCATTAATACAAAATCAAATAAAAAGTGTGAAAAGATTAAAAATCAAAAGTAATACATCAAATGCTTGTCTTCACCAAGTGATGTAAGAGATTTAGTCAAACATGGCCTTTGATTGACAAGAGCTCTTACGATCAATCTTGGATCCCGAGACTACTACACACACTCTAAGGTGGATGGTGGATGATGGTGGTGGATGTGGGTGTTGTAGTGATGGTGGAGTGGTGCCAAAGTGGGAGAGAGGTGGTTTGCCAAGGGATGCCTTTGAGGTGAGCCAAGCACCCCTATTTATAGCCTGAACAGAAGCCCGGCCACGGACCCGTGTCCGCTGGACGCTTCCCCGTGGCCATCCTCTTTCTCTTTATTCATTAATTGCAATTGTCTACATTAGGCTCCACACGACCCCGTGTTCGCTGGGCACGGCCCCGTGTGCAGAAGCGTATCTGTACTATCAAGATTTGCAAGATTCTGTGAATCTTAGCATTGACCATGCCCCGTGCTGAGCTGGGCACGCACCCGTGGTGGGAATAGAAGCTTCCACAACTTTGTCCATTTCTGCAGACACCTGACGACGCCCCCGTGTCCGCTGGGCACGGGCCGTGGTCAGCTTTCTGTTTCTTGTTTTTGCTTGGGGAGATGCTGTCGAGGGGTCGGGCATGCCACTTTTATTCCTTTTCTTTGTATTTATGTTAGTTTTTGCTGCATGTTTGTTCCTTTTGTTCATTTAAGCTCGTTTGGTCCTGAAAATATAAAAGGAAGACAAAAGCACAATTTTTCCAACATTAGTACTAAAAAAGGGTTAGTTTTATGCCTCATTTGATGTAATTTATATGTTGCATTTTACACACATCAGTCAGTAATATATAGTCCGGTGATAGAGACGTGGAGTTCATGGCGATGCTGAAGGAAATACATCGAGAGGCTCAGCAATCGATGGAGTTGAAGCTAAAATTTCTTAATTCTTGTTGTTATTGTTAGATTTGAAAGTTTAGTTGTTCAGTATGTTATGTAATTATAGGTCTTTTAATGTCATGAATAAATGAATAAATTTTAATCTTATGAATCTTTGTTGTTACATTTTACTTTTACTTATTTAGTGTTTGAGTTTGATTTAGATTATGTTGATGTTGATGTTGAATTGTGTGTGAACATATGTTTGGTAAGTCAACAGAGGTTTAATAGGATCAAGGGTTGGTTTAAGGGTGAACATATGAGTGCAAAGGTAAAACAAGGTATAAAATTTGATCATTGATAGCAGTTTTTTTGAAGAATTTGCTCCTGCAAATTACAGAGAGTCAGTATTTGGAGTTATAAAATGTCTGTTGTAGTTAAAGTCTGGTAAAAGAGAACATCTGCTGACGATGAAAGATTGAAGAAGGAAAGGTCTGTATGGGAGACCAGATGTTAAAGAACAACAGATGATATTCAAAATATTTTGAGCCAACAAAAGGTTTTTATAGTAACAGTGGTTAGGTTAATAGCAGATGTTGGGAGTTTGTCAGTCCATTAGATTAGATGTTGCATAGTATGTGAACATTGTAATTGTAGACCTTTATATAAGCATGCTGTTGTTATCATATATTCGAACATTCTTATGAAACAAATGTGTATCCTAACGACTGTTGATTTACCACTGCTGAATAAATGAATAAATTTTAATACTATTAATCTTTGTTGTCGCATCTTCATTTTAATTATTTCAGTCATTCCTAAGTATTATTATTTAATTTTGAATAACATCTAAGGATTGCAGACTGATATTGATGTTGATGTGTAATTGTCTCTGTGTTTGATTTAGATTAAGTTGATGTTGAATTGTGTCTGAACAAATGTTTGTTAGTCAACAGAGGTTTAGAAGGATTAAAGGTTGGTTTAAGGCTGAACAGATGATTGTAAAGACAAAATAAACTAGAATATTTGATCATCAATGTCACACCCCGACCACGTAAAACAACAAAACGTGGCGGAAACGTCGGGGAGTGTTGTAATAGAATCATTGTTTCACAACCAAGGATTAAACAATTTCGTTTTATTGAATTAAATGTATTATATTACATTGGAATTAGAAGCAAAACATGAACAAATAGACTTTCATTGTTATTAAGTCACTAAGGCCTCGTCCATTCCTATGTGAGCATACACTAATATCATCATCAAACATCATCAACTATTGTACCTGAAACACATGTGAAAATACGTCAGCATAAAAATGCCGGCGAGTACATAGATTTTATATGAGTGTCGGATCCATGGCTAGTTTACATGTTGCAACACCTAATTAAAAACCTTGTTTTGAAAAGTATAGTATTGCAGCATAACTAACCAACTCAAATCAAGTTGGTTATACTTTATAAAATCTCATAGCCATGATTCTTAACCCAAAACATTTGTTTAAGAAAACCAAAATTTGTAAAACATCTCATAAAACTCGTTAATAAAACTCGTATGGTTTATATTGTTAGAAAAACCTTGTAATATAACTTTGTTTTGATAACCTTGCCCAAGTGATCTAGATAACGCAACGATATATAATGTGTTAAAAGCACTTATATATAGGAAGTACCAGCGGCGTATCCACCATGCTTTTAATACATTACACCTGCCCCGTTACCTAATCACTTCCCAAAACCCAATGGTTCAAACAGTTACAAATGGTTCACATAAATCAAAAGGTTACAAATGGTTCACATAAATCAAAAGGTTACAAATGGTTCACATAAATCAAAAGGTTACAAATGGTTCACATAAAGATATAAAACAATGTGTCCATATACTGGATAATCATATGCAACAAATGAACATACATAGCGTGAAATGCAATGTAAAACAATGTACTAAGTATGCACTAAATGGACATACATAACATGTGATGTGATGTAAAACAATGTACTAGGTATGCACTGAATATACATTCATAGCATAAAATGACGTGTAAAACGATGTACTAAGTATGCACTAAAAGGACATACATAGCAAAAACATAATGAAATCGTGTACTAATAGTGTACTAATGAACATAGCAAGTATATGATATAAAAACATGGAAAGCATGAAAGTAACAAGTAGGCACATGTGTTTCACCCCAAAACATTTGAAAAACAGTAAAAGAGGGGACTATGTACTCACTTTAGGGTGCTTAGAAGTCTTGAATAACAACCAAGCAAAGCTAGAGGGATCACGGAATCAAACGACACCTAATATAGGTAACTATGTAATTAAACCGGACCTAAATCGGAAGATCGGATAGGATGAGGTTTCGTAAACCAAATGAGTATTGGGACTCATATGCCATGGTTTAACAAAGCCTACATACTAAAACGAAACCTAACCTAAGTGCTTACGACCCATTACGACTCGTTAAGGTAGCTTACTCCACTTTAACGCGTCGTTCGCGAAAAACGCGTTCGGATCGCCTAACTAGTCCTATGACAAGTATTATATGCCTTAACATGTCTAATAATGTTACCTAATCAGTTTAGATGTGAAAATTTAGGTTTCATATGCTTAAAATGAGTTTATGCGTAAAAAGGGCATTTTGGTCATTTTCCTAAGGCATATAAACTACCTATCATACAACTACTTAAACGAAGTGACCATAAGGTATAACCTTGGAAGGTTATTCCCTATACAACTATGGTCACCTAATGTGTTTGGTTGGATCCTAATGATCGACCAAATGGGTCGGTTTCGAAAGTATAAACGATTGTTTAGATCGCTTACCTTACGACCCTGTATAAGCATAAATCTAAAAGTGACGAGTTAAACATGCTAAAACATGTTTAACGAGGTTAGAAAACAGGTTTGGTATCAAAACAAACGGTTTTGATACCTAAAAGTAGTTTGGTTACAAAATACGCAAGAATACACATTTTGGCCGAAACTACGACTTGCCACTATGCCTAGATAACGTGGTAATCAGGAGGTATAGTCACTAGGGACTATAACCATCGTGATTACGCTCACGTTATGAAGTTCAAACGAACTTCACGTTGACCATAAACTGGTCAATGCAGAAAGTCAAACTCAGTTTGAATTTAAGCTAAAAACGCATAAAAGAACGAAAGAGGACTTACAAAGGGTCCAAAGAGATTTGATTCCAAGTATTCTCAGGTATGTAGTGAATAATCACAACAACTTAGAGAAATCTCAGATCAAATGTGGGTTTTGAACAATGGGGGGTGGGGTATTTATAGTTTTCGTAGGACTGTTAAGATCGTTCATCGAAAAACGTGCCTTGATCACAGTCGTACACTTGCACCCATGGTTTTGTAAAACCATGGGCACCTAAATATGGCCCATAGATCATAAAATACCATTTGCAAGAGTGCTTAATAGCTGGAACAGCTGGAAACAGCTGAAAAAAGATTTTGTGCAGATCTGGGGGTCGCTCGCGCCCCGCGTACGAGCCACAGCAGGCTTACGCGGCCCGCGACCGCCCAGGATGACAGCAACAGTTCTGAAAATTACACTTTAGTCCCTGCGGTGTTTTAAGCTCAATTCCGACACATCCAAGGCCAGTTAAGCCAACTTTAAGGCTTTAAAATGATGCCTAAACATAGTGGACATGAAACATGCTAAAAAATATGCCGGATGTCGGTTCGTTTGGTCGTACGATCGCGATATTCGCTTAATTGCGACGAAATGCGCACGAACGCGAAAAATGATCCAAATTGCGCGACGAATGGATTTTTCTTATGCCAAACACTAAAATAAAATATTTTAATGCTTACATAAATTTTTGGATGTCCGGATGTATTCAGAACGTAAGATATGCGCGAAAATGCAAACTTATGCACTTTTTGACGCTTTTAGTCACTGAATGACCAAAAAGTTTATTTTAGCACACCGAACCCTTCAAAGCCTGTTTCTAAGCTATGTAAAGGATATTTAGGGTATGTTTAACTTATGGTCATGTTCCGGAATGTTTGTTACAGTACGAATCGGCATACTTTCGCAGTTTGTCGAAATTAGTCCCTGTAAGCGAATAAACTTGATTTCGCCACACCAAACCCTCCAAAACTTATTTCTAAGTTATGTAAAGGTTATTTAAGGTATATTAAGACTATTTCACTATTCCGGAGTGTTCGTTGCATTAAACTAGTTATATTTACGTATCAGTACGCGTATAACCTTCCAGAAAGCGATTTAAAGCTTGAAATCGAACATGAATTGATATGTGCAAACGATACACATATTTTTACAATTCCCAGGTATGAAACACAATATTTCATAAGTTTGGTATTTGTTTGATGGTCGCAGAGGCACAAGTGTCACAATCAATAACAGTTTTTTGGAATAATTTGCGGTAAGACCAAATTACAAAGAGTCAATATTTGCTGTTGTAAAAGGTCTGTTGTAGCTAAAGTCTGACAAAAGAGAGCATCTGCTGATAAATAAATGTCTGAAGATGCAAAGGTCTGCTATGGGCCAACAGATGTTAATGAACAACAAATGATATTCAATCTTAAAATGCTCAACAAAGGTTTTGATACTAACAGTGGTTAGGCTAATAGCAGATGTTAGACTAACGAATGTTGAGTTACAACTGTTGAAAACGACTGTTTTTGAAACCTCTGCTTGCCTAAAAATACATCCACTGCTGAAAGGTACCGTCTCTTGTCATAACTTCTGTTTATCCTCATGACTGTTTATTTACTACACTGCTAACTGTCATCCATTATCACAAGAGAGGTTCTGACGTGGACAGATGTTAGCAAAAAATAAAAACACTGCTGAAAGTTATCATCTGTTCTCATAACTTCTGTTTATCTAACGACTGTTTGACTCACATTGTTCCCAACTTCTGTAGTCGGCCAACAGAGGTTTCCAAAAAACTGTCATCGGTTATCACAAGAGAGGTTCTGACGTGGACAGATCTTAGCCATAAGATATTTGTAACTACTGCCACATCAGCCTTCATTTTTTCTCTCTATATTAACGCTGTTTCATCCCTAAACCGAGCTTCTACCACTGGCGTCTCGAATTCAAAATTCTCAAAAGCAGTTTCCAACATATTAAAAACCCTCCAACTTAAACCCTGTTTCATCCCCAAATCACCTTCTTCTCCGATCATGTCTCTGAACATCAAAAACCCTCACAACTACCTCCCCAACTTCGAGAAAACCAGCAAAAATACCAGCTTTCACTCAATAATTGACCTTTTAACATCATCAAAATACAAATCAATCCTTATTGCTGATGCTCCGGTTCATACGGAAACACTCCAACAATTTTGGTTTAATGCTGAAATAGAGTCTGAAGATAATAATCCAGTTGCCATCACATCTAAGGTCGGGAAAAGTGTGGTACGAATTTCTCCATCTATAATTTCTATTACATTCGATTTGGACGACTTGGGAGGTTAGACCAACTTTGAAAAACGTGAACTTCATACAAAGTTCATTGAAAGAGGGTATGATGCACAATTAAAGGAAGTTACTATGTACAAACCAAACTTCCCTCCGCCAATGAAATTTTTGTTTCATACTCTTTTAATTTGTCTCTCAGCCAAGACCACCGCATTTAATGAGATACCTTTAAACATTCAGTATTTGGGTTATGCTATTTTAACAAAATCTGATTACAATTTTTCACAAGCACTGTTTTCTGATTTGTTGACTAAAGTGAAAAAAATGTGAGAAAATTGAAAAAAAGTGTGCGTAATAGTGCTTTTCTGTTGTATCCAAGACTTCTAAGCTACTACCTACGAAAACAAGTGTCACAAACAGATTTTGAACAAGGTGTAGCTTTTCAAATAAATAGTCTTACAAGTAAAACTTTTACCAGAATTATGTGTTAGGGATAGAATTTCATAGCATATGGATTACGGATCCTCAAGTGTGGCCTGGATCACGGATCCTCGGTTCAGTTTGAATTAAGGATCCTCAGAAGACATTGCAGGACTAAGGATCCAAGATCCTCATTATGATCTTAATACTAACAATTGTTTCCATCATTTTTGAACTTGTTTCGCAGGTGTATTCGAGTAGGACTTGGTCCAACCGAGATTCCAGGGGAATATGCTTGGCATTTTTGCACGTGCATGAGCTCTTCGACCGTTATGGTGATCGTGGGGAGCTTGCACCTTATTCGGATAGTTTGTTAGTTAGATTATTTCTATTTTTAAAAAGGGATAGCAAGCTTCATGATGATTAGAATTAGAAACACAACTGCACTACACTCGAACTCTCAAGAACTCTCCGCGATTACACACTTTTGCACTATAGCGATCCTTGTACCAAGCTTGTTATCATCCCGATTTGTAAACATTGTTTGTTTAATATAGTTGGTGATCAGTAGTTTCCATCACCCGAGGTTTTTTGTGTCGGAGATCATTCATTGATCAAGGGCTTTTTCCTCGTATAAATCCTTGTGTTCACCATTCATTTCATTCATTTATTGTTCATACATTTGTCCAATTAATCAAGCATCACACCTCACAAAATCAGATTTGGTTGCATTATCCTTGTGTGATTTTTGACCAAAACAGTTTGGCGCCCAGTGTGGGGCAATTGGTGCTTCAATTCTGAGAAATTTTGTTCATTTCATTCATTTCTCTTCATTACCTTCAACTACATGGCTTCTCATGCGAAGAACACTTCAAGTTCCATGCCGACGGTCACCTCTTCACAGGGCATTCCACCTTTGCCCTTTGCCTCCTGCTCCTTCTGGATCCCAGAAGAATGCTGAGAATGCTGCGAAGAAACAAACCCCCGTTTTCTCAAAACCAACTACTGCTGCTTCTTCTGGTCCTACTAAAAATTATCTTTATTCTTTGATTTTGCAGATGAAGGATTACATGCAGCAGCAGGACAAAACTAATGACAGGATCCTTCGTGAGATTGATGAGATCAAGAAATTGAAGAGATCAGCGGAGGATCACTCTCCATTGATGCCTAGATCACTGAATTTCGATTCTCCAGTCATAACTACCCAGCACTCCACAGCATCAGGCGTCCAATACCAGGGTGGATCATAGAGTATACGCTATGGATCATCGGCAATGACTCAGGCTCAAGGATCCTACTTTCAGCCTTTAGGATCCTCTCTTCAGCCTCAAGGATCCTCCTTCCAGCATCAAGGATCCTTCGCTAATTCAGGAGGATACATGGGGACGCAGACAGTTCAGGGATCCTACTCTCAGTATCCAGGATCCTCATCTCAGGTTCAAGGATCCTCGTCTCAGGGCCAAGGATCTTCATCTCAGCCTCACGGATCCATGGATTATCCTCCAAGACCCTAGCTTCGATGTATCAAGGATCCAACATCTTTCAGGATCAAGGATCCTAAAGGAGTGTACAACCCAGAAGTTCAGAGATTCACTTGGGAGACTTCATACCCAATGTTGTAGAAGGCGTTAGGTGCTAGTCGGGCGGTGAGGTACCGCCTAGGGATTAATCGGGATTAATAGGGATTAATCGGGATTAATCGGATTGGACTTTTTACGTATAATTTTACAAATATATATATATATATATATATAGATAACTTTATACTTTTTATTAATAAATTTACAAGTTTAGGAGATAATTTTATACTTTTTATTAATAAATTTAAAAGTTTAGGAACCATATGTAAACTAGTGAAAGATAGAGGGGATTAAATGTTAAAATACCTAAACTTAAATGTTAAAATAGGTTATAATTAAATTTTGGGCTTTAAACCGTGGGCTAGGCTTCAAAATTTGGGTTTATTGCGTCAAAAACCATGAGACCGATTAGTCCGATTTTCTCCGAATTTGACCGATTTTCACCGACTTTGACCGATTTTGACCAGAACCGATTTTTTGTCCAACTAGCATAAATTTAGGCAGTAACCCACCGACTAGCGCCTAGGCGCCGATTAATCGGCCGCCTAGGCCGATTTCTGCAACATTGTTCATACCTATGCAAACTATTGCTTCATCTAGTCCCTCAATCATGCCAGAATCGCATCAATATGGATTCACATCAGGAATTCCACCCTTAAATCCATCGGGAGGTAACACTTTAAATACTTCTCATAATACTAACCATGGCTTTGTGCAGGATACAGGAATCAACCAAGCTATGGCTAGGGAATTACAAAAACTCAAGGATATGATATCCAGCGTTCCAGGAGTGGTTAACCCCATTCCTGAAATCCCAGATGGGGGTCACAGGATATCTCGTTTTGCACCACCTATTTGTGATGTAGAGTTACCAAAGAGGTTTCAAACACCAAACATGAAGTTGTATGATGGCTCAACTGATCCAGAAGAGCATGTAGCTCAATACAGGGAGATAATGGAGATCAATCCCATTCCTGAAAGGTTGAAAGAAGCATGTCTATGCAAGGGTTTCGGATCCACACTGACAGGATCAGCTCTTAAATGGCTGCTAAGTCTTCCCCCTTACTCTATTACTTCATTTGCTAACTTAGTTAACTTATTTAATAGCCAATTCTCATGCAGTAGGAGGTTTGAACGATTAACTAGTGATCTATATAGGGTAACACAAGGTCAAATTGAATCACTTAGAGATTATATAACCAAATTCAGTAGAGAATCCTTAGAGATTCCTAATTTGGATATTGCTACAGCTGTAGAAGCTTTCAAAATGGGTTTACTTAAGGATTCACAATTCTATGATGATCTTGTCATGACCCCTTGTAGAAATCTTGATGAAGTAAGAACCAGGGCCCTTAGATTCATCCGCTTAGAGGATGAAAAAAGGATCCATGAAAGACTGTCAGGATCCTCAAAGCTGGAGAAGCAAGGATCCTATTTCAGGAACAACAAATCCAAATCATACAACAAGTCCGATAATCAAAACGTGCATGCAGTGGAGCAAGAAGAGGATGATGAAGATTATCCACCCATTTCTGAATATTACTTTAATGAACTAATCCTTGCAATGCATAAAGAGTGATAAGCCAACTGCTACAAAAGATAAATCCAAATGGTGTGCCTATCATGAAGATTTATGTCACCTCACTGATGAATGCATAGCACTCAGGAAAGAGATTGGTTACTTGTTAAGAAAAGGACACTTGAAGGAGCTATTTGGAAGGAAAAAGTTATATCCTTTGATGAGGATGATCGTTGCTTCTCCAGCTTTGAGGATGCTAAAGAGACAAAGATGGAGAGTGGGGATAGGCCCATTCGAACCTCAATCCTTACACAGGAGAAAGTTATATCCTTTGATGAGGATGATCGTGTGGATATTCAGGATCCTCATCATGATGGTCTTGTTATTACATTGTTTATATCTAACCATTTTGTTCGCAGGATTCTCATAGATGGAGGAAGCTCAGTGAACATCATTCAACTTGATGTCCTCAAGAAGATGAACATCCCTGAATCAGAAATCATCCCAAGATCATCGGTTCTTGTAGGATTCAGTGGAGAAACCAAGAACACATTGGGGGACATTAAACTTCCCATTTACATAGAGGGAGTTAATTCTTTTAAAAAATTTTGTGTTATAGATTGCTTATCATGTTGCAATGTTATCCTTGGCAGGCCATGGATACATGACATGAAAGCAGTTCCATCTACGTATCATCAATGTGTGAAACTCCCTACCCCATGGGGTGTGGTGAAGATAGAAAGTGACCAACAAGAAGCCAAAAATTGTTATACTTCATCAATGAAGCCAACTTCAAGATCTAGGGAGTAATAGCAATTAAAGTATCCTCCAAGAGATGTCCTGGAGGCAAGAGAACAAGATGTGAAAGATATCCTGATGGATCCTCAGGATCCTGAATCCAAAGTATTTATAGGATCCGGGATCCTCAATGACATCGAACATGATCTAGTATCCTTCCTAAAGAGGAGAAGAACTACCTTTGCCTGGAAGCATGAGGATATGACAGGTATTTCTAAAGATATTATTACTCATAAGCTTGGCATTAACAGGTCATTCAAACCCATACATCAAAAGAGGAGAAATTTTGCACCCGAAAGGAATGCCATCATCCAGGAGGAGGTAGATAAACTGCTCAGAGCAGGTATGATTTGAAAGGTTAAGTATCCAAGGTGGTTAGCCAATGTGGTTGTTGTTCAAAAGAAAATTGGAAAGGGGAGGGTATGTGTCGATTTCACTGATTTAAACAAGGTATATCCCAATACCCCACATTGCCTCCATGGTGGATGCTACCGCGGGGCAAGAGTTGTTGACTTTCATGGATGCTTCATCTGGATTCCAACAAATTCAGATGGAACCATCTGATCAAAATGATACAACCTTTATGACCCCTAGTGGTATCTATTGTTATATTGCTATACCATTTGGACTAAGAAATGCAGGTGCTACCTACCAAAGGCTACTCAATATGATGTTTAAAGAATAAATTGGACACACAATGGAAGTCTATATTGATGACATGGTGGTTAAGTCCAAGAGAGCTGAGGATCACCTTAGAGATTTGGAAGAAGCATTTGATATCCTTGATAAATTCAACATGAAATTGAATCCTTCCAAGTGCCACTTTGGTGTAAAAGCTGGCAAGTTCCTAGGTTACATGGTGACAAAAAGAGGCACAGAGGCAAGTCCAGAGAAAATCAAGGCGATTGTGAATATTAAGTCTCCTGCCAATGCCAAGGATGTGCAAAGATTGACAGGAAGGATCGCAACCTTAAACAGGTTCATCTCAAAGTCATCAGAGAAATGTAAGGAATTCTATGACATCCTGAGAAAGAACAAGAAATTTGAATGGACTAAAAAGCATGAGAATGCTCTCAATGCCCTTAAGGATTACCTATCCTCAGCTCTATCCTTAATGAAACCAGAAAAGGGGGATATATTATCCTTATACTTGGCAGTTTCTTCTAAGGCAGTAAGTGTAGTCCTTGTAAAGGATCATGAAGGTACCCAACATCCTGTATATTATGTAAGTAAAAGTTTGCTTGATGCTGAGTCCAGGTATTCTCATCTAGAAAAACACATCCTTGCTTTGATCATGGCATCCACTAAATTACGCCATTATTTTAAAACTCATGCTATTATTGTTAAGACTAACTGTCCAATTAAGAATGTTCTCAGGAAACCTGAAATGTCAGGTAGGATGGCAAAATGGGCAGTAAAGCTTAGTGCTATGATATCAGATATGAACCAAGAACTGCCATTAAATCCCAAGCCTTAGCTGACTTTGTGGCTGATTTCAGTAGTGATCTACAAAGGGAAGCTGAATTGGAAGTTCAACAGCTTGAAGAGACTAAGGATCCTTGGATACTCTTCACAGATGGGGCTTCAAATGTCAAAGGAACCGGACTAGGCATACTACTAAAATCGCCACAGGGGGGCATAATACCCCACTCAATTGCTTGTGAGTTTCAAACTACTAATAATGAGGATGAGTATAAAGCCTTAATAGCTGGTTTGCAAATTACCAAGCATATGAGGATCAGGTATCTTGAGGTACACGTAGATTCATTGTTAATTACTAACCACTTTAATGGTTCTTATGCTGTTAAAGGTGAAAAACTAATCAAATATCTAGAGATAGTCAAGAAATTGGCAGACTCTTTTGCTTCTTTTAGTTTGACACAGGTACCCAGGGAAGAAAATGCAGAAGTTGATGCTCTAGCCAACCTTGGATCATCATTGAAGATCCCAGAGGATATTAAAATTCCCATCATCCACATCTTGACCCCTGCTATTGAGGATCACACAACTATGGAGATAGTAGAGGATTCTGCAATCATACCTAGTGATGGTCCACAGTCGCAGTCAGGATCCTGGATCCTTCCAATCATGAGATATATACAACACGGAGAGATTCCTACAGGAGAAAACCCCAGAGCTTTCAAAATCAAGGTATCTCAATTTACAATATTAAATAACATGTTATATAAGCGATCTCTTGCAGGTCCATATCTAAGGTGCATCGAGGATCCTGAAATCCAAGA
Source organism: Helianthus tuberosus (assembly GCA_030545235.1). NCBI lineage: Eukaryota > Viridiplantae > Streptophyta > Magnoliopsida > Asterales > Asteraceae > Helianthus > Helianthus tuberosus. The sequence goes on along the minus strand of CM060451.1, from coordinate 158,801,521 downwards.
AGTCCTGAAGGATTTCCATGAAGGAGATTGTGGAAACCACACTGGGGGCAGAGCACTGTTCTCAAGGATCCTTAGAACAGGATACTATTGGCCTACTATGAAGAAGGATGTTGTGGATTATGCAAAGAAATGTGATGCTTGTCAAAGACATAGTAATATCCTTCATTAACTAGCGGAGCTCCTGCATCCTATATCCTCTTCTTGGCCATTCATGAGATGGGGAATGGATATAGTTGGCAAACTTCCCAAAGCACCAGGAGGAAAAGTGTTTATGTTTGCCATGACTGATTACTTTTCCAAATGGATAGAAGCTGAAGCATTTGCTCAAGTCAGAGAAAAAGAAGTGATATCCTTTATTAAAAGAAACATTATTACTAGATTTGGCATTCCTTCTGAAATTGTTTGTGATAATGGATCCCAATTTATTGGGAATAGAACTACTAACTTTTGTGATAGCTGGGGGATTAAGATGATAACATCAACACCAGTCCATCCACAAGCTAATGGTCAAGCAGAATAATCTAATAAGATCATCATTAACAATCTGAAGAAGAAGCTTGGATCTAAGAAGGGAAAATGGGCAGAAGAGCTACCTTATGTGTTATGGGCTGATAGAAAAACTCCCAAGAATGCTCCTGGCCAGACTCCATTTTCTTTAGTGTTTGGAGCTGAATCTGTGATCCCTACGGAGATGGTAGTCCCTACTGCAAGAACAAGCATCCGTGATCCTGAAGGAAATGCTGAACACTTGGTTCAAGATTTGGATACCATAGAAGAACTCAGGGATTTAGCAAGGATAACATTGGCTAGCTATCAACAAAGGATGGCTGGAGCTTATAACAAAAATGTCAGGATCAGTTAGTTTCAAGTTGGTGATATGGTATTGAGGAAAGCATTCCAAAATACCACAAATCCTGCTGATGGCAAGTTAGCACCAAAGTGGGAAGGCCCCTATCTTATTGAAGCTGAGGCAGGAAAGGGGGCATACCGTTTATTAACAATTGAAGGTGATCTATTACCAAGAGCTTGGAATGCTGTCCACTTAAAGAGATACTTCATGTAAGAAGGATCCAGGATCCTTGGTCATCCTCATATCTAGTATACATAAAGGATCCTTAGAGGATATATGATCCTCATTCTGGTAATGATTTGATTTTAATTCACCTAATCCTATAAATTATTTGATTACAAGGAGAAGGATCCAGGATCCTTTATCCTTCTTTACTAAATTCTGAGTTTTGCAGAAGTTGATACATCTTTGACAAAGGATTGAGTATCCAGTGAAGTTTCCTATGTCTTTGGGTTTATCCCCAGTTTTTTGGGCTTGTCCCTAGTTTTTTGGGCTTGTCCCCAGTTTAAGGTATCTATTACCTCCTACGAATCAGGTTCTTACACCTTCTCTAGTTGCGCACTGACGTGATGTCGTGGTCACAATCAAATTTAATCCCAATACAACTAAATAGATAGCGGTACGTGGGTATCGAACACAGGGAGTTTGTGGAATGTGTGTTATTTGAAGATTTATCTAAGTTACCTAAAATTAAACTAATTGCAAGAAAAGTAAAATTCAAGAGTTGGTTTGATTGGATTGATTTTAGAAACTAAGAATACTAATTAAATTGCAAGAGAAAAGTTTGGTTGTAAACAAATTAGTGACAAATGACCATCCTAGATTTCCGGTTTGTTTCGACATTCATATTATCATTCCACTAGAAAGAACTACATAGACATAGTTCATATGTGATCAATTGCAGTGATGAAAGGGAACTAAGTACTCAGATTCCTAGAACGTGAGGTTGTTACCCGATGATCAATCAACCCTTACCCAAGCCTAACTATACCCATGATATCTCGATTGCCAACGGCACCAAGAACGTATGGTTTCTAATTAGTTCAGCACAAGAATTAACAATTTACTAACAACTAATCACATACCAAAACAAGCAATTCAATAAAGAAAAGATTGTTATTCTAGAAATATGGAAATAAACATGAAATGTCTAAAGTAAACCTTCAATCCAGGATGATCACAAATGTTTAGCCACTAATGGCTTGAATCAACATCATCAAACTTGTTTTAATGTTCAAACAAATCACCAACATAAAACCCAAGATTAACTAGTGTTCTCCTTGCCAAAATCTCCCAAAAAGTTCACCAAAATTCGTCCACCAAGAAGTAGTAACCGAAAACCAATGATAAGTCTCCATAAATCCCCTCAAAATGGTCATTAAATGCGTGAGTTACATGAAAACATCAGTCGGAGCCGTAACCTACGGCTCCCAGCCGTAGGTTACGGCAAGCAGTGAGTCTTACGGCCAGGAGCTCCTGTCTTACGGCTAGCAATGTTGAAAACTTGTTTTCAGCATAACTTTTTCGTTTCAACTCCGTTTTCTTCACCGTTTTCGCCTACGTTCTCGTAATTTCGTCCTCTATCATGTGATATTCTTAGTTCTTTAATTCCAATATTTTATTTTTTATTGATGCTCCAAATTCCTTCCCTTTTAAGCTCCATTTACACCTGCACGTCCAAACAACTAGTAGTTACCAAGTTCAAACAATTAAACGTGTAAAGCATGGGATTTTAATCTTTTTAAGGTACTTAAGGGTTGTCCTACGGACCACCCGTCACATCCCCACACTTACCCGTTGCTTGTCCCAAGTAACCCATTCAAAAACCATTTCAAAACTACAAGCGATCAATATGCAAACCAAGCTAAAATGTATCGTCCTTTTACTAACTTTTTATCGCCCCACAAGACACACCCCTCACAAAAATCTCTCGGTGATAAGAAATATTAGCACATAATGCTAAACCATTCAACGCATGTGTGTGTTTGTGCGACAATAAGCTTGTATAAAAATCAAGTCTCCTCCTAACAAATACCTACATGCTTATGAATCAAAAAGGACTTACGGGTTGTAATGGGGCTAAGTGCAAAGGTAGGAAATTGTGGAAATGTGAAAGTAGCTCATTGATTTGACCCGGTTTTTATTTCTACTACTAAACAAAGCAAACACCAAATATATACACAACTTTTTCAACGTTCTCAACTACAATCGCAACTAAATACTTCTTTTTTGTATTTTTCTCATATCTTTCTCATATTTTTTTTTCTTTTTCTTTTTTTTTCTTTTTTCTCCTTTTTTTTTCTTTTTGTCTCATTTCGAACTTCAACAATATATACAAGAACATCAACACCACATGCTAAATTTCCTAAACCGGGTCATCTCAAAAGGTAAAATTTTTGGAGGAAGTAGGTTTGGGTCGCAACCGAATGGTTTAAGGCTCAAATATGGCTTTCTAAAGACCAAACCCCCACCCCTCACAATACCAAGCTCATATATGTAAAGTATGAGGTCCAACCCACCAATCCCGTATTCTCACACATCTAGACGAGGCTACCTAAAAGTCCCCTATCATCTTCAAAAGCATGCTAATTCTAGGATTTAACAAGAATTCAAACACAAGTTCTATTAACACAAGACACACACCGCCACTCAAACCAAAGAAATATCTATACAATAACCATATATGGCTCAAATTCTCACCAAGAAAAGACTAGAAATGGGTGTCGGTGTGTCAAGTGGAACAATATCAAATTTTCAAATTTTGACAATTTTCGCTTGGCTTCACAAAAATTTTTAAAATTCTCAAAAAAATTCCCCTCATCCCCACACTTGGGATACATTGTCCCAATGTATGGGTTTGAAGGAAAGATCGCTTTTAACCAACAACATTAACTTTCGCTAATACTCTCAAATCCCAAATTTTTTTTTAACAACTAATACTAATATTTTAATACTAAAGAACATAACAAGACTAAGGAAAGAGCACATTGACCTGGTGAAGTTTGACACAACAGATGTTGTAGATAATCCGACTTCCTATCATCACCTTCACACAACTCTCCGCACATCTTCCCCATACTTATCTAAAAACACCTTGGGTTGCCTCCCAAGCAGCGCTAAAGTTTCGGTCTTCAGCCCGACCGTACCTGATATGTCTCAAGGTGGTCTCAATGCACATTTACCTTTTTCGTTGCTGATGTAAGCACGGTGTTTGATTCTTCTATTGTGTGTGTGCTTTGTCACGTCCCATCTTTCTTTGCAAAATTCTTTAAATCCACATTTTCCTACCGAATTTCCAACAAATGCTCGGTAGTTTACTCTCCACTTCACTACTTCGTTTTCTGTGCCCAACAAATCCAAACTCTCCCATAAACTTAACTTATGAATGAAATCTCCCACATCATGAAGTGCCACCTTCCTAGTTTCTAAACATGCATCCTTAACACTCTTGGTTTCCATAACCACCACAGCCGGAGAGTTGTAATCAACTTTGATTGGTTCATCAAGTAAAAGGCCCTCAACTTTGCTCTCCATAGGTGGTTTCTCCACAATAATTTCAATTGTATATTCCTCATTTGGCCCTAAAAATTCAGTTTCAAGTTCGGGAAGACTCACAACCTTTTCTTCTACATCACCCATAGGTGTCATTTGTTCAATCTGCACATATATCCAGTGTTGTTTTGCTTGACGTTTTTCCAATATCGACGTCCCTGGCCTCATCTCTTTCACCTCTTTTGGTAACAAATCATATTTCCATTCCAAAAGTTCTACTCGTTCTTCCATTGACAAATGAGGTTTTGTTAATTCTTTTTCAACATGAACCATGTGTCTCTTTCTCATCATCTCGTCAAGACTTTCAGATTTATGTGACTGATAGTGCAAAGTAGGTTGTTGAGTTACACATTCATAACCATACTGATCAAATGTATACTGAGCATGATAATAATCTTGATCGTACATCTGAGGGCCTTCATATGAAAGTTGGGAATATTCATCATAATAATCACCGTAATCGTACTCCTCTTGGTAACTCATTTCCGGATCAAATGCCAAAGGTGATAGCTTGTGAGAGCTTCTAGTACGCATGCACCTGTCAATACCTGCACACTAACACACCCAGCATAAACCAGAAAAATAACAAAATAAAAAGGATAAAAAATAACAAACGTTGCACACTACTCCCCGGCAACGGCGCCAAAATTTGACGTGATGTCGTGGTCACAATCAAATTTAATCCCAATACAACTAAATAGATAGCGGTAAGTGGGTATCGAACACAGGGAGTTTGTGGAATGTGTGTTATTTGAAGATTTATCTAAGTTACCTAAAATTAAACTAATTGCAAGAAAAGTAAAATTCAAGAGTTGGTTTGATTGGATTGATTTTAGAAACTAAGAATACTAATTAAATTGCAAGAGAAAAGTTTGGTTGTAAACAAATTAGTGACAAATGACCATCCTAGATTTCCGGTTTGTTTCGACATTCATATTATCATTCCACTAGAAAGAACTACATAGACATAGTTCATATGTGATCAATTGCAGTGATGAAAGGGAACTAAGTACTCAGATTCCTAGAACGTGAGGTTGTTACCCGATGATCAATCAACCCTTACCCAAGCCTAACTATACCCATGATATCTCGATTGCCAACGGCACCAAGAACGTATGGTTTCTAATTAGTTCAGCACAAGAATTAACAATTTACTAACAACTAATCACATACCATAACAAGCAATTCAATAAAGAAAAGATTGTTATTCTAGAAATATGGAAATAAACATGAAATGTCTAAAGTAAACCTTCAATCCAGGATGATCACAAATGTTTAGCCACTAATGGCTTGAATCAACATCATTGTCACACCCCGATCTCCACGTGTCACCGGTGGGCCCGGTGGGGAGTATCGTGACGTGGTTGGCAACGTAATAGTCAAACAACATAATATAATAATGCACAGCGGAAGCAATTTAAAATAAGATACAACCGAATTTATTTATTGTAATCAAAGTCACAATATCCGGTGTTTATCCACAGTAGGATCGAAACAAAATAACAATTATGGTTCAACAGACTTCTGGCATCCTAAGCTTGCGAGACTTTTATTGATGCTTAGGAGACAATCCAGCCAAATTTCGTTTAGTACCTGCATTCAGTCTTTTTGGGAAAATACGTCAGTTTACACTGGTAAATACATTCAACTGACTCATTTTGGAAAATGATTGAAAATTGGTTTGGATGCACGTGGCATAAATCATTTTATTTAACTTGGGAGAATTATTTAATATTATAATCTTGTGAACGAATTACATGTTACTTATGCGTTCAGTAGCCCGGAATGTATCCGGGTTAAAGATCAATAGACACACCACTTTAAGTGAGTTATACACGGGAGTACGCCTACACCCCGTGCTCAGGTCATGGCCATCTCGTAAGATGATGCCAGGGATATCCGGGACATGGTCATTAACCCCCCAAAGGCTGTAAAGTAAACAAATCTGTTTAAAACGAGCCGATCAAATTATTCAACTACCCACTAAGCGTGGAGATTTGATGCCCGATCAAGCGGTACGCTATGTACCGTAACCCAAGCCCGTATAGGGAAAATAAGTTAAAAGTATTTACCTTGATGCAAAGTATAGTGTCAATAAGCAAATAGCAAGTATCTTTTACTGGTTCTCCTAATCTGGAATGGAGGTTAAATATAACCTATTAGAATGCTAACGGGTCTTTTATTAAGCTTAAGCTTAGACCGGCTAGTTTCAAGATACGGTTCGTACGCACGATTAAGCGAAGACCGGATAGAATGTGATTCAGACCCGACAAGTTTGAAGACTTGTTTAATATGGGTTTATTATTCACATTCTGGATTTTGAGATAAAACCGATAAGGTTTGACCCGTTTCGGCTAATTTATGTAAACTTGTTACATAAACCGAGCCGAACGCGTAGTATGCGTAACGGGTATCCGTAAGAGCCATATACAGGTTTCCTAAGTTAATATGCTTCAAATATGTCGTAACATCAGTAGGATGTCTTTCGTTATGCCCCGAACTAATTTAAACACAAACTATGCCCCGTAGGGGTAGTTTGGTCATTTTAAAGTTTGTAAAAGAGTTTAATTGTTTAACTGAGTTACAGGTCTGATGTAAACAGCAAACATACTCATTTTGATGGGTTATAACAGTAGGCTAAGGCATATATGTGAAATTTATCATATTTAACCAAACTATGCCCCGTAGGGGTATTTTGGTAATTTCACATAAGCCGAAAAGCTCAAAAACGAAGTCTGAGTTTATCAACCTTTGCTTACTGTTAAAATATCATAATTTGCCTCATATATCAGTAGGTATCAACCCGGGTATGTCCAATATGATTCTAAGACATACTATGCGTTAAAAACGCTAATTATGGCGATTAAAGGCCATTTCCGGGTTCTATACTTAAATCTGATATTTTTATATTTCAAGTAGGCTTAAAATAATTTATTAATCATATATGATCAGTAGTAAAAGGTTTGGAGTCGTTTAGATAAGTAAAACTTATTTTATGGCCCGTAAGGGCAAAACCGACAATTACCGGATTAAGCCTACGACTACTAGTTATGCTCAGCCTAAAATTAATTAAAAATCTTTAAAAATCCCAAAATAATATATAACATCAGTGGGTAAAAGATTTGATACCAAAAAGTATGTTTAACTAGGCTATACGCTAATTACGCCATTTTATTAACATAAAGCTTTAATTTAGCGACAATGAGCATAACTCTTAATCTACAAGTCAAACTGATGTCAAACTTTGCACACAAGTTTATATATCAGTAACTAAGGTTTCTACACTTTTACATTTTCATAAATCATGATTTAAGGTAATAAGGGCATAACGGTCAACGTATGAGCAATTAACGGAAATATGCATATTAATTGGATAACTAGTGAACCAAGGTGTATGATCACAGAGGGTTGTTCTAACATGTATCCTAATCCAATTAAAGCTCTGAGGCATTTCTAAAATATGCCCAAACGGGTCAGAACTGAAAGTCAACGGAAAAGTCAAACTATGTGACCTTCGGTTCCGAACCGGGTCTAAACAGGAAATAGTCGGGTTGAACATGTTGGGACATGTTCTTACACTTATTTCTAAGTTATAACAATGTTCAAATAGGTTATAAATTTTCTAGATAGCTAATTATGCATAAAAGACATTTTAAGCATTATGTTGACTTTTTAAGTAAAGGTTTGACCCGACATTTAACCTGCTTAGGATGGTGATCAGGGGAAACCCTTTTGGGGTTTTATTACCCACATAAATACCATTCTAAAACTACTTTTAATTAGAGATAAGACTGAGTCATTAGTGACTAATCTCGAAGTCAAACCGTAATTACGACGGTTTGACTTTTAGCTAATTAACTAAGCTAAAAGCAATTAGAGAAAGATTAGATTACTTACTGAAGTCCTATGCACGAGATAAGATCACTTGGAAGCAAGCTTGAGCTCCAGAAATGATCCAAGAGTGCAGGAGAAGTTGTGAGGAAAATGTGTAACATTGAAGGCCTTTTATACTTGTTCAAACACCACAACTAGTTGACAACAAGGTCTATGATCCATCCACAACTGATTAACACTTGTTACTAGTGCCTAGGGAAGTCTAGGGGTCATCCACAAGTGAGAAATACCGGTTTAGTGGGTCAGAAATGCGCACAACAGGCAACAGCCCGTTTTTTTTTGGTGCTGGGCACACCCCTGCGCATCGTAGGGGTATTATGCCTATGGTGCGCAGGCTCTTATCAGGGGCTGTTTTGCTTGTTTCTTCATTAATTCGAAAGGGTAACCCACTTGCACGACTTTGGGGCCTCAATTTACATTTAGGGACCTTCACAAAGTGCCTAATACTGTATGATACCCCACCACATTGGTTTGTTTGCTTTGGATCCAATAACAAGACCCGAAAACAAAGGTTTACCATTCTTTTTCTTCGTAGGAGTCCACCACTTTAATCATAGATCAGTCAATGCTATTGTTTACTGAAATTTGGATCATGTATGAGATGTTTTCAATAAAATTTGAGTCTTGGGATTTATAACGAGGTCGTTCAGAGGTGCAAAAGTTAACATAACGACACTTTCAAATCCTGTCAAACATCTTTCTTAAATCCGGTTTTTACAACGCGTTTTGTCGTACTTGACACGTGTTGTTTTAATATTTAACCCGAATTTTCGAGGTGTTACATCCTCACCCCCTTAAAATAAATCTCGACCCGAGATTTACTGAAACAAGTAAGGGTACTTTTCTTTCATGGTGGATTCAACCTCCCACGTGAATTCGGGACCTCTACGGGCATCCCATTTGAACTTTACAAAAGGTATATGCTTCCTCCGAAGCTTCCTTACCTGTCGATCTTCAATCGACAAAGGTTTTTCAACAAATTTTAAGCTCGCGTCTATATGCACATCTGTATGTGGCATGACATGTGAATCGTCAGCGGAACACTTCTTTAGATTGCAGATGTGGAACACATTGTGAATTCCACTGAGCTCTTCTGGTAAGTTCAACTTATAGGCAACTGACCCGACACGTTCGATAACCTCGAAAGGTCCTATGTATCTCGGGCTTAGTTTGCCTTTCTTACCAAATCGCATCACTCCTTTCCAGGGTGACACTTTAAGTAGGACTTTGTCACCTACTTCGAAGTGAAAATCCTTACGACTTGGATCCGCGTAACTCTTCTGCCTATTCCGGGCAGCTTGGAGATTGTTACGAATCTGGACAATCTTGTCCGTCGTTTCAAACACGATCTCTGGTCCTGATAACTGGACTTCCCCAACTTCCGCCCAACAAACTGGCGATCTACACTTTCTACCGTATAATTCCTCAAAAGGCGCAGCCTTAATGCTGGTATGGTAGCTATTGTTGTAGGAGAATTCGATCAATGGTAGGTTCTTATCCCAACTACCTCCCAAATCGATCGCACATGCACGCAGCATGTCTTCCAACGTTTGAATAGTACGCTCACTCTGACCGTCTGTCTGAGGATGGTAAGCCGTACTAAAGTTCAAACGTGTGCCCAAAGATTGCTGGAAGCTCTTCCAAAAATGTGACGTGTACCTAGTATCTCGGTCAGAGATAATAGCTACAGGTATGCCATGTAAGGCTACAATCTTATCAACATATAACTGGGCTAACATATCGGAGCTATAAGTCTCCTTGATGGGTAAGAAATGAGCTGACTTAGTCAGTCGATCAACTATAACCCATATCGTATCATTTCCTTTCCTTGTCTTGGGTAACTTGGTAATGAAATCCATAGTTACCATTTCCCACTTCCACGTAGGAAGTTCAGGCTGTTGTAGCAAACCTGATGGTTTCTGATGCTCGGCTTTGACTTGCGCACATGTCAAGCATTTTGCTACATGGGCGGCTACAGACTTTTTCAAGCCTATCCACCAGTAATTTGCCTTTAAATCCTGGTACATCTTATCAGCTCCAGGATGAACGAAGTATTTGGAACTATGGGCTTCTTGGAGGATTACATCACGAAGTCCTCCAAAAATTGGAACCCATATTCGTCCATTTAATCGCAGAATTCCGTCCTTGCTAAGAGTTAACTGCTCCTCAGTTACTCCTAACTTTTCATTAGGATAGTTAGCTTCCAACACAGCTTCCTTCTGTGCAGCTAACACCCTTTCTATCAAACTGTTCTTTATCTCCATACGCTTGGCGTTAATTCGAATGGGTTTAACCCTTTCCTTTCTGCTCAAGGCGTCAGCGACTACATTCGCTTTGCCGGGATGATACTTGATTTCACAATCATAGTCATTCAAGGTGTCCATCCAACGGCGTTGCCTCATGTTTAATTCTTTCTGATTAAACAGATGCTGGAGGCTCTTGTGATCAGAATAGATCACAAACTTGATTCCATAAAGATAGTGCCTCCACAGTTTTAGTGCGAACACAACGGCACCCAATTCCAAGTCATGGGTGGTGTAATTCTTTTCGTGCACCTTTAACTGTCGTGATGCATAGGCAATAACCTTGCCTTTCTGCATAAGCACACACCCCATGCCAGTGTGTGATGCATCACAATAAACTACAAATTCTTCAGCGCCTTCAGGTAATGTAAGCACAGGAGCGTTGCTCAACTTTTGTCTCAAAACATCGAAGGACTCTTGCTGCTTAGGGCCCCAAACGAACTTTACTTTCTTTTTGGTCAGGGAAGTTAGGGGTGCAGCAATCCTTGAAAATTTTTCAATAAAACGCCTGTAATATCCTGCCAATCCCAGGAAGCTACGAATCTCCGTAGGCGTCTTTGGCTCTTGCCAGTTCATCACTGCTTCAACCTTAGCGGGATCCACTTGGATACCACGCTCACTGACCACATGTCCAAGAAATTGAACTTCTCTAAGCCAAAATTCACACTTGGAGAATTTGGCATAGAGCTTCTCCTTATGCAGAAGTTTGAGAATACATCGAAGATGTTTCTCGTGGTCAGCTTTGTTCTTAGAATAAATGAGAATGTCGTCGATGAAAACGATGACGAATTTATCTAAGTAAGGTTTGCAGACGCGATTCATGAGATCCATGAATGCGGCTGGTGCATTAGTGAGCCCAAAAGGCATCACTAGGAACTCGTAGTGACCGTAACGAGTCCTAAATGCAGTCTTGTGAACGTCTTCATCCTTGACCTTCAATTGATGGTAGCCTGACCTTAGATCAAACTTCGAGAAGTAACTTGCCCCTTGAAGTTGATCGAACAAATCGTCGATTCTGGGCAGAGGATACCTATTCTTGATCGTGACTTTATTAAGCTCGCGATAGTCGATGCACAGACGCATCGACCCATCCTTTTTCTTGACAAACAAGATTGGCGCTCCCCAAGGAGATGAACTAGGTCTAATGAAACCCTTAGCCAGCAATTCATCTAGCTGTGTCCGCAACTCCTTCATTTCCGTGGGTGCCAATCTGTAGGGAGCTCTAGCAACAGGTGCTGCTCCGGGGATGATATCGATCCTGAACTCGACTTGCCTATCTGGTGGCAAACCAGGTAGATCTTCAGGAAACACTTCTGGGTACTCCGAGATGACAGGGATGTCTTCTATCTTCGGTTTGGGCTCATCAATGATTACTTGCGCCATGTAGATGACACACCCCTTCCTCAAACACTTGGAAGCCTTGAGCATAGTCACCTGCTAAGGCAGTCCGTACTGGGTATCTCCCCGAATGGTAAGTGATTCACCAGACGGAGTCTTTATTACTACCTGTTTCTGGTTACAGACGATTTGGGCCTGGTTATGAGATAACCAGTCCATACCCAGAACTATGTCAAAACCGGCTAGTTTAAACGGAAGTAGAGACAGAGGAAAAGAATGGTTCTTAATGGACATAACACATCCATCTAACACAGTAGAGACGGTTTCTACGGTACCATCTGCTAACTCTACCTCATAGTTCACTTTTAGGGTTTTAACAGGTAAATTCAATAATTCACAAAATTTATGATCTACGAAAGACTTATCTGCGCCTGAATCAAAAAGTACTCTTGCAAAGACATCATTTACAAGGAAAGTACCTGTTATGACGTTATCATCCTGCACAGCCTCCTTCGCATCCATCCTGAAGACTCTGGCATTAGTCTTCTTAGCATCTTCAGGCTTCTTGTTGTTCTTGGGGCAGTTAGTCTTTATGTGGCCCTTCTCATTGCAACGGTAGCACGTTGCATCTTTCATCTTCTTGCAATCCAAGGTTTTGTGTTCCTTGGACTTGCACAAACCACAAGCAAAAGACCTTGACTCGTTATTCGAGTTTGATTCAAGCCTGCACTTTCCAAAGTGCTGTTTCTTGCAAGTTTTGCATGTGGGCTTCTCTACAGAACGATGCCCATCTTTCCTCGATTCCGATCCCTTCTTGTGATCACCGCTCCCACGGTGCTTCTTGTTCGACTTACGCGAACCATCATCTTCTCGCTTCCTCTTCTCGGCATCCTTATTCCTCAGCGATCTTTGCCGGACTGCATCTAGTGTGAGGGATAAGGAAAGGTCAGTTACAGACCTGAAGGTAACTGGCCGAGAAGCTTTTACACTGGCCTTGATCTCGGGTTCTAATCCACCAATAAAACGAGCGATCCTTTTAGGCTCCGGGGTTACCAGATAAGGTACCAACCGGGATAGTGTATTGAAGCTTGTCAGATATGCTTGACAGTCGAGGTTCTTCATCACCAGTGATAGAAAGTCATATTCTATCTTTTCCACCTCATGTTGAGGGCAGAAAATTTCCTTGATCAAGGCGATGAATTGATCCCACGACATACTATACAACGGGATCTTTCCGGAGGCCTCCATCAGAGATCTCCACCAAGCTAACGCCTCACCTTTGAAGGACTGTGAGACAAATTTAACCACATCACCTTCAGCACATCCGCTGATGTCCACGACCGTGTCCATCTCATCGAGCCACGTCATACAGTCGACGGCTCCTTTCTCCCCCGTAAAATCCCTGGGTTTACAAGACACAAAGTACTTATATGTGCAACCCTTGTTACGGGGTCCTTGATGCAGTACTAAATGCTGAGATGGATTACTTTGGTGGTTGGTGGACTGGCGATCATCGCCGTTTTTCTTTGGTCCATCCTTTTTGGGAGGAGGCTTGTTATGAGCCTCAGAATGAGTCCTAGGCTTCGAATGTGACGCAGAGTGGGTCCTACTACGAGTACCACTGTATTCCTCATACTGTCTATCCAAAGCCTGTGTGATAGCACCATCTATGATTGCTTTTAGTTCAGCGCCCGTTAATGTAATCTGGGCGTTCTCATTTGGCTCCACTGGATGGCTATTTACTTCATTTGATTCAGCCATATGAATTGAACTGTTGCAGAAAACAAGAACAATATTTTACTATGGAGTTTATTATGGAATTGTCTTTCATTGCAATTCATTAGCCATGGTACAGAGACCATATTTGGTTAATTTATAAATCATATTTATTTAGGATTCTTATTATAATTTATCCTAATTATAAAACATTCATAGTTTTATTTGTGGCACAAAAAGCCTAGTCACGTGGACATTCTTAACTTAATCTATGATTTCAGAGAATCAAAACATTAAAGTATATTGGCACAATAGGCCTAGTCACGTGGACAATATAAATTATAAGCTATGATTTCAGAGAATCAAGGCTTTTAAGGTTCGAACCTAGTTCATTACCTTTATTTGACAGGGAGTCAATGCTACCACTGTCTTTTGGCTCATATAGAAATGAGCAAGGCCCGTAGGCATTTTATTACCAACGTATGGTAAAAATATAATCATCTTTATTGATGATGTAGACCCAGGATTTAGAGATCATTAAACTGGGTTTGGAATCTTCTAAAGAATCCTTATACAAATGTGATTTTTAACGAGATCACTTCTGCCAGGAGTGTTAACATGTGTAAAAATGTTAACAGGAATTTGAACCTTTTAAACAGGTCTTACCATCTTGGCCCGGTCTTATATTTGACCCGAGGCTAGGTTTCACACTTAAGATTCTTATTAAAATTTTACATAGGCAGATTTATTTTAAAAAGGAAATGATTTTTTTTTTATTTATTTCATTTATAGTTTATATACGAACATAATGGCAACATGAAATTTATAAAATAACCATTCCATTAATTCATTTTTAGAATATTACACATTTGCCCTAAACGGGTCTTCCAAATACAAACTTACCCTCGCAGGGTTAAACAGATACTTACCCTCGCAGGGGTTAAATAACACACAGGCCCACGTAGGGGCTAGATATAATACATGTCCACGCAGGGACTACTTAATCAAACCATACACACTCACGTAGGGGTTTAAACCAAACATATCAAATACACCCACGCAGGGGCTTATACATCAGCAATAGAAGAATTCAACGATCCTTCTTGTTCTTCCCCTTGATCAGACCCATCAGTCCTTGGAAGAATGTTTGCCTTTCCCTACGATCCTCGTGTGCTTCCCTTTCCACCTGCTCCAACCTCTGCAAAATTTCCTCCCTATTTGGAGAAAATCGTGGTGGCTGTGACTGCGTCCTGATAATGGGTCTGGGAGGTATCGAGTATCCCTGAGTCGGGTAACTCACCCCCCAAGGGTCCCCATAGGGTCCTTGAGTGCCGTAGTTCGCTGCTACCAAGTACGGATCAGCCTCTCCGTAACCATAGTTATGATGCGTTGGGGGTTCAAACGGGTTGTAGCCCATACCACCCGGGTATGCTGGTATCGGGTTATCAAAACCCATTGGAGGCGGCTGCAGTACGGCAGGGTTAGAGGGTCCACCCATTTGCGGGTCCTCCTGGTATGGCGGGTAGTGACTAGCACTCGACTGTTGTGGGGAACTGAAATTGAAGCCCCCCGGTCGCACCGACATGCGTGCACCGGTTCTTCTATGCCTTGGCGGTTGAGGAGGTGCCGGTTGAACTGGTGGCGGTGGAGGTGGTGGCGTAACTGCCACAAAGCGGTGATCCTCAGATGAATCTTGATGACGCGGCTGTGGCTGTGGCTCCTGTTGCTGATGAGACTGCTGCTGCTGATGCTGCCCATGTGACGACGAGTGGTGCGATGGTGTATAATACCACTGGTGTTGATCAAACAGAGCTTGAAAACTATCTGGACCACCATAGGGTGATCCGTGGAAAGATGACCCGTCGGAGATCTCGATCGGGTGGTTCGGAGTGCCACTCGCAGGCATGACGGGGTCCGTATCCTCGTCCATGCCGTCAGCTTGATCACCGGAGAAGTGATCGTCTGGCCCAAGTGGGTTGAAACCCACGGGTTCTTGCAGGTAATCGGCCGGATTAAACTGGCCTCTAAAGATAGGTGTGGGGTCCCCATAGGAATGATGGGACAACGACCTCTGCAGTGGTATATATGAAGGTAGAGGGTTGTTAGGCTCGTCTCCTGAGTATGGTCCATATGCGTTTTGTACTGGCGGTGTTGAACTGTGCGAAACGGATCGCCTTGCTGGTTCGAACTGGTTGCGCCTGTTTCGGCGGGGGTCCTCGCTTTCCGTCGCAACTGGAGCTCGTGTATTAGACGGCCCTGCTTCATGGTCGTTGGGGGCGGCTACTGGCCTCTTTCCGCGTCCTCGCGTTCGGAAAAATCTAGGAGGCATCTTTGTTATACCTGTCAATAAAGCATGAGATAACAATAACAAAAATATAAAATTTAAAGGACAAAACAAAACCCGAATAAGGTGGAATTTGTCCTAGGTTATAAGTCTAGACTCGAAGGTTTAGATATGTGCAATTGTGTAACTGAGATTAAACACAAAAGGCTAGTGTTTAATTCACTCAGTGTTGGCTCTGATACCAACCTGTCACACCCCGATTTCCACGTGTCACCGGTGGGCCCGGTGGGGAGTATCGTTACGTGGTTGGCAACGTAATAGTCAAACAACACAATATAATAATGCACAGCGGAAGCAATTTAAAATAAGATACAACCGAATTTATTTATTGTAATCAAAGTCACAATATCCGGTGTTTATCCACAGTAGGATCGAAACAAAATAACAATTATGGTTCAACAGACTTCTGGCATCCTAAGCTTGCGAGACTTTTATTGATGCTTAGGAGACAATCCAGCCAAATTTCGTTTAGTACCTGCATTCAGTCTTTTTGGAAAAATACGTCAGTTTACACTGGTAAATACATTCAACTGACTCATTTTGGAAAATGATTGAAAATTGGTTTGGATGCATGTGGCATAAATCATTTTATTTAACTTGGGAGAATTATTTAATATTATAATCTTGTGAACGAATTACATGTTACTTATGCGTTCAGTAGCCCGGAACGTATCCGGGTTAAAGATCAATAGACACACCACTTTAAGTGAGTTATACACGGGAGTACGCCTACACCCCGTGCTCAGGTCGTGGCCATCTCGTAAGATGATGCCAGGGATATCCGGGACATGGTCATTAACCCCCCAAAGGCTGTAAAGTAAACAAATCTGTTTAAAACGAGCCGATCAAATTATTCAAATACCCACTAAGCGTGGAGATTTGATGCCCGATCAAGCGGTACGCTATGTACCGTAACCCAAGCCCGTATCGGGAAAATAAGTTAAAAGTATTTACCTTGATGCAAAGTATAGTCACAAAAAGCAAATAGCAAGTATCTTTTACTGGTTCTCCTAATCTGGAACGGAGGTTAAATATAACCTATTAGAATGCTAACGGGTCTTTTATTAAGCTTAAGCTTAGACCGGCTAGTTTCAAGATACGGTTCGTACGCACGATTAAGCGAAGACCGGATAGAATGTGATTCAGACCCGACAAGTTTGAAGACTTGTTTAATATGGGTTTATTATTCACATTCTGGATTTTGAGATAAAACCGATAAGGTTTGACCCGTTTCGGCTAATTTATGTAAACTTGTTACATAAACCGAGCCGAACGCGTAGTATGCGTAACGGGTATCCGTAAGAGCCATATACAGGTTTCCTAAGTTAATATGCTTCAAATATGTCGTAACATCAGTAGGATGTCTTTCGTTATGCCCCGAACTAATTTAAACACAAACTATGCCCCGTAGGGGTAGTTTGGTCATTTTAAAGTTTGTAAAAGAGTTTAATTGTTTAACTGAGTTACAGGTCTGATGTAAACAGCAAACATACTCATTTTGATGGGTTATAACAGTAGGCTAAGGCATATATGTGAAATTTATCATATTTAACCAAACTATGCCCCGTAGGGGTATTTTGGTAATTTCACATAAGCCGAAAAGCTCAAAAACGAAGTCTGAGTTTATCAACCTTTGCTTACTATTAAAATATCATAATTTGCCTCATATATCAGTAGGTATCAACCCGGGTATGTCCAATATGATTCTAAGACATACTATGCGTTAAAAACGCTAATTATGGCGATTAAAGGCCATTTCCGGGTTCTATACTTAAATCTGATATTTTTATATTTCCAGTAGGCTTAAAATAATTTATTAATCATATATGATCAGTAGTAAAAGGTTTGGAGTCGTTTAGATAAGTAAAACTCATTTTATGGCCCGTAAGGGCAAAACCGACAATTACCGGATTAAGCCTACGACTACTAGTTATGCTCAGCCTAAAATTAATTAAAAATCTTTAAAAATCTCAAAATAATATATAACATCAGTGGGTAAAAGATTTGATACCAAAAAGTATGTTTAACTAGGCTATACGCTAATTACGCCATTTTATTAACATAAAGCTTTAATTTAGCGACAATGAGCATAACTCTTAATCTACAAGTCAAACTGATGTCAAACTTTGCACACAAGTTTATATATCAGTAACTAAGGTTTCTACACTTTTACATTTTCATAAATCATGATTTAAGGTAATAAGGGCATAACGGTCAACGTATGAGCAATTAACGGAAATATGCATATTAATTGGATAACTAGTGAACCAAGGTGTATGATCACAGAGGGTTGTTCTAACATATATCCTAATCCAATTAAAGCTCTGAGGCATTTCTAAAATATGCCCAAACGGGTCAGAACTGAAAGTCAACGGAAAAGTCAAACTATGTGACCTTCGGTTCCGAACCGGGTCTAAACAGGAAATAGTCGGGTTGAACATGTTGGGACATGTTCTTACACTTATTTCTAAGTTATAACAATGTTCAAACATGTTATACATGTTCTAGATAACTAATTATGCATAAAAGACATTTTAAGCATTATGTTGACTTTTTAAGTAAAGGTTTGACCCGACATTTAACCTGCTTAGGATGGTGATCAGGGGAAACCCTTTTGGGGTTTTATTACCCACATAAATACCATTCTAAAACTACTTTTAATTCGAGATAAGACTGAGTCATTAGTGACTAATCTCGAAGTCAAACCGTAATTACGACGGTTTGACTTTTAGCTAATTAACTAAGCTAAAAGCAATTAGAGAAAGATTAGATTACTTACTGAAGTCCTATGCACGAGATAAGATCACTTGGAAGCAAGCTTGAGCTCCAGAAATGATCCAAGAGTGCAGGAGAAGTTGTGAGGAAAATGTGTAACATTGAAGGCCTTTTATACTTGTTCAAACACCACAACTAGTTGACAACAAGGTCTATGATCCATCCACAACTGATTAACACTTGTTACTAGTGCCTAGGGAAGTCTAGGGGTCATCCACAAGTGAGAAATACTGGTTTAGTGGGTTAGAAACGCGCACAACAGGCAACAGCCCGTTTTTTTTTGGTGCTGGGCACACCCCTGCGCATCGTAGGGGTATTATGCCTACGGTGCGCAGGCTCTTATCAGGGGCTGTTTTGCTTGTTTCTTCATTAATTCGAAAGGGTAACCCACTTGCACGACTTTGGGGCCTCAATTTACATTTAGGGACCTTCACAAAGTGCCTAATACTGTATGATACCCCACCACATTGGTTTGTTTGCTTTGGATCCAATAACAAGACCCGAAAACAAAGGTTTACCATTCTTTTTCTTCGTAGGAGTCCACCACTTTAATCATAGATCAGTCAATGCTATTGTTTACTGAAATTTGGATCATGTATGAGATGTTTTCAATAAAATTTGAGTCTTGGGATTTATAACGAGGTCGTTCAGAGGTGCAAAAGTTAACATAACGACACTTTCAAATCCTGTCAAACATCTTTCTTAAATCCGGTTTTTACAACGCGTTTTGTCGTACTTGACACGTGTCGTTTTAATATTTAACCCGCATTTTCGAGGTGTTACAATCATCAAACTTGTTTTAATGTTCAAACAAATCACCAACATAAAACCCAAGATTAACTAGTGTTCTCCTTGCCAAAATCTCCCCAAAAGTTCACCAAAATTCGTCCACCAAGAAGTAGTAACCGAAAACCAATGATAAGTCTCCATAAATCCCCTCAAAATGGTCATTAAATGCGTGAGTTACATGAAAACATCAGTCGGAGCCGTAACCTACGGCTCCCAGCCGTAGGTTACGGCAAGCAGTGAGTCTTACGGCCAGGAGCTCCTGTCTTACGGCTGGCAATGTTGAAAACTTGTTTTCAGCATAACTTTTTCATTTCAACTCCGTTTTCTTCACCGTTTTCGCCTACGTTCTCGTAATTTCATCCTCTATCATGTGATATTCTTAGTTCTTTAATTCCAATATTTTATTTTTTATTGATGCTCCAAATTCCTTCCCTTTTAAGCTCCATTTACACCTGCACGCCCAAACAACTAGTAGTTACCAAGTTCAAACAATTAAACGTGTAAAGCATGGGATTTTAATCTTTTTAAGGTACTTAAGGGTTGTCCTACGGACCACCCGTCACGCACGATTATCCTAATGCAGTTAAAGGCTGTATTTAGGATCCTAAGTATAATGGTAGATGTACCATACATCCGTTCCTAAGGTTTCTAACGTTTTCACGTTAGCTAAGGCTTTGGCATCCTCATGTCACTAAGTTTGGATAGTCGCCAGTATGGGCCATACTCCAGTTTACACAAGATCCTTTGGGCTTGTCCCCAGTTTTCGGGCTTGTCCCCAGTTTTTTTGGGCTTGTCCCCAGATTGTTGGGCTTGTCCCCAGATACTAACATCCTCTTTTACAATTGCCTTAGTCCCAAGTTATGTCTCATTTCAGGTTTCCAAATCTAAACAGTTAAGGATCCTGGATCCTAACTTTCTACAGGTGTCTATCCTTTGTTTGTCACAGTTGTAAGTATCAAGGATATAGGATCCTAACTTGGATTCTCTGGTATGATCCTTATTTATTTTAACATTATTCTTAGTTTATTGATCATACCCTTATTTTTTATAACAGGATATATGATCCTAAAATTGTATCACTTTTCAAACTTCTTGACTAAAGGATATTTGATCCTTGATCATATCCTGATCTTTTATAACATAAACTGATTTTTGTACTTTCACTAATAACTTGTAAGTTTAAAACATTGTACAATAACAGTTGAAAGACAAATGCATACAAGATAAACAACACAAAGATAGTCAAAAGGTTAAAGTTTTATTTATTTATCATAGTTAACCCTTTTAAAGGTTGTCAAAATTGCCTACCCAAACATCTACCAGCAAAACGTGGCCCATCCGCTTGGGTAGGCGAAGGGTGTCCATGTTTATAAGGTTCGTTAAGTGCAGGAAATTAAAAGATGTGGGGCATCAAAGGCTTCATCCTCCACAAACAGAAGGACCCATCCACCTTTGCTACCCCCTATTGTCCCAAGGATCCATGATCCTTAAACCTAAATACTATTGTTTAGTTACAGACCATCATTGTTTGAAACATAACAACCAAAAACTAAAACCATAAAAAATGGGCTCCGGCCGCGTCTAGAAATATCCATCATCGCCCATTGATGCAGCTTACACCTTCGCTGCCTCCACCACCTTGTCTCCATCACCATCTTCTGCCACCTCAGTATCCTTCAGCCCACTGCCTCCGGCTTCACCAGCTGCTGCCCCCTCGGATCCATCCTCGTCATCCAGCTCTGCCAGCCTCTGCTTCCAAGCCTCCTGGTCCTATTTGGACCTGTCAAAGGCAGGATCCTCAGCCCCCTTAGCCATTTGGAGCTTGATCTTCAACATGGCGATAGTAGCGGAAAGCTTAGCCCCTTCCATGACTTTTGCCTTCTCTTGCTGGGCTGTGATCTGAGCCAAGACCAGTTCCTTTTGCAGCAGGTTCACCTCTTTTTCAAGGGAAGAGATCTTTTTATCTTTGGCAAGGAACATTTGCTGGAAGTCCAGGTTTTTCTGCTCAGCTTCTGCCAGATGTTGATCAAGAAGGATCTGAACCTCAGCAAATTTCTGCACAAAGGGAGAAAACAGTCAGGATCCTTTATCCTCAGTAAGGAAAGCTCAGGTTTAAGGATTTAGGATCCTTACCTCGGAAATGTATTCCTGGAGCTGATGTTCAATGAGAGGGAGGCCTTCAGTGGGCTCAGCAGTCTTCCTCATCTTGGCACTCTTACCCCTTGTGTTCATGCCCTTAGGATTCGGGATGCTTGGACTTACAGCCAGCTCCTTTTTGATGGACCTTGAGGAAGCATACTATTGGAGATCGCTCACGCTGAACTTGGAAGCAGACTTTGAGGATTTTCCGGCACCTACAAGCATAACAAGCAGATAAGTATTCATATTTTTACCAAATATTTATATATATATATATATATATATATATATATACATGTGTGGATACTTACTTGACATGGTGGATGAAACTTCTACTGGATCCTTTGATTTTGGTGGATAGGTTCTGATTGTAGGGTCAAGCTTCCAGAAAGCTTCAATTCTCTCTCGGGTGGTGTTTTGGTCAAAAAATCAGACGAGGATAATGTAACCAAACTCTCTGTTAAGGGGTGTGATGCTTGAATTGGTTTATAGCAATAAGGATCACTATGAAAAATAAATGACAAGTGACACAGGGTTTATACGGGGAAAAAGCCCTTGATCAAGAGTTGATCTTCGGCACAAAAAACCCCGGGTGATGGGAACTACCGATCACCAACTCAAATTAAACAAGTAATGTGTTACAACTTCGGATGATAGCGAGCTAAATACAAAGATCACTATAGTGTTCTGTGTAAAAAGTGTACGAAATTGCTAAGTGAATGAACGAGAGCTGTTGTGAGCGGTTGTCAGAGTGTGTGTAGCCAAAAATAGCAAAAAGTTGTGTCTAATTAGCTCGCTACCCCATTTAAATCAGAAAATAACTAGCTTAACTAACTATCCGCATTTCGTGCCTTCTCCCCACGTTCTCCATAACGTTCACAAATGGTCCAGCACGTGCAGAATTGTAGGGAATATTCTCCAGGAATGTCGCCATGACCAAGTCCAATCCGGCACTCCTGCAAAAAAATATCGAATTCAAAGTGAACAATCATTAGTATAAGGATCCTTAGAATGATCCATGATCCTGATCCTGAAGCACTTCTGAGGATCACTAACTGACACAGAAGTAAGGATCACCAAACAGGATAATATTTGAGGATCACGGGTCATTTAGAAATCCACCCCTAACAATTGCCCCCAAAATATAAGGAGTTATATCGTAAATAAACGATTTATATTTTTTCGATCTTATCCCCAACAAACTAACGGATAACTAGCTGTTAGAGACGGACTAGCCGTTGCAAAGCTGACGTCACTGAAGTGACAATCCTGCAAATCATCATTATAAATAGGATTTAGACATAGGATCAATATGCATTTAAATCCAAAGAAACTCCCTTTATATTCTCGGTCGAAGATTAATCAGGTATCTCCTCTTTTATTTCTCCTTCTCTTACTCTGTTTTTCTTTCTTTACCAACATCAATGATGCTCCGGTCCTCCCCTGCCAAGGATCACCAAAAGGATAGCCCCTTGAAGAGTCAAGGGATTATCAAAGACTCCATACATGAGAGATGTTGCTTTAACGGTGCTCAAATAGATAAGATTCGTCACTGCTTTCCGGCGAATGCCTTTTTCAAACCCTTCGATCCCACGGTTCTGGGCGACTATGCTTCTGAAACATGGGTTGCCTTTCTAGTTACTCCATTCACCATAGGATACACCTATCCCTTTCCAGACCTTACACAATCCTTCTTTTCCCTTACCGGAATCTCTTACATCCAAGCTATGCCGATGATTTGGAGGGTCTTGTATACCCTGGAGAAGATCATAGAGCAGGAAGGGGTTGATTTAGGAATGTCAGAGCTGACACAGATGTATGATCTCACGACGTTTGGATCACATCGATATCTGTTTAAGTGAAAACCCGGCGAAGAACACCCCATTTTTAAAGCCACCAAGAATGACACAAATTGGAAACGACGCTTCTTCTTTGTCAGGAGGGATACCATTCCAAACGGAAAGCATTTACCCAGGAAGCAGCAATGGTAGGACGGAGGATCCTGAGAAGGATCATCAGGTAATTTGGTTCTTGTGAAAGGATCACTAACCTCTTTTTGTCTTGTGTTATACAGCTATTTCTGTTTCGCACCTCATCAAAACACCCGCAACCAAGGATAGGCTTGCTGCTTTTTGGAAGCTTGATCCTGAAATAAGGTCATTCAAGATAGACACCCAAGACTCACAAGAAGTATCCTCAGGTTCCATCACCATGTCAAGTAAGTATCCTGCTTTTGTATAGTTGAATATTAAAAGAAATAGTTATATTGAAATAGGATAAGGATACTTATCTTGCTTTAAATGTGTAGGTGCCGGAAAATCTTCCAAGCCTGCCTCCCAGTTCAACACGGCCGACCTTGATGTTGTTCGATCCAGGAAGAAGAGGGCCACTACCAGTCCTAGCATCTCCATTCCCAAGGCACCCACTAAAGGAAGGGGTGGCAAGAAGAGGAAAACTTCTGACACAGAGGACCTATAAGGCCTACCACTGATCCGCCACCAGTTCCTCGAATACTTCAATGAGGTAAGGATCACCAATTCTGCCTAGGTATCCTACTCATTTGAGGATCATCTGATCTTGAATTGTTTTGTCTTTTTCTTTGCAGAAATTTGCTGAGATTGAAGATTATGTGGGAAGCGTCGAGGAGCAGGATAGGAAGATTGCTGACCTCCAACAAGTTGCAGTGCTTAAAGATCTCAAGATTGCTGATCTTGAAAAAGCCCTACAAGATGCCAAGACTAAAACAGCTAAAATCCTGATCGACATTGACTATGAGAAGCATGATCTCATAGAAGGTGCAAAGGTCTCTGCTGCCATCACAATGTACCAGACAAAACTAAAGATGGCCCAGGAAGCTCAAGATCCTAACTTCGACAGAAGCAGCTGGGATGTTGAGGGCTGGAAAGCAAGGTTGGCTGATCTTGAAGATGATGAGGAGGCTGAGGAGGTTTTGGCGATCGAGGCTGGAGGTACTGGGAAGGATCTGGTGAAGGATACTGAAGCTGGAGGGGATGAAGATGCAGCGAAGGTGTAGGCTGCACAATTGGGCAATGATGGACATTCCTAGACGTAGCCGGAGCCCAATTTTTAAATTTGGTAGTAGTTTTTTTTGTGGTTGTGATGTTTTTAAAACAATGATGGTCTGTAATAACTAAACAATAGCTATTAGGGTTAAGGATCATGTATGATCCTTTGGACAATAGGTTGGATTACAACTGGTGGAGGGATCCTCTGTTTGGGGGATGAAGCCATTGTGATCCTGCCATCTTTTTAATTCCTGCACTACTAAGACCTTTAGACAATGGAAACCCTTTACCTACCCCAGCGGACAGGCCACGTATTGCTGGTAGATGCTCGGGGTAGGTAATTTTGACAACCTTCGATGGTTAAGCTTTTGTTAATAAAATAACCTTAATCTTTTTTGGCTTATCTTGTGTTGATATCCTTGTTGTTGTTTTATTTTTCAATTGTTTTGATTTACACTTGTCTGAGTAAGAAAAGTTGAACAACTTAGATAAAAAACTTAGGATATAATGCAGGATCAAATATCCCATAGTTGAAAAATTCCAAAAAGTGGTATATTTTAAGGATCATGAGTTCAGTTGTCAAAGTATTAGGGTTATTCAAATAATCAATGAATAAAATCAAAATAGTTAAGGATCATACCTGAGGATCCAAGTTAGGATCCTAACTCTTAATATTATTATAACCAGGATAATCACAGAACAAACCTTAGTAAAAGGTAAGGATCAAGGATCCTTGGTTGTTTAACTTCAAAGACCTGAAATAGAACACAACTTGGGACTAAGCCATTAAAAGATAAAGGTTAGCAACTAGGGACAAGCCCAAAGGATAACTGGGGACAAGCCCAAAGGATAACTGGGGACAAGCCCAAAGGATAACTGGGGACAAGCCCAAGGATCGTATGTTAACTGGAGTATGGCCCTAACTGGCGACTATCCAAACTTAGTGGCATGAAAATGCCAAAACCTTAGCTAACGTGAAAACGCTAGAAACCTTAAGAACGGATGTATGGTACGTCTACCATTATACGTAGGATCCTAGGTATAGCCAGTACAATGGAATTATCAGCCCCTAAAACGAGTACTGGTCCCACTGCCATGAACTATACCAGGATCATCGTGCGCTACTGGCGGAACTGGGGTCAAACCCAAGGATAACTGGGGTCAAACCCAAGTAACTGGTTGCTTGTGTGGATAATCATGCTTTTGCTAAGAGTACCTGAACCTTCAAAACTCAAAATCTCGTGAAATGGGGATAAAGGATGCAAGATCCTTATCCTTATGTGAGAAAGTAAGGAAATGAAATAGTTTAAGATTAGAACGTTACCAAAAATGAGGATCATCTGTGCTTTAAGGATCCTTTAAGGATGTTTATCATGTGAGGATCATGGATCCTTATCACATGAAATATCTCTTCAAATGGACAGCATTCCAAGCTCTTGGTAGTAAGTCACCTTCCATTGTTAGCAATCGATATGCCCCCTTTCCTGCCTCAGCTTCAATCAAGTAAGGGCCTTCCCATTTTGCTGCCAACTTTCCATCAGCAGGATTGGTGGTATTCTGAAATGCTTTCCTTAGTACCATATCACCAACTTGGAATTTCATGATCCTCACATTTTTGTTGTATGCACCGGCCATTCTTTGCTGATAACTGGCCATCCTCATCCTCGCCAAATCTCTGATTTCTTCTATAGTATCCAGGTCTTGAACCAAGTTCTCATCATTTTCCTCAGGATCACGAATACTGGTTCTAGCAGTTGGAACCACCATTTCTGTAGGGATCACTGATTCTGCCCCAAATACCAAAGAGAATGGAGTTTGGCCTGTAGCATTCTTAGGAGTTGTCCTATCAGCCCAAAGCACATAAGGTAATTCTTCTGCCCAATTCCCTTTCTTGGATCCAAGCTTCTTCTTCAAATTGTTGATGATGATCTTATTGGAGGATTCTGCCTGACCATTAGCTTGTGGGTGGACTGGTGTTGATGTTATCATCTTAATCCCCCAGCTGTCACAAAAGTTAGTGGTTCTGCCCCCAATGAATTGGGAACCATTATCACATATAATTTCAGAAGGAATACCGAATCTAGTTATAATATTTCTTTTAATGAAGGATATAACTTCCTTTTCTCTGACTTGTGCAAAAGCTTCGGCCTCTATCCACTTGGAGAAGTAATCAGTCATAGCAAGCATGAATACTTTTCCACCAGGTGCCTTAGGGAGCTTACCAACTATATCCATACCCCATCTCATAAATGGCCAAGATGAGGATATAGGATGCAAAAATTCAGCTGGTTGATGAAGGATATTGTTGTGTCTCTGACAAGGATCACATCTCTTAGCATACTCCACAGCATCTCTCTTCATGGTTGGCCAGTAGTATCATGTCCTCAGGATCCTTGAGAATAACGCCCTGCCCCCAGTGTGATTTCTACAATCTCCTTCATGGAAGTCTTTTAAAACTTCTTGGATTTCAGGATCCTCAATGCATCTTAAGTATGGTCCTGCAAGAGATCGTCTATACAACATATTATTTAAAATTGTGAATTGAGATACCTTAATTTTGAAAGCCCTAGGGTTTTCTCCTGTAGGAATCTCTCCATGTTGTAAATATCTCATGATTGGGAGGGTCCATGATCCTGAATGAGTTTGAGTATCCTCACTAGGGATAATTGCAGAATCCTCTCCTATCTCCATAACCACATGATCCTCGATAGCCGGGGTCAGGATATGGATAATAGGGATCTTGATATCCTCCGGGATCTTCAAGGATGATCCTAAATTGGCTAGTGCATCTGCCTCTGCATTCTCTTCCCTTGGTACCTGTGTCAAACTAAAGGATACAAAAGAGAGTGTCAATTCTTTGACTAACTCCAAATATTTGATTAGCTTTTCACCTTTAACAGCATAGGATCCATTAAAGTGATTAGTGATTAACAAAGAATCTACATGTACCTCAAGATACCTGATCCTCATATGCTTAGCAATTTGCAAGCCAGCTATCAAGGCTTCATATTCAGCCTCATTGTTAGTGGTTTGGAACTCACAAGCTATCGAATGGGGTATTATGTCCCCCTGTGGCGATTTTAGTAGTACTCCAAGCCCTGTTCCTTTGACATTTGAGGATCCATCAGTATAGAGTATCCAATGATCCTTGGTTTCTTCTAGCTGCTGGACTTCTAATTCAGCCTCTTTTTGAAAATCACTACTGAAATCTGCCACAAAGTCAGCTAATGCTTGGGATTTAATGGCTGTCCTAGGCTCATATCTTATATCATATGCACTTAGCTTCACTGCCCACTTAGCCATCCTTCCTGACATTTCAGGTTTCCTGAGGACATTCTTAATTGGAAAATTAGTTTTAACGATAATAACATGAGTTTCAAAATAATGTCTTAATTTGGTGGATGCCAACATCAAGTAAACTCTTACTTACATAATAGACAGGATGTTGTGTACCTTCGTGATCCTTAACAAGGACGGCACTTACTGCTTTTGAGGATACCGCAAGATATAAGGATAACACATCTCCTTTTTCTGGTTTCATCAAAGCCGGGGCCGAGGATAGGTAATCCTTAAGAGCTCTTAAGGCACTTTCATGCTTCTCAGTCCACTCGAATTTCTTGTTCTTCCTTAGGATATCATAGAATTCCTTGCACTTTTCTGAGGATTTGGATATGAATCTGTTTAAGGCTGCAATCCTGCCTGTTAACCTCTAAACATCCTTAGCATTGGCAGGTGACTTGATGTTCACTATAGCTTTTATCTGTTCTGGACTGGCTTCAATGCCTCTCTTTGTCACCATATATCCTAAGAATTTACCTGCTTTAACACCAAAGTGACATTTTGAAGGATTAAGCTTCATATTATATTTATCAAGGATATTGAATGCTTCCTCCAAGTCTCTTAGGTGATCCTCAGCCTTTATTGATTTTACCACCATATCGTCTATGTAAACCTCCATAGTTTGTCCAATCTGATCCTTGAACATCATATTCACTAGCCTTTGATAAGTTGCACCTGCATTTCTTAGTCTGAACGGCATAGTAATATAGCAGTATATACCAGTTGGAGTCATGAAGGCCGTATCCTCTTGATCGGATGGTTCCATTTGAATTTGTTGAAATCCAGATGAAGCATCCATAAAAGTTAACAGTTCATGACCCGCAGTTGCATCCATCATGGAGTCAATGTGGGGTAATGGGAAAGGATCCTAGGGACATGCCTTATTTACATCGGTAAAATCGACACATACCCTCCACTTTCCGTTTTTCTTTTGAACAACAACCACATTGGCCAACCATCTTGGATATTTGACCTCTCTAATCATACCTGCTCGGAGTAGTTTCTCTACCTCCTCCTGGATAATGGCATTTCTTTCTGGTGCAAATTTCCTTCTCCTTTGATGGATTGGTTTGAAGGACCTATCAATGCCAAGTTTGTGAGTGATTACATCTTTAGATATGCCTGTCATGTCTTCGTGTTTCCACGCAATGGTAGTCTTTCTCCTTTTGAGGAAGGATATGAGGTCTTCCTTCATTTCGCCAAGGATCCCTGATCCTATATAAACTATAGATTCAGGATCATCAGGATCCATAAGGATTTCTACTATATCCTGTTCTCTTGCCTCCAAGACATCCCTTGGAGGACACTTTCATTGCTATTGCTCCCTAGACTTTGATGCTGGTTTCATTGATGAGGTGTAGCAGTTCTTAGCCTCTTGCTGATCACTATCAATCTTCACTATTCCCCAAGGACTAGGAAGCTTCACACATTGATGATAAGTGGATGGGACTGCCTTTATATCGTGTATCCAAGGCCTTCCAAGGATCACATTACAACAAGATAAACAGTCAATAACACAAAACTTTTGGTAAGAATGTAGGCCTTCGATATAGATTGGGAGTTTAATGTCCCCTAGAGTATTCTTGGTCTCGCCACTGAATCCCACGAGCACAGAGGATCTTGGTATGATGTCGGATTCAGGGATGTTCATCTTCTTGAGAACATCTAGCTGGATAATGTTCACAGAGCTTCCTCCATCTATAAGGATCCTGCGAACAAAATGGTTAGAAATAAAAAGAGTGATAACCAAACCATCATGATGAGGATCCTGGATGTCAACACGATCATCCTCATCAAAAGTTATAACTTTTCCTTCGGAGACACTGGATATTCGAATGGGTCTATCTCCATTATCCATCTTGGTTTCCTTCGCATGTCTTTTGGCTGCGGAGAAGGATGTTCCACAAATGTCTGATCCTCCAGATATAAAGTTTATAATTTGTGCATCTGCTGGAGGGGCTGGAGCTTTCTCTGGGATCCTTTCAGGATCCTGAGTCCTTGACTTCTTTCTCCCCAATAATTCTTTCAAGTGCCCCTTGCTCAACAAGTATCCAATTTCTTTTCTCAATGCGATGCATTCTTCTGTGAGATGCCCAAAATCTTCATGGTATGCACACCACTTTGATTTATCTTTAGTTGCAACTGGTCTATCATTTTTTCTGGGCCATCTAGCTTTATCACCTAAATTCTGCATCACAAGGATTAGTTCATTGTTATCAACAGAAAAACAATATTCAGATATTGGGGGATAATCCTCATCATCCTCTTCTTGTTCAACAGCATGCACATTCTGGTTATCGGATTTATTATAAGATCTGAACTTGTTGTTCCTGAATGAGGATCCTTGCTTCTCTTGCTTTGAGGATCCTGCTAACCTCTCCTGGATCCTTTTGTCATCCTCTAGCCGGATGAACCTAAGGGCCCGGGTTCTTACCTCATCTAGATTCCTGCATGGTGTCATAACAAGATCATCATAGAATAACGAATCCCTAAGCAATCCCATTTTGAAGGCTTCAACAGCCGTAACTATATCCAGGTTAGGAATATCTAAGGATTCTTTACTAAATTTAGTGATATAATCCCTTAATGATTCATTATGACCCTGGGTTATCCTATACAGATCACTAGTTAAACGCTCAAATTTCCTACTACAAGAAAATTGGTTATTAAATAGGTTAACTAGATTAGCAAATGAGGTAATAGAGTAAGGAGGAAGACTTAGCAGCCATTTAAGAGCCGATCCAGTAAGAGTGGATCCAAATCCCTTGCACAGGCATGCTTCCTTTAACCTTTCTGGGATGGGATTGATCTCCATCCTTTCCCTGTATTGAGCTATGTGTTCCTCAGGATCCGTTGAACCATCATACAACTTCATGGTAGGTACATGGAACCTCTTGGGTATCTCAGCATCACAGATTGGTGGTGCAAAACGAGATATCTTGTGGCACCCATCTGCAATCTCTGGGATAGGCTTGACCACTCCTGGGACACTTGATATCATGTCCTTCAACTTTTGCAATTCTCTAGCCATGGCATGATTGATACCTGTATCCTGTATAAGACCATGGTTAGTAGGATAAGAATTATTAAAAGTGTTACCTCCTATCGGATTCAAGTTAGGAAGATTAGATGTTAATCCATATTGTAGAGGCTCTGGAATGACCGATGGACCAGTAGAAGCAATGGTTTGCATTGGAATGAAATCTCCCTGATGGATGTTGGAACTCCCTGATTGCAAACTCCTTAAGGATCCATGAAACTGGGAGGATCCTTGAACCTGTGAGGATCCTGGGACGCAGGAGGATCCTTGAACCTGTGAGGATCCTAGAACATAGGAGGATCCTTGAACCTGAGAGGATCCTTGGAATTGAGAGGATCCTTGAACCTGGGAGGATCCTGGAACATAGGAGGATCCTTGAACCTGGGAGGATCCTGGAACATAGGAGGATCCTTGAACCTGAGAGGATCCTTGGAATTGAGAGGAAACTTGAAACGGCCAAAACCCTTGAATCTGCTGCGCTCCTGAGTATCCTCCTGAGCTGGCGAAGGATCCTATATGCTGAGGATGGGATCCTGCTGGTTGAAAGTGTAACCCTGAAGCCTGAGTTATTGCTGATGACCCGTAATGCACTCCTTTTGGTCCTCCAACATATTGAACGTCTGGAACCGCTGAAGGCTGAGAAGTTATAACCGGAGTATCAAAATTCAAAGATCTGGGCATTAGTGGGGAATGATCCTCTGCCGATCTCTTCTGTTTCTTGATGTCTCCAATTTCTCTAAGGATCCTTTCATTGGTCTTGTCTTGCTGCTGGATATGCTCCTTCATCTGCAAAATCAGAGTAAACAAGTCACTAGTAGTAGGAGTATAAGAAGCAGAAGAAGTTGGAGGTTTTGAGAAAATGGGAGTTGGTTTCTTCTCGGCATTTTTCTGAGGTCCAGAAGGTGGTGGAGGCAAAGGTGGAATGCCCTGGGATGAATTGACCGTAGACATCGCACTGGAGGTATTCTTTGATGATGAAGCCATCTGCTCGTATGCAATGAACCGGAATGATCACAAAGATGAGAATTTCTTAGAAATGAAGCACCAATTGCCCCACGGTGGGCGCCAAACTATTTTGGTCAAAAAATCAGACGAGGATAATGTAACCAAACTCTCTGTTAAGGGGTATGATGCTTGAATTGGTTTATAGCAATAAGGATCACTATGAAAAATAAATGACAAGTGACACAGGGTTTATACGGGGAAAAATCCCTTGATCAAGAGTTGATCTCCGGCACAAAAAACCCCGGGTGATGGAAACTACCGATCACCAACTCAAATTAAACAAGTAATGTGTTACAACTTCGGATGATAGTGAGCTAAATACAAGGATCACTATAGTGTTCTGTGTAAAAAGTGTACGAAATTGCTAAGTGAATGAACGAGAGCTGTTGTGAGCGGTTGTCAGAGTGTGTGTAGCCAAAAATAGCAAAAAGTTGTGTCTAATTAGCTCGCTGCCCCATTTAAAACAGAAAATAAATAGCTTAACTAACTATCCGCATTTCGTGCCTTCTCCCCACGTTCTCCATAACTTTCACAAATGGTCCAGCACGTGCAGAATTGTAGGGAATATTCTCCAGGAATGTCGCCATGACCAAGTCCAATCCGGCACTCCTGCAAAACAATATCGAATTCAAAGTGAACAATCATTAGTATAAGGATCCTTAGAATGATCCATGATCCTGATCCTGAAGCACTTCTGAGGATCACTAACTGACACAGAAGTAAGGATCACCAAACAGGATAATATTTGAGGATCACGGGTCATTTAGAAATCAACCCCTAACAGGTGGTAGGTGATTCTTGAATATGTGACAGAGTTATAGCTGCAAAGACAAAAGTAAAGATCCGTTGTCTTCAAAAGAAAAGAAAAATCCTTACCGCATATCCTAATCTAAGGATCCTATATCCTACCATCGGTGTTCCACTTTTTGGGAAGTTGTTTCCAATCTGGAACAGAATCCCTCCTCATGAAGAAGAATTGATTCCTCCAGTTAGTGTCGTTTTTGGTGGCTTTCAAGATTGGGTGAGGCTGGTCAGGTTTGGATTTGAAAAGGTATCGGTATGAACCATGACTCACAAGATTGTATAACTGGCACAATTCAGACATCCCTATGTCGATACCCTCTTGCTCAACTATGTGCTCAAGTGTATATAGGATCCTCCACACCATTGGCATGGCTTGTATGTAGCATAAGCCAGTAAGTGTGAAAAATCCCTGTGTGTGAGCAGGGAAAGGGTAGGTGAATCCGATCAGAAAAGGGGTTGCAGGAAAGGTGATCCATGTATCTGATATGCAGTCACTTTTGGTGGAAGAGTCGAAGGGCCTGAATACGGTGCCGTCAGGAAAACAGGGGCGTAACCGATCGATATTAGGGTCTGTGAATCGGCATAGCTCCATTGAAGGGTTTTTGGTTAAACCCTGACTCTTCTATGGGCTATTGTGATCAGGATTTTTGGCAGGTGAGGATCGAAGGGTCATCTTCGCCATCGATTTTGAAGAACAAAGGATCAGAAAGAAGAAGATAATAGAGAAGAGAGAAGGAGTTACCTGATGAGATCTTCGAATGTGGATTTAAAGGAGAGGATCTCGAATATAAATGCAGGATTTGATCCTTATCTTTAACCCTATTTATAATGATTATTGTTGCGGGAGATGATGATCGCTGACATCAGCACTGCAACGGCTATATCCTTTTGTAACGGCTAGTCCGAGAAATGTTGAAACATGACTATCTAATTAGATATCAACTAGTCATGTTTGGGGGCAATTGTTAGGGATAGAATTTCATAGCATATGGATCACGGATCCTCAAGTGTGGCCTGGATCACGGATCCTCGGTTTAGTTTGAATTAAGGATCCTCAGAAGACATTGCAGGACTAAGGATCCAGGATCCTCGTTATGATCCTAATACTAACAATTGTTTCCATCATTTTTGAACTTGTTTCGCAGGTGTATTCGAGTAGGACTTGGTCCAACCAAGATTCTAGGGGAATATGCTTGACATTTTTGCACGTGTATAAGCTCTTCGACCGTTATGGTGATTGTGGGGAGCTTGCACCTTATTCGGATAGTTTGTTAGTTAGATTATTTCTATTTTTAAAAGGGGTAACAAGCTTCATGATGATTAAAATTAGCAACACAACTGCACTACACTAGAACTCTCAAGAACTCTCTGCGATTACACACTTTTGCACTATAGGGATCCTTGTACCAAGCTTGTTATCATCCCGATTTGTAAACATTGTTTGTTTAATATAGTTGGTGATCAGTAGTTTCCATCACCCGAGGTTTTTTGTGCCGGAGATCATTCATTGATCAAGGGCTTTTTCCTTGTATAAATCCTTGTGTTCACCATTCATTTCATTCATTTATTGTTCATACATTTGTCCAATTAATCAAGCATCACACCTCACAAAATCAGATTTGGTTGCATTATCCTTGTGTGATTTTTGACCAAAACATTATGGATAAAGAGTCAAAAGTTTCAAAAACAGAAACAAAGGGGGATGAGCCTGTTTTAGATGCGTCCATATCTGTTGCTCAAACCTCTGTTGTTGAGCCAACTGCTCCTGGTGATCATGACACCACAACCGGTGTTGTGAAACACACACCAGCAAAATGCAAAAAGAAACCTGCCACATACAAAAAGCCCACCAAAACCAAACAAAATAAAAAGGTTCCTCTGGAAGATGAGATCCCAGAGGTTAATCCAGTGAGAACACAAATGTCACTTGAAACCACCGCTGCTACTTCCTCACAGTTGTTGGAAAGATCTAAACCCATCCAAACTTCTCATGTTGTAACAACCCGCACGTTCGTGCATTGTTACTACTCGATTTTACTCGTTACGCCTAGCACCAGATATTTGGATCATAATGTAGCTATCGCATACATCGCTATTTCGCAGTATTTTCGCATAATACGCATACTTTATCGCTATAACACATCGCATCACACACACCAACGCTCATGATGATGTTGAGTGAGGACGTATTCTACCCTCCTCAATGGTCGTGAGGTGTCGCAGAATAATGCATATTCGAAATGAAACCCGGTTATTGTATCGCAACGTTGAAATATGGATATTTATACGACCCTATGTGACTAATTATATTAAATATATGAATGTGGGTATGAAAATGTGTGACCAAACTATCGCAACGCTTAACGATCAAAACGAAACACCGAAACGCAACACGCCGGAGACCGCCGATCGAGTGATTGATCGATCGAGTGGCCACCCGATCGGATTGCCACCGTTCGATCGATCGACCTGAAGGGTAGAGATACTTCTCTGTTTTCAAAATGCTACAACGAAAACTTCAAAAGTTAAACCATCATACACAAACACATCTTCACCAAACGAGGTGACAATCCAATCGAATGGCCATCCGATCGGATGACCATCTGAACGGATTGCCACCCGATCGACTGGCCATACGATCGGATTGCCATCCGATCGGATTACCATTTGACGCTTGGTTCACTCGCCACCATTTAATGCACTGTTCGACGCTTACGCTATCAATCTGTAACCAAGCTGATCTCAGACGCGCTCCCTTCAATCCAACCAAGTTGTGTTTACTAACTGAACACCAACTGTGAGTATACTCAAACCCTTTTTTATCGCATTTTGGGTGTAACATACGTTCCTATTAGATCGAATTTATCAAAACAAATTATTCAATCAAACTATTTATCACTTGCGAATAACTGTTATGCATATTTATACGTGATGCTAGTTACATATGTGTTAGGACTTATACTCGCGAGGTCCCGCCTTAACTAGTATAGTACTATAGCACCCGACGGGGTCTAGTTAGGATGAATAGCAATCGCAATCGCAGCTCGAGTGACTTAGCTGGTAGTATCGGTCTTAAATGCATGTATGTTGAGGTATCTCGTTTATGTATTTGGTAATTCGCAGCACTTTTAACTATTTACGCTACACTATCTAAACTTGTATACTCGCCAATACTTTTGTATTGACGTTGTTTTAACGTATGTTGCAGGTTTAGTCGCAGTCTACATCAAATCAAGCTAGGAAGTCTAGAAACACACCAAAAAATCTAGGTTGTCGGATTTGTATTGTTTGAGAGAACAAGAAATTCGTGACAGCTTATGTGATTGTAATTGTTCATTAGTATGGGATAATGAACGCATTAAATACTGTCGCAATGTAGTTGTTGTGGATTCTCTTGAGCAATCTGATTCGCCTAGTGCCTCGCCCCGATGATTCCGCCATCAGTTGGGGTGTGACAGATTGGTATCAGAGCCATAACTATAAGGAATTAGGCCAGACTAGACCTAGTCCGGGTCAATGTCTTAGAAACGACCTAGTCTATAGTCTAGGTACCAACGGGCCGACTCGTGCGAACCCAGTAGGATTTGCACGGGCCTACTTGATACTATCGTTCGAATTCGCTAAAAGCTACTACTTCGCGTGAGCACCGCATACTACAACTTCACACGAAGAGCCTTTCCTAAGGCTAGAATATTACTTAGCCTTTCCTAAGGCCAACACAATACACACGTTTTCGAAAATACTCGCGTAACACAACCGAGTAATCCAGTCGAGATCAGGCGTGAAAACCAAGAACTCTCGATAAGATCGCTCACTCAGCGCATTTTTATAGCACGAGAACTTTTGTTAAGCTAGGAGTGACATCCATATCTCAACGAAAGTCTCCATTTCAAAATCCAGTGGAACTCCTGAATTTATTCGAAGAGCACAACCACAGTCAGGAGCGAAGTTATTAAGTCAGGGGTGAAACCCGTATCTTAATAAACCGTTCTGCTCTCTATGAAATGGTTTTCAAAAAGATCTCACCAAGGACTCGACTATAACGATGACTCGAGCCACGCGATGACCAGGAAGACGAATGCCATGAGCTGCATCCCAGTGGAAGCATAAGCCTTCTACGGCAACGCTCGTGCGCGAGCTGTTGGGTATAGTTGGGTTACCTTGGGCAGTCGACGCCTAAACACCCGAGGCACTCTACCTCTTTTCTAGCTTACGACTCGCCGATTTTACGCTCTATGGAATCTATTTACGCTTATGTGTTTACAATTTAAACTTTAGGCTTTATCGATTTCTTGATTTATCGATTTTCGCTCCCTGCTTTTGTAAAACACACAACTCGCACAGCCATCGCAATCTAAAACGACAACCGAATGTTCGCAACAAAGCTAATGTCTAATTACTCGCTTTCGCTCTCGCTCTCTCCCTCTTCATCGCGTCCTCGCGCATTCAACACCGACATGTGTGTGTGTAAGTATAAACTACAACTAACTATATGTACAAAACGAATCAATTGTGTGGGAATCTAGGAAATTCGTGTCTCCTATGTGGCTCCTATGTGAAATCTATTATATTAATCGCTACAAGTTTGATCGCGCTCAATCGCATCGCAAAACTCAAATAATCATTATGATCGAATCTCACTCCAAATCTCTCTCTGTCTAGATGCCTTCCAATGACTCTATCTCGAGACAAACAGCGAGGAAAAGAGCCAAACGAAGCGCCGAAAAGAGGATTGCCTCGCTTGTGGCCAAGGAAGTGGCCAAGGTCATTCCTCAAATTGTCGCTCAAGTGTACTCTCTCAGCAACTCTCGAACCCCGGAAGACATTAAGACGGAAGTTCCGCAATCCTCTTTCCTCTATAAACACTTCAAAGCATGTGGCCCGATGGAGTTCACAGGTGAAGGAAGTGTGTCCCAGCTACTCCAGTGGTTCGATTCTATCGAAGTCTCCCTTCGTCAAAGTGGGTGTCCCGATAGTTTCCGCACTACTTGCGCTACCGGAGTATTTCAATCGCGAGCACTCCACTGGTGGACAGCCGAACGTAACAAACGTGGGATCTCTGCAGCTTACGCTCTCTCTTGGGATGAGCTGAAAGAGCTCATGAAGAAAGAGTGCTGCCCTCCCCACGAAGTCCAGAAGCTAGAAGATGAATTTTGGGAAATCAAGCAAGTCGAAGGTGACAATGCTCGCTACACTGCAAGGTTTAAACAGCTTAGCATAATCTGCCCAAGTCAAGTAAACACTTCAGAAAAAGCCACCACGAAGTACATTCGCGGCTTGCCTGAATGTGTGGGCGATTTTTTCGAAGCTGCAAGACCTGTTTCCATCGAAGAAACCTATCGCTTGGCCGCAGAAATCAACGACAAACGAGTCTCGGATGGATCTTTCTCCAAGAACCCCGTCAAACAAGCTCAGCAAGCAATCGTCATCGATTCTTCTGACGATTCCTCCGACGATTCTACCGACGATTTTTCAAGTGAGCCCTCGGACGAACCCTCTAACGACAACGGCACCTCATCTCAGGATCGCAACGAGCTCAGCCACAAGCGAAAGGAAGCAAGCGTGGATGAAATTCCAAACCCCACACCGCTACGATTTGCTCCCGTTCTGGTGAAGTGCGCCTACACCGGAAGCCATCGCCTGTGTCTCGTGTGTAAGTATCATCACCCACCAGGAGCTAACTGTTTCTATTGCAACAATTGCAACTGGTATGGTCATTTTACCCAGAACTGCCGCACAGGACCGCAACCTTGAGGAATTTCAGCAACAACCACAGTCTCCGCAGAAGTACTCCACAGCAACGTTATTTTGCTTCTAATGTTGTTGTAATAATACGACTTATCGCCGTCAATTTCTTTTAAGT
Source organism: Helianthus tuberosus (assembly GCA_030545235.1). Classification (NCBI taxonomy): domain Eukaryota; kingdom Viridiplantae; phylum Streptophyta; class Magnoliopsida; order Asterales; family Asteraceae; genus Helianthus; species Helianthus tuberosus. Next base: position 158,762,744 of record CM060451.1, on the reverse strand, counting down.
GTGGAAACTTATCCTAACTCTCAACGCATGTGGATTCTATTTCTCTCTTGTATTCGCGCACAATCTAATGCTAGCACTATGTACTATATAATGTATTTTACCCCTACTATGCGTTCTTGAGATAAGGTACGATAAACGTGCAAGAATCAAACTAATCACCGGTACACACGGGATTATTTTGGTTAGTGCACGGAGCGTAGTGAGTCTCAATGATGCCTCAACGTTCAGGGCATGGTTAAGCGTGGTGGATACGTCGCTGGTACTTCCTATATATAAGCGTCTTAACCATGCATGACGAAGTGTGACACCTATTCATGGAACGAAGGCGTATGGATTGAAACATGACGGTGTTTCGCCATGCTAACCAAAGTTTTGTGAAGAAAGTGCCATGTGGAGTTGGAATGTAGACCTATTATAATGTTGTGGTTATTTTCGACACACTACACTACATCGCAAGGCGTAACAATCTCAATCGTGACTCAAGCGTGGAATCGCAAAGACTTTTCGTAAGTCAACACGCTCGCAATCGCATTAATCATTGGAATCTATCTTGCAAACTGTAATCGTTTATTATGTGTATCGCGCTATCACTTACCGTGTGTATCTCTTTATCGCTTGTGTATCGCGCTATCACTTACCGTGTGTATCTCTTTATCGCTTGTGTATCGCGCTATCACTTACCGTGTGTATCTCTTTATCGCTTGTGTATCGCGCTATCGCTTATCGTGTGTATCGCTCTAACGCTTGTGTATTGCTCCATCGCTCATGGTGTATCGCCTAACGCTTATCGTCATCGCTATCGCTTACCGTTATCTATGTTATCTGTGTTATATTAGCACACATAACCTCGCTTCACGGGACGAAACTCATATGGTTAAAGCATGGTGGATACGCCGCTGGTACTTCCTATATATAAGTGCTTTAGCCATATCAGCAGACTTTTGTGGAAAAGGGCAATGTGGGGTCTAATGTTAGTTAAAATTTGTGGTGTTGTTTAATCTAATCAAATCAAATCGCATGACTTGCAACGCATCGACTGTCGCGTATCGCTCGAAGGTTGTCGCTGTCGCTCAACGCTTTTCGCTTATCGCTTTTCGCTTAGCGTCGCCATCTTTATGTACTATGCTTGGTGTTCGGTATTTGCGTTATCAATTATCGCGTACCGTTTATCGCTTCTCGCACTCGCTCGTGTCACTAAGCTGAGTTCGAAAACGACTTCATCACTCAGTTCGCCTTTCAAGACTTGATTAAACCCTTTCTTATTTGGATCAAGTCATCGCAAATCTGTCTGCACTATGTTGACACGTATGACACTGCCTCACGAGACGGAAGCCATATGGTTAAAGAGTGGTGGATACGCCGCTGGTACTTCCTATATATAAGCGTTTTAGCCTTATTGTCGAACTTTCGTGGAAAGGCGGGTCCGACCTTAGAAATTATAATTTTTTTTGTATTATTAAAAAAGCTTTGTTTACCCAAAATTTAAACCGACCTTTTCTTACAAAAACTTTTCTAAAACTTGATCAAAACCTTTGTACAAAACGAGACTATCTTGTAACCTTGGTGTAACAATCGACTCAAGTTACTGTCGCGTGACGAGAAAATTTCATAAAACGTGTCCTAAACACCCTAAAATCTTTTAGTAACCTAATAAAACCCCACTCATAGCACTGGTGTGGACATCGAAACAATTTAACGCCGCACTATGGGAAGATTTTTCATAAACAAGTTTCTTCAAACCTTTTCAAATTAATCAACTTTTCGAGAATTCAGAACACTTTTGGATCGCTTTTTGTGTGCTGACATCTTTTGTATATGAATCGTCTTACTCCCCGCAATTTCCCAGCCTTCGCAATGCTCTCTCTCGTCAATCTTCCATCGATCGCTCGCCTATTCATGACGCTTTATCGCTACTCTCATTCGCATCAACCCTCGTGACCCTTCTTATGGATTAATTTCGGGACGAAATTTCCTAAAGCAAGGGAGACTGTAACAACCCGCACGTTCGCGCATTATTACTACTCGATTATACTCGTTACGCCTAGCACCAGAGATTCGGATCATAATGTAGCTATCGCATACATCGCTATTTCGCAGTATTTTCGCATAATAGGCATACTTTATCGCTATAACACATCGCATCACACACACCAATGCTCACGATGACGTTGAGTGAGGACCTATTCTACCCTCCTCGATGGCCGTGAGGCGTCACAGAATAACGCATACTCGAAATGAAACCTGGTTATTGTATCGCAACGTTGAAATATGGATATTTATACGACCCTATGTGACTAATTATATTAAATATATGAATGTGGGTATGAAAATGTGTGACCAAACTATCGCAATGCTTAACAATCAAAACGAAACACCGAAACGCAACACGTCGGTGACCGCCGATTGAGTGAATGATCGATCGAGTGGCCACCCGATCGGATTGCCACTGTTCAATCGATCTACCTGAAGGGTAGATATACTTCTCTGTTTTCAAAATGCTACAACAAAAACTTCAAAAGTTAAACCATCATACACAAACACATCTTCACCAAACGAGGTGACAATCCAATCGAATGGCCATCCGATCGGATTACCATTTGACGCTTGGTTCACTCGCCACCGTTTAACGCACTGTTCGACGCTTACGCTATCAATCTGTAACCAGGCTGATCTCATACGCGCTCCCTTCAATCCAACCAAGTTGTGTTTACTAGCTGAACACCAACTGTGGGTATACTCGAACCCCTTTTTATCGCATTTTGGGTGTAACATACGTTCCTATTAGATCGAATTTATCAAAACAAATTATTCAATCAAACTATTTATCACTTGCGAATAACTGTTATGCATATTTATACGTGATGCTAGTTACATATGTGTTAGGACTTATACTCGCGAGGTCCCGCCTTAACTAGTATAGTACTATAGCACCCGTCGGGGTCTAGTTAGGATGAATAGCAATCGCAATCGCAGCTCGAGTGACTTAGATGGTAGTATCGGTCTTAAATGCATGTATGTTGAGGTATCTCGTTTATGTATTTGGTAATTCGCAGCACTTTTAACTATTTACGCTACACTATCTAAACTTGTATACTCGCCAATACTTTTGTATTGACGTTGTTTTAACGTATGTTGCAGGTTTAGTCGCAGTCTACATCAAATCAAGCTAGGAAGTCTAGAAACACACCAAAAAATCTAGGTTGTCGGATTTGTATTGTTTGAGAGAACAAGAAATTCGTGACAGCTTATGTAATTGTAATTGTTTATTAGCATGGGATAATGAAGGCATTAAATACTGTCGCAATGTAGTTGTTGTGGATTCTCTTGAGCAATCTGATTCACCTAGTGTCGCGCCCCAATGATTCCGCCATCGGTTGGGGTGTGACACATGTATCCTCACAAAAGGATCATGTTGTAAGCACAGGGACACCACAACATGTACTAGACCTTTCATATGAAAGTATGTTTAAAAGCCCCTCTCCCAAGGCAATCTCGCTTTCTACACCACAACTGTCACACCCCAACCGATGGCGGAATCATCGGGGCGCGGCACTAGGCGAATCAGATTGCTCAAGAGATTCCATAACAACTATATTGTGATAATATTTATTACATTTGTTATCCCATACTAACAATAATACAATCACGTAAGTTATCACAGATTTCTTGTCCTCTCGAACAATACAAATCCGACAACCTAGATTTTAGATGAGTTTCTACACTTCCTAGCTTGATTTGAGGGAGATAGCGATATAACCTACAACATACGTTAAAACAACATCAATACAAAAAGTATTGGCGAGTATACAAGTTTTGATAGAGTAACGTAAAAGTAGTAAAAAGTGCTACGAATTACCAAATACATAAACGGGAATACCTCAACATACATGCATAAAGACAGATACTATAGCTAAGTCACTCGAGCTTCGACCGCGATTGCAATTCATCCTAACTAGACCCCATCGGGTGCTATAGTACTACACTAGTTAAGGCGGGACCTCACGAATATGAGTCCTAGCGCGTATGTAACTAGCATCACGTATAAATATGTATAACAGTCATTCGCAAGTGATAAATAGTTTGATTGAGTAATTCGTTTGATAAGTTTGATTTATTAGGAACGTATGTTACACCCAAAATGCGATTAAAAGGGGTTCGAGTATACTCACAGTGCGTATTTAGCGAGGGCACAGCTTGATTGGTTCGGTTGTGAGCGCGTCTGAGTTAGCCTAAACATCGTATGGTATCGTAAGCGTTGCACGGTTTAAACGGGAATAGTATCATACTGACTGATATCCGGTCGGATGGTGCTCATCTGGTCGGATGGTGCTCATCCGGTCGGATGACAGTGGCTTGGGTCGGATGACAGACATCCGGTCGGATGGGATGTTGTCCGGTCGGATGGCATGTTGTCCGGTCGGATGGCATGTTGTCCGGTCGGATGGCATGCTATCCGGTCGGGTGGCATGTAGGATGACATGTTGTCCGGTTGGATGGCATGTTGTCCGGTCGGATGGCATGTTGTCCGGTCGGATGGCATGTTATCCGGTCGGGTGGCATGTTGTCCGGTTGGGTGGCATGGTGTCCGGTCGGATGGCATGCTATGCGATCGGATGACATGTTATCCGATCGGGTGACATGTTGTGTGGTCGACAACAGTCCGTTCCAATATCCCGATCAACTGTTTTTGATGGTTTTGGACGAAATACATGTGGTTTTACTGAGACGGTGTGATATCGTATGAAACAAATGAAATTTCATCAGTTCCGACCCGTTCTAACGGTCGGGAACCACCCCGTTCCATCAGATCTGGCCGTTCTTGACGGTTTCTCATGTTTAACCCGAAATCGCACAGTACTTTGATTGGATTCATAGATTTTTAGGTGAGGTTGTTATAAAAACATGTGGGAATCACCCCGATCTGAGTTGTTTATGGTGAAATGAGGTTACATTGTGAAGTTCATATGAACTCTTGGTGACATCATATTTAAGCACCTCAAATCAGTAGATTTCGCGGTTAAAAGTTGAGTTTTAAAAGATAGAAGGGTGTAGAATCGGGAGTAGATCATAGAAGTATAAGATTTAGGTTGAAATCTTACCGGGATTGCGAGGAATCGAGAGAAAAGGGTCCAAGAGCGTCTGGTCGAACAGTAGCAGTCCCATCAAGTGTTCTTGATGTGACTGAGGGGTATTTATAGGCAAAGGGGGAAGGAAGGAGAGGTTGGGTGTGCTGGGTAGGATGGTCATCCGTTCGGATGGCCCATCCGTTCGGATGGCCATTCCGGTTGGCTCTTTGGTGCGGAGAACTTTTCTATTTCGAGCGTTTCGATAGTTTTGGGTACGCGTTTCCTATATTTAATTTGTATTATTATTATTATATATACTTAATCACTAGGAGTCGTATTTACATATCCATATCTTAAAGTTGCGATACAACAATCCGGGTTTCGTTTCGAAGATGCGATTGCTTGCGATGTTTCACGGTCATCGAGGAGGGTAGAATAGATCCTTTCTCGATGTCATCGTGAACGTTATTGTGTGTTAATGAGGAGGGTAGAATAGGTCCTCTCTCAACGTTATCACGGCTATCAAGGAGGGTAGAATTGGTCTTCACTTGACGTCTTCGTGGTTATCAGCAAGCGAAATGTGGTGTGATAGTGATAAAATATGCGGAAATACTGCGATTTAGCGATTTATGCGATATAGTTACATTATGATCCGAATCTCTGGTGCTAGGCGTAATGAGTATATCGAGTAGTAACAACGCACTAAATTGCGGGTTGTTACAGTCTCCCCTGCTTTAGGAGATTTCGTCCCGAAATTAATCCACCAGTAGGGTTGTGAGAGTTGATGCGAATGAGAGTAACAATAAAAGCGACGAGTCAGCGAGCGATCGATTAAAATTCGACGAGCGAGAGTGTTGCGATAACCAGCGATAGCAGCGAGTAGGGTGATTTGCATGACAAAAGGTGATAACACACACAAGAATGTGATTCTAAAGCGTTTTGGACCTTTGAAAAGTCGATTAATTTGGAAAAACTTGTTTAAGAAAATATTCTCGCGGTGCGGCGTTAACTGTAGTGATGTTCACACCAGCACGATGAGAAGGGTTTTGTTAGGTTACTAAAAGATTTTAAGGAGATTAAAATTCGTTTTACGAATTTTTATCGCCACACGACGTTGACTGGAGTCGATTCTCACACCAGTGTTCGAAGAAAATCTCGTTTTGTACAGAGGTTTTGGTTAGTTCTTAGAAAAGTTTTGTAAGAAAAGGTCAGTTTTAAAATTTGCGTAAACAAAGCCTTTTTTAATTATACCAAAAATTTAATTTAGGGTCGGCCTCGCATGGCACGTTCCCACGAAAGTTCTACAATATGGGTAAAACACTTATGTATAGGAAGTACCAGCGGCGTATCCACCATCTTTTATTCATATGGCTTCCTTCTCGTGAGGCAGTGTCATCCATGTCAACATAGTATAGACAGAATTGCAATGACTCGATCCAAACGAGAAGGGTTGGATTAAGTCTTGAAAGGGTGAACTGAGCGATCAAGTCATTTTCGAACTCAGTTCATCGATACAAGTGAGGTAATAATCGATTAATGTCACGACATAACACGATAAGCAAAAGCGGCGACGATAAGTGAAAAGCGATAAGCGACAAGCGTAAAGCGATGAGCGATAGCATTAAGTGATAACGACAACCGTCGAGTGATATGCGACAGTCGATGCGTGGTAAGCGATGGTGACATGCGATTCGATTAGATTTACTAACACCAAAATTTGAAACTAACACTAGCCCACATGGCCCTTTTTCCACGGAAGTCTGCTGATACGGCTAAAACACCACCATGTCTTAGCCCTATTAGTTTCGTCTCGCGAAGCAAGGTTGTGAGTGCTAACATAACGCAGATAATCACAGATAACACAAATAACACAAATGGCGATGGTGATAAGCGATGAAAATATTGAAGCGATGAGATAGGTGCAAGAAGCGTTATGGCGAAAGGCGACGAGTGATGTGCGATACTCGTCAAGCGATTCACGATACGCGATTCTCAGTATGCGATACACAGTAGCGGTAAGCGATAGAGCGATACACGCGCAATAAGCGATACATAACAAGTGACACACACGCATAAGCGATTAAACGAGATCATAGCAATTCACACAACAAGCGATAACCAGCGGTAGAGAGTGCGTGACACACACGATATGCGATTGCGATTTCAAACCACACAATAAACGATAGCGCGAGACACATAATACGATTGCGATTTGCGAGATAGATTCTAGAGATAATGCGATTGCGAGCGTGTTGACTTATGAAAAGTCTAGCGATTACACGCTTCGAGTTGCGGTTGAGATTGTTACGCCTTGCGTTGTAGTCTAGTGTGTCGAAAATTACCACAATAATATAGTAGGTCTGCGTTCCAACTCCACATGGCACTTTCTTCACAAAACTTTGGTTAGCACAGCGAAACACCGTCATGTTTCAACTATGCGCCTCTGTTCCATGAATAGGTGTCATACTTCGTCAGACAAGGTCAAGACGCACCACGCTTAACCATGCCCTGAACGTAAAGGCATCATTGAAACTCACTACGATCTCTGTGCACTAACCAAAATAATCCCGTGTGCACCCGTAATTAGTTTGATTCTTGCACGTTTATCGTACCTTATCTCACGAACGCATAATAGGGGTAAAATACATTATATAGTACATAGTGCTAGAGATAGAATCCACATGCGACGATATATATAATAAGTTCCACGCATAGAAAAGATTGATGGCGATAAGTCGTATTATTACAACACCATTAGAAGCAAAGTAACGTTGCTGTGGGGGACTTCTTCAGAGTCTGCGGTTGTTGCTGAAGTTTCTCAAGGTTGCGGTCCTGTTCGGCAGTTCTGAGTAAAATGACCATACCATTTGCAATTTGCGCAGTAGCGACAGTTAGCTTCTGGCGGGTTATGATACGTACATGTGAAACACAGGGGATGAGTTCCGTTGTAGGCGCGTTTCGATTGTGCTGGAACTGCTCGGAGAGGTTCTGGTTATGCCAGTCCAGTTGTTGAGGAGTCTGGGCTCATGGTCTTTCTTTTGCGGCTGGGCTGAGCTTCCTGAGATGAAGCGGTGTCGTCGGCGGATTCGTCTGGTGATTTGCTGGAGGCTTCGTCGGTGAAATCTTCAGAAGAATCATCGGTAGAATCATTGGAAGAATCACCGGATGAATCGATGATGATTGCCTGATGAGCTTGTTTGACAGGATTCTTGGAGAAGAATCCGTCCAAGACTCATTTGTCGTTGATCTCGGCGGCTAAACGGTAGGTCTCTTCGATGGTAGCAGGTCTGGCAGCTTCGACAAAATCGCCCACACACTCAGGAAAGCCGCGAATGTACTTGGGAATGGCTTTTTCTGAAGTGTTGGCTTAACTTGGGCAGATTACGCTAAGCTGCTTGAACCTTGCGGTGTAGCCAGCATTGTCACTTCTGTCTTGCTTGATTTCCCAAAATTCATTTTCTAGATTCTGAACTTCGTGGGGAGGGCAGTACTCTTTCTTCATGAGCTCTTTCAGCTCATCCCAAGAGAGAGCGTAAGCTGCGGAGATCCCACGTTTGTTACGTTCGGCGGTCCACCAGTCGAGTGCTCGTGATTGAAATACTCTGGTAGCGCAAGTAGTACGGAAACTATCGGGACACCCACTTTGACGAAGGGTAACTTCGATAGAATCGAACCACTGGAGTAGTTGAGTCACACCTCCTTCACCCGTGAATTCCATCGGGTCACAGGCTTTGAAGTGTTTATAGAGAAAAGCAGATTGCGGCGCTTCCGTCTTGGAGTCTTCCGAGGCTCGAGAGTTGCTGAGAGAGTGCACTCGAGCAACAATTTGAGGAATGAGCTTGACCACTTCCTTGGTCACAAGTGAGGCAATCCTCTTATCGGTGCTTCATTTGGCTCTTCTCGTAGCTGTTCGTCTCGAGGTAGAGTCGTTGGAACGCATCTAGACAGAGAGTGATTTGGAATGAGATTCGATCATAATGATTTTTGAGTTCGCGATGTGATTGAGTGCGATTAAAACTTGTATCGTGTAATATAAATAGATTTCACATAGGAGACACAACAGTCCTAGGTTCTCACACAATGATTTGTTTGTATTTGGATATAGATAGTTGTACTTTACACTTATACACATACATGTAGAATACGCGAGGACGCGATGAGAGGAAGTGAGCGTAAGCGAGTAACTTGGCATTAGTTTTGTTGCGAACATTCGTTCTTCGTTTTATATTGCGATGGTTGTGCGAGTTGTGCGTTTTGTAAAACAGGGAGCGAAAATTGATAAATTGTAAAATAAACACATAAAGCGTAACCAAGTTTATCATACGTAAAACCGGCAAGTCGTAGTCTTAGTAAAATAATAGGAGTGCCTCGGGTGTTTCGACGTTGACTAGCCAAGGTAACTCAACTATATTCAACAAGTTCGTGCACGCGCGTTGACCTAGAAGACTTCATGCTTCCACTGGGATGCATCTCACGGCATTTGTCTTCCTAGTCATCGCGTGGCTTGAGTCGTTGTCATGATCGAAGCCTTGGTGAGAGCTTTTTGAAAACCATTTTAAAGAGTGGAACGATTCATTAAGGTACGAGTTTCACTTCTGACTTAACGACTTCGTTCCTATTTGTGGTTATGCTCTTCGAATAAATTCATGAGTTCCACTAGAGTTCGAAATGGAGACTTTCGTCGAGATGTGAATGTCACTCCTAACTCGATGAAAGGTTCTCGTGCTAGAAAATGCGCTGAGTGAGCAATCCTATCGAGAGTTCATGGCTTTCACACCTGGTCTCGACTGGATTACTCGGTTGTGATATGCGAGTATTTTCGAAAACATGTGCATTGTGTCAGCCTTAGGAAAGGCTAAGTAGTATTTCAGCCTTAGGAAAGGCGGAAAGCTTAGCCCCTTCCATGACTTCGGCCTTCTCTTGCTGGGCTGTGATCTGAGCCAAGACCAGTTCCTTCTGCAGCAGGTTCACCTCTTTTTCAAGGGAAGAGATCTTTTTATCTTTGGCAAGGAACATTTGCTGGAAGTCCAGGTTTCTCTGCTCAGCTTCTGCTAGATGTTGATCAAGAAGGATCTGAACCTCAGCAAATTTCTGCACAAAGGGAGAAAACAGTCAGGATCCTTTATCCTCAGTGAGGAAATCTCAGGTTTAAGGATTTAGGATCCTTACCTCGGAAATGTATTCATGGAGCTTATGTTCAATGAGAGGGAGGCCTTCAGTGGGCTCAGCAGTCTTCCTCATCTTGGCACTCTTGCCCCTTGTGCTCATGCCCTTAGGATTCGGGATGCTTGGACTTACAGCCAGCTCCTTTTTGATGGACCTTGAGGAAGCGTACTATTGGAGATCGATCACGCTGAACCTGGAAGCAGACTTTGAGGATTTTCCGGCACCTACAAGCATAACAAGCAGATAAGTATTCATATTTTTACCAAATATATATATACATGTGTGGATACTTACTTGACATGGTGGATGAAACTTCTACTGGATCCTTTGATTTTGGTGGATAGGTTCTGATTGCAGGGTCAAGCTTCCAGAAAGCTTCAATTCTCTCTCGGGTGGTAGGTGATTATTGAATATGTGGCAGAGTTATAGTTGCAAAGACAAAAGTAAAGGATCCGTTGTCTTCAAAAGAAAAGAAAAATCCTTACCGCATATCCTAATCTAAGGATCCTATATCCTACCATCGGTGTTCCACTTTTTGGGAAGTTGTTTCCAATCTGGAACAGAATCCCTCCTCATGAAGAAGAATTGATTCCTCCAGTTAGTGTCGTTTTTGGTGGCTTTCAAGATTGGGTGAGGCTGGTCAGGTTTGGATTTGAAAAGGTATCGGTATGAACCATGACTCACAAGATTGTATAACTGGCTCAATTCAGACATCCCTATGTCGATACCCTCTTGCTCAACTATGTGCTCAAGTGTATATAGGATCCTCCACACCATTGGCATGGCTTGTATGTAGCATAAGCCAGTAAGTGTGAAGAATCCCTGTGTGTGAGCAGGGAAAGGGTAGGTGAATCCGATCAGAAAAGGGGTTGCAGGAAAGGTGATCCATGTATCAGATATGCAGTCACTTTTGGTGGAAGAGTCGAAGGGCCTGAATACGGTGCCGTCAGGGAAACAGGGGCGTAACCGATCGATATCAGGGTCTGTGAATCGGCATAGCTCCATTGAAGGGTTTTTGGTTAAACCAAACGAGGTGACAATCCAATCGAATGGCCATCCGATCGGATGACCATCCGAACGGATTGCCACCCGATCAACTGGCCATCCGATCGGATTACCATTTGACGCTTGGTTCACTCGCCACCATTTAACGCACTGTTCGACGCTTACGCTATCAATCTATAACCAGGCTAATCTCAGACGCGCTCCCTTCAATCCAACAAAGTTGTGTTTACTAACTGAACACCAACTGTGAGTATACTCAAACCCCTTTTATCGCATTTTGGGTGTAACATACGTTCCTATTAGATCGAATTTATCAAAACAAATTATTCAATCAAACTATTTATCACTTGCGAATAACTGTTATGCATATTTATACGTGATGCTAGTTACATATGTGTTAGGACTTATACTCGCAAGGTCCCGCCTTAACTAGTATAGTACTATAGCACCCGACGGGGTCTAGTTAGGATGAATAGCAATCGCAGCTCGAGTGACTTAGCTGGTAGTATCGGTCTTAAATGCATGTATGTTGAGGTATCTCGTTTATGTATTTGGTAATTCGCAGCACTTTTAACTATTTACGCTACACTATCTAAACTTGTATACTCGCCAATACTTTTGTATTGACGTTGTTTTAACGTATGTTGCAGGTTTAGTCGCAGTCTACATCAAATCAAGCTAGGAAGTCTAGAAACACACCAAAAAATCTAGGTTGTCGGATTTGTATTGTTTGAGAGAACAAGAAATTCGTGACAGCTTATGTGATTGTAATTGTTCATTAGTATGGGATAATGAACGCATTAAATACTGTCGCAATGTAGTTGTTGTGGATTCTCTTGAGCAATCTGATTCGCCTAGTGCCTCGCCCCGATGATTCCGCCATCGCGTGAGCACCGCATACTACAACTTCACACGAAGAGCCTTTCCTAAGGCTAGAATATTACTTAGCCTTTCCTAAGGCCAACACAATAGACACGTTTTCGAAAATACTCGCGTAACACAACCGAGTGATCCAGTCGAGATCAGGCGTGAAAACCAAGAACTCTCGCTAAGATCGCTCACTCAGCGCATTTTTCTAGCACGAGAACTTTTGTTAAGCTAGGAGTGACATCCATATCTCAACGAAAGTCTCCATTTCAAAATCCAGTGGAACTCCCGAATTTATTCGAAGAGCACAACCATAGTCAGGAGCGAAGTTATTAAGTCAGGGGTGAAACCCGTATCTTAATAAATCGTTCCGCTCTCTATGAAATGGTTTTCAAAAAGCTCTCACCAAGGACTCGACTATAACGATGACTCGAGCCACGCGATGACCAGGAAGACGAATGCCATGGGCTGCATCCCAGTGGAAGCATAAGCCTTCTACGGCAACGCTCGTGCGCGAGCTGTTGGGTATAGTTGGGTTACCTTGGGCAGTCGACGCCTAAACACCCGAGGCACTCTACCTCTTTTCTAGCTTACGACTCGCCGATTTTACGCTATATGGAATCTATTTACTCTTATGTGTTTATAATTTAAACTTTAGGCTTTATCGATTTCTTGATTTATCGATTTTCGATCCCTGCTTTTGTAAAACACACAACTCGCACAGCCATCGCAATCTAAAACGACAACCGAATGTTCGCAACAAAGCTAATGTCTAATTACTCGCTTTCGCTCTCGCCCTCTTTATCACGTCCTCGCGCATTCAACACCGACATGTGTGTGTAAGTATAAACTACAACTAACTATATGTACAAAACGAATCAATTATGTGGGAATCTAGGAAATTCGTGTCTCCTATGTGGCTCCTATGTGAAATCTATTATATTAATCGCTACAAGTTTGATCGCGCTCAATCGCATCGCAAAACTCAAATAATCATTATGATCGAATCTCACTCCAAATATCTCTCTGTCTAGATGCCTTCCAACGACTCTACCTCGAGACAAACAGCGAGGATAAGAGCCAAACGAAGCGCCGAAAAGAGGATTGCCTCGCTTGTGGCCAAGGAAGTGGCCAAGGTCATTCCTCAAATTGTCGCTCAAGTGTACTCTCTCAGCAACTCTCGAACCCCGGAAGACATTAAAACAGAAGCGCCGCAATCCGCTTTCCTCTATAAACACTTCAAAGCCTGTGGCCCGATGGAGTTCACAGGTGAAGGAGGTGTGTCCCAGCTACTCCAGTGGTTCGATTCTATCGAAGTCACCCTTCGTCAAAGTGGGTGTCCCGATAGTTTCCGTACTACTTGCGCTACCTGAGTATTTCAATCGCGAGCACTCCACTGGTGGACAGCCGAACGTAACAAACGTGGGATCTCCGCAGCTTACGCTCTCTCTTGGGATGAGCTGAAAGAGCTCATGAAGAAAGAGTGCTGCCCTCCCCACGAAGTCCAGAAGCTAGATGATGAATTTTGGGAAATCAAGCAAGTCGAAGGTGACAATGCTGGCTACACTGCAAGGTTTAAACAGCTTAGCATAATCTGCCCAAGTCAAGTAATCAGAAAAAGCCACCACGAAGTACATTCGCGGCCTGCCTGAATGTGTGGGCGATTTTGTCAAAGCTGCAAGACCTGCTTCCATCGAAGAAACCTACCGCTTGGCCGCAGAAATCAACGACAAACGAGTCTCGGATGGATCTTTCTCCAATTACCTCGTCAAACAAGCTCAGCAAGCAATCATCATCGATTCTTCTGACGATTCCTCCGACGATTCTACCGACGATTTTTCAAGTGAGTCCTCGGACGAACCCTCTAACGACAACGGCACCTCATCTCAGGATCTCAACGAGCTCAGCCACAAGCGAAAGGAACCAAGCGTGGATGAAATTCCAAACCCCACACCGCTACGATTTGCTCCCGTTCTGGTGAAGTGCGCCTACACCGGAAGCCATCCCCTGTGTCTCATGTGTAAATATCATCACCCACCAGGGGCTACTGTCGTTATTGCAACCATTGCAACTGCCATCCCCTGTGTCTCATGTGTAAATATCATCACCCACCAGGGGCTACTGTCGTTATTGCAACCATTGCAACTGGTATGGTCATTTTACCCAGAACTGCCGCACAGGACCGCAACCTTGAGGAATTTCAGCAACAACCGCAGTCTCCGCAGAAGCACTCCACAGCAACGTTATTTTGCTTCTGATGTTGTTGTAATAATACGACTTATCGCCGTCAATTTCTTTTAAGTGTGGAAAGTTATCCTAACTCTCAACGCATGTGGATTCTATTTCTCTCTGGTACTCGCGCACAATCTAATGCTAGCACTATGTACTATATAATGTATTTTACCCATACTATGCGTTCTTGTGTTAAGGTACGATAAACGTGCAAGAATCAAACTAATCACGGGTGCACACGGGATTATTTTGGCTAGTGCACGGAGCGTAGTGAGTCTCAATGATGCCTCAACGTTCAGGGCATGGTTAAGCATGGTGGATACACCGCTGGTACTTCCTATATATAAGCGTCTTAACCATGCATGACGAAGTGTGACACCTATTCACGGAACGAAGGCGTATGGATTGAAACATGACGGTGTTTCGCCATGCTAACCAAAGTTTTGTGAAGAAAGTGCCATGTGGAGTTGGAACGTAGACCTATTATAATGTTGTGGTTATTTTCAACACACTACACTACATCGCAAGGCGTAACAATCTCAATCGCGACTCAAGCGTGGAATCGCAAAGACTTTTCGTAAGTCAACATGCTCGCAATCGCATTAATCGTTGGAATCTATCTTGCAAACCGTAATCATTTATTATGTGTATCGCGCTATCACTTACCGTGTGTATCTCTTTATCGCTTGTGTATCGCGCTATCACTTACCGTGTGCATCTCTTTATCGCTTGTGTATCACGCTATCACTTACCGTGTGTATCTCTTTATCGCTTGTGTATCGCACTATCGCTTATCGTGTGTATCGCTTTAACGATTGTGTATTGCTCCATCGCTCATGGTGTATCGCCTAACGCTTATCGCCATCGCTATCGCTTACCGTTATCTATGTTATCTGTGTTATATTAGCACACATGACCTCGCTTCACGGGACGAAACTCATATGGTTAAAGCATGGTGGATACGCCGCTGGTACTTCCTATATATAAGTGCTTTAGCCATATCAGCAGACTTTTGTGGAAAAGGGCAATGTAGGGTCTAATGTTAGTTAAAATTTGTGGTGTTGTTTAATCTAATCAAATCAAATCAAATCGCATGACTTGCAACGCATCGACTGTCGCGCATCGCTCGACGGTTGTCGCTGTCGCTGTCGCTCATCGCTTTTCGCTTAGCGTCGTCGTCTTTATGTACTATGCTTGGTGTTCGGTATTTGTGTTATCAATTATCGCGTACCGCTTATCGCTTCTCGCACTCGCTCGTGTCACTAAACTGAGTTCGAAAACGACTTCATCACTCAGTTCGCCTTTCAAGACTTGATTAAACCCTTTCTTGTTTGGATCGAGTCATTGTAAATCTGTCTGCACTATGTTGACACGTATGACACTGCCTCACGAGACGGAAGCCATATGGTTAAAGAGTGGTGGATACGCCGCTGGTACTTCCTATATATAAGCGTTTTAGCCTTATTGTCGAACTTTCGTGGAAAGGCGGGTCCGACCTTAGAAATTAGAATTTTTTTTGTATTATTAAAAAAGCTTTGTTTACCCAAAATTTAAACCGACCTTTTCTTACAAAAACTTTTCTAAAATTTGATCAAAACCTTTGTACAAAACTAGACTATCTTGTAACGTTGGTGTAACAATCGACTCAAGTTACTGTCGCGTGACGAGAAAATATCATAAAACGAGTCCTAAACACCCTAAAATCCTTTAGTAACCTAATAAAACCCCACTCATAGCACTGGTGTGGACATCGAAACAATTTAACGCCGCACTATGGGAAGATTTTTCATAAACAAGTTTCTTCAAACCTTTTCAAATTAATCAACTTTTCGAGAATTCAGAACACTTTTGGATCGCTTTTTGTGTGTTGCCATCTTTTGTATACGAATCGTCTTACTCCCCGCAATTGCCCAGCCTTCGCAATGCTCTCTCTCCTCAATCTTCAATCGATCGCTCGCCTATTCTTGACGCTTTATTGCTACTCTCATTCGCATCAACCCCCGCGACCCTTCTTATGGATTAATTTCGGGACAAAATTTCCTAAAGCAAGGGAGACTGTAACAACCCGCACATTCGTGCGTTGTTACTACTCGATTATACTCGTTACGCCTAGCACCAGAGATTCGGATCATAATGTAGCTATCGCATACATCGCTATTTCGCAGTATTTTCGCATAATACACATACTTTATCGCTATAACACATCGCATCACACACACCAACGCTCACGATGACGTTGAGTGAGGACCTATTCTACCCTCCTCGATGGCCATGAGGCGTCACAGAATAACGCATACTCGAAATGAAACCCGGTTATTGTATCGCAACGTTGAAATATGGATATTTATACGACCCTATGTGACTAATTATATTAAATATATGAATGTGGGTATGAAAATGTGTGACCAAACTATCGCAACGCTTAAAGATCAAAACGAAACACCGAAACGCAAAACGCCGGAGACCGCCGATCGAGTGACTGATCGATCGAGTGGACAGCCGATCGGATTGCCACCGTTCGATCGATCGACCTGAAGGGTAGAGATACTTCTCTGTTTTCAAAATGCTACAACGAAAACTTCAAAAGTCAAACCATCATACACAAACACATCTTCACCAAATTAGGTGACAATCCAATCGAATGGCCATCCGATCGGATTACCATTTGACGCTTGGTTCACTCGCCACCGTTTAACGCATTGTTCGACGCTTACGCTATCAATCTGTAACCAGGCTGATCTCAGACGCGCTCCCTTCAATCCAACCAAGTTGTGTTTACTAGCTGAACACCAACTGTGGGTATACTCGAACCCCTTTTTATCGCATTTTGGGTGTAACATACGTTCCTATTAGATCGAATTTATCAAAACAAATTATTCAATCAAACTATTTATCACTTGCGAATAACTGTTATGCATATTTATACGTGATGCTAGTTACATATGTGTTAGGACTTATACTCGCGAGGTCCCGCCTTAACTAGTATAGTACTATAGCACCCGTCGGGGTCTAGTTAGGATGAATAGCAATCGCAATCGCAGCTCGAGTGACTTAGCTGGTAGTATCGGTCTTAAATGCATGTATGTTGAGGTATCTCGTTTATGTATTTGGTAATTCGCAGCACTTTTAACTATTTACGCTACACTATCTAAACTTGTATACTCGCCAATACTTTTGTATTGACGTTGTTTTAACGTATGTTGCAGGTTTAGTCGCAGTCTACATCAAATCAAGCTAGGAAGTCTAGAAACACACCAAAAAATCTAGGTTGTCGGATTTGTATTGTTTGAGAGAACAAGAAATTCGTGACAGCTTATGTAATTGTAATTGTTTATTAGTATGGGATAATGAACGCATTAAATACTGTTGCAATGTAGTTGTTGTGGATTCTCTTGAGCAATCTGATTCACCTAGTGCCGCGCCCCGATGATTCCGCCATCGGTTGGGGTGTGACACATGTATCCTCACAAAAGGATCATGTTGTAAGCACATGGACACCACAACATGAAGTAGACCTTTCATATGAAAGTATGTTTAAAAGCCCCTCTCCCAGGGCAATCTCGCTTTCTACACCACAACTGTCACACCCCAACCGATGGCGGAATCATCGGGGCGTGGCACTAGGCGAATCAGATTGCTCAAGAGAATCCATAACAACTATATTGCGATAATATTTATTACATTTGTTATCCCATACTAACAATAATACAATCACGTAAGTTATCGCAGATTTCTTGTCCTCTCGAACAATACAAATCCGACAACCTAGATTTTAGGTGAGTTTCTAGACTTCCTAGCTTGATTTGAGGGAGATAGCGATATAACCTACAACATACATTAAAACAACGTCAATACAAAAAGTATTGGAGAGTATACAAGTTTTGATAGAGTAACGTAAAAGTAGTAAAAAGTGCGGCGGATTACCAAATACATAAACGGGAATACCTCAACATACATGCATAAAGACAGATACTACAGCTAAGTCACTCGAGCTTCGACCGTGATTGCTATTCATCCTAACTAGACCCCGTCGGGTGCTATAGTACTACACTAGTTAAGGCGGGACCTCGCGAATATGAGTCCTAGCGCGTATGTAGCTAGCATCACGTATAAATATGTATAACAGTCATTCGCAAGTGATAAATAGTTTGATTGAGTAATTCGTTTGATAAGTTCGATTTATTAGGAACGTATGTTACACCCAAAATGCGACAGTGCGTATTTAGCGAGGGCACAGCTTGATTGGTTCGGTTGTGAGCGCGTTTGAGTTAGCCTAAACATCGTATGGTATCGTAAGCGTTGCACAGTTTAAACGGGAATAGTATCGTACTGACTGATATCCGGTCAGATGACAGTGGCTTGGGTCGGATGACAGACATCCGGTCGGATGGGATGTTGTCCGGTCGAATGGCATGCTGTCCGGTCGGATGGCATGGTGTCTGGTCGGATGGCATGTTGTCCGGTCGAATGGCATGTTATTCGGTCGGGTGGCATGTTGTACGGTCGGGTGGCATGTTGTCCGGTCGGATGGCATGCTATCCGATCGGATGACATTTTATCCGATTGGGTGACATGTTGTGTGGTCGACAACAGTCCGTTCCAATATCCCGATCAACTGTTTTTGATGGTTTTGGACGAAATACATGTGGTTTTACTGAGACGGTGTGATATCGTAACAAACAAATGAAATTTCATCAGTTCCGACCCGTTCTAACGGTCGGGAACCACCCTGTTCCATCAGATCTGGCCGTTCTTGACAGTTTCTCATGTTTAACCCGAAATCGCACAGTACTTTGATTGGATTCATAGATTTTTAGGTGAGGTTGTTATAAAAACATGTGGGAATCACCCCGATCTGAGTTGTTTATGGTGAAATGAGGTCACACTATGAAGTTCATATGAACTCTTGGTGACATCATCTTTAAGCACCTCAAATCAGTAGATTTTGCGGTTAAAAGTTGAGTTTTAAAAGATAGAAGGGTGTAGAATCGGGTGTAGATCATAGAAGTACAAGATTTTGGTTGAAATCTTACCGGGATTGCGAGGAATCGAGAGAAAAGGGTCCAAGAGCGTCTGGTCGAACAGTAGCAGTCACATCAAGTGTTCTTGATGTGAATGAGGGGTATTTATAGGCAAAGGGGGAAGGAAGGAGAGGTTGGGTGTGCTGGGTAGGATGGTCATCCGTTCGGATGGCCCATCCGTTCGAATGGCAATCCGTTCGGATGGCCATTCCGGTTGGCTCTTTGGTGCGGAGAACTTTGCTATTTCGAGCGTTGAGATAGTTTTGGGTACGCGTTTCCTATATTTAATTTGTATTATTATTATTATATATACTTAATCACTAGGCGTCGTATTTACGTATCCATATCTTAAAGTTGCGATACAACAATCCGGGTTTCGTTTCGAAGATGCGATTGCTTGCGATGTTTCACGGTCATCGAGGAGGGTAGAATAGATCCTTTCTCGATGTCATCGTGAACGTTATTGTGTGTTAATGAGGAGGGTAGAATAGGTCCTCTCTCAGCGTCATCACGGCTATCAAGGAGGGTAGAATTGGTCCTCACTTGACGTCTTCGTGGTTGTCAGCAAGCGAAATGTGGTGTGATAGTGATAAAATATGCGAAAATGCAGCGATTTAGCGATTTATGCGATATAGTTACATTATGATCCGAATCTCTGGTGCTAGGCGTAACGAGTATATCGAGTAGTAACAACGCACTAAATTGAGGGTTGTTACAGTCTCCCCTGCTTTAGGAAATTTCGTCCCGAAATTAATCCACCAGTAGGGTTGCGAGAGTTGATGCGAATGAGAGTAACGATAAAAGCGACGAGTCAGCGAGCGATCGATTAAAATTCGACGAGCGAGAGTGTTGCGATAACCGGCGATAGCAACGAGTAGGGTGATTTGCATGACAAAAGGTGATAACACACACAAGAATGCGATTCTAAAGCGTTTTGGACCTTTGAAAAGTCGATTAATTTGGAAAAACTTGTTTAAGAAAATATTCTCGCGGTGCGGCGTTAACTGTAGTGATGTTCACACCAGCACGATGAGAAGGGTTTTGTTAGGTTACTAAAAGATTTTAAGGTGATTAAAATTCGTTTTACGAAATTTTCTCGCCACACGACGTTGACTTGAGTCGATTGTCACACCAGTTTTCGAAGAAAATCTCGTTTTGTATAGAGGTTTTGATTAGTTCTTAGAAAAGTTTTGTAAGAAAAGGTCAGTTTTAAAATTTGCGTAAACAAAGTCTTGTAAGAAAAGGTCAGTTTTAAAATTTGCGTAAACAAAGTCTTTTTTAATTATACCAAAAATTTAATTTAAGGTCGGCCTCGGATGGCACGTTCCCACGAAAGTTCTACAATATGGGTAAAACACTTATGTATAGGAAGTACCAGCGGCGTATAAACCATCTTTTATTCATATGGCTTCCATCTCGTGAGGCAGTGTCATCCGTGTCGACATAGTATAGACAGAATTGCGAACTCAGTTCATCGATACAAGTGAGGTAATAATCAATTAATGTCACGACATAACACGATAAGCAAAAGCGGCGGCGATAAGTGAAAAGCGATAAGCGACAAGCGTAAAGCGATGAGCGATAGCACTAAGTGATAACGACAACCGTCGAGTGATATGCGACAGTCGATGCGTGGTAAGCGATCGAGACATGCGATTCGATTAGATTTACTAACACCAAAATTTGAAACTAACACTAGCCCACATGGCCCTTTTTCCATGGAAGTCTGCTGATACGGCTAAAACATCACCATGTCTTAGCCCTATTAGTTTCGTCTCGCGAAGCAAGGTCGTGAGTGCTAACATAACGCAGATAATCACAGATAACACAAATAACACAAATGGCGATGGTGATAAGCGATGAAAATATTGAAGCGATGAGATAGGTGCGAGAAGCGTTATGGCGAAAGGCGACGAGTGATGTGCGATACTCGTCAAGCGATTCACGATACGCGATTCTCAGTATGCGATACACAGTAGCGGTAAGCGATAGAGCGATACACGCGCAATAAGCGATACATAACAAGTGACACACACGCATAAGCGATTAAACGAGATCATAGCAATTCACACAACAAGCGATAACCAGCGGTAGAGATTGCGTGACACACACGATATGCGATTGCGATTTCGAACCACACAATAAACGATAGCGCGAGACACATAATACGATTGCGGTTTGCGAGATAGAATCTAGAGATAATGCGATTGCGAGCGTGTTGACTTATGAAAAGTCTAGCGATTACACGCTTCGAGTTGCGGTTGAGATTGTTACGCCTTGCGTTGTAGTCTAGTGTGTCGAAAATTACCACAATAATATAGTAGGTCTGCGTTCCAACTCCACATGGCACTTTCTTCACAAAACTTTGGTTAGCACAGCGAAACACCGTCATGTTTCAACTATGCGCCTCTGTTCTGTGAATAGGTGTCATACTTCGTCAGACAAGGTCAAGACGCACCACGCTTAACCATGCCCTGAACGTAAAGTCATCATTGAAACTCATTACGATCTCCGTGCACTAACCAAAATAATCCCGTGTGCACCCATGATTAGTTAGATTCTTGCACGTTTATCGTACCTTATCTCACGAATGCATAATAGGGGTAAAATACATTATATAGTACATAGTGCTAGAGATAGAATCCACATGCGACGATATATATAATAAGTTCCACACATAGAAAATATTGATGGCGACAAGTCGTATTATTACAACAACATTAGAAGCAAAGTAACGTTGTTGTCGGGGACTTCTGCAGAGTCTGCGGTTGTTGCTGAAGTTTCTCAAGGTTGCGGTCCTGTGCGGCAGTTCTGAGTAAAATGACCATACCATTTGCAATTTGCGCAGTAGCGACAGTTAGCTTCTGGCGGGTGATGATACGTACATGTGAAACACAGGGGATGAGTTCCGTTGTAGGCGCGTTTCGATTGTGCTGGAACTGCTCGGAGAGGTTCTGGATGTGCCAGTCCAGTTGTTGAGGAATCTGGGCTCATGGTCTTTCTTTTGCGGCTGGGCTGAGCTTCCTGAGATGAAGCGGTGTCGTCGGCGGATTCGTCTGGTGATTTGCTGGAGGCTTCGTCGGTGAAATCTTCAGAAGAATCATCGGCAGAATTATTGGAAGAATCACCGGATGAATCGATGATGATTGCCTGATGAGCTTGTTTGACAGGATTCTTGGAGAAGAATCCGTCCAAGACTCGTTTGTCGTTGATCTCGACGGCTAAACGGTAGGTCTCTTCGATGGTAGCAGGTCTGGCAGCTTCGACAAAATCGCCCACACACTTAGGCAAGCCGCGAATGTTCTTGGCAATTGCTT
Organism: Helianthus tuberosus; assembly: GCA_030545235.1. NCBI lineage: Eukaryota > Viridiplantae > Streptophyta > Magnoliopsida > Asterales > Asteraceae > Helianthus > Helianthus tuberosus. The sequence goes on along the minus strand of CM060451.1, from coordinate 158,740,070 downwards.
TTTCTGAAGTGTTGACTTGACTTGGGAAAATTACGCTAAGCTGCTTGAACCTTGCGGTGTAGCCAGCATTGTCACTTCTGTCTTGCTTGATTTCCCAAAATTCATTTTCTAGCTTCTGAACTTCATGGGGAGGGTAGTACTCTTTCTTCATGAGCTCTTTCAGCTCATCCCAAGAGAGAGCGTAAGCTGCGGAGATCCCACGTTTGTTACGTTCGGCGGTCCACCAATCTAGTGCTCGTGATTGAAATACTCCGGTAGCGCAAGTAGTACGGAAACTATCGGGACACCCACTTTAACGAAGGGTAACTTCGATAGAATCGAACCACTAGAGTAGTTGAGTCACACCTCCTTCACCCGTGAATTCCATCGGGTCACAGGCTTTGAAGTGTTTATAGAGAAAAGCAGATTGCGGCGCTTCCGTCTTGGAGTCTTCCGAGGCTCGAGAGTTGCTGAGAGAGTGCACTCGAGCGGCAATTTAAGGAATGAGCTTGACCACTTCCTTGGTCACAAGTGAGGCAATCCTCTTACCGGTGCTTCGTTTGGCTCTTCTCCTAGCTGTTCGTCTCGAGGTAGAGTCGTTGGAAGGCATCTAGACAGAGAGTGATTTGGAATAAGATTCGATCATAATGATTTTTGAGTTCGCGATGCGATTGAGTGCGATTAAAACTTGTATCGTGCAATATAATTAGATTTCACATAGGAGCCACATAGGAGACACGACATTCCTAGGTTCTCACACAATGATTTGTTTGTATTTGGATATAGATAGTTGTACTTTACACTTATACACATACATGTAGAATACGTGAGGACGCGATGAGAGGAAGTGAGCGAGAGCGTAAGCGGGTAACTTGGCATTAGTTTTGTTGCAAACATTCGTTCTTCGTTTTAGATTGCGATGGTTGTGCGAGTTGTGCGTTTTGTAAAACAGGGAGCGAAAATTGATAAATTGTAAAATAAACACATAAAGCGTAACCAAGTTTATCATACGTAAAACCGGTGAGTCGTAGTCTTAGTAAAATAATTGGAGTGCCTCGGGTGTTTAGACGTTGACTAGCCAAGGTAACTCAACTATATTCAACAAGTTCATGCACGCGCGTTGACCTAGAAGAGTTCATGCTTCCACTGGGATGCAGCTCACGGCATTTATCTTCCTAGTCATCGCGTGGCTTGAGTCGTTGTCATGATCGAGTCCTTGGTGAGAGCTTTTTGAAAACCATTTTAAAGAGTGGAACGGTTCATTAAGGTACGAGTTTCACGTTTGACTTAACGACTTCGTTCCTATTTGTGGTTATGCTCTTCGAATAAATTCGTGAGTTCCACTAGAGTTCGAAATGGAGACTTTCGTCGAGATGTGGATGTCACTCCTAACTCGATGAAAGGTTCTCGTGCTAGAAAATGCGATGAGTGAGCAATCCTATCGAGAGTTCGTGGCTTTCACACCTGGTCTCGACTGGATTACTCGGTTGTGATATGCGAGTATTTTCGAAAACATGTGCATTGTGTCAGCCTTAGGAAAGGCTAAGTAGTATTTCAGCCTTAGGAAAAGCGTCTTCGTGTGAAGCTGTAGTACGCGGTGTTCACACAAGGTTGTAGTTTTTAGCAATTTCGATCGAGAGTATCAAATAGGCCCAATACAAACCCTACTGCGCTCGTACGAGTCGGCCTGTTGGTACTTAGACTATAGACTAGGTCAATTTCTAAGGCGTCGACCCGGACTAGGTCGAGTCTTGCCTAATTCCCTATAGTTATGGCTCTGATACCAATCTGTCACACCCCAACCGATGGCGGAATCATCGGGGCGTGGCACTAGGCGAATCAGATTGCTCAAGAGAATCCATAACAACTATATTGCGATAATATTTATTACATTTGTTATCCTATACTAACAATAATACAATCACGTAAGTCATCGCAGATTTCTTATCCTCTCGAACAATACAAATCCGACAACCTAGATTTTAGGTGAGTTTCTAGACTTCCTAGCTTGATTTGAGGGAGATAGCGATATAACCTGCAACATACGTTAAAACAACGTCAATACAAAAAGTATTGGCGAGTATACAAGTTTTGATAGAGTAACGTAAAAGTAGTAAAAAGTGCTGCGAATTACCAAATACATAAACGGGAATACCTCAACATACATGCATAAAGACAGATACTACAGCTAAGTCACTCGAGCTTCGACCGCGATTGCTATTCATGCTAACTAGACCCCGTCGGGTGCTATAGTACTATACTAGTTAAGGCGGGACCTCGCGAATATGAGTCCTAGCGCGTATGTAACTAGCATCATGTATAAATATGTATAATAGTCATTCACAAGTGATAAATAGTTTGATTGAGTAATTCGTTTGATAAGTTCGATTTATTAGGAACGTATGTTACACCCAAAATGCGATTAAAAGGGGTTCGAGTATACTCACGGTGCGTATTTAGCGAGGGTACAGCTTGATTGGTTCAGTTGCGAGCGCGTCTGAGTTAGCCTAAACATCGTATGGTATCGTAAGCACGGTTTAAACAGGAATAGTATCGTACTGACTGATATCCAGTCGGATGGTGCTCATCCGGTCGGATGACAGTGGCTTGGGTCGGAGGACAAACATCCGGTCGGATGGCATGTTGTCCGGTCGGATGGCATGTTGTCCGGTCGGGTGGCATGTTGTCCGGTCGGGTGGCATGTTGTCTGGTCGGATGGCATGCTATCCGATCGGATGACATGCTATCCGATCGGATGACATGTTATCCGACCGGGTGACATGTTGTGTGGTCGACAACAGTCCGTTCCAATATCCCGATCAACTGTTTTTTATGGTTTTGGACGAAATACATGTGGTTTTACTGAGACGGTGTGATATCGTATCAAACAAATGAAATTTCATCAGTTCCGACCCGTTCTAATGGTCGGGAACCACCCCGTTCCATCAGATCTGGCCGTTCTTGACGGTTTCTCATGTTTAACCCAAAATCGCACAGTACTTTGATTGGATACATAGATTTTTAGGTGAGGTTGTTATAAAAATATGTGGGAATCACCCCGATCTGAGTTGTTTATGGTGAAATGAGGTCACACTATGAAGTTCATATGAACTCTTGGTGACATCATCTTTAAGCACCTCAAATCAGTAGATTTCGCGGTTAAAAGTTGAGTTTTAAAAGATAGAAGGGTGTAGAATCGGGTGTAGATCATAGAAGTACAAGATTTAGGTTGAAATCTTACCGGGATTGCAAGGAATCGAGAGAAAAGGGTCCAAGAGCGTCTGGTCGAACAGTAGCAGTCACATCAAGTGTTCTTGATGTGACTGAGGGGTATTTATAGGCAAAGGGGGAAGGAAGGAGAGGTTGGGTGTGCTGGGTCGGATGGTCATCCGTTCGGATGGCCATTCCGGTTGGCTCTTTGGTGCGGAGAACTTTGCTATTTCGAGCGTTGCGATAGTTTTGGGTACGCGTTTCCTATATTTAATTTGTATTATTATTATTATTATTATTATTATATATACTTAATCACTAGGAGTCGTATTTACGTATCCATATCTTAAAGTTGCGATACAACAATCCAGGTTTCGTTTCGAAGATGCGATTGCTTGTGATGTTTCACGGTCATCGAAGAGGGTAAAATAGATCCTTTCTCGATGTCATCGTGAAAGTTATTATGTGCTAATGAGGAGGGTAGAATAGGTCCTCTCTCAACGTCATCACGGATATCAAGGAGGGTAGAATTGGTCCTCACTTGACGTCTTCGTGGTTGTCAGCAAGCGAAATGTGGTGTGATAGTGATAAAATACTGCGATTTAGCGATTTATGCGATATAGTTACATTATGATCCGAATCTCTGGTGCTAGGCGTAACGAGTATATCGAGTAGTAACAACGCACTAAATTGTGGGTTGTTACAACAACCCTCTTCTCAAGTTCCATCAACAATATTACCTTTGTTTGAAGCAATTGAAATTCAGAAACAAAACAGTTCCTCTCATCCACACATTACTGAGAGTAGAGCCCAACAAATGACTGTTTCTGAACCAATTCAATATGCTATCCTACAAACAGTTGAGGAGGTTATCCCCGTTGAGTTTTACGAAACTCTTGGTGGTAGTTCAAGTGGAGCAACCACTGCAACTGTTGAACCCTTTGGTGATCAGTTGGACAGTTGTTAGATCATTAAGACTCCCTTGAAGGCAAGCATTGATGAGGTTACAATTGTAATCTCTGCTTCAGTGGGAAGTCCCAGAACAAAGAAAAAAGGGCATCTGTTTCTGATGATATGGAGTCTTGTCCTATTAACAGGTGGGAATTCAGATGATCCTATTAAAGTAGGTGATGAATTAAGTTATAAGGATTTGACGGTTAGAGTGTGTACCATTGAAACAGATGTTGCTGAAATGAAAGAATTAATGAAGCATATGATAGAGCTTTTTAAAAGTCAACCTACCACACAGGAAATTGCCAATGAGCTTTGGAATTATATGCAACCCATCCTTCAAGCTCAGAGGAATTTGGCTGAAAGTAACTACAATTTTAGTTTGGAATTTATCAGAAATTTGGTTGATGCTAGGTATAAAGACACACAAGCAGACGTTATGAACACTAAGGAACATCTGTTGAAACTTACTGGATCCACCCCTACATCAATATTTGAGAAAAATGATGATGATGATGATGCCAAAAAGGGGGAGAAAGATTCACTGAGAAAGTTGCCACCAGATTCAAAAGCTAATCCTACAGAAATTGTATCCTCTGCTGAACCTAAATCCAAACCTTCTCCAAAAAAACCACCACAAAAAAGGAGAAAATAGCTTCAACACCATCATCACCCATTTTGTCACTAGATGCTGATATAACAAAAGTATCAGCAAATGTTAGCCAAACAGCTGCTGAGACACCAATTGTTTCAGCAGAAGTTTGTCAAACATCTGCCATGATCATTTTCACTACACCAACAACATTGCAAGCACATCCAACATCTGAAAGAATTCCCACACATTCACCTTCACCACCAAAACGTTCTCCTTCACCAGAAATCATGTCCACACGTAAGAGAAAAACTCATATTGTGTTAGAAGATAATGAGGATATTAAATCAGCAATCCCTGTATCATCTGCCTCCATTCAAAATAGTCCATCCTCATCATTTCCACCCAGAGAACCTACTTCATATCTTCCAATTGCTACACTACCATCAGTCATTCCTCTGGAAGCTCAATATCCTCTAGAGTTAGTCATTGTTAAATGTGAAATTGAATCATTCTTCACAATAGAGGATCCATCTAAAAGATCCTTCCCATCTCTTTATGCCTATAAGAAGCCTCAAAACTTAGATGAGTATCTTAAATTAAAGGTATCACAGGCTGAGGTTATAGCAAGAGAGAATAGCGTAGGGATGGATGATAGGGAATACCAGAGGTTCTTATCATTTCAGCTTAGCAAAGTCATAAAACTTGAAGACTATGCTAGGGACCTGAGTAAATCCATGTCTGAGAGGCTAGTAATTCCTGAACTTCAGATGCAACTGAGGGTTGATTATGTTGGACACATTATGAAGTACAAACCATATAATGCAACTGAAGATCAATTCAAAGACTGGTCAGCAGATGCTCTTAGAGAAGAGATCGACATAATCACAAAAATGCGCAATGATCCTCTGGTAAAGCCAACTCCACCTAATTGGAAGAAAGTCAAAACAGTGGATTCATATGAGGCATTGAAGTTTAAAAGAATGAGAGCAGAGCTTGTGGCTGCTGGTTATGGTCCAGCTAGATCCATTGCCAAATGGTCTAAATTGAAGATAGCTGAGACCTACAAAAAGCTGGAAGAACTTAGAGCTGAAGATCCAAATGTTCTTCAAAACCCAGTATATCCTACAACTGCTGCTCTGTCTCTAAAGATCCATACTCTGAAAAACCTTCTCTCATCACCTGCTTTATCTGAATCCATTGCAAATTTAGTTAGCAGACCACAATCATCAACCTCATCTTCAATAATTCTTTTCCCAAGAAAATCAACTGATCCAAAAATAGTAAAGTGGAAGTCATACTCAAAAACCCATGTATTGACTTTGATCAGATCAGATGGTAGTGTTGAAGAGATTAAAATGGATAGTGCATATAATCTGAATGCACACGATCTCCAAGATTTGTTGGACCTTCAACTTGAAAGGGATGATGAAGAAGACATGTTCTCCCTGGACTTTGAACTACAATTCAAAGGACAAATCAGGGAGATGTTGATGAGAAATAAAAATCAGTAATAAATAAGGGTTTTGGTATCATCTGTTGTATAGGGAGATTGTTGGATCAGCAGCCGTGACATTGTCTCCAGTAGCATATTTAACCAGATCACAACATGTAGCAAAGGACATGTTGCTGCGTAACAAATTCTTGATTGAGGTTTGATGAAAGTTGTTTAGGGAGGTGATTGTATGTTCTTAGTTAATGTTTGTTAAAACTTAAGTTGTATTCGAATTTTATTAAGTTTGTTAGACATCTTTTATATGTACTTATGTTTATAACAGTTTACATTGTCAATGAGTGGATACTCTCTTTTTTGAATAAGAGAATGAAAATAATCATATGTAACTAATATATTAACCGATGATCTATGTTTATAGTTGTCTTTTAGCTATAATAGATAACACGTTTTGGTACAATATCTATATAACTATCTATACTTTCCATTAAAATGTGTTATGCATGGTTTTCTAAAAGCCACCCGTGTTTGCACACGGGTGTTACCGCTAGTTAAATATAATACTTGTTTATTCTTTTTACTATTTTCTCTTCCACTCACGAACCATTTATTTATAGAATAAAGGGTAAATTACACTTTTCGTCCTTTATGTTTGTAACGAATTGCAACGGATAGCCTTTAACTTCAATAATTACAGTCACAATCCTTTATTTGGAAAACTTATTACATATTTCGTCCTTTGACACTAACAAAGTTAAAAAATTTAGTTAAGTCTATTTATATAAGGGCACTTTGGTCTTTTTACCAATCTAATTAAAATCTATATATATAATAAACAAATAAGGTTTGGGACACGTGCCGCGTTGTGGTGCAACCACACTAGATTTTTGGCGGGAAAACATAGGAAACCTTATATTCTAACACGGGATCCGAATGGCAACAACCATACCCGCATAGTTTGACCCGGGTATATAATGAACAAAAAAACCCTAATCATTCTAATTCCCTCATACGTTTCATCACCGCTACTTTGCAAAACCTAGAAAACTCTTCAGATCTTGAATCCCAACCGTAATCTACTCTTCGTCGATCGTCGCCACCCAAAAGTTGCCTCTAAAGATTGTATTCATGGTAAGTTTCTGTATCCGATTCGAAGTTCTTAACATTTGATTTTGATATATTCGTTTTCAACTGTTGAGTTTGTGGGATCTTTTCATTCGATTTCAACAGGTATACCTAAAACCCTAATTATATTGATCCAGCCGCTCTATGTTCTCTCTTTTCACCATTCATCCATCCATAATCATCGTATCTTTTCATTCAGTTTCAACATGTATGATCGCTTCATTGGTTTCATAGGTTAATTTCAGAAGTTTAACATTATTTTTCGCCAATCGTCAAATCGTTTGATAAATTATTGTGTTTTCGTTAACTATTTATTGATTTCAGATTGCTTTCCTTTCCTCATTAGCCGAATCCTGTTCGGCAGTTCCTCTATTCATCGCCACGCGTCTACGATCACACTGACAACTGCTTGAGTTGCTGTTTGAGGTTAGGCAACTTTGTAAAAAGTTGATGAAACTTATTTTTTCTGAATTCATTCTTTGTTTTTTGATCTTTTTATAGTGTTTGTTCTTCTTGAAATGCCCTATTTTCGTATGGGTTTTAGTTGATTATAATATTTGATGTTATTTGTTTAAATACACACGTAATTGAGAGAACATAATTAAACTTGGATTAATTTATGCTGCTATGTAACAGAATGAGGTAGGGAAAAGTTTGTGCACACATGTATAGTGGTGTTGATCCAGCATATCGTTATGAAAGCCACCATTGTGGTTATTCTCCAAGTATTCTACATTATTGGTTACAGGTGACATTTGTAATTGAAGGATATGCCACTATTGGATGTGATATGATGATCTTGATACGCATATTTGTTATTATTTTTATAACTGTTTTTTTTTACGATGTAGGTTGAAGAAGAAGATGATGAAATGAATGAATGTTTCAAGAAGGGCAAGAAAAGAAAAACAGTGAGAAAAGTGCCATTATGATTTCTTCAAAGAAAGCGGTGATTGTGGCCCTTATCCCTTATGTGTGATTTTTAATAATTCTGAAGCAAAGGCCCTTCAATGGGTAAAGTCCTCTTTACTTCTAATTTAGTGGTGCCAAAATGGGTAGATGGTTCAAAAAGGATAAGTTTTGTATGGTTTGGTTTTCCCAAAGCTGTTTCCATTTATTATTGAGTCATAAAGGCTGCAAGTCAATCATTGTTGTTGTGTTCGGTTATAGTGCCTTAGACGCTCTTGAAATTGTTGTTTTTTGGTTGTTTTATCGTGCTATGGTTTTGTAATTATAGTTAGAACAGGTGTTGATGGATTTTAATTGGCAATTGGAATGTAAAATTAGGTTTTATATGTTCTTTGCTGATGAATAAATTTAGGATTTTGGTTGGATTGAGTGTGGGGATATGTGATGTTTTGTTTTGATTTGGCAGCATGAACTAGAGAAAGACAAATAGTGAGGATTGGATGGTAATGATGTTGGGGCACTCCTCTTCAGAACCCTAATTGCTTTGCCCTTCATTTTACCAAGGCAGATTTACAATTAGTTTTCAGAGTGTAAATTTCAGCAATTTTTCATCTTGGCTTTGGTGTTGGTAACTGATTAGCATCATATAGGTATGATTTCAAAATTTTGTTATCTTTTTTTGAATTAGTTTTATGAATGACGATTGACGATTATGTGGATTACGTTTTTCTGTTTGAATTATGATACATGTAGTTCTTTTGTTTCCTATCAAATTGAGATCCAATTCATTTTCGGTTTGGCGTATCAGGTGTTGATCCGCACAGAAGAAGAGCTGAGCTAATTGAGGTAGGTCCCATTCTTCACTATATCATATATATATATATATATATATATATATACTATATATATAAGGATATTAGAAGTGCAAGAATGGTCATTTGCCACTTTTTCAACATGTACAAGAGTTAGAAGCATGTTGTACAATCCTCTATAGCACAAATTGATTTCAATATCTTTCAAACAAAAGCTTTCAAACACCGTGAATTGTCTTGGGCGGGATTTTCAAATTTCAAATGCCCCCTAAATTTTTTTAGATCTGAACAAAACCATTGCAATAGAGCCAACAAACAGATCTAGTGATAGGCTAAGAACACAATGCGGAACATTCTCTTTGATCTAGCAAAGCTTTCCAAACACAAAATTGCCCTTCCAAACTGAGGAGTAAGAACTAAGAACCCTAATTGAATACATGATGTTCTTAAAATTACCATTTTTCCTCTGTAAAACCCTGATTGAATTCAAAATGTTGTAGGGAAAACCTCCTGAATGGCAAGATTTTGTGGGTGTTATCACTTTGCTCTTAATCAATTCCACAACTGAAAATGTATTGATGGTGCTGATATGATGTCTTCTAGGTTACAAGCTACTTGAACTCTAGGGGCAATTTCTACGGTTCTTTATTAGCTTCTTAAAAGCTCATATAATTTTTTTTCTTTTATGTTTATACCAAATTGATCTCTGTAAATAAACTATGAAAGCTATGATTGGTTCTAAATGATTAGCAGATCTAACATTTATGTTATGTTGATGATTTACACCCTTTTATGTTACAGAACTAACAAACTTGAAAGAATTGCAATTTTCCTCGCCCAAGGTGACATATCATGGGGTTGTGTTTCTACATTTTTAGGAAGCAGAAACTAGAGTTAAAACTCAAAAGCATGGACGAAGAGATTTCCAGATTGCAAAAGAGTTTAAATGAGAGAAATCTGCAGCTTCAAGCATCATCATCTGATGCTGCAAAGGCATGGCTTTTTCTTTCATTAACACTTTAAAAAAACATGCTGCATAGTGTGATTCTTGCATTGCATCTAAGTTGCTTGATTTGATCATGTTTAGTTTAAAGATTCATACAAATTATGATATCAAAACAATCTTTTCTAGGCTGTATTTTGTCTGTTTCTCTTTGAATTTTTGAGTGATTTTTTTAAAAGTGGAATATATTATTGTTTCACTTTATGGCTTCTTCTATGAATGGTACAAAAAAGTGTCTTTTCCAAATCAATAATACTCTGTAAGTTACCTATTTTGGCCATGTTGCACTTAGTTTTCCATTCTTTATGGGTTTTTCAAGATAAGATTCAATAATACAGATATGGCTTTTGAGGATCTATGATGGTTGATATGTGCCTAATGCTAAATGGTTTGTGTTCATGGGATGCGAACAAAGGGAGATGAAGTAGCCATTACCAGGTGTGTGATAGATTGTTTTCTCATTATTTTCTTATGATGCTCTATTAGTATTTGCTGATGATATTATCTTCTACATGTGTATACTAATAAATCAAGAAATTTTTTAGTTAGTATTTTTACCTTTTCAACTCATATGTATGTTTTCATACCCATAATGGAGCTCAAACTTGTTACATTTTCAGCAGTGGTTAGTCCTTTTTTTGCATTTTCTATCTCTATTAATATTATTTGGACTCTTTATAACTATCTTATATCTATGTTCAGCCACATCCCGATGTGAAGCCAATGGCGTATGCCAACAATTTCCTCCGCATGTTCAATTAGTGTTTGTTTGCTGACTTTGGTGATACTACAACTGCACATATCGCATGAAACTCCTGAGACACGTGTGGTATTACTTTCTTGCAACAGTTTACTTATTTTTCAATAGTTTATTATGTAACCGAAAGCCAGAAACACACAGTGGCCTGAATTAGGGGCCCATTGTTTATCGTCCACCAACTCTTGTACTGGTTAAAGTTGTCCTGTTGTTGCATGATCTCGCTCAATAAATGCTTCAAACGAGCCAGCAACAACAAGTGTTTATTATTTACAGGTGACACTTTATATTATGAAGTTTCTCTTTTGAGTAAACGTCAAATTGCACCTGCCCCATTGACGTTTGCATAGTTCGTCACTTTACACGCTTCCATCCAATAATACCCTCATGGGTGTTAACAACATACCGGTCAAACAATCGGTCAACTGACAGAATGGTGTAAAGTGATGAGAAATGCAAACGTCAATGGGGCTAATACGAAATTCACGGGTTTGGGTTTAGTCTAAACGGGGTTGGGTCAGTTTCGAGTTGAACCCGCGAACCCGTTTAGCTAAACGGGTCAGGTTTGGGTTAACTAGGTCGGGTTGGTGGGTTGACCCGTTTAACCCATTTGTATTATATTATATTTTTTACGATATGTTCTATATCATAAATTAAATTAGGTGTGTATTATATGTTATAATTATAACTTAAAATGAGAAATTAAAATAAGATTTCTTAATTTAAATGTAATTTTATTATATACATTTGTGTTTTTTAGTGAATTTTAATATATTAATTTGCGGAAAAAAATTTAGAAAGTAAAAAAAATTCGAGTTGAACGGGTCGTGTTCGGGTCAACCAGCGAATATCGGGTCGTGTCCGGGTTCACATTTGGGGGTATTTACCTGTAGCCTTACCTCAACGCTCGCCATTAGTTTCTCCGGCCGAAGTTAACTTCCCACCGGCAACCAACGCTGGTCGTTTCTGGACGGACGTTTGTGGCGGCGGCTATGGGTTTGCTATGCCCATTTCAGGTCGCTAATTTTTTATATATTCATTCTTCCTTTGCATATATGATTATATTTACCCGTGAAGCTTTTGATCAGACACTGGGAAGCTAATCACATGGGGTACGACTGATGATCTTGGTCAAAGCTACGTGACCTCAGGGAGACATGGGGTGTGTTTAATTTTTCGTCTATTCATCGTACGTGTTTCATATGAAAGAAGCTAATGTGCTATTTTGTTAAGGAAACACCGGACCCTTTTCCTCTTCCGAGTGAAGTTTCAATGGTGAAAGCTGCAGCAGGTTGGGCACATTGTGTCCGTGTAACAGGTACTGCTAATACTTTTTTCCTTTTTATAGAACTGCAAACAAAATTTTTATATTTTTTTGTGTATATACAGTGGCTGGAGAGGTGTACACATGGGGATGGAAAGAGTGTGTGTCATTTGGAACCGTTGTTGGAGACCCATACACAGATCAAGATCCAGAAACAGACTTACTTGATCAAGGTAATATTAATCATTGCAGTCATTGGCATAGGAATATGGTAACTGCTGAGTTCATTAACTATGATATTAAGTGAGCCCTCACTCAGAGGGATCAAGATCTACGGATGCAGTCGCTGCGCATGAAAGTACGAAAAGGTGACGCGATTTACCACCAGATTATCAGTACATAAGGTATTAGAATACAATGCCTAATTATCTTTAATTTCTTGCAGATGATAATCGGTTATATTTTTTTAATGGTGGTAAAAGTTCGTCTTTTTTTTGTTTTCTGTTACGCATCTAATGATTAATCTATGCTCCCAGTGACCGTTTTCTGCCTGATAAGGCTATTGATTTAATCGATGGAGCCGGTTCTCGTTTTAGACTTCGTCATGCACAAGTATGTATATTTCTGTGTATATTTTGTTTGCTTTACTTTGATCAGCTTTTAAATCTCTGAATAACAATCATTTCTTCAAATGTTCAGGTACATTTATTTTGTAACTTTTTTGACATAAGAATTTTTTGCTTATATTGCATCTGATGTGACATCAACGCGTGACACACTAACAGGTTATACGTAAAATAAGTGAAAATGAGTTTGGGTGCTAAAATTGGTGATAGATTTATAAGCTGGTTTCTATTTTGCATAAGTTCAAGTTGGTTAATAAAATCATGTAGAAAACGCGTAAAGTTCATTTCTATTTGGTGCAGATTACCCATTTAACAAATGCATGATGTTAATATAAGATAAAGATAGATTAAATTATCCTTCAAGGGTTCTAAGAGATAACAGATATATATACACCAGTTTTCGGACACAGCAGAGGTGGCGCAACCATCGGCTGAGGTCTCGCGGTGGTCTTTGACAGCACAAGCATATATGGTGGTGGCAATGACATATTGTTGAAGATCGGAGGTAGCCTTGTGCTCCCAGGTACGTTTTCCCGAGTTCAGATCTAGCGGTGGCGGAGATCAGCTTAGGTAATTTTTGGATGTGGGTCTAAACGAGTCATGATGATTTGATGTTTACTTATTGAGTATTTTCAATTGTAGGAGCACCAGTACTTGAATAACCCCGAGTGCAGGGGTGGATCCATGTACTAAGGTACGGGTTCACACAAACCCAGTGAGCGTCAATTTTCTTTATTAAAAAGTATATATAAAAAAAGTGAGTGCACCCATAAATATTATGAAGTGAACCCATATAACAAAGTAAGTTAGTGTTTTGGAAGTTAAATCTTCATTTCGGAATTTCACGTTTCATGAACTCGCTGTGACGACTTGTGGCTTTTGTCCCGGTAAGTGTTTGTTCCCATGATATTTTTTTTTTATAATATTGCAAGTAAATTGGATTTTGATAATATAAGGAGCAATTTATTGACCTCTAATAATTTATACCAGCATATTGAGCGGTGATATTTCGAGGTCAACCCGCATTTGTGAAAAAAAAAATAAAAAAATTCGGGTTGAACGGGTCGTGTTCAGGTCAACCCGCGAATATTCAGGTCATGTTCGGGTTCATATGTATGGCAAGATTTTTGGGGTCGGGTCAGGTTCGGATTCGTCTGGAATTTTCAGGTTCGGGTCAGGTTGAGCCCGCCAGCCCACGAACACGACATGTTTTCATATGTACAAAAATGCCCTTTCAAGATTATAGCTATTGTGTATAAATTTTCAATACTGTAAACGTATGTTACCTTTTGGATACTGCAGGAAGCAAGTGTTGTTCCATTTGCTCCATTGACAGCATAGCGTGTTCTTAAATCCTCTGCTAGGATGATTAAGAAGTTTGTTTATGTACTTATGAAGAATATGTTCCCATTGTTATTACATTGATTCTCAAAATGGCGCGTCATTGGATAGTTAGCATCTTACTTTGTACTTTTCCTTTTAAAGAACAAGAAATAAATATGCTTATTTGCTGCTATGTGAGTATTCTTGATTGGACTTTGTAAACCTTTAAAGATGGGAATTTGCTATGTATATATTGACTTTCAGGTGTGCACAGTTCGGTTTGTATATATTTCTAATCGTGTTTCTATATTCTTCATAAGGCTATAATGAATAGATAATGTCAAACCCATATAATGAATAGATAATGTCATTAGATCTAATTAGGTTGAAAACATAGAAGTGAAATTGACTCTTGCGCCCATTTTTTGTGAAGTTCCTCATTTGTATCAAGCATATGATCAAAAAGGGTTGAAGCCGAAGAACCTTAGAGACTCTTGGACAAGACAGAAAGGGAAAACCAATAAGATCAAGAGGAGAAATTAGAATACTAAGAAAAAGATTAGCAAGGTTTTTAAAAAGACTTTTTAAAGGGTGATACTATAGTAGCTTTATACTAAGTTAGCATAACATAATGCTTCGTTTTGCTTCTACCAATGTAGCGAGACGTGTCAAATAGAAATTTCGTTAGAAAGCGATACAATAGGTACCGTTGCGTTTACGTTTCTATTTTAATTTTTGTTAAAAATTGGTCTGCCCGCCGCAAAGCACAGATAAACCCACTAGAGGATTGATATCGTTGACGCCTTGCATATTACGAATAAAGGAAAGTTTTTATATTCTATTTTTATTGATAAAGGTAAAAGTTACATCATAATTAAGCTTTTTTTCTTAATTAACTTTTATGTGGTTTTTATAATTCTTCACGAGTCTTAATCTATGCACTGGCTTATTTTTTGTTCAATTGGAATTGTTCTTGCTATTACTGATCTACTCCAGATCACTCACGCAGCTGTAGCCTGAGTAAGTTGACATCTCTCCGTGTGGGTTTTGATTAAACCGTCAAAATTGATGATCTATTAATTCATGTTGAAGAACTATAAGTCTCATGACATAGATCGATAACACCGATCGTACAAATAAGAAAATTAACAAATTTAAATTGATAAAAAATGAGTATCTGGGGTAATTATATTAGAATGTAGTGCAGCTGATGAACGTGCTAAGTTGTTGGCTTATAGTGTTATTGGATTAGAGGAGATGGTAGTACATACTCATGTAGCTTGTGAACATACTTTTCAGAGGTGAAAAAATGACAGGTCTGGTACGGGTCAAACGAGTAATTTTTTTGGTGCGGGTCAAAACTGGTCCGGTCGAGTTGGGTTAAACACACACATGTTTGTCTAAGTTTCTTGTAGATAAATAGTATGTCAAATACTATTACAAAATGTGTTATTTCAGTTATAGCGGAATATTTTGAATAAATTCAGCCATGATGTTTTATGCATTAAAAAACACTTTTTGTGACTTTCAGACCCTTGATCTATTTTTCAATTGTGTTTTATTTGTTCTTCATGGAGTTTATAAAGTTAATTAATAAGTACTGATGTATACAGGCTTGAACCTGTGACAATTTAACTGTTTCTTTTATGATATCCAACATTTAGTGTAAATATTGTGTTCAATCTTATGGAATTTTGAACATATTTGGTATAATGGATACTATATCTAATGTGTTTTTCTATTCGAGTTAGGCTGTGAAGAAGCCAACACATCGTCAGCTTTAACGAGAGCTTTTCCAAGAAGACATAATACCACTTGAAACGGGTAGTAATTTTGTGCTTATTTATTCATTTTATTAATTTATATTGGGGGTGGTGTGGTCGGGTGGGGAACGGGTTTGGATGGATAAAGATCAAAACAAGTACTGTTTCTTATGCGAGTCGGAGTTAGATTGGCTTAAGACACAGTTTTGTACAAATTTAGCCCTAAATTTTCATATGACTATTAAACTGAAAAATGTAGTTTAGTTTAAGAACTAGAAATTCTAAAAGTTTTTTTTACATGTGATGCTCATTTAACATCTTAGTTTATAATTTTGTGATTATGATAAAGTTTGAGTTCATATATAGTTATTTATTTCAGATGATGAGGTTAAATATGTTGTTGAATTAAAAAATTGGTGTGATCCAAAAAAATTATGGGTAATAGGCCCCTTTGGCTATTCATCCACCATGGCGTGTCTTCTTAGGCATATGGCAGAGGCGTCTTTGAGAATTCACGTACCATGTTCGAGCTTGGAAAAATGTGCCCTTCCGTAATGTTTTATTATTATTATTTCTTAAATTAAATTATTATCGGGCTTAATAAACCTAATGCCAAATGGGCTAAATTCTAAACCATGATAAACGATTTGTAAATGGACCTATATTGGAATTGTTATGTGTTTACTATTTTCAAAAAGTATTAACATATACATATATCGGATTTTTTTTACAAATCATGTGCCCCTCGAAATCATGGGCCTTGTGCGGAGGTCCTCCCCGCACACCATCAAAGCCACCACTGGCGTATGGGTTGTGAAAACATTTTTATACAGAGCTCTCATTATGAATTAAAAAGGAATTAGTTTTACATGAAAACTTTGAATACATATGGAGGTAAAGTTGGGATACTGATGAAACCGAACAAAAAATTTATGGTGGGAAGGGAAACAAGAAACTTAAGAGGTTCAAAATGTTGTTTATGTACTTTTGATTATTGAAGATTAAATTTTCCTAACCTGGGATGTTCCCGGGTGATAGCCTAGTTAAAACCTATATAAATTAGTAAACTTTTTGTGCATAAGGACTTGTAAGTTGTGCTTTGGTGTTTTCCAAAAAAAAACTTGATTTTTTAGTTTTAACCCAAAGGTTTGTACCTTTTTCAATTTTAACCCTACATAATTTGTTTTTTTAACTTTAACCCAAAACTTTTCATTATTTGCAATTTAACTTTACAACTTTCGTCACTTATACTTTTTATCTTTCACAATTTTTTGTTTTACGTATAGTTCTAAATTTTTCGAGTTAATACGACGCAACGTGCATGTGTGGTTCAACGTTTTTACCTCTATTTTTCCATGTTTGACAGGTTCGTCGCAATACGCATATTATAGGTCGAGTCAGTGTTGGTTGTCAATGACGATTGTGTAACATTAGTACTATTTGACACCGTTTTACGCCCCGCCGCAACACGGGGTGTGCTTTGGGGATTTTTCAAAGAAAAAATTGTTATGCATATGGTTGTCGTAACGTTGGCTTTGGGGGTTTTCCAAAAAAAAATTGATTTTTTTTACTTTTCACCCAAAAGTATTTCATAAATTACTTTTAACCCAAAACTATTTGTTTTTTACTTTTAACCCAAAACTTTTTATCTTTTACAATCTATCCTCATAACTTTTTTTACTTTCAACTTTGGTCCTTTATAGTTTTCATTTTCCGCAAATTTTGCACTCTATGCTTGGTTCTAAATTTTGTAGCTTAACACATCACAGCGTGCATCTTTGGCTTAACGTTTTTACGTTTCGTTCTAAATTTTGCGAGTTAACACGACGCAACGTGCGTGTGTGGGTGAACGTTTTTACATCGTCTATTTTTACCCCGTTTGACAGGTTTAACATAACGTGTGGGTCGTAGATCGACTTAGTTATAAATAAAGAATCCCCGCCGCATTGCGGCGGGTCGTAATCCTAGTATTTTATAAATAAAAAAAAACAAAAATAAAATTAAAAACTTATAAAATATATACAATCATAATCTCATATCTCTTTCCTAAACTCCCTCTCTCTACAAACCACTGCACCAACACCCACCACCCTAACCACCACCATTGGACCCTCTCAGATCAAACCTACCCCTTTTTTTTCACTTTCCACTTTCCGACTCAACTCACTGCACACTTAGATCCTATTTTCCGATCAAACAACCACCGTTGCGTTTCCCGTCGACCAGTACCCTGGTTGTAACCGTTTTGACGTTAGGGCTTATGAACAAGATTTGATTTTTTTGGTTACATTTGACACCAAGCCATGAACAAGATTGGATTTTTTAGATGGGTTTTGGTCTTTAGGGAGAACCCAATTCTTTAAAGCATTAGATGGGTCAATAAGCTCTGATTTGTAGCTTATTAGTGCTTCTGTGAAACGATCAGCAGCAGATGAACATGAAGAAGAACAAGAAGGGGTAGAAATGAAGAATCTTCATGGGGTTATATCAAGATCTGAGGGGGTGAATGGTTCAACGCATGAAATCCAAGAATTGAAATGGGTAATTGTTGGTGTGAACAAAGATAGATACAAAATGGAAGAAAGGTTAAGTCAATTTGTGGCCTCACTTAATTATGGTGGATTATTGCATTGGGACTGAAAAAAGTGAACAGGAGAAAGGCTTTTGGAAGCATATGGGGCCTAAAATTGGATGGATTAAAAGTTGTGAAGCACTCTTTGTTCTTACTCTGTTTTAAAATGTGTAAGGTTAAAATAGCTCGTGAATCGAAATTTGTTACAAAATGTTGAGTTTCAATACAATTTTAGTGATTGCTTATGATCTCTACATGCTCGGAGGGGCTGCCAATGCTGGTGTTTGCTGAGGGTGAGAGAGATGGGATTTGTTATAAAGAGGGCAGCGGTTGGGATATGGTGGTGGTGGTTGTGGAGGTTGGTTTAAGAAAGGGGGTGAAAGAGATGACTGGGAGAAAAGATATGATTTTATATATAAAAAGTGAAATTACCAATTTACCCTCATGTGCAAGGAACATGTTCTGACTTAACTTAAAATTTTAACCTTGTTAGTGCTTAAGGATGAAAGATGTAACGAGTTTTCCAAATAAAGGACTGTGACTGTAATTATTAAAGTTAAAGGTTATCCGTTGCAATCTGATACAAACATAAAGGACGAAAAGTGTAATTTACCCTAGAATAAATAAAATGGATAAATAGTGAGTCTCTATTTTTAGAAGACTCTTCTTTAAATTTTTAACAATGGGATTGTGATATGAAGTGCTCTCTCTAAATTTTACATATTGGGATAAAGATATGATCAATTCATTCCCTAAATTTTATATATTGAGATAAAGATATGGTCAATTCATACGTCCAAATGAAGAAGATCGTCGTGTCAACCTACCAACCTCTGTCTATTTTATTTAATTATCTTTACATAAATTAAGAAAATCTTTTAAATTAGGAAAAGTAATAAATTCATTAAATTAAAATAAAATCCAATTTCAAACAATGGCGTAAGCAGCAAGTAACACTTACTTACCACGCACAAAAAAAAAAAAAAAAAAAAAAATCAGAATATTTCCACCTCCTCTCCGTCAAATCCTCAGTCAAGATTTAATTGAGGGAATTCATTTCACCAACAAACCGATTACTTCAAATTCCACCACAACTACAACACCGCCATACGACACCGTTTTACCCCTTTGCTTTTCGCCGGAGACCCAGTAAGTATATCCGTAAAAAAAGCTACATCCTTTATTTCCATCGTAATTCAGAATAAAAAAATATATTAAGATTATTAGATTTGGACTCCGTAAGTGTTAATTGAATTGTTGGTTTGATTGATTATATCAATATGATTGTTGATTTTAATTTTCAGTTACACCATGCGAATTTTGATTGTTTTATGTAAAAAGCCCTAATTTTTGGACGAGGTTATGTTAATTTGAAGCCCTAATTTTGTAATTGGATTTTGGGATATGTAATATCTCAATCTGGTGTGGTTTTTCATGTTTTACTGCACGTAACTTTGTTTGTTACACTAACAATTCCAGTTTAATTTTGGTTTTTAGCATTTTGAAACCCTAATTACAGTTCAAGAATTATGTGTCTAAGCAAATTTTAGTCATTGGGGGTTTCAGGTAGATCATAGGGGTGATTGGTTCAGTTTATTCGGTTGTAACTGAAAACCGAACTGATTATCCGAATAAGGAAGTTCCTGCCCGGTGGCGGATCTTGAACTTTTAAATTGGGGGGGGGGGGGGGGTCAATACATATAAAATTTTTGGTAAAATTTACTCTTCGAAGCTAAAAATCAGGAGGGCTGGCCGGGCCTGACTAAGATCTGCCCATGTTCGTTCTGTAGATGCGTTGGTTTTAAAATAGGGTCCCAAGCTGAGACGCAAAGCGCACCGCTTTTTGTACGTGAGGTGCAAGGTGTTTATATATATATATATATATATATAGGGGAGGGTTATCTTGAGAACGCTAAATATTGCGAGAACCGTGAGAACACGAATGAAAAAACCAATCAAAACCAAATTTTTTTAATACAAACCTCATTGTAATTAAGATACAACATCAAGAAAAGAATTTACAACATCAAATAATTCATTTCTTCTTTCAAAATCACTCTTTTTAGTTTTTTTACACATGTGTAAACATAACAGATTTACACATGTGTAAATGGCAAACTTACACATGTGTAAATTTTCTTTATTTACGAATTCGCGTAAATTTAAACGTGTAAATTTAATTTCTAACATTGTATTCGAATAATAATGATAAGTGTAAAAAGAAATTTTGAATTTGAATTGTTTTTGACCAAGTTCTCGTGGTTTTTTCATTTGTTCTCACGGTTCTCGCGATATTTAGCGTTCTCATTTAAACCCTCCCCTATATATATATATATTATATATATATATATATATATATATATATATATGAGTTAACTGCCATTTTCGTCCCTGTGGTTTGGTCACTTTGGCCATTTTAGTCCATTTTTCAAAAATGCGCCATTTTCGTCCCCCACGTTCTGGAAAGGTGCCATTTCAGTCCAAAAATCATAACCTAGTTAAGTCAGTTTGTAAATAAGGACTGATTGTGTAAATTTGAAAAATGGACTGAAATGGCAGTTAACACCACCATCACTAGCCCTGCCACCACCACCACTCCGCTGCCACCACCGCCACCACAGCCACCACCACCGCCACCGATGAACTCCGAACTCCGAGAACGGTATACCGAAACGAAAAGCTTGCGGGTTACGGGGACGTCTTCGTCTTCTCCGGTCGTCTTCTCCGATGAACTCCGAACTCCGGCGAGTTGCAGAAATGAGCAGGGGTGGAACTAGTAATTGATTTAGCCCAAAAATATGTTTAAAACACCAACAGACTCCATTAAACCTTCCCTTTCTTTCCTTCTTCTGCTTCACATATTTTAACTTGGAATCTCTATATAGCAAATTTGTTGTTCTAACATCTAACTTGGAATCTCTAAAATGCAGGTGAGATGCTCCATTTTTGCTTGGTTTGATTCAACTGAGCTTAGTCTTATCTACATATTGTTAGGACTTAGGAATGCTGAATACCTTCTTAAAATAAGAATGATAACGATTGTGTGATACCATGACATGGGTCCTGTTCTGGACCTAAAATAACGGAAGGAACCACAATGAAAGCTTTGACTAGTAAAGGTCATACATCTTTTGTATCAATGCCGAACGATAAAAACATGAAACCTGACGTAGCAAACTGTAAGAATGGCGACGAGGGTGGTTCGGGTAAACCGCAATCTATTGATGCTACCGCTTCTTCAAGCTCTTTTGGTGACACATTTTCTGATCATGGAACTCGCGGATATGAAAGTGACAATGAGGTTATGTCGGATTTACGTGGGGACGCTGCACCAATGCGCTCGTTAGGTGGATCAGGTGACTTGTTTCCCTCGAGGTAACGGCTCTGTAATCTATTTATTAATCAATAAGTTTAAAACAATTTGGAAAATATAATAAATAAATTTAAAACATATGATGATGAATTTTCAGGAAGAAAAGGGTGACATCTCATTGGAGGAAGTTTGTACAACCGATTATGTGGCGTTGTAAATGGGTCGAATTGCAGCTTCGGAAATTCGAGTCCATGGCCATCATGTATGATGAAGAGATCGGAAAGCTTAATCAAACAAAGCAGTTGAAATACAAAAACTTTGCGTTAGATGGTCGTTGTGCAAGGTCTATGCCTTTTGTTCATGATTCGCAAAGACAAAAACTGATGAAGAGGAAGATTAGGAAAAAACATGAAAAGTCAGACTCTGAATTGTACATGTTACATCACAACATATCCTCGTATTTTGGTACATATTCGTCTTTCATTTACTTTATAGTAAGGTACATGGATGGTCCCTATGGTTGACCCAAATTTTGGATTTAGTCCCTAGTTTTTCAAAAGTACACGGTTTCCACTTTGTAACGTATTTAGTCCCCAACTTTTGTCAAAAGTACACGGATGGTCCCTGTGGTTTGCACTTTGTAACACATTTAGTTCCCAACATTAAGTGACTAAATGCTTTACAAAGTGCTTACAACATGGATCATCCATGTACTTTTGGCAAAAGTTGGGGACTAAATACGTTAGAAAGTGCAAACCAGAGGGACCATCTGTGTACTTCAAAAAAGTTGGGGACTAAATCTAAAATTTGGTTAACCGCAGGGACCATCCGTGTACTTTACTCTTTACTTTATCTCCTACGTTTGATGGTTGTTATGAGATTGATATGTGTCACGTGCAGCTACTTGCAGGTCCCCCGCTCATGGTCCAACAATGGATGATGATGAGACTAACCTAGGTAACCAATAATCTTTCACTATACACCTTTGGGAAAATCTTTGGTAGCGTTCGGTTTGCAGTCGAGATTCAATATGGGTATTTTAGTTGGAAAAAACCCAAATCCGAAACATGTGGTGCGGGTTGTCATTAGGTGTTATCCGCTCAAATTGTAGTACCTGCTAACCCGCATCGAAACCGAATGTATTAGTATATTATGTAATCTTAAATGATAGAGTAAATTACGTTTTTGGCCCCTTTGGTTATATCACTTTTACTATATTAGCCAAAAATATGAATTTTTAACATATCTACCCCTATGGTCCCTATAACTAACCATTTTGGCCCCTAAGTCTAACCAAACTCTAACTCTGGTTAATTAATTGGCAGATGACTTGCACATGATGGGCATATTAGTAATTTCCCCTCTCCCTCTTTAAAATTGATATAACCACAGGGACCAAAATTGTAATTTACTCTAGATAAATAAATTATTTAACACAATTTCATCCCTGCTCTCTCTCCTACTACGCTTTCTTCTCTCGAACAACCCCACCACTACTCATCCTCCCTCCATTGTAGCAGACGAGTGGCATTTGAGGGTCTAGGATCACGACGAAGGTGGTGGTCGGTGAAGAACCGACGACCGGAACTCAGACCGGTGACGATGGTGTGGTTTAAGGGCTGGGTAGTGGTGGCTATGGCCGGAACTCGAACCACTACTCATCCCCCTCCATTGCAGTAGATCCGTAAAGAAATGACGGTCAGAACTCGATTAGTCATCCCCCCTCCATTGTAGCAGATCTGAATGTGTTATATCAAAGATTTGGGATGTGATGTCAAGGTTTGGGTGGAGATTTGGGCGGAGATCTAGATCTAGTGACAGTTATGATGAACTGTGATGGTTGTGGGTGTAGTAGTGATGGTGGAGGTGATGGCGATTGGGTAGTGGTTGTTGCTGTTGGTGGGTGTTGATGGAGGGTTTGGGTGTTGATCACAAGCAGGGCTCGAATAGAGAAATGAGGGTTTGGGGCAGCCCATGGTCTTCGATTTCTCCCCAATATTCAACAGCTCTTACATTTGATGGAGGGTTTTGTTTGTTTTGCCAAGTTAATTTAATTGTTTTTTTTTAATTTGCAGTGGGTACTTTATTAGAATCTTTAACAGGGGCTTTGATCGGTCAAGAAACAGAGAGTGGGTTTGTTAGGGATCTTTAAAAAATCTTATTTTTTATATACTTGAAGATCTGGGTTTGAAGTGTTCTTGAAGATGATGATGTGTTTTGAAGAGCTGGGTTTGAAGTGTTCATGATGATGTGTTTTGAAGATCTGTTAATTTAATTATTGTTTTATTCTTTATAAAGTCAGTAAAAGTAAAGAGGGAGGGGAAATTACTAATATGCTCATCATGTGCAAGTCATGTGTCAATTAATTAACCAGAGTTAGGGTTTGGTTAGACTTAGGGGCCAAAATGGTTAGTTATAGGGACCATGAGGGCAGATATGTTAAAAATTCTTATTTTGGGCTAATATAGTAAAAGTGATATAACCACAGGGGCCAAAAACGTAATTTACTCTAAATGATATAACAATAAGTATTAGAAGTTTTAGAAACTTGAAAATATAAAAACTTAAGAATTATTTGCTTGTAGGCCCATCTTCCCCTAAGAACGCGTGCAACGAGTTTAGAGTCCCCGATGAGTTGTTATCTCTCGACTTCGGAGACGGTTATTCCTTCGAACAAATACTTTGGAAGATTGAAGTTTCACAGTCGCAAGTCTCCAAAATGAAGAACCGACTCGACACTGTAACGACCGAAAATGCTGGAAGGATCTCATCCACCGAGGACTTGATCTTGCAAGAATCTAATAACCCACTGACTCGCGCCGTTAAGGAACCGGATTTTCCAACCAACATGAAAGGACCGTCTATAGTTGCTACATTTGCATCTCAGCTAATGAAATTAAATACGAGTGATGATGTGGTCAAAGTCAAACCTGAAAATGCAGCTTCTGAGTCAACTCATGTTCAAGATGCAAACGAACCCATGGAACAGCCGCACGATGCTTCAAGAAAACGAGTGAGTTATATTATACTCATATTTATTTATAGAATAGTAATTTTTTTGGGCAGAAGCTGTTCGGTCAACGTGACCTAACGCGTGATCTGACCCGACTGGTACTAAAGTTGCTCACGTGACCGAAATCCGTTTTTACCTGTCACCTAACGTTTTTATTTCTGCAGAGTACGGATGGAATTTTAATATACAACCGCAGAGCAAAGAAGCCACAAACAGATTCTGCTACTGTAAAGGTTGAAGAAAATACCGAAGAAGAAAAGAACATGGCTCCTGTTTCGGTTTCTGAAGGTTCGAGCCAGAATGAACAACCAGCTCCAAAAATACGTTCGATTTCCAAAATAACCACCCCAAAAAACACAGAAAGGAGAGCTGCTAGACCCCGGCGCAAGAGTGGCTCGAGCCGGTGGAGCCGAAGAACCTCAGGTTAGGCCTTGGAATCATCATGTACATCCCCTAACCCGCTTTTCTGTGTTATTAATTTTTTTGTGAATAAGAACCATCTCTGTTGAATATCGGTTTTGGAGATACATGTATATGGTTTTTAATTAGTAGATCTCATTGTTTTGAAGTAATTTGATTGATCTTTGTTCATCACTTGAATTCAAGAGGAACTAAAATAATGATGCTGACATTTCATAAGAACATTTTCTTGGATAGCTTAGCTATTTGGTGGTCACTTATATTTTTTATATGTGTGTGTATATATTATAATTACAATGATATATATTACGTAATATATATTATTAAGTTATTTTTGTAATAAGTATATGCATAATAATTGTTATTGTATTAAAGAAAAGATGCTATATTTATATATATAATTAACTTGTTTAAGTTTGCGAGAATCTTGGACTCGTGTATTAAAAGAGCTTTAGTTAGGCTGTAGAGTATGGTGTCCGTCCCCATCCCCGTCGAGGTTCGGCGCCGGCGAAACACCATCCCCCCCCCCGGTCCCGTCCTCGCCGGCTTGCTCAAGACGTTGGCGACGATCCAATTTTGGTGGGGTCCCCTTCAAATGTGACCGTTAAAAAAAATTAAATTCTAACTTTTATTTCAAAAACCAACGGTTAGATATCAAATAAATACCCATTTACTCCCACTTTTATAAATACTCATATCTTTTACACTATTTTTCACAACTTTTCACCCACTACAATTTCATATATCTCTCACATTTTATAACCTCTCTTCCCTTTTTATAAAAACTCATCAATTTTTATACCATTTTTTACCCACTACCACCCCATCTCTCTCTAAAAAATTACCATGGCTTCACCTTCCTCCATTTCTACCACCCCATCGTTAAAATTATTCCGCACCCGACAGACGAAAAAAGAAAAAAATTTGCGAAGTATTAAGAGGGTGCGAGAAAAGATATTGAACGGGCTTTTGGTGTTCTACAAAAAAAATGGCAAATCATTGAACATCCAGCATGTTCGGCTACACCAAAGAGGTTACAACACATTATGTACACTTGTATCATCCTTCATAACATGATCATTGAAGACGAAGGTAGAGCGATATGCGAGTATGACGAAAACACGTCTACTGGAAATTCTGTTCCTGTTAGTGCGGAACAACAAGATTTGAACATGTTCGCTCTACGTAACGAGTACACACATCATAACCTACAAGCGGACTTGGTGGAGTACATTTGGAACAACGCTCAAAACGAACCCGACGACGACATGGAGGACGAAGACTAGTAGCTTATTTTAATATATTAGGATTTTTTTTAAGTTTATGTTTTTTTTAACTTTTTTTTAAGTTTATTTTTTTTAAATTTATGTTTTTTTAAGTTTATGTAATGTTTTTTAATATTAATGAAAATATTTTGTTAGTTTATTTGTTAAATGTAAAAAAAAAGTAGAAGATTAAAAAAAAATAAAAAACATAAAAGTGGTCGTAGGATCATCCTCCCATACCCTCTAGTTTTGTGGGATGGACCAACCTTGGGAGGACTATGATGTGCCGCTTACGTGGCGGATCATCCTCCAAGGGAGGATCAACACCATACCCTCTAGCCTTAGGTATTTTTGGTTTCGTGATGGTATCTACACATCCCAAAAAAATTTTGTACATCTCTCAATAGGAACCCTATAGTCCAATGTGATTCCCATAGGGTTTGAAGCATTAAATGCGACATAAATAGGAAGCGTATTGGGCAATACGCCTCCTATTGGTACGATGTACCTACCCTCTGACATGCACGTAGTTCAGAAATGAAAAGGTCTGAAAAGTGACCCCAAGATATATCTATACTACTATTTATTTATTATTTTTTTTGAAAAATGAACTTCATTAAACCAAACCTCCGATCCAAACAGGCAAAAGGCCAAACAAAAAGATATATTTGGAATTTGACATCAATTTAATAACCTTCATTTTTAATGTCTTTCATACCACGGGAAATGAATCCATGACCTCCTAATAAACTTCATTTGATAAACTCTATTTAATAAACTTTTCATAACTATGATGTCATTTAATAAGCTCTATTTAATAAAAGTCAAGGGTAATATTTACAAGAGTAGGGCCATCCAATGGGTGTGTTTAATGGTTGAGATCATCTTGGTGACATTTTGGTAATATGTGTTTCTTAAAAATAGGATTATATAATTAATCAGGGGTAGATATGTCATTTAGCTTGTTTTATATATGAAAATAATTGTCATTCCATAACAACCCCATATTTCTTGCGATTTCTCTCTCTCTCTCTCTTCCTTCTATCATTCATGAAGAAACACATCAAGAAAACACATCGTATTAATCTGCTTGCTAATTTGCTTGCTGTTCAAACACAACGTCAAGAAATCCTCAAGCATTACCAGCATGGATGGTAAAACACAGCGTATGAATCTGCTTGCTGTTAAAACACAACTGTATGAATCTGAATGCCAAAACACAACTGTATGAATCTGCTTGCTGTTAAAACACAACTGTATGAATCTGAATGCTAAAACACAACTGGATGAATCTGCTTGCTGTTAAAACACAACTGTATGAATCTGAATGCTAAAACACAACTGTATGAATCTGCTTGCTGTTAAAACACATCACCAAGAACAAGCTGATGGTTTTGCAGTTAAATGTTAATAACCATTTCCACAATCAACAAGTGTGTTTGAAGCCATGATTTTTCTCTCTGAAAAATTTATTGAATATGAATACTGCCGGTGAAGAAGAAAACGATAGAAAGAATTGTATATACATATGATTTGAATGAGATTTGGATTCGAAACACAACCAAAAATCCGAAAATCATGGACATAATCAGTTACCTTCGAGATCATGCAATGTTAGTTAATGAAATATAAATTCCAAAAATAAAATTAAAATGTGAAATTACATAATTGCCCTTCTAGTTAAAATAACTCAATGCCACATGTCCAATTCTCATTGCTTCCTAGACTTTCTAGGAAAAATACACTTTCTACCCAACTCCTACTCATATTTACAAATATTTTTATGTTGCTAATCATTTTTATTGAGCAGGGCGACTATTTTCTTATATTTTTATTTTTAAAGGTATTGATCCACATTATCATTAGTGTCTATTAAGATTTATTATAGTTTTTAATAAAAAGTTATCTTAAAAGCATAATGTAAATCATGCTAATGATTTACGAAATCAACTTTACGATTATGTGTATTTATTGTATTGAATTTGTATTATTCTGTTTCCTAGTATAGGTTGTTTGAATCCCTATATATTGTAAACGTATTGTATTTTTATAATTGAGAGATTTAGTTTTACATGGTCTCAGCTTAACCGACGATCCTACTCCCTCTCCTGTTTCCCTCTTTCCCTGTTTCTTCTTTTCTTTGACCAAACCCTTGCCGTCAATACACTTGGCTAACCTGTTTCTTCTTGAAGTTTCCCATACACTTTTTGTTCAAATCATAGTTGCTGCCGTCACTCAACTACTGCCACCAAACCCTTGTCCCTTTGTTTATCTTTTTTTATTGGCCAAACCCACCGCCCCTTATCCCACCAATCTTTTGGTCCGCTTTGACCACCGAACCCACAACTTCCTTTGACCAAAATCAAACATAATTTTTTTTGGTCTGTTTCTTTTTTGTGCCTGCCGATACCATGTCTCTGCCAAAAATACCGCTGCCGAAATCCTTATAAAACATTCCTTGGCCACATCCACACCCAATACCACCGAAACTCCTTTGCATTCCCTCCTCCACTTCATACCTCTCAAACTAAACTCCACAAACTACCTAGCATGGTCCCAACAAGTCTCTCTCGTTCTCACTCTTCAGAAGTTGATTGGACATGTTGATGGCACCACTTCCATACCACCCGAAACTGTTCTTGTGGCCGATAAACCTGTCCCAAACCATGCTCGTACTGAATGGTTAACCAAGGATCAATCGGTATGTCTCTTTCTTCAGTCCTCTCTCTCCGAGGAAGCCATGTCCGAAATTATTGGCATCTCTAATGCTCGTCAGATCTGGCTTGCTTTGTAAACAGTGTATAGTCACCGTTCTACTGACCGTATGCATATCTTACGTGATAATCTGCGCATGTTACAAAAAGGTTCTTCCTCTGTTTCTGAGTTTGGCCGAAAATTTAAAACCATATGTGATCAACTTGCTGCTATAGGTCACCCGATCGATGAAACTAATAAATGTCATTGGTTTTTATGTGGTCTTGGAACCACTTTTAAACACTTTTCCACAACCCACCGTGCCTTAGGCACTTCATCCTTTCGTGAATTGCTTGGGAAAGTAGAAAATCAAGAAACCTTTATGACATCCTTTCACGGTCAAAATACTCCTCAGGCTGCCTTTGTTGCTCAGTAGTCCCGTTCTGGTAACACATCTCGTTCCTCTTCAGGTTATACTAATCGGGGTCGTGGCTGTGGTCGAAATTCTGGTCGCGGCCGTGGCAAGCGACCCCCTCATTGACAATTATGCAGGAAAGATGGTCACTATTCAAATACGTGTCCAAATTTGGCTTCCTTTGCTAACCAAGCCGCTCCTCTTGATGCAAACTTGGCCCAGGCTTTCCATGCTCAGTGTCATGTCACTAATGACTACCCGGACTGGACCGGTGATACAGGTGCGTCGGCCCATATGACTCCTTCAAAACATGATCTTGAAACCACTTATCACTCTTCTGGAAACGACTTTGTTCGTTTCGGAAACGGTCACACTTTACCTGTTACTAACATTGGCACAACATCTCTTGCCCCCAATCTCCCTTTATAAAATGTCCTTGTTGTTCCTCACCTTACCAAACGTCTTCTTTCTATCAGTAAACTTACACATGATTCTCCTGTTGATGTCCTGTTTTCTAATAATTTCTTTCACATTCAGGATCGAAAGACCAAGGAAATCCTGGCAAAAGGTACATGTGAGAATGGACTTTACATCCTTCGTGAAGGGAATCATGCTTTCGTGGCCTCCTACTCTACTCCTCATCTCAAGGCTTCCTTTGAACGCTGGCATGGTCGCCTTGGACATGTTTCCTTTAATATTATTTCTAGATTGCATAAACTTGGTTCATTGTTTGTTACGTCTATATTACCTAAACCTAGTATTTGTTCTCCTTGTCAAATGTCTAAGTCGCGTCGTTTACCTTTTGATTTAAATAATAAACGTTCTATGCATGCTTTGGAATTAATTCATTGTGATCTTTGGGGCCCTACACCTGTTACATCATCAAATGGCTATCGTTTCTATGCGATCTTTATTGATGATCATTCTCGTTTTACATGGTTCTACCCACTAAAACAGAAATCTGATTTTTCACACCTTTTGTTCAAAATCAGTTATCACGAAAAATTAAAATTTTCCAAAGTGATGGTGGAACTAAATTTACCAACCATCTAGTTCAAAATTTTTTTCATGAACAGGGCATTCATCATCGCCTTTCTTGTCCCCATACACCTGAACAAAACGGTCGTGCTGAGCGTAAACACCGGCATATTACTGAATCTGGTTTGGCAATGCTTTTTAACTCTCATGCACCGGCCACATTATGGTCGGATGCTTTTGCTTCTGCTACATTTATTGTCAATCGCCTTCCTACCCAGTTACTCGAGTTCAAATCTCCATTTGAACTATTATATGGTCACTCTCCCACGTATTCCACCTTTCGTGTTTTTTGGGTGTCGTGTGTTCCCTTATCTAAGGGATTATGCTAAACATAAACTATCACCTCACAGCACTGAATGTATTTTCATTGGTTATGATGCTAAATACAAAGGCTATCGATGTTTGGATCCAAAAACTCATCGCGTCTATGTTACAAGGCATGCTAAATTCGATGAGGATTCGTATCCCTTTAGCAGTCATGTCAAACAAATTGATGAGGCCACCTTGGTCTTCTCCAACTTTGATGAAACTCTTCCATCTGTCTCTATACCAAATCCCCCACCAGTTACTTCACCTCTTACTTCTGAGTCCACTGTCTGTCACGTGTCCTCTCCTTGTTCCTTATGCTCTGCTAATCCACCTTTTCCCACTCCTCCATTATTCTCCAATCCTCACACATCGGCCCAATCCACTAACTCTCATCACTCGGCTCAACAAACCTACTCATCCATACCTACCCTATCGGTCCAAACACAAGCCCAAACCTCATCACTCCACCCACCATCCTCGGCCCCCATTCTGTTTCCCACATCACCACCACAAACCCATCCTACCTCTTCCTCACAATCAGTCCAACCACCACACCTCTCCAATCCACCAACGGCCGACCCAAATTCACCTATCATACCCAACACCTCTCACCAATTTACCCAGGGATATCCTGTTGAGCCGATGCCATCTCATCCTATGAGAACTCGATCGAAAAATGACATTTTCAAGCCCAAATATTATGCTAACTTGTTTTTATTTTCAGGTTCATTACATCATGCTTTACTTGCAGCTCATGATCCCCGTGGTTACAAATCAGCAGCAAAACACTCTAAATGGGTGAAGGCAATGGAAGAGGAGCTCCAGGCGTTAGAATCTAAGAACACTTGGGTACTTGTTCCATGACCTACAAGTGCAAACATTGTTGGATCTAAGTGGATTTTCAGAACAAAATACAAAGCAGATGGTTCCATAGATCGATACAAGGCTCGCTTGGTGGCCCAAGGTTTCACTTAGGTTCCAGGACTTGATTTCTCTCACACCTTTAGTCCTGTTGTCAAAGCCTCTACAATCCGTGTTGTTTTATCGCTTGCTACTATTTATGGTTGGCCCCTGCGTCAATTGGATGTGCGCAATGCCTTTCTCAATGGCAATCTTTCTGAAACGGTATACATGGAACAACCTACGGGTTTTATTGATGCTAGATTTCCTAATCTTGTGTGTCGTCTACATAAAGCTCTTTATGGTCTCAAACATGCGGGTCGAGCTTGGTTTCAACGACTAAGCACCTTCTTAACATTACATGGTTTTGTTTGCAGTCAAGCGGATCCATCACTTTTTATTTATAAGACAGCAAAAGCAATTGCTTATCTTCTTGTGTATATGGACGAAATCATTATCACTGGCAGTGATTCCTCTTTATTACGTCCTTTGTTGCCCTACTGCATAAAAAAATTTCTGTCAAAGACTTGGGTCCACTCGGTTACTTCTTGGGTCTTGAAGTTACTCACTCTGATGCTGATGTATTGCAAAAATACATCTCTTATTCGTGTACAATTTTTATAGTTTTCCGCTATATTTAGTTTGGTTTTCGTTAGAATGTGCATACATTGATGAAATCTTCTGTTTCCAGGTCGTTCGTGCTAAAAACGTAGAAAAACTGAAGTGTTAAAGGCTGGGAAACAAGTTTAAAAGAGTTAGAAAAAATTTTGAAAGTTTTGAGAAGTTGAAGCTGGGCAAAATTCGAAAGAGTCTGTGAAAATTGGGCTGTGGCGTCGCGCCACAGCTACACATTATCGAGGTCGCGCCCCGCCACAATAAAAAAGACAATTTCTGGAATATTATATCATCACGCCACGTGACGCTGAAGATGCATGCCCGTCGCGCGACGCGACGGGGTGAATTTACGAGTAATCTACGCCATCAGCAAGGGTTTGGTATAAAATCTCAGGAAAATCATCATTAACCCTAACTACGAATTGAGAGCATCTCAGGCAAACTTTGGAGCATTCATTGAGCAATAGCGGAGATTTTGAAGCTTTGGAATCATTGGTACGAGTTCGGGACGAAGGATTGAAGACTACACGGGTTTTCTAGTTCCTTGTTTTTTATTTTTCTTACGAAACTTGTTATCATGAATTCTTACTTGAATATCTTTACGTTGTTTTCATTAATTGACATGCTTGGCTAAACTTTTAAGCCACGTAGACGATGATGAATGGATTGATATAAAGTTTTATCCTTTTCGTTAATTGCATGAATTTTATGGATTGATTGTGTTTAGTAAATAGTTTGGTTTATTGATTTGATGTGTATGCGTACTTTGATCTGGTTTCTTGTTATCAATTGCTTCGTATGATTCTTGGTGACGGTCTTTATCACATAATAGAGTCGTGCTAGGGTTTTAGATTTTGGTGAGTGTCTATATCACATAATAAATCTTAACTCTTTAGGGTGAAATTGCGCCAATAACCCCTAGAATTAATTGTTAGTGATTTGCTAGATTTTAGTGTTGTACTAGTCCTTATAGCTGGAAGGTGCGGGGCTATTGGTAGGTCTTACCCAGCGAATTGCTTTAGACAGTCTTTGGAAAAAGTCGTGCATTAGTTTCCCCGTCGGTTTATTAGTCTATCAAGTCAAGTTAATATATCCAAACTACCCTAGACTTATAATTGGAAAAGCGTAGGTCAACATTAGGGTACTTACACAATAATTAGACAACTTGAAAGACGTCTAATAATCGGTTGGATTAATGGCCTAGGTAGCGCCATAAGTTTCACCTCGAGAAGGGTTGAGGGGCTTAGTTGGTGTCTTAATAGGTTTAGTACTCTACGATCCCAGTTCCATAAATCATGCAGTTAACTTAATCGGTAATTCTTTAAAATCAATCCAGGATTCTAGTCTAGGTGGTTCTCGTTATCATATAAGAATCGTCTTCACCTTATTTCGTATTAGTCTAGTTTTAGTTTAATTAGGAGTTTAAATAGATTTCCTTAGATTTTCAGTAACCCCCCCCCAAACAATTAAACAAGTTTTAGTCGTGTCTGTCAGTGTCTGTTAGAGTCTAGTTTACGTGATTAATAAAGTCTGGTGGTTCGATATCCGGACTTCCTTAGGTCATACTACAGTGATCGGTACACTTGCCGATTGTATGGTTTAGGTCGAGTCTAGATTTAAAGCTTTTTAGTGTCTAGCTTAGAGAGTCTAATTTAGTTAATTTTAATAGTCTGTTTAGCACAAATCAAGTTTTTGGCGCCGTTGCCGGGGACTTTTGGCAATCGCGTTCATTAGCTTTGATAGACTTTATTGACATATATGTGCTACGTGTTTTGTTTTGTTTTGTTTTGTGTCGAGTCGTATATTTTTATTGTTTTTGAGTCTTAGTGACTAGTGTTTGCTTTTCTTATATCTAGGTTTTTGCTTGTAGTGGATGCCACATCTGCGCTCGCACGGACCGCCGAAGCCGCCAGTCATAGTCATCATCTCGATTGGGCCAAGGCCCGCAGGTTAGTACGTCATCTTCTTCTCAATTTCCTAATTTCGATTCCACTCCGTTACCCACCCCACCTCCAACCCCACCACCTTCACCTAAAACATCACCTAAAACTTCCCCACCCAATAGCCCCACTCTTAGCACCTCTAGCGCCCCATAAAACATAGATTTAGATCAAATGGCCAACGCTAGACAAACCGTCCATCAACAAGCCACCCAAAATTTCACCGGTCTTGCTTCACCCATCACCGTTCCACCCATAGTTAGCGAAAACTCATGGCAGATTCCATCTTATGCCATGCAAGCCATCACCAATAGCATCCAGTTCCATGGCCGCGAGGACGAGGACGCCCCGGCCCACATAAACCATTTCTCTCGTATCCTTGCTACTTTTAGCCTTCACGGAGCCCCAAATGATGCTATTACCTACAACTTTTCCCATTTTCACTAGCCCGCCGTGCGACTACTTGGTTGGACTCTCAGCCAACCGGTACTTTTACCACATGGGCGGGCCTCTATCAAGCCTTCTTGAACAAATACTTTCCACTCGCGAAGGCCTCACGTCTTCGTGATCAAATTCACTCTTTCCGCATGGAGCCCGACGAGCCCTATTACCTTGCTTGGGAGCGTTTCCAAAACCTTTGTGCTCGTTGCTCCTAGCATGGTCTTTCCGATTGGGCCCTTTGTGAAAAATTCTATAACGGCCTCACCCAAGAGACTCGTGATCGTTTTGACACTAATGCGGGGGGTCACATGATGGGTATTCTTACTGTTGCCGAGTGTTTAGAGCGTTTCGAGGCATTTTCCTAATCTCAACCTCAGTCGCAAGCTGATCAGCGGTATCAAAGTGGTAATTCAAATACCACTACTAGTGCACCCACCCGTGGGGTGAACCATGTCACTATGGACCCTAGTCTAGCCGCCGTATTAGCAAACGTGACTCGAGAGCTTAAGGAGATCAAGGCAAAGGTTGATAAGTGTGAGTTTTGCCGAGGGGGTCACGATACGAGTGCGTGTCCATTGTTACTTGATGAGGAGCAAGTTGATTTCGTAGGAGGAGGTCTAGGTAGAGGTCAACCTAGTGGGTTTGGTAATAATTTTGGTTCGGGTTGGCATAATAATAATAATTTTAATAATAATAATAACTTTCGGTCCAATGGAAACCCCCTGGTTTTCAATTAGCTCAAAATCCAAATAGGGGTCAAGGTTCATTCTTTGGTGGGGGTTCAAATGGGCAGTTCAATAAGGGGTTCAATGGACAGGTCAAAGAGGGGGGGGTTCAAATAATCAGGTTCAATCAGGTCAGGGTTCAAGTTATGATCTAGGGGGTAGTCTTGAGAGAATGGAGGCAATGATGAGCCAGTTAGTTGTTAGGGACCAAACCACAAGACAATTAGCGAACATGATCTTATGCTTAAGAACCACCAAGCCTCTTTCCAAGACCTTCAAAGAGTCGTAGGTGACATGTCTAGGAAATTAGAGGAGAGATTACCCGGTCAGTTTGCGGGTAACACCCTACCAAACCCTAATGCCCATGCTAAAGCCATTACCACTCGTAGTGGCAAAACCGTAGGGAACCCGAGAGTTGAGGAGAGAGTAGTTGATGAGGATGGGGATATTGTAGACGAAGAGATCGAGATGGAGGCTCCCGGCAAAGTGCAACCGAGGCTAAGTCCCGCAAGTACCGCACAGCCCGGTGAGTCCCAAGTTGAGAAAAAAGTAGAGAAAACACCCGTGGACGTTAGACCCGCTCCATTAGTGGACCATTCGCGCGTCCCGTTTCCTTCACGTCTTAGGAACCAAAAATACTCAAGGGAATACAGGCAATTCTTAGACATCTTCAAGCAATTGAAGATTAATCTACCTTTTATCGAGGCACTCCAATCTATGCCTAAGTATGCGAAATTTTTGAAAGACCTTCTTAGGAACAAGGAGAAGTTAGGGGAGTTGTCAAATGTCCCGTTGAATGGAGGGTGTTCCGCCGTTGTTCTAAATAAGCTTCCAGAAAAGCTTACCGATCCCGGTATTTTAACTATTCCTTGTCTATTTGGTAGTAACACCAATACTAGAGCCTTAGCCGACTTAGGTGCTAGCATCAATTTGATGCCCTTTTCTCTCTATGAGAAGCTAGACTTGGGCGAGCTTTCACCTACCCGAATGACATTATCTCTAGCCGATCGGTCCGTGAAGTACCCGAGGGGTATAGTTGAGAATTTGTTGGTTAAGGTCGACAAGTTTGTTTTTCCCGCCGATTTCGTCATTCTCGATATGGTAGCGGATGAGAGAGTCCCTATTATACTTGGCCGCCCTTTCTTACGTACCGCTAAAGCCCTCATAGATGTTTACCATGGTAAGATCACCCTTAGGGTCGGTGAGGAGAGAGTCACTTTTGAGATAGATCGTTCTATTAATCACCCGAGTGGTTCGGATAACTATAGTGGTCCTTGCCATTCCGTCTACTTCTTGAATTCATTCATCTCATGTGTCGACCATTGTTTAGAGTATATTAGTGGGGCCGACTTAGTAGGAGGAGAGAAGGTAGAGGAGGAGTCGTTGAGGGTAGATAAAGTAGAAGTTGAGGGAATTCCTTTGATTCCCGAAGTGTTAGCCGTTAGTGAGGACACCACCCTACCCCCACCCTTAGAGCTTAAGGTACTTCCAGCTCATCTTGAGTATGCTTTTCTAGGGGAGGGTTCCGAGCTACCCGTCATTATCTCATCAAAGTTGGAAGAAGGAGAGAAGTTGAGGTTGTTGGAGGTGTTGAAGGCCAACAAAGAGGCCATTGCATGGAGGTTGTCCCACATCAAGGGCATAAGCCCTTCCTATTGCACCCACCGGATACTCATGGAGGACGATTTCAAACCGGTGGTGCAACCCCAAAGGCGGCTCAACCCCAACATGCAAGATGTTGTGAAGAAGGAGGTTCTCAAACTCCTAGATGCTGGAATGATATATCCCATCTCACCTTGGATTAGTCCTACTCAGGTTGTCCCTAAGAAGGGAGGGATGACCGTTGTCATGAATTCGAAGAACGAGCTTATCCCTTCTCGTACGGTCACGGGGTGACGCGTGTGCATCGACTGCCGAAAGTTGAATGATGCCACCCGAAAAGACCATTTCCCATTGCCCTTCATCGATCAAATGTTGGAGCGTCTCGCGGGTCAACAATTTATTGTTTTCTCGACGGGTTTTCCGGGTACTTCCAGATCCCCACAGCACCAGAGGATCAGGATAAGACCACCTTCACATGCCCCTATGGCACCTATGCGTATCGACGCATGCCATTTGGGTTGTGTAACGCTCCAGCTACCTTTCAATGATGCATGGTTGCCATATTTCAGGATATGATTGAGAGCTCCATGGAGGTTTTCATGGATGATATTTCGGTATATGGTAACTCCTTTGATGAGTGTTTGAAGAATCTCGAGAAGATGTTGAAGCGGTGCGTTGAGACGAAGCTTATGTTAAATTGGGAGAAGTGTCACTTCATGGTGACGGAAGGTATTGTGTTGGGACATAAGATTTCGAGAGATGGTATAGAGGTAGATCGTGCGAAAATAGATACCATTAGTAGGTTACCTCCACCCAAGAGCGTGAAGTCGATTCGGAGTTTTCTAGGGCATGCGGGCTTTTATAGACGCTTCATTAGGGATTTCTCTAAAATTACTCGCCCCATGACCCGTCTGCTAGAGAAAGATGTTCCATTCGTCTTCGACGAGGAGTGTCTTAAGGCCTTCAACTTTTTGAAGGAACAGCTTATGAGTGCACCTATTCTTATCTCGCCCGACTGGAGCTTACCATTTGAGCTTACGTGCGATGCGAGTGACTATGCCGTTGGAGCGGTATTAGGACAAAGAAAGGACAAGCACTTCCACCCCATATACTACGCGAGCAAAACGTTAAATGATGCTCAAGAGAACTACACCACCACGGAGAAAGAACTCTTAGCCGTAGTCTTCGCTTTCGACAAATTCCGCTCATACCTCGTGCTATCCAAGACCATAGTTTTCACCGACCATTCCGCATTACGATTTCTTTTTCAAAAGAAAGACGTCAAACCCCGACTTATTAGGTGGATTCTATTGCTTAGCGAGTTTGATATTGAGATTAGAGACAAGAAAGGGGCCAAAAACGTATCAGCCGATCATCTATCACGTCTAAAGGACCCCAAGAGAGAAGAGATTCAGGAGGAGGAGATTGGATATACATTCCCTCACGAGTCTATCAAGTTTGTTGAGGCCAAGAAGGAGGGATTGCCTTGGTTTTGTGACTTAGCAAATTATCTTTCTAGTGGCAATATTGTGAGAGGAATGACCACACAACAAATGAGGAAATTCCTTAGTGAATCAAGGAAGTATGTGTGGGATGATCCTTTTCTCTTTAGAATAGGAGGAGATAGGATACTTAGACGATGCGTGTCGAGAGAGGAGGGTTGGAACATCATTAAACATGTACATGAAGGCCTCACGGGAGGCCACCATGGTGCGTATGCCACCGTTCAAAAGGTGTTTGATTGTGGCTTTTATTGGCCTAGCGTACTTAGAGATGCCGTTGAGTTCGTGAAGACATGTGATGCGTGTCAACGAACCGGCAACATTTCAGCCAAAGATGAGATGCCTCAAAACCCGATCCAAGTAATGGAAGTTTTTGATGTTTGGGGCATCGATTTCATGGGACCCTTTCCCGTCTTCAAAGGGAACCGTTACATACTTGTGGCGATTGACTACATGTCTAAGCGGGTTGAGGCTCAAGCTCTTCCCACAAATGAAGCCTGAGTAGTCTTGAAATTCCTTAAGAAGCTCTTTCCCAATTCGGTACACCTAAAGCCTTAATTAGTGACCATGGCACTCACTTTTGCAATGCATTGATGGAAAAATTACTTGCACGCTACGGAGTCACTCATCGTTTGTCTACCGCATACCATCCACAAATGAGTGGTCAAGTGGAGAATGCAAATCGTGGTATCAAACGTATCTTATAGAAGACCGTTGGTAAGAATAGGAAGGATTGGTCTGACAAGCTAGACGATGCATTGTGGGCATTTCGAACCGCCTACAAAACGCCTTTAGGAACTACACCATATATGATCGTCTATGGAAAATCTTGTCACCTTCCCGTAGAGCTAGAACACCGAGCGCTTTGGACATTAAAGACCATTAATCTTGACATGACCGAAGCCACTAGGAAGCGTTTCTTTCAAATCCATGAGCTTGAG
Source organism: Helianthus tuberosus (assembly GCA_030545235.1). NCBI lineage: Eukaryota > Viridiplantae > Streptophyta > Magnoliopsida > Asterales > Asteraceae > Helianthus > Helianthus tuberosus. The sequence continues at coordinate 158,700,598 of CM060451.1, read as the reverse complement.
GAGCTTAGGGATGCGGCTTATGCTCGATCGTTGGGAATTAAGGAGAAGACGAAAGCTTCACATGATAGGAAGTTAAGGAAGGTTAAAGAGTTTAGCAAAGGTGATAAAGTACTTCTCAACAATTCAAGGTTGAAATTGTTTGCGGGGAAGTTGAAATCGAAGTGGTCGGGACCTTATATGGTACATTACGTGTTTCTGTACGGAGCGGTGGAGATTATGGATGAATCAGATGGCCGAAGTTGGAAGGTAAATGGCCTCCGGTTGAAACACTACATTGGAGGAGCAATAGACAAGAACGAGATGGAGGAAACTCCTCTCGAAATTCCATCAAAAGCTGCCACTTAGTGCTTTGGGATGAAATCCCAAGTGTAGAGTATGTACCGTTTGTAATTTCGTTAGTTTTCGTATTATTTTCGTAGTTTTTCGTGTCTTTGTTTTGTGTGTTTGAGTAATTTTGCAGGAATCATACCATCGAGGAGCTGAATTTGCGAAGAAAACGACATTCCAGGTATGTCCCAACACTTAGAAAAAATTTGGGATGGTTTGGGAAAGGTTTGGAATCACTTAGAAAATTTTCTAAGTCATAAAACTTGAAAATTTTCGTAACCTTCTGTCCAAAACCCGCTGTCGCATGTCGCCACCATAAATCCATCATCCTGTGGCGCGACGCCACCCCTAGGTCCAACAATTCACTCTGAACCCCCCTGTGGCGTTACGCCACCACCTTTGAGCCCACCAGTAACGCAACTCGACAACCCCATCTGAACCCTCTCACTTGAACTGAGCCGTGGCGCTACGCCACAGCCTAACTACTTTAACGTGGCGGCACGCGACGATATTAACAATCGACTAAAAGCCTTATCGTCAGCTGACATCCCCAAACTAAATCACAACCCTTATCTTCTTCACCCCACCGCCGAAAACCCTTCAACCACCCTAAATCCACCATTAAACCATCGAAACTCCACTATTTTCACCCATAATTTCACCTTTGTGACCGGTTTCACGTGAGAAACAGCACCCACCAACAAAATTTACCATCTATCCGCTGAATCTCTTCGATTCGGGGCTCACCCATTCACGAAAATTTCAAGTTTTTCTTGCTAAATTTCGTAAACTCAGGTATGATCTTTCTGTATTTCTACTCATATTTAGTATGTTTCGAATCTCTGTTTAGTGCGCCTTAGTTTCTAGTTATATAGTTACTTTGTCGGGTCAGTCGAGTCGGTTGCGAGTCACTGTTTGTCGGCTAAGTTTTTGAATCAGTTTTGTTGAGTCCGTTGTGAGTCAGTCCAGGTCCTTTCGAGTCAGTTGAATGGTTCCTTTTCTCGTGTCTTTCCTTGAAGTAATGTTTATGTGGAGTCTTATGTTTTATGTCTAGTTAGTCGGGTCGGTAATTAGCCGTGTGTTGGGTTCGAGTTAGTCAAGTGTAAGCCGACTGAGTTTGCGTCTAGTATATTTATGTTAGTTAGTATAGTTTAAGGGGTGCGGCTGGCTTGGTTTGGGTTTGTGCACATGACGTTATGTTTATGCTTCACTTGCCATTTCCGTTTTGACATAAAAATTCGGACTTTGGTTTCAAGTTATTACATCGGTGCGGGCGATGTCGGTTTGGTGTTGTTGGGTTGATTGGGCTGAATATTGATTGGTATGGGACTTTGACACATAAAGTTCCAATCTTGCGAATTAAAATGGAATTTTTTCAAACGAAAAACCTTCCTTTAACTAGGCGGACTCTTTCAAACACGAAAAAATTGATTTTAAAACTAAATAGCAACTAAATTTAAGCAAGGTAGGACTTCAATGTCTTGGTTAGGCACTCGTTTTAATTGCGGACAATTAAAGTGCCGAGAGGGTAGTGTACATTGAGTCCAATTTAGTGTTTGTGTAGTTTTAGTATAGTATGAGTCGTTCTTTGTCGGTCTTGGGTTTACTTGCGCGTACAAGTGATTTAGGCTCGCCCGTACTCAATCTCCATTCGGGAGAGTTTAATTATCACTTAGCATTTGTAAAAAGGTAACCCGGTTTGTATTTTAACTTTATTTTTCAGAATTAGCCGCGAATGAAATGCTATACGGCGATTCTAACTTTTTTGAGAAAAATTTAAAAAAAAATTAAAAATACCAAAAATAGTTTGTTGTTACTGATTGTTTGCTTGTTTTGTCTTGTTAATATATGTTTTGCAGACATGGCTAGCAGTTCACGCAGCGGTAGGGCCCGGAAAAGGGCGGCGGGTCAGACAGCACCACAGCAGGATCCGATTGATCTGATTCCTCAGGAGATCTAAATTCTTCACATAGCTGCTGATGATCCAAATTGAGAAAGATCCAGTATCAAATGGCTTATGAATTTATTTCAGATAGGAAATGTAGTAGAGCCAACCACCCGATACTGCAGTTCGAGCCGGGTACATCTGAGTGGGAGAAATATGACAAGTTGAGGAAAACAGATTTGCTTCAGCACAGGGTGATAGACTGGACCTGGTTTGTAACGCCCACTTTTTCACATTCGAAAATAATAGTAACAACATACTAATTTTAACAAAAATTGGGCATGACCCATTCGTACTATAAGCAATTCCCTGCTTTTAACAATCACCATTCAAACTAAATTCTACGACACGTTTCAAAAGACATAAAAGTTGTAACCATACAAGATTCCATCAAAAGTGTTTTGTCCGAACTACCAAAATAAGATTTAAAATCCTAACTTACTTACGAAACATCCTAGACATAAACTTAACATTTACATTATGAAAGTGTTTTGACCCATTTACAAAGACGACTTAAACCGGAAGCGCATAAAGGGCGATGTGGTGTGTTCGATCCAAGCTCGCCATTATCAAGAGTGAGATTCACCTACATCCGTAACACAAACTTACAAGTTAGTTCGGTTAAAACATATTACTAATACAATTTGCTTTTCATCATTATTTGACCCGTTACCGGGTCATTATATTTTTACATCTTTTCATTCTAGTTTCTCATATGAAAATTCCGTTTAATGGAAATAGCACCATCTTAGTTTCCATCATCATCAAACATCCTATTTTATCCGACCCGTTCTCACGGATCATACTTATTCTTACTTTTCAATTTTCCATACTTCACTAGTTCGACTTATAAAAAGTCATCGCTAGCTATCTTAACTTCATAACAATTTCATCTTACTTGACCCGTTTAACTACGGGTCAATACATCACCAAGAACACTTCATTCTCATACTTTAGACCCATTTATACGGGTCGTTAATAGACTTTTCCCGTTTTCTACTAACAAATCGCATTAAGGCATTTTACTATAAATTTCCGCATAAAACACCGAACAATTATTTACATGAGAACTAACACAAAATCTACATTCTACATGAGAGAAGTTCATATGAACTTACCGGAGTCGTGCGCTTCCATTGCCTTTACTTGGTTTGATTCCCCTCCTTTCTTCGACCCTATAAGGTGCATTACATACGCGTTTAGCTTTCGCGTTATACATCATTTACGCACATTTACATCATTTACCATAACGTTCATTACTCACATTTATTTTTCATACCATTATTAGATCATCAATACTTCAATTTCTCATGTTCATACATAACCAATTCAACTCAAGCATTTCATCGAACACATGGCGTGCATACTAATTACAAAGCGTAAAGTACAAGTTCTTAAAGGATATTTTTTCATAGTTCATCCATTGATTAACATAAGCAATCCCAACTTCACAATTTGCCACCCTAACCATATACATATTGTTCTATATCATCTATTCATCAAAATTTCATCAACATTAATCTAATTAGCATGTAGAATTTCACCAATCTTTATGCATCTTTTAACATACAAGTGGGTTTTACCCTAATTCATCATCATAGATAAATTCAAGCATAATTTCAACTCCTACATGTTCATATCATCTTGCATTCATGTTTGATTCCATAGAAAATCACAAATTTCACATAAACCACTTCATCAAACATTACCAAATCATGAAATTAGACTTACTTGATGTCAAGAACACTTAGATAATCAAAGTTCCTAGATCATGCATTCGATTAACCTTCATCTTCTCTTTCAATCTGATGGATTTTAGGATGTTAGGGTTTTGATTTCTCCTGGCTCTCTCCCTCTCTCGTTCGTACGCCCCCACCCCCAACACATACCAGATTTTTTTTTGAGTTAAGGGTGTTTTATTTCACATTTACATTTTGCCCCCTTCTCTTTTAAAACATAACACATCCTACTTCATATTCTAACTTGGTCATCTTTCCTTAGGTTAACTTAGGTTATATTTATATATTTTAAACTTACCATCATTTTCAAACGGTAATCATTTATATTTGCCATTTCTTTTCGTTAAAACATAGCTACTATAACATTATAATATGACATACGAAATTTGGGGTGTTACAAGTCTTCCCCCCTTAAAGAAGGTTTCGTCCCCAAAACTCGAATACATGCATTCTGACGAGTTTATTTGTATCCCTTAGTTATTATATACCTCGAGCTTCGATAACATGCTTTCATTCGATCATCCCTCATGATGAATCGGTCGTTACTACTCTAAACTTGTCTAATACATTTGGTAATTCAATCTTGTATGAATCAAAGCGATCCTATTACATTATTTCATGATTATCGTTCAATTGTACAAGCTGATTTCTTAAAACTTATCTGTCAGATGATTCATTCTCGCATACCTCTAACATCTACTTAGGGGAAAATAATTATCGTAATATTCATACTTGTTCATTCCTATTCATTCATATAAAATCACAACTTAAACATCATTCAATAGTTTCTAACTATTTAGCTTCTACATACTCCCCACCCTTCCGGGGCCAATATCAAGCAAAATTTCTTTCATGTCACTTGCTTGATAGTTCTTTTCGTATTTTTCTTGCAATACCTACGTATAATCTTTACCTGAGACCTTTATTTCTTTCACTGATGATCTATCATAACTGCTTGGTTAACCACAACTTAATGTATACGGTTATACAAATCGTGTACATACTATCTTGCTCTCATCTTTTTACCGTCTATCTCTAGGTACAAGGGCCAACATAAGTCTTTAATCACGTTATCAATATGATCGTGTAATCAATACTTACATTTGAGCAACTCATATTACACTCGAGGTGTCATACTCAGCTATACTTGTCATCACATTTCATAGTTGTCATACATACCTCATTCCTTCTAGCAATTGTAATACTAAGGCAATACCTAACATTGTACCTCAAAGGGTTAATTCTTATCAACCTAGGTTCCACTACATACGAGATTATAAGCTTATTACATATGCCACTCCATTTTACGTATGAGTTACATAAAACTTGGCACAACTATTCATTCGATAATTGAGTTTACACTCTACCACGTAGGGTTGTTTTATAATACGAATCAAGAATCATGCGTATAAAAACTTTAACTCTCGAACATTTCTTTAGAGGTTTATCTTCTAATAATTCCTCACATGCGATAGGGAACTCGACAGAGGGCAAGATTTATTCAAATATCCATTCAAATATTCATCATATTTTACATTCCGCTCAACCCCTCTTTATGTAACATTCCACCTCTAACAGTTACATGTTCTTATATTTTCATTCTAGCTTCCTTCGACGTTAACCTTTCACATCTTCCATACAGTTCTTTCTAATTATTCTAAATTTGGCATACTAAGTGTGTACTCCGCTTTCTTAACAGTTCCTCACTTTTCTTTCCTTTCTACTACCCATTTTCCGATATGCGGGTCGACTCTTACCATCTTTCCATCATGACATTTCAAGACATCTAATAACCGTACTTTATAATAAACAAGAATTTAGAGCCGCCATAATTTTCCTGTATTGACATGAAGATTATAATTCATTTACTAGCATTATAAGTCATTTACTTCTGCCTTCCAAGTTACTAACCATACTTGTTCCTTCACTATGTCGTTAGAAACAATAATGCTCATCATGAGCCTACTACTTAATTCCTCTATTATCAATATCATCATTCTTCCTAGTCACCTCCTCTTGTGACATAAAAACTTTGACTACTAATGTATGTATACATATATATATACTTGCCTCAAACATTTAGTAACTCTATTACTATTAGTTGCTTGTTAATTCATTCCTAAAGTATGGACTAATTCACACATTTGTACTTCCTTACTGATTTTAGACATACTTATGTAAACGTTGTTCTTGCCATCCCATTTCTTTTAAATCCTCTACTAGTAAGTCCATCACATAATTATGTTTACATGTTGAGCCACCTCCTTCATTCTTGAAATTCGTTCATATCTTTTAAACGTTCGAATTCAATCATACTTGTTATCATTTTACCATTTCTTGCAAAAATCTCTATCCTCGTCGGTGCTTAAATCATCCATCTAGGTCTTAGCCCATTATTCTTTCTACTAACATTTACTTTTTAGTTGACAATATTTTCATCCTTTGAACCATACTACACTCGAAATTCTATCATCCTTTCATGTTCAATACTTTCTAAGCTTAATCATAATTATCATTCCTTCCTTTTATTACATTCTAGGTCCATACCATCCTCTTCCGCAATCATTGCTGTTATTCCTTCCTACCGTGCCATTTGTTATCATTTGTATTTCCTTCGTTCATCATCTACATTAAGCATTCTCTACATTCATTACTTCATATACTTTCCATGTCAATTCAAGTTACATTCATGCATTCATAATCATGTTTCAATATCTTTCATTTCACTTGTACATCATCATCAACATCAGTCACGATAGGCCACATCATGCATGCCTTTCGTTCATAGAGGAATAGAATCCCTCATCCTTCTTACTTATTTTCTCTCACTCTCCGCTACTCGGAACATTTTGTTAATAATGTCTTCGTTTTCATCAGCCATCTACTATATCATTTGAGATCATTATTAAAGTTTATTCTCTGGTCATGTTCACTTCATTCTAACATTTAATTTTTTATACTTTCTTTTCTTTCATGCTAGGTGTTAACGGTCCTTTATGACCACACCACATATCTCTCATCATAGGGTTGATAAACCCAACTAGAACTTCACCCACAACCTTCCAATCATATATGTTCTTACTTCGAAACATTTTGACATGACCCAGTTGACATTTAGAGAATCCTAATTATTATAGGTTGCATTTTCGGAAACCTAACGAAACTATTGGATTTGCCTTAAGAAATACTCTACAACATAGTTTAGGAAATATGTTAATATGCCTAACATATTTCAATGACTTTCATTCTCTTACTTATTACACATTCATTAATTTTATATACTTTTCATTTCGTTATATGTTACTTCATGCCATCATGTTTACGTCTTATTAACCTTTTCCCTTTTAATTATGGTTATCATGCTTTTATTTCATAATTCCGGGTGTTAATAGCCACTTAGTGACCATACCGCATTCCTTTCATCATACTCGGTGTTAACGGCTACTTCGTGCCCACACCGTATACTATTCATCATCCTCAGTGTTAACGGTCACTTCGTGACCACACCGTATACCATTCATCATTCTCGGTGTTAACGGTCACTTCGTGAGCACACCGTATACCATTCATCATTCTCGGTGTTAACGGTCATTTCGTGACCACACCGCATACCATTTATCATAGGGCATCATCTTTACCATCATTATTGGTAATATCATTATCATTATCATCATGATTTACATTCACTGTGTCCGCCATTTACAATTGCATACTTTTATTAGATACCGTATCATTCATTTCTTTATCATTCATGCATTATTTGCTTTCAATAATTCATTACCATAGGTCATAAACCATACTACCCTTCATTACGAACATTCTAGACATGTTAATCAAAACATACATTCATTCTTACACTTACTTCTTATTCCTTCATTCTTTAACTAATAGCCTTCGCGTTAGTCAACTTATATTCATGGTTTCATTAACATTTTGGGGCTTTTTCTAAGTTTAACGAAGGTCTGGAACTGAATTAGAGGCCATGGATTAACAAACAAAACAATTTAGCAAAGTGGACTAGGGAGGGACGTCGCCGACGACACTGGGCCGCATCGCCGACGCACCCCAGATTGTTGCGTCACTAGGCTTGTGTGTAGGCAGGAGGTTAGACCGTTGGGACACCCAGGTGCGTCGCCGACTCCATAGGGGGCTGTCGCCGACGGGTCTTCTAACCTGCAAACGTTGATTTTTCTTATTAATTTTTTTACCCACATGCTTCGTTCCCGAGCCCCGGTATGACCCGAAAAGGTTCCGTGACGTTTCGAAACCTCCCGTAACAACCCGTAATATTACAACCCAGGTTATTCTAGTGAGTTAACTATAATCCCCTTCCCATTTCTAACTATAAGCATAATCAAAATTTACAATTTACTTACTTGCATAGCGCTTTGGAACGAACACACCTTCATACGAGCTTTCGGTTTAAGTTCAAGCTTTTTAACCCTAATGCTTGAATCCCTCAAACCTCGGCTCTGATACCAACTTGTTACGCCCACTTTTTCACATTAGAAAATAATAGTAACAACATACTAATTTTAACAAAAATTGGGCATGACCCGTTCGTACTATAAGCAATTCCCTGCTTTTAACAATCACCATTCAAACTAAATTCTACGACACATTTCAAAAGACATAAAAGTTGTAACCATACAAGATTCCATCAAAAGTGTTTTGTCTGAACTACCAAAATAAGATTTAAAATCCTAACTTACTTACGAAACATCCTAGACATAATCTTAACATTTACATTATGAAAGTGTTTTGACCCATTTACAAAGACGACTTAAACCGGAAGCGCATAAAGGGCGGTGTGGTGTGTTCGATCCAAGCTCGCCATTATCAAGAGTGAGATTCACCTACATCCATAACACAAACTTACAAGTTAGTTCGGTTAAAACATATTACTAATACAAATTGCTTTTCATCATTATTTGACCCGTTACCGGGTCATTATATTTTTACATCTTTTCATTCTAGTTTCTCATATGACAATTCCGTTTAATGGATATAGCACCATCTTAGTTTCCATCATCATCAATCATCCTATTTTATCCGACCCGTTCTCACGGATCATACTTTTTCTTACTTTTCAATTTTCCATACTTCACTAGTTCGACTTATAAAAAGTCATCGCTAGCTATCTTAACTTCATAACAATTTCATCTTACTTGACCCGTTTAACTACGGGTCAATACATCACCAAGAACACCTCATTCTCATACTTTAGACCCATTTATACGGGTCGTCAATAAACTTTTCCCTTTTTCTACTAACAAATCGCATTAAGACATTTTACTATAAATTTCCGCATAAAACATCGAACATTTATTTACATGAGAACTAACACAAAATCTACATTCTACATGAGCGAAGTTCATATGAACTTACCGGAGTCGTGCGCTCCCATTGCCTTTGCTTGATTTGATTCCCCTCCTTTCTTCGACCCTATAAGGTACATTACATACGCGTTTAGCTTTCGCGTTATACATCATTTACGCACATTTACATCATTTACCATAACGTTCATTACTCATATTTATTTTTCATACCATTATTAGATCATCAATACTTCAATTTCTCATGTTCATACATAACCAATTCAACTCAAGCATTTCATCGAACACATGACGTGCATACTAATTACAAAGCATAAAGTAGAAGTTCTTAAAGGATATTTTTTCATAGTTCATCCATTGATTAACATAAGCATTCCCAACTTCACAATTTGCCACCCTAACCATATACATATTGTTCTAAATCATCTATTCATCAAAATTTCATCAACATTAATCTAATTAGCATGTAGAATTTTACCAATCTTTATTCATCTTTTGACATACAAGTGGGTTTTATCCTAATTCATCATCATAGATAAATTCAAGCATAATTTCAACTCCTACATGTTCATATCATCTTGCATTCATGTTTGATTCCATAGAAAATTACAAATTTCACATGAACCACTTCATCAAACATTACCAAATCATGAACTTAGACTTACTTGATGTCAAGAACACTTAGATAATCAAAGTTCCTGGCTCATGCATTCGATTAACCTTCATCTTCTTTTTCAATTTGATGGATTTTAGGATGTTAGGGTTTTGATTTCTCCTGGCTCTCTCCCTATCTCGTTCATACGCCCCACCCCCAACACAGACCAGATTTTATTTCACATTTACATTTTGCCCCCTTCTCTTTTAAAACATAACACATCCTACTTCACATTCTAACTTGGTCATCTTTCCTTAGGTTAACTTAGGTTATATTTATATATTTTAAACTTACCAGCATTTTCAAATGGTAACCATTTATATTTGCCATTTCTTTTCGTTAAAACATAGCTACTATAACATTATAATATGACATACGAAATTTGGGGTGTTACTTGGTTGGGGGAAATAGGTTCAGGGCAGGAAGTGGTGGACCTTTTGGGTCCAAATTTGACTGATGCATTAGAGTGTACGCAGGCTCAGTGTGAGGAGTTGGTGCTAGAGTTTCACAGCACATGGAGACACAAGGAAGGAAAGTTTGATCAGGACACAGTTGTGTCTTTCAGTCTGGTTAGGCAGGTTTTTGAGATGAATATGGCGAGGTTTGGCATTGTGTCGGGATTTTATACTGAGGCGGGGGTGAAGCAGCCGAGATTTTTTACTAGTTTGAGAGGTGCTTATTCTACTGTGAGGGATCACAGTGTTGGTTCGACTGAGTTGCGAAATTTCTAGCAGACGATTTCCGACCACCCATTCGCGGTTACAAACCTTATTACTTCGGTTTGTAACCCGGTTTATAGGTATGTTTTGAAGATTTTGTCTACTACGTTGGTGGGTCGGAAATCAGGGGAAAATAAGGCGAATTGGATCGAGTTGTTCATACTTATGTGCCGTGTGTAGAATAGGGAGATGAACTTAGCTACAGTGTTAGCGGATTCTTTTAGTATAGGTCGTAGAGGTGGTCATCGGGCTGGGTTGGCTATGGGCCCGTATATTAATAGGATTGCACAGAATTTGGGGATGTTTACCAAGTATGTTCCCCAATTTCTACATGAGGGGCCCAAGACGATGACATTTGGGATTAAGGAGCTACAGTAGGCAGGTATAGTGTCGTGGACTGAGCCCTACGGCTGGGAGCCGATTAGGCAGGGCCCGCAGGTGCAGCCGCCAGAGGGACATCCAGCTAAGGATGTGATGATTCAGGTTGACCCTACCCACCGACAGCGGCCACCACAACGACATGAGTTGCCGGCACACCAGTACCCCCGCAGGCAGCCACCACCTGAGCCTCTTACTTTGCAGTCACTCTCTTGGCTATGTGGAGCAGAGATTCGACAGGCTGGAGCACCTTATTCTTACAGGTCAGGATAGGCAGAAGGAGGCCCTCAGGTACATGATGAGCAGGCATAACATGGGCATGATGAGCAGGCATAACATGGGGTTCCCGAACTTCTTCCAGCCGAGGCAGCAGGGTGGCTCGGCTAGTGCTGCTGAGAGGTTTGACCTGGTTCTCCTATTTCACGTATTTGGAGAGAGCAGCTCTGGTGCAGGTGGGCGACAGGAGGGCAGTGAGGAGTCTGTCAGTGAGCACGAGGAGGATTAGTGTGGGGATGATATGGGGATGAAGCAGCAGCTGACTATATCTTTTGTTTGATTTTTTTTCTTTTATGTTGTTTTTTATCCTTATTTGTTGGTTTGTACTTATAGTGATACACGTTAAACAGGTTGGTTGGGAAGGGTGGTTTGGTTTGTGTTGAAACTGATGATATTTTCATGATATATACTATGATATGTTGGTAGTTTGCTTATGATTGATAGGTTGATGTTAGTAGCCGCTTTCGTTTGCGTGTCCGAGAATAGGAGTCGTTTGCTTAGCGCGTTTTGAATTGGAGGGCTTATGTGGAAACGACTGGCACTTTGACAGTTTCACATATTCAGCTAAGTCGTTTCCCTTGTATTCTTGTATTCTTTTATTTCTTTATTTATTTAGTTCGTTCTTAGTTTAGTAGTAATTTAGGTAGTTTTGAGTCGTATTTCCGTTCCTGCATTAGCGACAATGCAATCTTTAAGTGTGGGGATGGGATACATGTAAATAATGTAGTCATAAATATGAAAAATAAAAAAAAAATTAAAAAAATCCAAAAAAAATTGAAAAAATCATAAAAATGTCTTTCGAATAAAAGAAGTTTGCAAATTAAAAACGAAAAATGATAGAAAAGTTGAATTTTTGCTCGGGTTCGAATAATAATAATATGAGATTAAAATAAATCGAGCTTGTGTCTAGTTAGGGATATGTGGATAAGCCCGGGTTTGGTTTTAAGTCCCTTTGAGTTAATATACCTTAATTGTCTGTTTGCTAGTGGGTTTTCATCAGGGAAATATGGGAAATTGAAACCGCCAATAAGAGTATAAGGAACACCGTTATAAGTTAAAACCGTTAGAATTTTTTATCATGAAAAAAGAAGAAAAAATGAGTTAGAAACTGAATGAAAGGAGCACAGTTCTATGTAGTCTGGGTTGGGATAGTGACTTTACAACCGGATTACCGCTAGGATGTGTGAAATCGAACTTGCAAAGAAAAGAAAAAGTACCGAAGCCTAAGTAATCCGAATTGGGGATAGCGACTCTACAGCCGGAATGCCTCTTGGTTAGGGAAAGCAACGTCCACGCTCATTAAAAAGAAAAAAAAGAAGAGGAAGAAAAATGCTGAAAAAAAATCGAAAAAGAAAAAAAAATTGATTTTAAATTCTCTTGGTTTTGATAAAAGACGGTTGGGAATTGGTCCAGTGATCATTCCTTTAGTTCTATAAGCTTGAGGCGGGATTAGGTGGACCGTAGATTCTAGCGTGAGGCCCTAGGTAGATTGGCCGCACTTAAATTAAATTCACATGATAAGGTCTTAAGACCGGATTTGGGTTTAAGGGGACAAGTATATTCGCAATCGCGGCTAACGCAAGCTTTGGTTTTAATAAAATATAAATATGCTTTTGACCCGAGTAGCTATTCATCTCTGATTCCGTTGCATAATTCTTTTTCGAGGACGAAAAAAGAGTAAGTGTGGGGATATTTGATGTATTGCAAAAATACATCTCTTATTCGTGTACAGTTTGTATAGTTTTCCGCTATATTTAGTTTGGTTTTCGTTAGAATGTGCATACTTTGATGAAATCTTGTGTTTCCAGGTCGTTCGTGCTAAAAACGTTGAAAAACTGAAGTGTTAAAGGCTGGGAAATAAGTTTAAAAGAGCTAGAAAAAATTCTGAAAGTTTTGAGAAGTTGAAGCTGGGCAAAATTCGAAAGAATCTGTGAAAATTGGGTTGTGGCGTCACGCCACAGCTACACATTATCGAGGTCGCGCACCGCCACAATAAAAAAGACAATTTCTGGAATATTATATCGTCGCGCCACACGACACTGAAGATGCATGCCCGTCGCGCGACGCGACGGGGTGAATTTACGAGTAATCTCCGTCATCAGCTAGGGTTTGGTATAAAATCTCAAGAAAATCATCATTAAACCCTAACTACTAATTGAGAGCATCTTAGGCGAACTTTGGAGCATTCATTGAGCAATAGCGGAGATTTTGAAGCTTTGGAATCGTTGGTATGAGTTCGGGATGAAGGATTGAAGACTACACGGGTTTTCTAGTTCTTTGTTTTTGATTTTTCTTACGAAACTTGTTATCATGAATTCTTACTTGAATATCTTTACGTTGTTTTCATTAATTGACATGCTTGGCTAAACTTTTAAGCCACCTAGACGATGATGAATGGATTGATATAAAGTTTTATCCTTTTCGTTAATTGCATGAATTTTATGGATTGATTGTGTTTAGTAAATAGTTTGGTTTATTGATTTGATGTGTATGCGTACTTTGATCTGGTTTCTTGTTATCAATTACTTCGTATGATTCTTGGTGATGGTCTTTATCACATAATAGAGTCGTGCTAGGGTTTTAGATTTTGGTGAGTGTCTATATCATATAATAAATCTTAACTCTTTAGGGTGAAATTACGCTAATAACCCCAAGAAGTAATTGTTAGTGATTTGCTAGATTTTAGTGTTCTACTAGTTCTTATAGCTAGAAGGTGCGGGGCTATTGGTAGGTCTTACTCGGCGAATTGCTTTAGACAGTCTTTGGAAAATGTCGTGCCTTAGTTGCCCCATCGGTTTATTAGTCTATCAAGTCAAGTTAATATATCCAAACTACCCTAGACTTATAATTGGAAAAGAGTAGGTCAACATTAGTGTACTTACACAATAATTAGACAACTGGAAAGATGTCTAATAACCGATAGGATTAACAGCCTAGGTAGCGCCATAAGTTTCACCTCGAGAAGGGTTGAGGGGCTTAGTTGGTGTCTTAATAGGTTTAGTACTATACGATCCCGGTTCCATAAATCATGCAGTTAACTTAATCGGTAATTCTTTAAAATCAATCCTGGATTCTAGTCTAGGTGGTTCTCATTATCATATAAGAATTGTCTTTGCCTTATTTCGTATTAGTCTAGTTTTAGTTTAATTAGTAGTTTAAATAGATTTCCTTAGATTTTCAGTAACCCCCCCCCCCCTAAACAATTAAACAAGTTTCAGTCGTGTCTGTCAGTGTCTGTTAGAGTCTAGTTTACTTGATTAATAGAGTCTCGTGGTTCGATATCCGGACTTCCTTAGGTCATACTACAGTGATCGGTACACTTGCCGATTGTGTGGTTTAGGTCGAGTCTAGATTTAAAGCATTTTAGTGTCTAGCTTGGAGAGTCTAATTTAGTTAATTTTAATAGTCTGTTTAGCACACATCAGATGCCAGTCTCTTTCTCAGTCATGCGAAATATGCACATGACATTTTGTCTCGTGCTAGTCTGTTAGATTCCAAACCTGTTGCCACTCCTCTTGCCACCACTGATACTTTTCTAAGCAAGGGTGTCCCGTTTCATGATCCTACTCTTTATAGGTCTCTAGTTGGAGCTCTTCAATATCTCACCATTACCAAACCAGACATCTCTTATGCAGTAAAACAAGCCAATCAACATCTACAGGCCCCTACAACATCTCATTTTCAGTTGGTTAAACAGATACTACGTTATGTTAAAGGAACAATTGCATTTGGGTTAACCTTCTCCAATCCAACTTTAACAACCATCGTTGGCTACTCTGATGCAGACTGGGCCCGTTGTATTGAAACTAGACGCTCCACTTATGGTTATTCTATTTATTTGGGTGGCAATCTATTTCCTGGAGTGCGAAGAAACAACCTACAGTCTCTCGCTCTAGTTGTGAATCTGAATATCGTCCCATGGCCAATACTGCAGCTGAAATCATCTGGCTTACTCACCTTCTTCGAGAACTACATGCTCTACCTATGGCTCGTCCGACTTTGCTTTGTGACAACAAGAGTGCTATTTTTCTAAGTCAAAACCCGGTTTTACACAAACGTGCAAAGCATATCGACATTGATTATCATTTCATGCGTGAGCTTGTTTCCTCTGGTCGTCTCTATACAAAATTTGTTCCATCCAATCTCCAGGTTGTGGATATCTTCACTAAGAGTCTCTCAAGGCCTCTCTTTGAAAAACTTCGCGGCTTGCTTCGTACTGGTCCCCCACCTGTTCGATTGACCGGGGGGGGGGGGGGGGGTAAAGCATAACTTAAATTATGCTAATGATTTACGAAATCATCTCTACGATTATGTGTATTTATTGTATTGAATTTGTATTATTTGGTTTCCTAGTATGGGTTGTTTGAATCCCCGATGAAGTATCCATTGAGGAAAAATAAACTAGCTACTCATTTTTCGCTTCTGAAAGAGATATCCATTGGGAAATGAATAATCCATTCAAAAACCATATTCATTTCCGTTTCCGAAGAAGAATCCATTGAGGAAAATGAATTATTCATTTTCGCTCATTTCCGTTTCCGAAGAAGAATCCATTGAGGAAAATGAATTACTCATTTTCGCTTCCGAAGAAATATCCATCGGGCAAATGAATAATCTACTCATAATCTTTCATTTCCGTTTCCGAAGAAGAATCCATTGAGGAAAATGAATTACTCATTTTCGCTTCCGAAGAAATATCCATCGGGGAAATGAATAATCTACTCATAATCCTTCATTTCCACTTCTGACAATGTACCCATTGAGGAAAAATGAATTATCCATTCATTTTCTCTACTGAAGAATATCCATTTCGGGAATGAAACACAAATCCTAAAGATTCTCCCACGCCAATTTCGGGACGAAATTCTCCAAAGTAGGGGAGACTGTAACCACCTTGGTTTTTATACATGTGTATGTTCGTTTTACAATATAACAATTATCATACATGAATGTGCAATTTGTTTGATACATGCTTGTTTTATGATTTTACATGATTTACCGGCCCAAACACGTGAATATTTACAAATTTGATTGAGTTTCATACTTATAAACAAGGCTACTTTAATTACAAGGGCCTAATGTGTTATTATGTGAAAATGTAAGTTGAGGGACCTTTTTGTCATTCCTTAAAACTTGTCCAAAAACTTTGATTTTAAGTCCGAGGACTAAAACCATCATTTTTAGGAAATACAAAGCTCGGGGACTAAATTGTCATTTTGAAATCTTATAAGTTCGGGTTAAAAGTGTAAATTTTTGAAAACCATAAGTTTAGGGTCCTTTATGACATTTTTGAAACTTGTTTTATAAATAAAATAAACTTTTAAATTTTTGAATTAAAAAGTATAGGGTCCTTATAGTCATTTTATGAAACTTGAACTCCAGGGACTGATGTTGTTATTTTTGAAACTTATTTAACTAAAGGGCCTAACCGGGTTAAATGTAATATAAGGATTTCCTATTTAAAAACCTAACCTATTTAACTGAACTATTTAAGGGACTATTTTTGCAAGTTCTAGAACCCTAGGGACTAAAGTGTAAATTTTAAACATAAAAAAAAACAATGTTTGAACTGGTCACTAGGGGGATCGAACTGGGGACCTTTCGCATAACAAGTGACTTTGTCACCGGTCGGCTATAAGCCTCATCCGGTAATAACTCAGACTTATATTATATATATACACACACATTAATATTTAAATATTATTAATTCAAAAACCTGCAACCTGCGTTTGTTGTCGGAATTCGACCCAAAACCATGTGTTTAGTGGTTTGACTGTCCAAAGCTGTGCACGCGGAATCTCTACCTCGTAACCATCTCCCAGGCGCATTTTATTTGATTTTACCCGTGCCTGACATTCGCATAATCGGAAAATTTTATAAAATTTCAAAGTGGAATTTATCCACTAATGTTTGTCGATTATACATCGAATTGATCGATTATTTAAGGTCCTTGAACTCCCACGAACATCCTAAACCTCTCATAGTTCACAAAAACATCATAATTCATACCTGTTCATCGTCTGCAATATGTCGCCGGAATTCAGTCGCTGGAATCAAGTCGATACATCATTCCGATCGTTACCGGTTCGTTATTCTTCGATCAATCAGTTTGTTTTTGCTTATACTACGTTTCTGTAAGGTTAATTGGAAAATAAACCCGTATTGATTGGTAATCGGGACATTTGACTTTCGGTTTGACTAAATTGGGGAAGAAGATGATGATTTGTTTATTTATTTATTTATTTTATTCATTAAAAACAGTTTAAATTCTGTTTATTCATATTAAATTGGTTTTAATTAATTAAAATCTAAAATTTTTTTTCAGATTAATTATGTTTAATATAAACCTTTCTGAAAATAATATATTCACTGATTATTTTATATAAAAACGATTTTATATAATTAAAACAGTTTTATTCTTTCAAAATTTGTAATAAGTCCATTTTAATGAAATAAATATTGAAATTTTTATGATAATTATTTTAAGTGGTAAACTTTACAAAAATAATATTGTTACTAATATTTTGATATAACTTTGATAAATAAAACAACATTTACACTTAAAAGTATAGCTTAATTTAATATATTTAAATTAAATAACTATATAATTTTTGTCCGAAATTATTTTTATGACATTATGTATATTATTCTAAGTTTATATAAATTTAGTCACTGTTTGATTATTTACAGATGATTTTACATAATTAAATCAGTTAAATCACTTAATTAAACTTAACTAGTTTAATTATATAATTATATAATTTCTGTTCAAAAATATTTTCATAACAAAATACACATGTTTCTGAGTTTATAAAAAGTCAGAAACTGTTTTGGGCATTTTCATATTATTTGTGACAATTAAACTTTATAAACTTGTTTATTGTTATCATAACCATTTTAATTCATTTTATTTATATAAAATGATTTCAAGGGCCAAAATAATTATCTTAAATCAGTGATATTCCAGGTTCATAATTAAAAATATTATTTTTAATTATTCTGATTTAAATTACTTATTTAGATAATTGTTAGATAATTATCATGGATTTCACTTTAACATTATATATATAGTTGATTATTTTAAGAAAATATATTTCTCATAAATAATCCCTTTGAATCCTACTTATTTACCGAGTTCCCCAATTAAGTTGTTCAAACCCATAGTTACCGTTTTTGTCAAACCATACCAAACACCATGGACATAGTTTCCCGTTTATACAGTTACACATTTTACCCATTGTTGGTGCCAATTTTCGTGTTTCGTGCATGATCAAATACAATTAGAGTGACGTGGAAATCTTGTTCCCCCAAAACTCTTACCATTACTTGTTTGGAAATTATTCGCAAACAAGGTGAGTTCATAGTTCCCATTTTCTTTTACAATATTTTTGGGATGAAACATATGAAATAATTTGATACAAACCAATTTGCATTTTGTGGCTATCTTGATTGTTTCTTGCAATTGTTTGATACTTGTTGCTTACACCTACATTCATTAACTCCGTACAAGCCCAGCGGTAATATTATAGCGCTATAGGTGTGACGCCCCATCCTAACTTCCAGTTCACCATTTGTTATTGTTGATGTTGTTGTTCACATTTTGCAATTCGGAAGTTTGGATGATAGATCCGTGTTTACGTCTACAAGGTTTGAATGTTCCACCTAGCATATCTTGTATTACTCATTTTGCTAAGATATATCAAATGCCACATTGTTAAACATTTCATTTTATTATCACATTATTTATTTATTACCAAACTAACTAAAACCTATGAATTCAATCAACCGTTTGTTGACCCAAATTGTTTTTAACATATGTTTCAGGTGAAAATGTTTGAAGTTAGCTTATGCAAGGACCACATAGGATTGCTCAAGACAAGTGCCTTAGCTTAAATAAAAACAAAGAGTTTTGTGAACAATGTGTTGTATTTATTTTGTACTAGTTTGGATGTGAATGCAATCCTATCAACCAACTTAATCATA
This sequence comes from Helianthus tuberosus, assembly GCA_030545235.1. NCBI lineage: Eukaryota > Viridiplantae > Streptophyta > Magnoliopsida > Asterales > Asteraceae > Helianthus > Helianthus tuberosus. The sequence continues at coordinate 158,681,240 of CM060451.1, read as the reverse complement.
TTTCAACTTTAAATTAATCACCATGTGCTTATATGCATTCTACCAAGCTTCGTGATGCCCTCGACGTTTCCGCCTCTGGTCAGGGTGTCACAGGTTGGTATTAGAGCCATGGTTATAGGGATTTAGGTTATTAGTAATACTTTGACCTAGACTATAACTTACCTAGGACACCTTCCATTAGCAAACTCTTCCGTTATCTTTGTCTTTGTCTTCATCCCTATTCTTATCTTTTGTAACCAATGCCTCGTCACTACAGATCTCATCTTTAGATTTTACAAATGCTCATCACCTATCCTTAGGTGATTATTTTCAAAACCTCTTCTGATTTTTAAATTCTCATCAAAGTCTTGGGCTCTAATAACGAACTCGTGCAATCTGGAAGGGTGGATGCCTGTATTCTGAGTTTTCTGTCTAGGCAAGCACTTCGTATAAATCTCATCAGACGCGAGACCAGTTGTGCTTACCTGGGAATTCTTGGGATGAGTGTCCACTTATAGGCTAAAGCATGACTTCACCAAGTTATAAGAACCCAACTACTTTGACTTGCCATTGATGTCGTTTATTCGTGGAATAAATGATATCCATCTTGTTACATGTTTTCTCTGATCCTCATTGATTTAATGAAATTACTTTACCCCATTATGAAATCACCTCCACGACGAGACACACGTTTGCCTACCTGGGAACTACCGATGAGAGTACAGTATGCCTATAGGCTCAAGGCTTGTTACCCTAATTCAAAAGGATTTTTTTTCTTTTCTCCGTTTCAGAACAATCCGAGTTTTAATCAACCTACGTTGTACTATTATCAATTTTATACGATACGATTCTCTTTTTTCAAGTTTCAAAATTTTCTCGAGACCATACCTGTCAGATTCAAATTTTCAAACTAGCTGCAGAACGTAGCATGGAAGCCCTAACCGATCATATAGTGTAATCCAGAATTTCCTTATCCATATAAGAAACTCACTACTCGAGCTAATATACACAAGAACTACAACTTCTGATATAACTCAACACATACCCAAGCTTTTCTTAGTTCAACAAAACCCCATATCTCAATGGCAAATCTCCCAGCAGCATATGCTGAATCTTCAAATGCAGCAAAAATTCATCACTTCCTTCAGTTTACTAATTTACACAATCGAGAGAGGTATCAAAAACTCAAGCATCAAGAAGTTTTTGCTATTAGCGGCATTGATTGGCAACGAATGGGAATGTTTGATTCCAGTGGTTTGCTGGCAAGATTACTACAACCTAATACACCCTGGCGCCGTTTCTTCGACATCCTAGAACCATCATACGATGAACTAGTGTATGAGTTCTTGTCCACTTTCTATTACCAATATAATAAAAATCTTACCAATGAATCCATTCATTTTCAACTTTGTGGGCAACCTCATACTATGTCACTAACGGAATTCGCAGTTCATCTGGGCATATATACAGATGAAGAAGTTAAACAACCCATTTTTACGGAGGCATCAACCTCTAATTCCTCCGCGGATATGGTAGATTATTGGCAATGCCATTCATTAAAAAAATGGTGTGTCCACAATAATTCTACGAACTTCACAAACCCTTGTTATCAATATATGCACCGTGTTTTAGCCAACACTATCACGGGGCGCAAGCATAATCAACAAAGGGTTAGAACAATCAAACTTTTCTATCTGTATAGTATTTTTGAGCAAGTCCCTTGTAATATTGCCCACGAGCTTGCTGTATATTTTTCTAGTCAACAATCACATCCTCTGAGATGTCTCATGGAAGGATCTTACATTACAAAAATAGCAAAATCATTAGGTGTCTTAAGTGATCAGATTATCCAGGGATTATCTCCACCGAAGGCACCTGGGATTGTAAATCCCTACACCATTAGGCTAACCCATGTTCATATTGGTACACTAACTCAACCATCACAGTCGGAGGGAGCTCCAGTTATCTTAGAGAATACCTCCCCACAAAATTTACAACAATCATTTTTGCAGTTTCTTCAACCGTCTTTTTATCGGTTTGATATGCAACCACCACTGCCATACATACAAGAACATATTACAACTAACTTATCCCAACCTTTAACACCGAACGTCTTACCAAGCTTCTTACCGATAGTTTTCGAGGAGGATCCAACGACGCAAGAAGCTTTGTTTGATAAAAGCATGATGATCCAAGATCAATTAGTATCGGAATCATTTTTGCAATCACCGTTACTGCCACCGTCTTTCCAGTCACTGTTTAACGAAGTAGAACAACTGCCACCAACTAATATAGCAGGCCCAAATACGATGCCTCCAATGAATCTACCTCCAGATTCAATGGTAGTCGAAGTGACTAGGTTAAACAATCAAGTTCGAAATCTGTCTCAACAAATAAAATGGTTGACAGAAAGAAACCAATGGTTGGAAAGCATGCTGAGACAATTAACTGATCATATGCAACTGCCTCTACCACCTCTACCACCTTATAATCCTGAATTTGATCCATTACATGACTTATTTCAAATGTAAATTTGTTCAATAGACTGTCAAACAAACAATGCTATCATTGCTGATGTGCAATACATTTTGATTCAGTTGATGTTGTGTTATATTGATGCTTGTTTGATTTAAATAATACCTCAATCTTATTTGTTTTCCTCACTTAACTAGAAGTGCTATGTGGACCATGCGACGAAGCGCGTAATTTTGGGTGCACACTTAATTACGAGGTTCGACGCATGAGAATCATAGCAAGCCCTGTTAAGTGTGATGGCATAAAATCTAGAGTGATTAGATGACGAGGCGATTGTAATATCATAAGAACATGGTGGATACGCCGCTGGTACTTCCTATATATAAGTACTCTTATTGTATTCTTTGTCGTAGCGTTATCCAAATCACTTGAGGATTTTATGTTATCCGAGAACCATATGTGTCCACTTAAACAAGAATCAAAAGCCAACTATATTCATTTCCGTTTCTGATGAAGTATCCATTGAGGAAAAATAAACTAGCTACTCATTTTTCGCTTCTGAAAGAGATATCCATTGGGAAATGAATAATCCATTCAAAAACTATATTCATTTCCGTTTCTGATGAAGTATCCATTGAGGAAAAATAAACTAGCTACTCATTTTTCGCTTCTGAAAGAGATATCCATTGGGAAATGAATAATCCATTCAAAAACCATATTCATTTCCGTTTCCGAAGAAGAATCCATTGAGGAAAATGAATTATTCATTTTCGCTTCCGAAGAAATATCCATCGGGCAAATGAATAATCTACTCATAATCTTTCATTTCCGTTTCCGAAGAAGAATCCATTGAGGAAAATGAATTACTCATTTTCGCTTCCGAAGAAATATCCATCGGGGAAATGAATAATCTACTCATAATCTTTCATTTCCGTTTCCGAAGAAGAATCCATTGAGGAAAATGAATTACTCATTTTCGCTTCCGAAGAAATATCCATCGGGGAAATGAATAATCTACTCATAATCCTTCATTTCCACTTCTGACAATGTACCCATTGAGGAAAAATGAATTATCCGTTCATTTTCTCTACTGAAGAATATCCATTTCGGGAATGAAACACAAATATCCTAAAGATTCTCCTACGCCAATTTCGGGACGAAATTCTCCAAAGTAGGGGAGACTGTAACCACCTTGGTTTTTATACATGTGTATGTTCGTTTTACAATATAACAGTTATCATATATGAATGTGCAATTTGTTTGCTACATGCTTGTTTTATGATTTTACATGATTTACCGGTCCAAACACGTGAATATTTACAAATTTGATTGAGTTTCATACTTATAAAAAAGGCTACTTTAATTACAAGGGCCTAATGTCATTAATTCAAAAACCTGCAACTCGCGTTTGTTGTCTGAATTCGACCCAAAACCATGTGTTTAGTGGTTTGACTGTCCAAAGCTGTGCACGCGGAATCTCTACCTCGTAACCATCTCCCACGCGCATTTTATTCAATTTTACCCGTGCCTGACATTCGCATAATCGGAAAATTTTATAAAATTTCAAAGTGGAATTTATCCACTGATGTTTGTCGATTATACATCGAATTGATCGATTATTTAAGGTCCTTGAACTCCCACGAACATCCTAAACCTCTCACAGTTCACAAAAACATCATAATTCATACCTGTTCATCGTCTGCAATATGTCGCCGGAATTCAGTCGCCGGAATCAAGCCGATACATCATTCCGATCGTTACCGGTTCGTTATTCTTCGATCAATTAGTTTGTTTCTGCTTATACAACGTTTCTGTAAGGTTAATTGGAAAATAAACCCGTATTGATCGATAATCGAGACATTTGACTTTCGGTTTGACTAAATTGGGGAAGAAGATGATTTATTTATTTATTTATTTATTTTATTCATTAAAAACAGTTTAAATTCTGTTTATTCATATTAAATCGGTTTTAATTAATTAAAATCTAAAAAAAATTCAGATTAATTATGTTTAATATAAACCTTTCTGAAAATAATATATTCACTGATTATTTTATATAAAAATGATTTTATATAATTAAAACAGTTTTATTCTTTCAAAATTTATAATAAGTCCATTTTAATGAAATGAATATTGAAATTTTTATGATAATTATTTTAAGTGGTAAACTTTACAAAAATAATATTGTTACTAATATTTTGATATAACTTTGATAAATAAAACAGCATTTACACTTAAAAGTATAGTTTAATTTAATATATTTAAATTAAATAACTATATAATTTTTGTCCGAAATTATTTTTATGACATTATGTATATTATTCTAAGTTTATATAAATTTAGTCACTGTTTGATTATTTACAGATGATTTTACATAATTAAATCAGTTAAATCACTTAATTAAACTTAACTAGTTTAATTATATAATTATATAATTTCTGTTCAAAAATATTTTCATAACAAAATACACATGTTTCTGAGTTTATAAAAAGTCAGAAACTGTTTTTGGCATTTTCATATTATTTGTGACAATTAAACTTTATAAACTTGTTTATTGTTATCATAACCATTTTAATTCATTTTATTTATATAAAATGATTTCAAGGGCCAAAATAATTATCTTAAATCAGTGATATTCCAGGTTCATAATTAAAAATATTATTTTTAATTATTCTGATTTAAATTAATTATTTAGATAATTGTTAGATAATTATCATGTATTTCACTTTAACATTATATATATAGTTGATTATTTTAAGAAAATATATTTCTCAAAAATAATCCCTTTGAATCCTACTTATTTACCGAATTCCCCAATTAAGTTGTTCAAACCCATAGTTACCGTTTTTGTCAAACCATACCAAACACCATGGACATAGTTTCCCGTTTATACAGTTACACATTTTACCCATTGTTGATGCCAATTTCCGTGTTTCGTGCATGATCAAATACAATTAAAGTGACGTGGAAATCTTGTTCCCGCAAAACTCTTACCATTACTTGTTTGGAAATTATTCGCAAACAAGGTGAGTTCATAGTTCCCATTTTCTTTTACAATATTTTTGGGATGAAACATATGAAATAATGTGATACAAACCAATTTGCATTTTGTGGCTATCTTGATTGTTTCTTGCAATTGTTTGATACTTGTTGCTTACACCTACATTCATTAACTCCGTACAAGCCCATCGGTAATATTATAGCGCTATAGGTGTGACGCCCCATCCTAACTTCCAGTTCACCATTTGTTGTTGTTGATGTTGTTGTTCACATTTTGCAATTCGGAAGTTTGGATGATAGATCCGTGTTTACGTCTACACGGTTTGAATGTTCCACCTAGCATATCTTGTATTACTCATTTTGCTAAGATATATCAAATGCCACATTGTTAAACATTTCATTTTATTATCACATTATTTATTTATTATAAAACTAACTAAAACCTATTAATTCACTCAACCGTTTGTTGACCCAAATTGTTTTTAACATATGTTTCAGGTGAAAATGTTTGAAGTTAGCTTATGCAAGGACCACATAGGATTGCTCAAGACAAGTGCCTTAGCTTAAATAAAAACAAAGACTTTTGTGAACAATGTGTTGTATTTATTTTGTACTAGTTTGGATGTGAATGCAATTCTATCACCCAACATAATCATATTTCAACTTTAATTTAATCACCATGTGCTTAAATGCATTCTACCAAGCTTCGTGATGCCCTCGACGTTTCCGCCTCCGGTCAGGGTGTCACACAAAGCATTGTATGTTGCGATATTAAATCAGAGACTTTTACTCAACTAAATTTTCCACCAGTTATTTATAAACAAGGTTGTCATGCATCTTTAATTATTTTTTATGACGTTATTCATATGGTTGTCATGCATGGATTTGTTGACGATGGTTTCCCCCTATCATCATGCCCAGAAGCAACCATCTCCTCCTGATGACAGATTACGAAGATGTTTACTATTGGACTTTGTAATTTCTTGTCTGCCACTATCATTCATTTACAAGATATATATAATAATTTACAAGTCAATGGTCTTCCTAGAATGTCTCCTCTAGTTATTGGTCTTCCTCTAATTAATCTGTAGTTAATTATTTACAATAGTGAGATACAAATCAATTGCTATGATTTAGCTTTATTCTAATATTCCCCCGCAGTCGAAACGGGAGGATCACGGATGTTGAGACTCGTGCCAAAATCATCGAATAGAACCTTTGGCAATCCTTTTGTAAAGATGTCGGCTATTTGGTATCGTGATGGTACATGTAGAACACGGACTTCACCCTTGGCGACCTTTTCTCGGACAAAGTGTATATCCATTTCAACGTGTTTTGTGCGTTGATGTTGAACCGGATTACCGGATAGGTAAATGGCACTGCGGTTGCCACAATAAACTAAGGTTGCACGTTGAAGAGGATGATGAATTTCTAGTAATAAGTTGTGTAGCCAACAAACTTCGGACACCACATTAGCGACGCCCCGGTACTCCGCTTCGGCACTAGAGCGTGATAAAGTAGCTTGACGCTTAGAAGACCATGAGAGGAGGTTTTCGCCCATATATACACAATAACCGGACGTGGACCTCCTTGTGTCGGGACACCCTCCCCAATCGGCATCTGTGTAAGCCGTGAGGGAGGAGGTCGAAGAAGGTTGAATGTGAAGACCATAGGAGATGGTGCCTTTAATATATCGCATGATTCTTTTAAGAGCATTGAAATGGGTGGTCTTTGGGTCATGCATATGGAGGCACACTTGTTGGACGGCATATGAAATATCCGGTCGAGTAAAGGTGAGGTATTGTAAGGCACCGGCGAAGCTTCGGTATTCGGTGATATTGTCGATGGGTGTTCCATGAGAACTGCTTAATTTATGTTGTGTGTCAACCGGAGTGGCCGCTGGGTTGCAATTGGAGAGACCGACCCGTTCAAGGATTTCGCGGGCATATTTTTCTTATGAGAGAAATAAAGAGTTCGAAGTTGAGTCCCGTGTGACCGAAATACCAAGAAAGTAGCTAAGTGGCCCTAGATCCTTCATTGCGAACTCTTTTGAAAGGCGAGCCATGAATTTTGCCCGTAAGTCATCTGTAGATGTTATCAACAATATATCATCGACATATAATAATATGAATGCCATTTGTGGGCCTTGCTTAAAGATGAATAAGGGGTGGTCACATTGGCTATGAATAAAACCCATTTTTGAGACGAAATCCGCAAACCGTTGGTACCATGCTCTTGGTGCTTGCTTGAGGCCATAAAGAGACTTTTTGAGTAGGCACACGTGATTGGGATAATTTGGGTCTCGAAACCCCATTGGTTGGTGCATGAAAACCGTTTCATTTAAGTGACCATGTAGAAATGCGTTTTTGACATCGAGTTGATGTATAGGCCAAGATTTAGACAAAGCCAAAGATAAAATGGTTCTAATTGTTGCCGGTTTAACTACGGGACTAAAGGTTTCCCCACAATCAACACCAACTTGTTGAGATCGACCGTCACATACTAACCGGGCCTTATATCGTTCAAGAGTACCATCCGCTTTCTTTTTATGTTTGAAAATCCACATGCTACGAACAATATTCATACCGGGCTGTTTGGGTACTAATTCCCAAGTCTTGTTGTCAATAAGTGCTTGAAACTCATCGGTCATGGCATTTTTCCAGTTTGTGTTGGAAAGGGCTTCGGTGGGTGATTTAGGTAGAGGAGAGATAAGTGGATGGGTAAACGTGTGTAGGTTGAATTGTTGTTTGGGTTTAAAAATTCCCGACATGGAGCGAGTATTCATGGTACGGGTCAGTAGAGGTGGGGGTGGGTGTTGGTGGTGGGCCGTAGGTGAATGAGGTGGGCTTTTGTGTGGGTTGGTTGGTGGACTCGGCATGTGGTGGGTGGTGGAAGGGCTGGTTTGGGTTTGTGCATTTGGGCCGTTTGTATGTTGAGGACTAGATGGGCTTGTGGAGGTAGTTGGAGAAGATGGGGTCGAAGTTGTTGGGCCAGAATCGGATGAAGGGATGGTTTGGTTGTTGGTTGAAGTTGTAGGGTATATCCACTGGAAAGGATAGGGTGTAAGGGTTAAGAAATCATAGGATAAGTTGGTTGGTTTTTGAGTTGCAAATGGGAAAACAGTTTCATCAAAAATGACATCACGTGAGATATGAATTTGTTTGGTTTTGATGTTGTAACATTTGTAACCCCGGTGATGTGAATGGTAGCCTAAAAATACGCACAGAGTTGAGCGGTCGGCGAGCTTATGGACGGTGGTTGATGGAAGAAGAGGGTAACAAAGACAACCGAAAATGCGTAAGTGTTCGTAAGAAGGGTGAAGATTATATAGACAGAAAGTGGGGTTGGAGTTGTTGAGGACTTTGGTGGGTAAGATATTTAAGAGATATGTTGCATGTTCAAGGGCATGGGGCCAAAACGAATGGGGTATGGAGGATTGTGATAGGATGGTACGCATAATGTTGTTTATGGATCTTATTTTACGCTCCGATTTTTCGTTTTGAGCGGAAGTGTATGGACATGAAAAACGAAATTGCATGCCATTCGAAGTGCAAAAATGGTGAAAAGATGAGTTGTCATATTCGCGACCATTATCACATTGAAAACATTTTATAGTGGTTCCGAATTGAGTTTTTATTAGTTTGTGAAATTCTAGAAATTTAGAATAGACTTGGGATTTGGAGGTGAGAGGATATGTCCATAAAAAAATTGTTTTATCATCTAAGAATAGGACATAATATCGACATCCGGTGGATGAAAGAATTGGTGAGGTCCATAGGTCGTTATGTACAATATCAAACGGTAAATTAGTAGAAGTATGAGAATCATGAAAAGGAAATTTAATTTGTTTGCCAAACACACATGGTTCACATATAGAAGTACGTGGAACATTATTAGAAAAATTCAAACTAGGTTTTAAACAATGCAAGATATTATTTCCGGGATGTCCAAGACGACGGTGCCAAGTGTCTTGGTTCACGGCTAAAAAGGAGGAAACGGAAGCATGAGAAGGTTGAACTGTGACACCTGGGTCACTGCGACCATCAAAAAAATACCAAACCAATGAAATATTGTATTTCATACTTGGGATTTGTACAAATATGTGTATCATTTGCACATATCAATTCTTGTTCTATTTCGGGCTCTAAATCGCCTTCTGGAAGGTTATACGCGCACTGATGCGTAAATATAACCAGTTTAATGCAACGAACACTCCGGAATAGTGAAATAGGCTTAAAATACCTTAAATAACCTTTACATAACTTAGAAATAAGTTTCGAAGGCTTTGGTATGACAAAATCAAGTTAAATCGCTTACAGGGACTAAAGTTGACAAACTGCGAAAGTATGCCAATTTGAACTGTAACAGACATTCCGGATCATGGCCATAAGTTAAACATACCATAAATATCCTTTACATAGCTTAGAAATAGGCTTTGAGAGGTTCGGTGTGCTAAAATAAACTTTTGGGTCATTCAGGGACTAAAAGCGTCAAAAAGTGCACAAGTTTGCATTTTCGCGCATAACTTACGTTCTGAATACATCCGGACATCCAAAAATTTATGTAAGCACTAAAATATTTTATTTTAGTGTTTGGCATAAGAAAAATCCATTCGTCACGCAATTTGGATCGTTTTTCGCGCTTATACGCATTCCGTCGTAATTAACCGAACATCGCGATCGTACGGCCAAACGAACCGACATCCGAGATATTTTTGAGCACATTTTAAGTTCCCTATACTTTAACTTCATTTTAGAGCTTTGAAATGGGGTTAACGGGGCTTAAACGTGTCAAAAATGCATTAAATAGCAAGTTTGGAGCTTCAGGGGCCTGTTTTGCCATTTTTCAAACTTCTGGTCTGCAAGGTGCTTGCGCACCTCAACACCAAAAACATTACGGTGCACAAGCAGGGGCCAGATGCAGCAACTTGTTTTTAAACAGTTGTTAACAGCCCTTAACCTCTCCAAAGGCCAATGCCATGTGTCCAACTCTTGTGGTAGGAGTAAAATGAGTTACCACAACATTCCGACAAGTGTACGGGCGAGATCAAGGCACGTTATCCAAGAAACGATCCTAACGGTCTTGGTTTTCCTATAAATACCCAACCCACTTCATTGCAAAACCCACATTTGATCTGAGTTTTTCTCTAAGTGGTTGTGATTTCTCACTTCCTACCTGAGATTACTTGGAATCAAATCTTGCGGGGACCCTTTGTAAGTGTTCCTTCGTTCTTTTATTGCTTTTCGAGTCCGAAAGTCAAACTTTGTTTGACTTTCTGCATTGACCAGTTTATGGTCAATGCGAAGTTCGTTGGAACTTCATAACGTGAGCGTAATCAGGATGGTCATGGTCCTTAGTGACTATACCTACTGCTTACCACGTTATCTAGGCTCAGTGACGAGTCGTAGTTTCGGCCAAAATGCGCATTCGTGCGTATTTTGTAACCAAACTACTCTTGGGTATCAAAACCGTTTGTTTTGATACCAAACCTGTTTTCTAAACTTAGTTAAGCATGTTTTAACATGCTTAGCTCGTCACTTTTAGTTTAGTGCTTATATAGGGTCGTAAGGTAAGCGATCTAAACAATCGCTTATGCTTTCGAACCCGACCCATTTGGTCGATCATTAGGATCCGACCAAGCACTTTAGGTGACCATAGTATGTAGGGAATAACCTTCCGAGGTTATACCTTATGGTCGCTTCGTTTAAGTAGTTGTATGATAGGTAGTTTATATGCCTTAGGTAAATTACCAAAATGCCATTTTTACGCCAAAATTCATTTTAAGCATATGTAACATAACTTTTGGTATCTAAACTGATTTAGCAACAATATTAGACATGTTAAGGCATATTTTACTTACCATAGGGCTAGTTAGGCGTTCCGAACGCGTTTTACGCGAACGACGCGTTAAAGTAGCATAAGCTACCTAAACGGGTCGTAATGGGTCGTAAGCACTTAGGTTAGGTTTCATTTTAGTATGTTGGCCTTGTTAAACCATACTACATGAGTTCCCATACTCATTTGGTTTACGAGCCCTCATTCTATCCGATCCTCCGACATAGGTCCGGTTTATTAACATAGTTACCTATACTAGGTGCCGGTTGATTCCGTGATCTCTAGCATTGCTTGGCGGTTATCTTAGGACTTCTGAGCAATCTCAAGTGAGTACATAGACCCCTCTTTTACTGTTTTCCAAACTGTTTTGGGGTGAAACACATGTGCCTACTTGTTACTTTCATGCTTTCCTGTTTTCACATCATATACGTGCTATGTTCATTAGTACATTTATAGTACATGATTTCATTGTGTTCATGCTATGTATGCCCATTGTGTGCGTACTTAGTACAATATTTTACATTACATTCTATGCTATGTATGCCCATTGTGTGCGTACTTAGTACATTATTTGACATTACATTCTATGTTATGTATGCCCATTGTGTGCGTACTTAGTACATTATTTTACATTACATTTTATGCTATGTATGCACATTGTGTGCGTACTTAGTACATTATTTTACATTACATTTTATGCTATGTATGTTCATCATACTTAGTACATTTGTTTCACATCACATGCTATGTATGTTCATCATACTTAGTACATTTATTTTTCATTCACATGCTTACATTTTGATATGATATTTGGTTTGTTTTGATGGATCAATATACATTCATTAACACCGATCACGCCGTTCGTTAGTAGGTAGTGGTACCATAGGAATTGACAACTCCTGTTCCGGACATCCTAGGTAGGTTTGGATGAAAGGAATGACCGAATTCGATATACATAACTTAGATAAACCTTTAATTTGTTTAAGGGTTTATCGCCACAGTCTCAAGGCTTGGATGTATGCATTCTCACAATACCGCATAGATGTTTATATCAGTATAGCATGCATTTGTTCCACAAAACATAGCTTTGATTTAAACCATGTTTTACTTCAATACTTTGTTTTTGTGCATATGGTTTAGTTGATATATTTCACTAGACATACATATCATTTTGGGTTACACATTACATGATTTACATTTGACACATAAACATTATTGACATTGGTTATACATTACATGACTTACATCTTGACATAAACATTTTGACATATTATTCAATACATTTGGAAATTGGTTTAAACATAAACATCTTACGTTGTTGGTTTGGTTTGAGTAAGTGATTTAAGTAACGAGGCGTGTGTAATATGATACAAGCATGGTGGATACGCCGCTGGTACTTCCTATATATAAGTGATTGTATGGTATTACATATCGTAGCGTTATTTGAATCATTTCAATTTGGACATATAAAAATTTATACAAATAACATACTTTTCACAAGACATTAATTTACAAACAACTTATTTTATACAAACTCATTTTACTTGGTTATTTACTTAACCATGTATCATTCTTTTATACATATATATCATATGGTTTATTTATCACTTTTCAAATGATTTACAAGACAAAGCAAATTACAAGGTTCATGACTAAACATTTTCTCAAACATAAGTCATGAATTCTGTTTTCACAAAACCTATGTATCTCACATGCATTTTTATGCTGACGTACCTATTTTCACATGTGTTTTCAGGAGATGATGCATAGGACTTATCAAGATACACATAGGCGGACTTGGGCCTTAGTGACAATAAAAGACGCAAGACTAGTTATATATGTTATGTTTCTTTGATTGTTAAAACATTGTGACTCTTTTAATCAATAAAACAATATTTCAATTTCCATGTGTTATGAAACAATGATTCTGTTACAAACACTCCCCGACGTTTCCGCCACGTTTTGTTGTTTTACGTGGTCGGGGTGTGACAGAAAAGTTGGTATCAGAGCTCATGTTTATAGGGAATTAGGTTATTAGTAATACTTTGACCTAGTCTATAACCTTCCTAGGACCCTAACGCGAGTTTACTTGCTTTTAGTCATAAAACAATACTGTCACCTATCCTTAGGCGACAACCACAACAAGAACATAAATTTCAAAACCGCTTTAAAAACTAATCATCTGTTCTAGGATGATTGATTACTAGGTTTTGAACCCTCTATTGTAAGGTTTTAAACCCTCTGTTATAAGGTTTTGAACCCTCTAAGTTTTCAAATCTCGTCAAAGTTTGGGTCGTATAATGTGAACACGTGCGAACTGTAAGAGTGAATGCCTGTACCCTGAGTTTTCTGTCGAAGGCTAGAGTGTTCGTACAAATTCGCAGTATCGGACCAGTCACTCTTACCTGGGAACTCTTGGGGTGAGTGTTCACTAATAGGCGAGCATGTCTTCAGTGATACATTAATATGACCCGTTTACTTTGATTTGTCACCGTCTCATTTGTTAGCCTTAGGTAACAAACAAATGATCGCAATTTTTATGCATTGCCATCCTGTTTTGATTGTCTGATAACCTTTCACTTGTTTCTTCCTATGTCTTTCATTTTTTCTTCTAGAATGTCTCTTCATCACGATGACGCCCAGATATCCGAGTAGACTGCCAAATTCGCTCAGCGAATAGGCGAAGTAGTCCTGAAGACTGTTGAATTAGCTACTGCCATGTATCGTCTCCAGGATGAAGCCACTCAAGAGTCACCAAGACAGGCAGGACCTAGTCAGGTGACAGCACCACCAGCCAAGAAACCAACCGAGGAATCAAAGACCATGGATGAACGATCCCCTAAGAAGTTAAAGAAGCGAAAGGCTTCTCAGAACTTCGCCATGGTCGCTCACAATGGTAAAGCCGTCCCCAACCAACCAGCTCAACCCCATGCTAGGAAGCCATACAATGGAACTGCACCCTTGTGCAACCAATGTAGCCTTCATCATCACCCTAGTGTGAAGTGCTGCAAATGCCAAATTTGTGGACTTAAAGGTCATACAGCAAGAGTTTGTCGAGCTGCAGTTGCTCCAAAGCACGCTGGCGACTCTGCTCAAGCTCGTTTCTTACCAGGGTCTTGCTACAACTGTGGCGAGATGGGCCATTTCCTAAGGGATTGCCCAAAGCTTGCTAATGCAAATCCAACCCACGGATGAGCAATTGGCTGACTAGAAGATGTTGCTGTCTTATGCTTTTGTTCTTTTGTTTTCTTGTAATGTGAAACAATCTGTTTTGTTTATAAATAAATCGTTGATCACAAATTCTGATATACAAGTGTAGTTACATGTGTGTATGGCATTTCCCTATGATACCTACATTAAGGAACTATGTTCCTTACAAACTACTCTTGTGAATATTTCCCATTCTTGTGTTTACTCATGATTCCCATAGAAAATTCTAAGTACTCGTTTCATTCTAAGATACGAAGTACAGAAAAATAAAGCGACATTATGAGTAATCATGCTTCTGCACATCTGTGCCTTTGAATCATTGGTTAGATAACTAAGGGTATTTTCAAATCTCATACCCATTACGTTTTGATTTTTTTTTCAACATACGCAGTACAAGTATTTCAAAAACAATCTTCATGATCTCAAAACATTTCATATAGTTTGAAAACAATTTTTTTAAATGCATTGTCTATGTTATTTCAAAAACATTGGCTATGCTTTCAAAACAACATTCATAATTTCAAAATGTTTCATATAGTCTGAAAACAATATTAACACAGTACATTTTCTTATCAAGTGCATGATTTCGAAAAGCATCATTCATGTTTTTAAAAATCTTATACATAATTTCAAAATTTATCTCGCATGATTTTAAAACAATTTTTTTATAAATATATACCTACCTAATACACCTACTTTATGATTTCAGAGGTATTATATATAAGGTTTAAAAAACATTGAACACATTTTTTTAAGAACCCCATGCATAGTTTTCCAAAAATATTTCTCTTCATACATTGACTTAACTTTCAAATTTCGCTTCATATGTCGCCTTGGCATATCTGGCATCTCAACTTCATAAGCATTTTACTTCATGTTTTGACCTAAGCACATCAAGTGCAAGGTTTCGAAACATCTTCAACTTCTAAAATCCATATGGGATCTTTTTATCTTCACATTTAGACCCTTGTGGATGATTATCATTCAAATCAGAGTCCTTAATTGGATTCCTTATGTACCTAAATTCGAACATTTCGGTTCCTTATAATCGAAATCGAATTTTTCTTTTAAAAATCTTTCTATCTTTATAGTTAGATTCTTGATAATGTTTAAAGTACCAAATGAAATCCACGAGATGGATTCCTAGTGTGCTTTAAATACATGTGCTCTGTTAGCAAAACAAATTAACAAACTAAAGATCAAGATAAACAATCTTTGTGGTTATATGACTATGTGTTTATGCATCTTGTGTTTTCTTTTATGCATTTTGTGTTTTTGTATACTCTGGATATTCGTTATCCAAATCCTCGTAGAATCTTTCATATCTTCATATGAGGGATTCGTAGTAGGATATTCAAAAAGGTACTACCTTAAATCCTTAATGGGCTTCTATGTAATAGTTAAGACCTTGGATTATATAGTACCACTCCATGATTCATAAGAGACCCTTTTAGGGGTCTAGTCTAAAAGATTGATTCAAAAATCTGGTTAAGAATGACATGTGATGATATAAGCTAAAAATACTCCTTGGTTGTCTATTAAAATCATTTATTGATTTAATAAAAGGGACCCTATGGTGGTCTAGTCACATTCATCACGAGATTTGTTCATTTGGTTTTCCCCTACACATTATAAAATAGACTGTGTGGACTATGCAAGGAATTGTGTAATTATGGACGCGTACGTAATTATAAAATTCAGTGCACAGAAACCTAGTAAAACTTATTATGTGTAAGAACCGATAGCGACCACAATAACAAAATGTGAACGATGTAATGGAGGTACGGTGGACGCACCAATAACGCTTAATAGACTATTATATAAGTGTCCCTCCGACATTGTAAGCATGATGTTATTTAAAGTTACTGGAAGTTCAGAACCTCAACCAGTATTGTTTTGTCTTTTCAACTTCATGTTTCAAGCTCTCACAAGTTTCCTCTAAATAAATTTCGGGACGAAATTTCCTAAAGTAGGGGAGACTGTGACACCTGGGTCACTGCGACCATCAAACAAATACCAAACCAATGAAATATTGTGTTTCATACTTGGGATTTGTACAAATATGTGTATCATTTGCACATATCAATTCTTGTTCTATTTCGGGCTCTAAATCGCTTTCTGGAAGGTTATACGCGCACTGATGCGTAAATATAACCAGTTTAATGCAACGAACACTCTGGAATAGTGAAATAGGCTTAACATACCTTAAATAACCTTTACATAACTTAGAAATAAGTTTCGAAGGCTGTGGTATGGCAAAATCAAGTTAAATCGCTTACAGGGACTAAAGTTGACAAACTGCGAAAGTATGCCAATTTGAACTGTAACAGACATTCCGGATCATGGCCATAAGTTAAACACACCATAAATATCCTTTACATAGCTTAGATATAGGCTTTGAGAGGTTCGGTGTGCTAAAATAAACTTTTGGGTCATTCAGGGACTAAAAGCGTCAAAAAGTGCACAAGTTTGCATTTTCGCGCATAACTTACGTTCTGAATACATCCGGACATCCAAAAATTTATGTAAGCACTAAAATATTTTATTTTAGTATTTGGCATAAGAAAAATCCATTCGTCACGCAATTTGGATCGTTTTTCGCGCTTATACGCATTCCGTCGTAATTAACCGAACATCACGATCGTACGGCCAAACGAAACGACATCCGAGATATTTTTGAGCACATTTTAAGTTCCCTATACTTTAACTTCATTTTAGAGCTTTGAAATGGGGTTAACGGGGCTTAAACGTGTCAAAATGCACTAAATAGCAAGTTTGGAGCTTCAGGGGCCTGTTTTGCCATTTTTCAAACTTCTGGTCTGCAAGGTGCTTGCGCACCTCAACACCAAAAATGTTACGGTGCGCAAGCCGGGGCCAGATGCAGCAACTTGTTTTTAAACAGCTGTTAACATCCCTTAACCTCTCCAAAGGCCAATGCCATGTGTCCAACTCTTGTGGTGTGAGCAAAATGAGTTACCACAACATTCCGACAAGTGTACGGGCGAGATCAAGGCACGTTATCCAAGAAACGATCCTAACGGTCTTGGTTTTCCTATAAATACCCAACCCACTTCATTGCAAAACCCACATTTGATCTGAGTTTTTCTCTAAGTGGTTGTGATTTCTCACTTCCTACCTGAGATTACTTGGAATCAAATCTTGCGGGGACCCTTTGTAAGTGTTCCTTCGTTCTTTTATTGCTTTTCGAGTCCGAAAGTCAAACTTTGTTTGACTTTTGCATTGACCAGTTTATGGTCAATGCGAAGTTCGTTGGAACTTCATAACGTGAGCGTAATCACGATGGTCATGGTCCTTAGTGACTATACCTACTGATTACCACGTTATCTAGGCTCAGTGACAAGTCGTAGTTTCGGCCAAAATGCGCATTCGTGTGTATTTTGTAACCAAACTACTCTTGGGTATCAAAACCGTTTGTTTTGATACCAAACCTGTGTTCTAAACTTAGTTAAGCATGTTTTAACATGCTTGGCTCGTCACTTTTAGTTTAGTGCTTATATAGGGTCGTAAGGTAAGCGATCTAAACAATCGCTTATGCTTTCGAACCCGACCCGTTTGGTCGATCATTAGGATCCGACCAAGCACTTTAGGTGACCATAGTATGTAGGGAATAACCTTCCGAGGTTATACCTTATGGTCGCTTCGTTTAAGTAGTTGTATGATAGGTAGTTTATATGCCTTAGGTAAATTACCAAAATGCCCTTTTTACGCCAAAATTCATTTTAAGCATATGTAACATAACTTTTGGTATCTAAACTGATTTAGCAACAATATTAGACATGTTAAGGCATATTTTACTTACCATAGGGCTAGTTAGACGTTCCGAACGCGTTTTACGCGAACGCCGCGTTAAAGTAGCATAAGCTACCTAAACGGGTCGTAATGGGTCGTAAGCCCTTAGGTTAGGTTTCATTTTAGTATGTAGGCCTTGTTAAACCATACTACATGAGTTCCCATACTCATTTGGTTTACGAGCCCTCATTCTATCCGATCCTCCGACATAGGTCCGGTTTATTAACATAGTTACCTATACTAGGTGCCGGTTGATTTCGTGATCTCTAGCATTGCTTGGTGGTTATCTTAGGACTTCTGAGCAATGTCAAGTGAGTATATAGACCCCTCTTTTACTGTTTTCCAAACTGTTTTGGGGTGAAACACATGTGCCTACTTGTTACTTTCATGCTTTCCTGTTTTCACATCATATACGTGGTCGGGGTGTGACATGAACTTTGGAACTTGAAGATAGTGTTAACGGTTAGAGATCACCGGTGCTATCACATCGAAGGAGGTGCTTGCGGGTGTGGAGGTCCTTCACATCAAAACCAAACGGGTCAAATTCGATTGAAACATTGTTGTCGGTGGTGAAACGGCGTACCGAAATAAGATTTTTAATGAGTTTTGGTGCAAAAAGAATGTTGTTTAGTTTGAAGTTTGGAAAAGGTGGTGGTAAGGTATGGTTTCCAATCGCATGAACCGGTATATTTTTGCCATCACCGACTGTAATGTTTCGTTGATACACATTATTTAAACAAGAAGTGAGATTAGAAAAGTTGTGAGTCATTATACCTGTAGCGCTCGTGTCCATATACGAATTCTGGTCCGGTGGGTTTAGAGTGAGGGTATTGAAAGCTTGGTCAAGAGCTGTTGGCATGTATTGAGCATCCGAAGCTGTGAAGGCTTGTTGAAGGCGAGGGCCGAGAATACCTTGCTGTGTAGGGGATGTCGATGGTCGAGATTGTGGGAGAGTTGGATACGGACATGGTGGGGTGGTCCAGAAGTAACCGGTTAGTTGTGGCCAGGATGAGGGTCGGGTTTGGTTGGGTGTCGACTGGGTAAACCATGGGTAATGAGTCCATGGTTGTGATGGTTGGTGTCTGCCACGGCCTCGACCGCATCCGCGGCCTCGGCCTCGAGTGTTACGGGTGTAGGAAGAATTGGTGTTTGGTTGTTGTGAGAGGGTGTTTTCGGCTGAGGTGGGTTGTGGAGTAGTATTATTGACCGAGGTGTGTAAGGCCGTCTCGTTAGTAACTCGGTTGGCCTTAGTTGTTTCTTCAAGGATTAATTGAGACCGAGCCTCATAAAAAGACGGGAATGGTTTAGTGTTTTGTATGATGGTACCGATATTACCATAAGCTTCGGAGAGTCCAGTGACGAGTTGAATCACCACGTCACGTTCGGTGACCGGTGATCCGACATTGTCCAATTGGTCGGAGATTATCTTTACCTCTTGGCAATACGCGGACATGTTGGGGAAGGAAGAAAGTTTGAGGTTAGCAAATTTTTGTTTAAGCAAAACGGCTCGTGTGGCTTGATTATCATGAAAAATGCGTTGCAAGGCGACCCAAGCATAGCAAGCGGTGGAGTCGGGTCGTATGATAGTGCTCAAGAGATCGCTGGAGATGGTGCCATAGATCCATTGAAGGGCTATGGCATCCAGACGATCCCAAACATCATTAGCAGAAACGTTAGAAGTTGTTGCATCAGTAGAGGCGGCAGCGGGAGGGTTAATAACACGAGGGGAGAGGTGATCGAGTACTTGCAATGGATTTTGAATAGTTCAGCCCAAGATGAATATTGGCTGGTTTCCATCTCTAGAGTGATAGGGATGAATGTTTTGATGTTGGAAACGGTAATAGCAGGGTGTGTTTTTTGGTCCATGGTGTCGGTAATGCGAGGCAGGAAGAAACAGAGGGCTGATAAAACAAATGTGCGATGAATATGAAGAACAGGAGAGATGATCGAAAGAAATTAGAAAAGGAGGTTTGATACCATGTTGGACTTTGTAATTTCTTGTCTGCCACTATCATTCATTTACAAGATATTATCTATATATACAAAAACCAACTTAGGGTATGTTTAAACATCGCGTCCCTCTCCGTGATCTATCAAAGCAACTCACACCGGTTGGAAGGGTATGTTTAAACATCGCGTCCCTCTCCGTGATCTATCAAAGCAACTCACACCGGTTGGAATTTAAAGGCAACCGGTTGGAATTTTAAAGTGACGTTTCAGAAAACGAAAAAAGGAAAACCACAATGACGTGGAGACCTTTTGCTAGCGTTTAACATTAAGTCATACCCATCATCTTATTAAATATTATAATTTTTTTAATTAAAAGTAACCCACCATATTCTAATATCTTAAATTACAAAACTATATAACTAAGGGATAACCAACCATTGCGTAAAAAAACACACTGTAACACAGAACAATGACATCTCGACCGGCTGAATTGATAAAATGATATTATTATCTATACATATAAAACCAACAAAACGTCACCCCTCACGCCTCCGTGAAGAAAATTGTGTCACAAAAAGCAAAGGTTGTGTCAATTAAATGAAAAAAATTACGAACGGGTGTTGATCTTTACGAACCGTTGTGATGGTTCATGAAAGTATTATTGAACAATATAAAAGGGAGCGCTTCCCTTTCACTTCATCCATCCGAAATTATCCAAATTTCACACAAACAGTTTACGTTCACAATTCTCTCATTTACACCAGAATTGCTATCAATATTGTTGTTGTATAAACAAAATTTTAGTAAACGGTAAACCTTAAATCGAAATTATGCCCATTCGGCGATTTGTAACATTGTTTTTTGGTATCCAGAGAGTCACCGCCTCTTCATCTCCGGTAATTCGTAACCGTTGTCTCTTCATCTCCGGTGATTCAAGCAAAAATCATTGTGCAAACCCTTCCAACAATTCATAACCGTTGCCTCTTCATCTATGGCGAGTCGTAACCGCACACCACAAATCTACTAACTCCACAATCTGGTCACCGGCTCCGTGACGCGGTTACTTTCTCATTGAAATATCACCGGAATCGTTGTCAGATCAAGCACCAACTATTCCGATGCAGATTTCGTTGAAATCGATCCTTCAGGAGACCGGGTCGTTTCGGGGGGCTAGAATTGAAAAGAATAAAACCTACCCATCCAATCTTTGGTTTTGAAATATAGGGAAGAGTTGTCTTGGTTGGAAAGAAAAGACACATACTGATACTGCATGAGGAGGGTACATGCAATGATGTGTCTGTGTTTTCCTATTGGTGGGTTGGTTTTGTATTGTATTGCAGTAAGTTTATTACGTGAAGAGGCAAACGAGGGTTTATTGAACAGTGAATTCTCATCAAAGGGTTGCAAATGGCTCGCATATTGGTTGGCAACATATCTTTTAGTGGGTTGGGCTCACATACTTCAAATTGTATGTTTATGTCATTTGTTTTTTCATTTAATTTACCACATAAGGATATTGCTTTAGATTTTTCAACATTTATTTTTTACACATTGATCTATAGATTCTTGCCAGGCTGTTATACCACTTTAATACCCATCAAATTGATTTTAGATTCTGCATAAATATGTGACTAAGCATATGTATGTGTGACTAGATCCAGAATTGAATAATTGAAAAGTAAAATGGGTACTCCATGTCAAAACTAAAACGTTTTGTAAATACATACATATCAAGAATTTTCGCATCTATTATAAAAAACATTCACAATCGATGTCCCGCCGCAACGCGCGGGTTAGCGTCAACTTGTTTTATACAATTAGTAAATAATATGATTCAAAGAAATCAGAATGGAAATGCTAATTAACTTTCAGTTAATTAAAAGAATAGAACAAATCAAATAAGTTGATGAAACATTACATCTTAATAAGGCCTGTAGTAAAAGTCGTCAACCATGGTATCACCACCACTACTTATCCTTGCCCTCTTTACACCACTATCTTCCGACGAAGACGACTGCGGCGACACATCCCTCATCACCGTCTTCCGCCGCGGAGCCACCCTTACGGGCTCCACCATATTTGTCCCAATCAAATGTGGAAAATTCAACAAGGCCCTAGACCCTCTTATCTTAAAGGCAGCTTGATCATAAGCCACAGCAGCATCCTCAGGCGTCTCATACGTCCCAAGCCACACCCTCGCACCACGCTTCGCAGGGTCTCTTATCTCCGCCGCGTACTTCCCCCACGGCCGCCGCCTCACCCCCCTAAACTTCCTAAACTCTTGAGCCACTTGAGTCCCTTGAAACTCTTGGTTTTCCACCACTTCCGGTCTCTCAAGCTTCACAACCGGCTGCACGAACCTGCTAGAAACCGACATATCTCCTACGGTTGCAACATTGCCGGAATATCCACTATCTATTACCGGAAAAAGATCTGGGATTTGGGAATCAAAGAGGAGGTGGTGTTGGATTGAGTCAAGAAAAGATAGATCAGATTCTGACATGAAAGATTGATCTTGAAACATTTTGTTTGTGTTTTAGTGTGAATTCTTGAGTTAGGGTTTTTGAATTCTGTTGGGATTTTGTTGTTGAAATAATTGCTGTGTGGAAATATAGATATGAGGGTGTGTATATATATGGGGAGAATGAAATAAAGTGTTGATGGTAACTGCTATGAACTTTCGTCAGCCATGCAACCATACAAAGGCAAATTGTAATATTTTATATGTATAAAAGGTGGTGGTGTTCAAAATAATTTTAATAACTAGAGAAAGTGGGGTTATTTTTTTATTTAAATTATATTAAAATATTGTTGATATTTTTGGTTAAATCTTTTTTTTTTCTTTTTATACTGATAACAAATATATAGTTTATTTACATAAATTAAAAGATCAAAATATACATAAATATGTAAATTAACTACATCATTATCTAAATTAATTAAATTACCAAATTAAGTCTTTATTCAGATAATTTGATGATTATCCTGGCAAGATTTGTTATTAATTAATAGTACAATCCCGGTTCATCATATAGAATTAGAGCTTGATGTGATGCTTAGCTTCTTAAAAATATTATTACTTTTCATATGAGTGCGTGTGACCATTGTTTTTCTTCCTATGTTTGCGTAGAACTATGGGCAATGGGAATACTTGTCAAAGTTTTATCTATAAATAGCTGTGTATACTACTCAAATTAAATATTAATTTTAAGATACTGGATCATGTAGAAGACAAATTTTACGTTCGAAGTAGGCACATGGAGAGAACAAGTGGCATTTGCTTGAAGGGTAATTTAGTCATTTCTCAAGAAAGCAATTTTTCTCTTTAATTTTCAAACGACTGTACTTTTTCATACATTAATATTAAAAAAATTACATAGTATTAAAAAGCATTTCATTCTCTTTAATTCGACTAGGCTATTGCTATAGTTTTCTTAAAAAAGTTTACAGGATTTTGAAAATTAATTAGTCTATTACGTGATTTTAAATACCCAACACATGACTACGTTATTTTGAATATCCGTTACGTGATTACACATTCAATATAAATCAGTACGTGATTACATATTTAGTATAAATCTATTACTTGATTACACATTCAATATGATTTTTACAACTATGCTTATTATGTGATTACGCATTCAATAATAAGAACTTGATTGTTTATGCTT
Source organism: Helianthus tuberosus (assembly GCA_030545235.1). Classification (NCBI taxonomy): domain Eukaryota; kingdom Viridiplantae; phylum Streptophyta; class Magnoliopsida; order Asterales; family Asteraceae; genus Helianthus; species Helianthus tuberosus. Next base: position 158,657,310 of record CM060451.1, on the reverse strand, counting down.
TATTACGTGATTAAATCTCTAATATATGACATTATGTGGTTATTATAGGTTAATTGGCTAATGTTTTGTATATAATTTATCCTTAATACGTAGTTAGAACTGAAATATTAGGTGTTCCATATGAAATATTATGTATTACATGTTTTTGTTTTTACATAATTATGTAATCACTCAGTGTGGTTTTCACATAAAATATTATAATGAAATCACGTAATTACGAAATGGGCATTCAAAATCACCTAGTCACGTAATAATACATAGTCAATTATTGTTACGTAATTACATAATCACTTAGTGTGGTTTCACATGCTATAATGAAATCACTTAATCACTTAATCATGTGTTGGGTATTCAAAATCACGTAATCACATAATGGACATTCAAAATCACCACTTTTTTTTTTTTTTTTTTTTAAATCTTCCACTTTTTTTAACATTTAACAAATAAAATAGGAAAATACTTTCATTAATATTAAAAAAACAATACATAAATTAAAAAAAAAACATAAACTTAAAAAAATCCTAATAAATAAAAAAAACAAAAACTTATAAAAATCATCCACTTTGATGCTTCTTCATGATGTCAATTTGCAATTTTATCAAAGTCGAACGTTTCGGTTCGGGATAACTATCAACATCCATCGTTAATATTTCCCACTCCTTGAGTCGAACCTTATCATCGGACAATCGTAACTTTCTCCCGCCACGCGTGACTTTTCTTCGATCGCCCGCTCCTTCGCCCTCGCCTTTTGGGCCGAGACCTCGGTGTATGTTTTAAATTGCGTCATAAACTCCTCCATCTTCGGATCGACCTTTTGCCTTTCTTTCTTTGAGGCCGCCTCCTTATTTGATTTTTCCCGGTCCGGGGGACGTTCCGCTTCCTTTACGACATATTCTTCTTCATCGAACTCGGCGTCATCGATTAAGTTTATGTGACATCTCGTGTTCGATCCGCCGGCGCTATAACTACCGGATTCCGATGTCCTTTGCCGCTTTGCCATCTCCACCTCGTTCGGAACCGGCGCCCATTTTTGGGCCGTTCGCATAATTTCCCACGCCCGAACGTGTGCGAACCTAGTACCATGGTTCGACTTGTAAACATCCAACGCCTTTTTGAACACATCATCGTCGCTCATCCCGCTACGACGCCAACTTGAATGTATTTTATTATATTCTTCGAAAAACTTGTTTACGAACCCGCTCATTTTTCGCCACTTAGAAGACACTGAGTCGATATCTCGATACGTCCCTTGGTCCATTAGCTCAAGAAACTTCGCCAAAACCGCCTTCCAAAACCCCTCACCCATTTGATTGTTACCTATATTGGACAAAATTATATGTTACAAAAAATTAAAAAAATAATACTACAAAATATATACTTAAAAAAATAAAAGTTATTTTTACGTACCTTTAATCGGGTGTGTGGGCGTGCCTATGTAAGCCTTCGCTAAGGCTTCTTCCTCGAGTTGCGTCTGTAAGATCGGTTTATGACCCAAACGAGTCATTCAGAAGAGATTTTATCTGTTTCAGATGCTGAAAATAAGAAACTGACTTCGAAACAGCTTGGTTATCACTTTAAACATCTTGTGTATTGATTTAACAGCGATTACAGTCACAAGAAATACCAGCAGCACTTCGGTATCGATTCAGAAACCTGTTTCAAAATGATAATACAACAGGCCTATTTATACTTATCTAAGTTCGCTTGAAACATTGCATCACAATTCAAGCGAAACCTTCTAATTATTTTCAAGCGAACCCACATGACCATTCAAGCGAACTGACTTATATTTTATGTATAGTTGCAATGATGATGCAAGAGATGATGTCACTAGTATGATGTCATCATCAAGAATGATGACATCATTCTTGTTCCGAACGACAACGAAACCAAAACTCGATATAAGACGAAGCCGACAGATGTATGCACTAACAGACTCCCCCTCAGATGTTGACGAGTCTTAAGTGTCGAGTCTTCAACGTCTTCTGTCTTTATCAGTCTGAACGCTCTCTAAAATATCTCACAGTGTAAGCATCCTCAAACTTTATCTCCTTCTCCTCTTCAGCATCAACAGACTCCCCACGAACAATCTCTACTCAGATGTCTTCAGACTCCCCCTTTCGATATGCTGGGATCGCAGTCTAGCTCGATAAAATCACAAATTCCTCAGGTATCGGAACCTGTCTCTCTATCATCTATCCAAGATCACCTAGCTCTTATCCTGAACATTCTCTACCCAAAAATAAATTTTCTGATGATAACTTGTAAAAACAATCTCACCATCTACTGAACCACTTGCAGGAATTATACAATCAAAGAATGATTTTACAAGGTAGATCTCTGATGAAAACACTTGAAGAAATATCGTTTTACATATCAAGACAACACACTCTCCCAAACCATCTGTCATCATGTTTAGCACTTGGAATTTTGAAAATCAGCTCTCCAATACCAGTTGTCGAAAATCTTTTTGAATTTCACAAAATTTATTCTAAAACACACTGAAAATCTTTTTGGATTTTTGAATGAAATGAAATGCAGTAAATAAATATTTACAGACATTATTTTTTGTGAGTTTGTGCAAGAAGATCATATCATTTTTTGACAAATCACAAGTACCGTTGAGCTTAGTTACACATTAAGAATTAAACAATTCACTTAGATTGCCGATATACTGATCCACTTAAATTCTCACACAAATTTCAACTGATTCAGGATATGAGTTAGGTATTTTAAGAACTTAAACTCATTCATGTGTCCCACCTCTTGAATATACTCCCGTATCCAGATCCCAATATTCAGTCTTACAGGTGAGTATACCACAGATGATATCTGTAAGGGGTTAGATGCGAAACCGTGAGAGCTCAGGTCAGAACTTCCGTTTAGCAGAGAGATGACGGCTCGACTTTGGTGGGTCCCCTTTAGAGGATCTTTTTTACAACAGCATTGATTAGCAATTTTATTGTCTCATCATTTAATGCTGAGGGTGGTGCTATATTTCAAGCAAGCGTAAAGTATTCTCCGGGGACTAGGCCATTGCTTCCGCATTATCAGAAGTCCCGGGATAATACCCCAGATATCACTGAGCATAAAGACCTAGTATCTCAGAAAGAGGGACCTTTCAAACGAGATTTCAGGGGTTACCTATATATCCAAGTAGTGTTCCCCACAAAATAAGCAAGTTTTAATTTAAGTTTATATCCCGAAAAAGCTTACTAAATGTGTAAAAACCTATCGGCATATCATCAGTGAGACCGTTTAACGCTATTTAAACAATACAATTCTTTAGCATACTGTAACTGTCTACTGATGTACTATCATTTCCTCTTCTTTGACACAAAAACTCATTTTTGATTTTATCATGTTTTTGTCTTTTTCAAATTTTCAAATGTTTTTGGATTTTCTGAAATTTTTACTCCCCCTAAAATGCAAACACATTTAAGGAAATTTGAAAACAAACTATACAAGAAAATTGACAACCGATATCAAATCGCTTCAAATCGCCATCCACTTGGCATAAACAATCAGAACTCCCCCTTTCAACAAACTATTTTCTCATTATGATTTCAAAACACTTAAGTTTGTTTTAACCAGAATGATTTTTCCAGAAAATAAGTTTTGTTGTTTTAACCTGACGGTTAGGGGTTCATCATCTTGTTTCTCAATCATTTGTAGAAAATCAGATACAACTTAATGTCCCTGATTTACCACTTGTTAGTGAAAACCTTTTTAACAACCACTAGCAGGTTCACTTTTCAACCACATCACTTGTAAGAATATAACAAATCAAATATACCACCTATGAATTTACCAACCAAACCTTTCAAGAATGATGCCGATTCCTGCTCCACGCTTACCAACCTGGGAGCTCCGGCAAGTCATACTTTTACTTGTGAAAAACAGACATCCAAGCTTCTCCAAACTTGGATGTTTCCTCCTCAACTTCACCTGGGTAAAAAGTAGCTTTCTTTGTTTCATAAAAGTCCTTTACCCCTTTAACTTTACCCTCGACCATTTTCCCGAAAATCTTTTTAACATTTCCATTAAAAGAGTTTTCAATATCAAACGCATTCTTTTCAGAATAAAATTGATTTGAAATCTCAACTTTTCCAACTTTTGACTTAAAATTCTCAGCCCTCAATGGTGGAAAGTGAACATCATCCATTGGAGGTACTGATGTTTCCAGTTTTAGCTCAGCTTGTGGCTCCTCTGACTTTGTGGAATCAGATTCATCGCCAGATTTTACCTCATAGTTTTTAACAACTCACTTTTGTTTTTCAGGATTCACACTTCTCCTGTAAAATCTCTTTGAAGATTCACCAACTTCATATGTTGAATTTTCAAAAACCTTGAATTTTTCAGTTGGTGGTTCATTTTTTCTCAACAACCTTTTCTTTGAGTTTTTTAGAGACTCCCTGTTTTGTTTTTGTTGCTTGAGAACAGTTCCATGCAATGTGACCAGCTTTATTGCATCTGAAACAGGTTCTTGTCTCCCTTCTTTGATTAGCTCCATTTCTTCAGCGTCTATTTGATCGTAATCCTCTTTTGTTAGCATAGGATTCCCGATTCTCCCTGCAACCAAACCTTCATAAGATTGTAGCACAGCTCCAAGTAACGCCATATGATCTTTTGCAACTTCTTCAGAAAAACTTTGACCACTTGGGAGATTCAATGCAATGTTACATTGTATCACATATCCATTTCCATTCTTTGATCCTTGAGACTGATAACTTGAAGCTGAAACATTTGGATTAACATTCGGGTATGAAGAAAATCCACTGCTGCTGTTCGGACTTTGTTCAACATTTTCTGATGAATTTCCAGCACTAAATGTCACACCCCAACCGATGGCGGAATCATCGGGGCGCGGCACTAGGCGAATCAGATTGCTCAAGAGAATCCATAACAACTATATTGCGATAATATTTAATACATTCGTTATCCCATACTAACAAATAATACAATCACATAAGTTATCACAGATTTCTTGTCCTCTCGAACAATACAAATCCGACAACCTAGATTTTAGTTGAGTTTCTAGACTTCCTAGCTTGATTTGATATAGTCTGCGATCTAACCTGCAACATACGTTGAAAATATTTGTCAATACAAAAGTATTGGCGAGTATACAGGTTTGATATGTATAGCGTAATAGATAAAAAGTGTAGCGAATTTCCATATGCAAGAACGTAACACACGACATATATATACTCACAAAGCTGATACTACCAACTAAGTCCTCGATGCTCGAATATGCGATGGCAAACTAGACCCCGTCGGGCGCAATAGTACTATACTAGTCATGGTGGGACGTCGCGAGTATAACCCTAGCACATATGCAACTAGCATCACGTATATATATGCATAACAGTTATTCGCAAGTGATAATTCGATTGATTGAATAATTCGTTTAATAAGTTCGATTTGTTAGAATCGTATGTTACACCCAAAATACGATTAAAAAGGGTTTAAGTATACTCACAGTGCTTGTTCAGCAATTAAGCACCACTTGATTGATTGATTGAGAGCGCGTCTGAGTTAGCCTGATCGATTGGGAGTGCGTTAAACGGTGACGGATGACATGTGATCCGTCCCGATGACATGTGATCCGTCAGGATGACATGTGATCCATGCGGATGACACGTCTGTTTCGCATTCTAAACACTGTTTCTGAGTGTTTAACGGAAGGAATATGTGCGGGGTTACCGGGACAGTGTAATTTCGCACTAACACTTGAAATTCCATCAGTTCCGACCCGCTCTAACGACCGGGAATCACCCCGTTCCATCAGATCTGACCGTTCTTGATGGTTCTTCTTGGTTAGCTCGAAATCGCACAGTTCCTTGGTTGAATACATAGATTTAGGTGAGATTCGTTATCAAAACTTGTGGAAATCACCCAGATCTGAGTTGTTTACGGTGGGATGAGGTCGCAACTTGAAGTTCATATGAACTCTTTGTGACATCACCTTAAAGCACCTCAGATCAGTAGATTTCACGGTCAAAAATGGTGTTTTGAAAGATAGAATGATGTAGAATTGAGTGTAGATCATAGAAGTACGAGTTTTAGGTTGAAATCTTACCGGAATCGTGAGGAATCGAGAGAAAAGGGGTATTGAAGCGTGTTTGGTCGAGTGGGAGCTGTCACATCACTTGAACAGTGGTGTGGCAGGCTATTTATAGGCAAAAGAGGTGAATGGAGTTACAGGTCCGGATGGCCCATCTGTCCGGATGGCTATCCGTCCGGATGGCCCATCCGTCCGGATGGCTATCCGTCCGGATAGCCCATCCGTCCGGATGGCCACTCCGACGCGATGGATTTCTCCGTTTTCGATCGTTTCGATAGTTTTTGAAGTACGCGCTTTTCATAGTAAATGTATATATATCACTAGGGGTCGCATTTACGTATCCATAATTCAAAGTTTCGATAATTAACAATCAGTTTTCGTTTCGAGTATGCGATTATTAGCGGCGTTTCACGGCCATCAAGGTGGGTAGTATAGGTCCTTCCTTGATGTCATCGTGAGCGTTATTGTGTTTTGTGCCACAAAGACTGACAGGGTACCACTTACTCGTATTGTCATCATCGTCACGACGACTGGAGCTATAGCCCTCACCCGAGAGTCTTTGTTAGCGTTAATTGTTTTACGTTCGACACATCACGGCTACTGAGGAGGGTAGAATAGGTCCTCACTCAATGCCTCCGTGAGTGTTAGTGTTCGTGATAATAGTGTATTGCGAAAATATGCGATTATCCTTCGAATAGCGATGTATGCGATATAGTTACATTATGATCCGAATCTCTGGTGGTAGGCGTAACGAGTATATCGAGTAGTAACAACGCACGAAAGTGCGGGTTGTTACAGTCTCCCCTACTTTAGGAAATTACGTCCCGAAATTAATCCAATAGGTAGACTTCTAAGAGTTGGTCTTGTATTCGTAGCGATACAGCGAGTGACTTGACCGAGAGTTGACAGGCGAGAGTGTTTTGAATAAGAGAGATCGATTGCGATAGCGAGAAGGCGACGTAAAGACAAAACTAATGTTCCACGAGTTGTCGTTACAAAGCACCTCGTGTTGCGAAGAATTCGTTAGTTCGATGCGATTGTAATTTGAAGGACTTGAAAGGTTTCTCATGATGTGGGGTTAACTGAGTCGGTCGTTAACCAACGTTACAAGAAAGTTTAAGTTTTAAACATTTTAAGGAGCTCAAGATGAAAGCAGAGGCTACGAAAACTCTTCTATAGCATGGGTTCAAGCTGAACTCGATGTTGAACCAATGTCCCAAGAAAGTCTTGTTTTTGATATTGAAAAAGGTTTTAAGGAAAAATTGGACTCATGAAGCTCCCCTTGAACATGGAGTTAAGCTGATTCGACGTTACCTCCACATTGTGAGGAATTTCACTTGTTCCATGGTTTTAATAAAAGTTTTATAAAAATCAGTTTTAACCTTTTGAAAAGGATAATTTAGCATCAAGCCCCACTTGGCACCTTCCCACGGAAGTTCGTTAATATGATTAAAACACTTATATATAGGAAGTACCAGCGGCATATCCACCATGTTTTGCCCATATTACTTCCGTTTCGTGAGGCGGTGTCATGTGCGCCGATTATGACACGGGTAGAATTGCGTTTGCTTGGCCCAATCGATAGAAAATCGGACCGAGCATAGGATAGAATCGAATAGGTTAATCCGGCGAGTTGAATTGCGAACGTAGCTGTAGCAGCGTGCGCGAGCAGCCTGATGACACAAAGCATTTATGTGTCGTGTCTGGGTAGGCGTCGAACGACAAGCGATAAGCGAATAGCGTGTTTTCGATTAGATTCCACATTAAACCCACATGGCATGTTTCCACGAGAGTTCGCTAACATGGTGAAACACCACGTTTAACCAGGTTAGTTTTGCCTCGTGAAGCGGTGTCATGTGTACTAATACCACACAGACTGCAATGAACACCAAGCGAGCGATAAACGGTACGCGCTACGCGAATAAGCGGTAGACTATACACGATAAGCGATTGATTAAGCGAATAACACAACACCAACAATGACGGCAATGATAAACGAATTACGATAAGCGGCAGTTGTTGCGTTGCAGGCGATGGAGGTATACGCGATTTATGCGGTTTGATTTTGTTCATTACCACCACAGAGTTTACTAACATCGGGCCCCGCATGGCCTTTTTCCACGAAAGCCCGCTGATATGACTAAAACACCTTTCTTTAACCATATGAGCTTCATCCCATGAGGCGAGGTCATGCGTGCTAACTTATTACAGATAACGGTATAGCGATAGATTGATACGCAGCAAGCGATATAGATTCACATAATAAGCGATAGAGGTTGCGAGATACACATGACAAGCGATTGCGATTAGCCGAGTTTTGTTTCGAATAAGCTTTACATTACGTTGCGACGCATCACGGTTATCGAGGAGGGTAGAATAGGTCCTCACTCAACAATATCGTGAGCGTTTATGTACTTGATGAGATTGTTGCAACAGACTTACGACCAGTCTTGCGTTGATGCAATTGTCCTGCGAGGTAGACTCCCCAGAGTCCATCGATGAGGTGATTGCATTGCGTTTGCAGACTTATGACAAGTCTTGCGATGGTGCAATTTCAGTTGTTACGCCTTGCGATTGAGTGTAGTGTGTTGAAAATAATCACAATAGTATAATAGGCAACTCCACGTGGCACTTTCTTCACGGAACTTTGGTAGTATGATAAAGCACACCTTGCTTGACCCCTACTACTTGGATCCCGTGATTTGGTGTCATACTTCGTCGAAACACTTATGGCACCTTAGAATTCACTACGATCTCCGTGCACTGACCCAAATAATCCCGTGTGCACCTGTGATTAATCGTTCCTTGCACGTTTATCGTACCTCGTTCTAAGAGTGTAGTGAGGGTAAAACACATTATTTCGTTAATAGTATATAGTATGTGCGTGAATCTAGTCTAGGTGCGACGACTGGAGCGTGATAGAGAAAACAAAAACGAGAGTTAATGTTATGCATAGTGGTGACATCGAGTAATAGAGTAGGTTCAAAACTTAGAAATAAACATCGAAAATCGTATCATTACAACTTTATCCTACACTTGCTAGACGTCTGATGCTGAAGACTTTTGCTGGAGCTGTTGTTGTACTCATGTTCATGGTTCGATGCGGCAGTTGCGGGTGAAGTGACCGTAACGGTTACAGTTACTGCAATAGCGACAGTCAGCCCCAACTGGATGATGATAGGTACACGAGTAACACTGAGGATGAGCTCCAGTGTAGGCTCATTTTGGAAACATCGGAACTGTTCGTAGAGGTTTCGGTTGCAGCAGTTCGGTTATTGATGAGCTCGGGCTTGAAGTCTTTCGTTTGCGGCTGGGTTTATCAGTGTCTTGTGAAGAGGTGTCGTCGTTGGAGGATTCGTTTGAGGACTCACTTGCAGAATCTTTGGCTGATTTGTTGGAAGATCCGTCGGCAGATTTGTCAGAAGAATCGGCAGCAGATTCGTTCAAAGAATCGTTAACAGATTCGTTAGAAGAATCGTTAGCGGATTCGTTAGAAGAATCGCCAGCAGATTTGTCAGAAGATTCGTCAGTAGATTCACCAGAAGAATCGTCGACATGTTCGCCTGAAGGATTAATGGCGATTGCTTGATAAGCTTGCTTGACAGGATTCTTCGTGAAGAACCCTTCCATGAGTCGTTTGTTGTTGATTTCTGCGGCTAAGCGGTAGGTTTCTTCGATGGTAGCAGGTCTTGCAGCTTCGACAAAATCGCCCACACACTCAGGCAAGCCATGAATGTACTTCGTGATGGCTTTCTCTGGAGTGTTGATTTGACTTGGGCATATTATGCTAAGCTGTTTGAACCTTGCGGTGTAGCCAGCGTTATCACCTTCGGTTTGCTTGATTTCCCAAAATTCGTTTTCTAGCTTTTGGATTTCGTGAGGGGGACAGTACTCTTTCTTCATCAGCTCTTTCAGCTCATCCCAAGAGAGAGCGTAAGCTGCAGAGATTCCCCGTTTGTTACGTTCGGCGGTCCACCAGTCGAGTGCTCGTGATTGAAATACTCTGGTAGCGCAAGTAGTACGGAACGGGACACCCACTTTGACGAAGGGTAACTTCGATAGAATCGAACCACTGGAGTAGTTGAGTCACACCTCCTTCACCAGTGAATTCCATCGGGTCACAGGCTTTGAAGTGTTTGTAAAGAAAAGTAGATTGCGGCGCTTCCGTCTTGGAGTCTTCCAAGGCTCGAGAGTTGCTGAGAGAGTGCACTCGAGTGGCAATTTGAGGAATAAGCTTAACCACTTCCTTAGTCACAAGTGATGCAATCCTCTCATCGGCGCTTCGTTTGGCTCTTCTCCTAGCTAATCGTCTCGAGGTAGAGTTGTTGGAAGGCATCTAGACAGGAAGAGACTTGGAATGAGATTCGATCATAATGATTTTTGAGTTTTGCGATGCGATTGAGCGTGTTCAAAACTTGGTGCGATAGTATATTAGTATGCGAATCACATAGGAACCATATAGGAGACACGAAGTTCCTAAGTTCTCACACGATGACTTGTTTGTTTATACGTATATATATATGTACTTATATATTTATAATTTGTAATCATACAGATACAGGTCGATTTAGAATATGCGAGGACGCGTTGAGGTGAGAAAACGATAGCGAAGGCGATAGATTATGCATTAGTTTTGTTGCGAACATTCGGGTTTCGTTTTAGATTGCGATGGCTGTGCGAATTGTGCGTTTATAAAGTAGGGAGTGAAAATCGTTAAATCGAGAAATCGATAAAGCGTAAAGTTTCAAAACGTAAATAGGTTTCCAACCAGTCGTAAGATTGGCGGGTCGTGTGATAGAGTGCCTTGGGTGTTTAGGCGTCGACTACCCAAGGTAACCCAACTATATTTAACAAATTCGTGCGCGCGTGTTGACCTAGAAGACTCCATGCTTCCACTGGGATGCAGCTCATGGCATTCGTCTTCCTAGTCATCGCGTGGCTCGAGTTATCGTGATAGTCGAGTCCTTGGTGAGAGCTTTTTGGAAACCGATTTATAGAGTGGAACGGCTTTATCAAGGTATGGGTTTCACCTCTGACTTAACAGTTTCGTTCCTAATTGTGGTTATGCTCTTCGAATAAATTCGTGAGTTCGACTAGATTCCGAAATAGAGACTTTCGTCGAGATGTGGATGTCACTCCTAACTTGACGAAAAGTTCTCGTGCTAGAGAAATGCGCTGAGTGAGAAATCCCATCGAGAGTTCTTGGTTTTCACACCTGATCTCGACTGGATCGCTCGGTTTCGTTATGCGAGTATTTTCGAAAACGTGTGTATTGTGTTGGCCTTAGGAAAGGCTGAGTAGTATTCCAGCCTTAGGAAAGGCTTCTTCGTGTGAAGCTGTAGTACGCGGTGTTCACACGAAGTTGTAGCTTTTAGCAATTTCGATCGAGAGTATCAAGTAGGCCCGATACAAACCCTACTGGGTTCGTACGGGTCGGCCTGTTGGTACTTAGACTATAGACTAGGTCAATTTTTAAGACGTTAACCCGGACTAGGTCGAGTCTTGCCTAATTCCCTATAGTTATGGCTCTGATACCAATATGTCACACCCCAACCGATAGCGGAATCATTGGGGCGCGACACTAGGCGAATCAGATTGCTCAAGAGAATCCATAACAACTATATTGCGATAATATTTAATACATTCGTTATCCCATACTAACAAATAATACAATCACATAAGTTATCACAGATTTCTTGTCCTCTCGAACAATACAAATCCGACAACCTAGATTTTAGTTGAGTTTCTAGACTTCCTAGCTTGATTTGATATAGTCTGCGATCTAACCTGCAACATACGTTGAAAATATTTGTCAATACAAAAGTATTGGCGAGTATACAGGTTTGATATGTATAGCGTAATAGATAAAAAGTGTAGCGAATTTCCATATGCAAGAACGTAACACACGACATATATATACTCACAAAGCTGATACTACCAACTAAGTCCTCGATGCTTGAATATGCGATGGCAAACTAGACCCCGTCGGGCGCAATAGTACTATACTAGTCATGGTGGGACGTCGCGAGTATAAGCCCTAGCACATATGCAACTAGCATCACGTATATCTATGCATAACAGTTATTCACAAGTGATAATTCGATTGATTGAATAATTCGTTTAATAAGTTCGATTTGTTAGAAACGTATGTTACACCCAAAATACGATTAAAAAGGGTTCAAGTATACTCACAGTGCTTGTTCAGCAATTAAGCACCACTTGATTGATCGATTGAGAGCGCGTCTGAGTAAGCCTGATCGATTGGGAGTGCATTAAACGGTGACGGGTGAAACAGGTGACTATTGGCCATCCGGTCGGATGGCAATCCGATTGGATGGTCACTTGTTAAGAGAGGACATTGGACAGTGGCTATCCGGTCGGATGGCAATCCGGCGGATGGCCGCTCGTTTGAAATGATAAGGTTCAGTGGCTATCCGGTCGGATGGCTATCCGGCCGGATGGCCATTCGTTTGGATGATGCGTGCATAGTGACTATCCGATCGAATGGCAATCCGGTCGGATGGTCATTCGTTTGGATGATGAGTTGGTCTAGTCGAATGGTGCTCATCCGTCCGGACGACATGTTATCCGTGCGGACGACATGTTATCCGTCCGGACGACATGTTATCCGTCCGGACGACATGTTATCCGTCCGGACGACATGTTATCCGTCCGGACGACATGTTATCCGTCCGGATGACATGTGATCCATCCGGATGGCATGTGATCCGTCCGGATGACACGTCTGTTTCGCATTCTAAACACTGTTTCTGAGTGTTTAACGGAAGGAATATGTGCGGGGTTACCGGGACAGTGTAATTTCGCACTAACACTTGAAATTCCATCAGTTTCGACCCGCTCTAACGGTCAGGAATCACCCCGTTCCATCAGATCTGGCCGTTCTTGATGGTTCTTCCTGGTTAGCTCAAAATCGCACAGTTCCTTGGTTGAATACGTAGATTTAGGTGAGATTCGTTATCAAAACTTGTGGAAATCACCCAGATCTGAGTTGTTTACGGTGGGATGAGGTCGCAACTTGAAGTTCATATGAACTCTTGGTGACATCACCTTAAAGCACCTCAGATCAGTAGATTTCACGGTAAAAAATGGTGTTTTGAAAGATAGAATGATGTAGAATTGAGTGTAGATCATAGAAGTACGAGTTTTAGGTTGAAATCTTACCGGAATCGTGAGGAATCGAGAGAAAAGGATCTTGAAGCGTGTTTGGTCGAGTGGGAGCTGTCACATCACTTGAACAGTGGTGTGGCAGGCTATTTATAGGCAACAAGAGGTTAAGGGAGTTACAGTTCCGGATGGCCCATCCGTCCGGATGGCCCATCCGTCCGGATGGCCACTCCGACGCGATGGATTTCTCCGTTTTCGATCGTTTCGATAGTTTTCGAAGTACGCACTTTTCATAGTAAATGTATATATATCACTAGGGGTCGTATTTACGTATCCATAATTCAAAGTTTCGATAATTAACAATCGGTTTTCGTTTCGAGTATGCGATTATTAGCGGCGTTTCACGGCCATCATGGTGGGTAGTATAGGTCCTTCCTTTATGTCATCGTGAGCGTTATTGTGTTTTGTGCCACAAAGACTGACAGGGTACCACTTACTCGTATTGTCATCATCGTCACGACGACTGGAGCTATAGCACACACCCGAGAGTCTTTGTTAGCGTTAATTGTTTTACGTTCGACACATCACGGCCACTGAGGAGGGTAGAATAGGTCCTCACTCAATGCCTCCGTGAGTGTTTGTGTTCGTGATAATAGTGTATTGCGAAAATATGCGATTATCCTTCGAATAGCGATGTATGCGATATAGTTACATTATGATCCGAATCTCTGGTGCTAGGAGTAACGAGTATATCGAGTAGTAACAACGCACGAAAGTGCGGGTTGTTACACTAAATGCAGTTTGAATTTTAGGACTCCGTTCAATCTCTTGAACACTGCCTTTGTAATACATCTTCTGTAACAACCCTCGGTAAAACCAATACCCTCATATTTCTGATACCCTATTATCTCTTAAATTGTCCCAATATGTTTTATATTATGCCCCGTATGTGAAAACCGAGCCCAAAATACATTATAGTTTATAAAAATAAAATAAAAATCTGAATTATGAGTTGAGGCGGGCCGCGTAAGACCTCACCTCAACTTCACGCGGGCCGTATCAAGGCAGGAATTGACTTCGCTGACTTATTTAGTTGAAGCGGGCCGCGTAAGAGTATATGTGTAGTTAACGCGGGCCGCGACAGATCATGAAACGCGGATGCACCCAGAGGCTGACACGTGTCACCATCGTGTCGAACCTACTCAACGACTCAGCTAAGCTATAGCATTGACTAGTGTTGACGCGGGCCACGTAAGGCTTAGCCTTACCTTACGCTGGCCGCCCGAAAGTCAGATTTCACAACTATAAATAGATAACATCAGATTACAGTTTCCGTCGCTCATTCACACTTCTCAATCTCGAATTCTGAAAGTATTAAGCATTATAGTCGGGTACTATACCCCTAATTAGCGAGGTTCTGCTCCGTTGTAAGTATTATAACCCCAGTTTCATAATAGTTACGCTGCCCGATTGATTTAGGGTTCCGTAACAACTGTCGTGGTTCTGCCCGACGTAGTTGTTGGAATGCCGTCTCGGGGCGGGTATTATTAATATTTTCAAAGGGTTATGGTACTAACCAATGTACATTTGTATAAATTATAGATTATATCCAGGAAACCCTTACGAAAAGCCTAAGACAGCAATGTGAGTTTATCCTCTTTTTGTTAATGTTTTTGAAATAATTTACAAAACCTTAATTGTTTTACAATGTGATTAAGCGGTGATTGAGTCTTTGTAGTTCTTCAATTAGTGCCGGTATTATGGGGTTTTGTATACAAAATTTACTACGAGTAGTAGTAAGTCTGAATGACAGTGCATTACCATTGGACGACGAGTTAGCCAATGGGTAATTTGACCATAGCCATAGATCCGGTCGAGTGGCAAATACTGAATGAGTAATTGTGTAGAAATAAACAATGTGATCGCTCTCAATACTGTTTTAATTAATAAAATGTTTCTTGATTAAACTGGGATTCACTCACCAGTATTTCCGACTGACAAATGTTTTTAAAACACGTTACAGGTAACACAATGTGAACAGCCAATTAGTGAAAAGCTAGCTGGAGAGCACTGAAGGCTTGGGAAAATGTGGCTATAAAAGTTACCTAATAAACGATGTTTTAAATTCAACAAAATAGGGTTTATCCCTATAATGTATTGTAATAAGAAACTTGGGTTTTGCCCATGTTATTATAAAAGAAGGTGGTTTTACTCTGATAAACATTTCCTAACTACGGTCCTGATGAAAAATTCCGCTGCGAGATTTAATAACCTGATACCACCAAAACTCTGGGTTCGCGTCCGCCCTTTCCCGAGGATCAGGGATCGGGGGTTGCGACAGAAGGTGGTATCAGAGCCTATCCACTGGTCTGAGCCAAAGAAGTGTTCTCCTGACACTTAAATTTTAAATTTTTTGTTAGGAAATAAAATATGGAAATAAGTGCATAACTGTAACTATGTGTTATGTGTTATTTGACTATTTGTTAGTTTTCAGTATGAGTGATCAAGGACCCTCAGATTTGAACCGTCAGTTATCTGATTCACCTAAGAGTGAAGGTACATCATCACAGCCTGCCCTTTCAGGGTATTCTGCTGATCAGGAAGACGGAATATTTGCTTTTAGAGCTAAATCTGAAGAACCATTTCCTAATAAGAAACGAGGATGGTTCAGTAAAGAAGCTTTTGCTCGTAGGAAGAGAATGCGAAAATTGCAACAGCAAAGGGCTTTAGCAGCTATTAAGCAAGAGACAGATGGCCATACGCAAGAGATACTTAATAGGAGCCTAGCTAATTTCCATATCTTAGCTACGACTGCTGCTGACCCAAGCCTGGAACAACTAGTAGCCCCACAACCACAAAACCCAGAACAACCCATGGAGATAGAAAATCAGGAAAACCAAGAAGAGATGTACAATTTTAATCCAGAAGAAATCCCTAGAGTGTCTGCACCAAACCCTCTAGACCCGAATTACGACCCCTGGTAGGACAACAATAGGGATTTTGTGCAACGTTACCCTATCCAGGATTATCCACCCATACAGAACATAGAAGCTTACCCAGGTATGCACCCTTTAGATCCCTATTACCAAGATGATTATATTAGGGAAATATTAGAGGATCCTTACCAATTTCAGGCACATACACCCCCATATCAGGAACATGTACCCCAGATTCCAAACCCAGTCCGAGAACCTGCACCCCCAATGAGTGAAGAAAACGTCCAAGAACTTAGGACTTTTGGGGAGGAGATCTTAGAAAGCAGTGAGAGAATGCGTCAGGTGGGAGAGCGTCTCGTATGGAAATACGATGAGCGCAATATGGATTTTTGGATGAATCCATATCCGTGAATGTGAGAATGGAGGAGATGGTAGTAATAAAATAAAATAAAATAAAATATGTGTGTACGGATGTATATTACTATTTTATTTCTGTTGGTATTGTAATCTTTATTTCTGTACTAGTGTGTAATAGACACATAAGTATATGAAAAGAGTAAGTAGCAATGATCTACGTTTTTGGCTAGATTGTGTGTCATGTGATTAACTATATTAGATATTAATTGTGATATTAATATGGGGTAAATGTTTAAAATTCAGATGGCCGATCAAGGAAATCAAGTAAATCTGGATAACAACCCGGAAATCCAGAATGATAATATTCAGAATGATAATGAGAATCTGAATAACAACATTGGAAACCAGATGGATAATAGTGCTATCCAACACATTGTAGCACAAGGAATTATAGATGCAATGCCATTTATTCTTCAAACTGTTAAAGATGCTGATAATAAAAGTAAGCATAGCAGTATGCGACCAAGTGAACAGAAAATAGCGTGAACAATGGACCTGTACTGCAAATGCCTATTCCCAAAAGAAGAAGAACCATGCCTTATGGTTGTTCTTATAAAGAATGCTGGTCTTGTAAACCAATGGAATTCTTGGGCAATGAAGGGGCCATTGCAACCTTACGCTGGATAGAGAAAACTGAGGCAGTTTTAAGGATAAGCAAGTGTGCTGAAGAAGATAAAATACTGTTTGCTTCTAATCTGTTTAAGAATGCAGCACTAGAATGGTGGAACACTATCCTCCAAACAAAAGGAAGTGATAGAACCTATAATATGGAATGGGAAGAATTTAAGGACAAAGTAGAAAGGAAATTCTGCCCACCCAATGAAAAAGAACAGATAGCAAACAAATTCTTAAACCTTAGGATGACTGGTGTGGATAGTAAGGGATACACTAAAATATTCTTTGAATATGCCAGAATAGTGCCAACTCTTGCTTCACCAGAACCAGTATTAATTTCCCGTTATATTTGGGGATTAATTGGAGAGATAAGGCATGTAGTCAAGGCAGCTAGACCTCAAACCATAGAAGAAGCTGTAGAACTAGCCAACACCTTGACAGATGAGTTAGTCCATACTCGAGAAGAGGATCAAAGAAGGAGCCTAACCCAGAAGTTGACTCAAGAATTTCGTTCTAGAAATTCTAACCGTGGGAAAAATATAGGTTCTACCTCTACACCTTATTGTAGGTATTGCAAAAGAAAGCATTCAGGAAGATGTTCCATATACTGTAACTTTTGCAAAATATCGGGACACAAGGAAGAAAATTGCAGGAAGAAAGCCAACAGCCGGGTATGTTACAATTGCGGAGAACAAGGTCATATCAAGCTAAACTGTCCAAAATTAGTCCCAGCTGCAGACAACAAGAATACTAAAAATGCTAGAGCATTTGTGCTGACTGCAGAAGAAGCCAAGATGATCCCAGATGTTATAGCTGGTACGTTTTTAGTTAATGATGTCTTTGCTAAAGTATTATTTGACTCTGGTGCAAACCAAAGTTTTATTAATACATCGTTTTGCAAATTACTAAATCAATCATTAACTAAACTACCACATGAATGCTTAGTAGAGACAGCCAATGGAGAAACTGTTAGAGTTTCTGAAATCTTGCAGGGAGCAAGTATAGAAATTTCAAATCAGAAATTTATTGCAAATCTTTATCCCATGAATTTGGTAGGATTTGATGTTGTTTTAGGAATGGATTGGTTGATAGCCAATAAAGCTAGTATTTTATGTGATCAAAAGTTAATTCGGGTAAATTCACAAAAAGGTAAAACGATCACAATTAAAGGAGATAAGCCCTCTAGATTCACAAAATTCATCTCTGTGATGAAAACTGCAAGTTGTATAAGAAAAGGTTCTACAGTGTATTTGATTTCCATAATCACTAACACTAAAGGAAAAGAACTAAAAGATATTCCAGTAGTATCTCAGTTTTCAGATGTCTTTCCAGAAGAATTGCCAGGGCAACCTCCGGATAGAGAAGTTGAATTCAGAATTCATTTGCTACCAGGAACCTCACCAATTGCCAAAGCACCTTACCGTTTGGCACCCGCTGAAATGCAAGAATTGAAAAAACAATTAGATGAATTATTGGAGAAAGGATTTATACAGCCAAGTTCGTCGCCATGGGGAGCGCCGATACTATTTGTTAAAAAGAAGGATGGATCAATGCGTATGTGCATTGATTACCGTGAGTTAAACAAAGTCACGATTAAGAATCGGTACCCATTACCGAGAATCGATGATTTGTTTGATCAGCTACAAGGAGCTCGATTTTTCTCTAAGATTGATTTAAGGTCAGGATATCATCAATTAAAGGTACAGGAAGAAGATTTTCCTAAAACTGCTTTTAGAACAAGGTATGGACATTATGAATTTACTGTCATGCCATTTGGTTTAACCAATGCCCCAGCTGCATTTATGGACATGATGAACCGAATATGTAAACCATATTTGGATAAATTCATAATTGTTTTCATAGATGATATTCTAATTTATTCTAAGAATAAAGAAGATCATGCAAAACATTTGCACGCACTTTTAAGTTTGTTAAGAAAGGAAAAGCTTTATGCTAAGTTTTCAAAGTGCGAATTTTGGTTAGAACAGGTACAATTCCTTGGACACCTAGTCAATCACGAAGGAATTCATGTAGATCCAACCAAGATTGAGGCAATTACTAAATGGAAAATCCCCGAGTCACCAACCGAGGTTAGAAGTTTCTTAGGATTGGCCGGTTATTATAGAAGATTTATTAAAGATTTCTCTAGAATAGCCATTCCCTTAACTAAGCTAACCTGTAAATCTGTTAAGTTTGAATGGGGATTAAAACAAGAAGAAGCATTTAGAATTCTTAAGCAAAGATTAACCCATACACCCATAATAGCATTACCAGAAGGAAATAAAGACTTTGTAGTCTATTGTGATGCTTCTAAACTAGGTTATGGATGTGTATTGATGCAACGACAAAAGGTTATAGCTTACGCATCTAGACAACTCAAGAGTCATGAAGAGAATTATTCAACCCATGATTTAGAATTAGGAGCTATAATTTTTGCTCTTAAGATCTGGAGACATTACCTTTATGGTAGTAAGTTTACCATATTTACTGATTACAAAAGTTTAAGGTATGTTTTCGGACAGAAAGAGTTAAATATGAGACAAAGACGTTGGATGGAATTTCTTAGTGATTATGATTGTGATATCCAGTATCATGAAGGAAAAGCCAATATAGTGGCAGATGCTTTAAGTCGAAAGTATCATGAAAAGTCAAAAAGGGTACGTTCTCTTAAATTAAATCTGCAAGTAGATTTAAATGATCAAATAAGAGAAGCACAAGAGTCAGTAATCAAGGAAGATACTGAAAAGTTAAAAGGTATGTTAAAAGAATTAAAACAAGGAACAGATGGAATTTGGAGATTCCATGAAAAGAAAATGTGGATACCTAAATTAGGAAATCTGCGTAACCGTATATTAGAAGAAGCCCATAAGTCTAAGTATACGATGCATCCAGGAAGTGATAAAATGTACTAGGATTTAAAGAAAAATTTCTGGTGGATAGGAATGAAAAAGGATATAGCAACCTATGTTTCTAAAGGTTTAACTTGCTCACAAGTTAAAGCTGAACACCAGAAACCCTCAGGTTTGTTACAGCAATTAGAAATGCCAGTTTGGAAATGGGAATTTATAACCATGGATTTTGTTACTAAATTACCCAAAACTAGGAAAGGAAATGATACAATCTGGGTGATTGTAGATAGACTAACTAAGTCAGCTCATTTCTTACCAATGAAGGAAACAATTAGTATGGAACAATTATCTAAATTGTATGTAAATGAAATTGTTTCTTTACATGGCATTCCTTTATCAATTGTTTCTGATAGAGATAGTCGCTTTACATCTCATTTTTGGTCAAGTTTCCAAAAGGAAATGGGAACCAAGTTAAAGCTAAGCACAACTTATCACCCACAAACAGACGGACAAAGTGAAAGAACAATTCAAACAATGGAGGACATGCTTAGAGCTTGTGTAATTGATTTCGGAGGTAATTGGGACGATCACTTACCTTTAATATAATTTTCTTATAATAATAGTTTTCACACAAGTATCAGTGCTGCACCATTTGAATCACTTTATGGGAGAAAGTGTCGAACCCCAGTCTGTTGGGCAGAAATTGGGGAAAAGCAACTATCTGGACCTGAGATAGTGCAAGAAACAAACGATAAAATTATTCAAGTCAAGGAACGACTGAAAGCAACACGTGATAGACAGAAAAGTTATGCTAATAACAGGCGAAAACCATTGGAGTTTCAAGTAGGAGATAGAGTATTGTTGAAAGTCTCTCCTTGGAAAGGAGTGGTAAGATTCATCAAACGGGGAAAGCTAAGTCCCAGGTATGTTGGACCTTTCAAGATTATTAGAAGAATAGGACCTGTAGCCTATCAGTTACAATTGACAGAGGAAATGGCAGGAATACATGATGTGTTTCATGTATCTAATCTTAAAAAGTGTTTAGCTGATGAATCACTGATAGTGCCTCTTAAGGATATAGAGGTAAATGAACAACTCAAGTTTGTAGAAAAACCTCTACAAATTGAAGACAGGAAAGTCAAGAATCTCAAACACAAGAGATTAGTTCTAGTCAAAGTGAAGTGGGATTCCAAAAGAGGACCTAAATACACATGGGAGCTTGAGTCAGAAATGCAAAGGAAATACCCTCATTTGTTTCAGTAGATCTCGAGGACGAGCTCTAAAGTAAGGTGGGGAGAATGTAACAACCCTCGGTAAAACCAATACCCTCATATTTCTGATACTCTATTATCTCTTAAATTGTCCCAATATGTTTTATATTATGCCCCGTATGTGAAAACCGAGCCCAAAATACATTATAGTTTATAAAAATAAAATAAAAATCTGAATTATGAGTTGAGGCGGGCCGCGTAAGACCTCACCTCAACTTCACGCGGGCCGTATCAAGGCAGGAATTGACTTCGCTGACTTATTTAGTTGAAGCGGGCCGCGTAAGAGTATATGTGTAGTTAACGCGGGCCGCGACAGATCATGAAACGCGGATGCACCCAGAGGCTGACACGTGTCACCATCGTGTCGAACCTACTCAACGACTCAGCTAAGCTATAGCATTGACTAGTGTTGACGCGGGCCGCGTAAGGCTTAGCCTTACCTTACGATGGCCGCCTGAAAGTCAGATTTCACAACTATAAATAGATAACATCAGATTACAGTTTCCGTCGCTCATTCACACTTCTCAATCTCGAATTCTGAAAGTATTAAGCATTATAGTCGGGTACTATACCCCTAATTAGCAAGGTTCTGCTCCGTTGTAAGTATTATAACCCCAGTTTCATAATAGTTACGCTGCCCGATTGATTTAGGGTTCCGTAACAACTGTCATGGTTCTGCCCGACGTAGTTGTTGGAATGCTGTCTCGGGGAGGGTATTATTAATATTTTCAAAGGGTTATGGTACTAACCAATGTACATTTGTATAAATTATAGATTATATCCAGGAAACCCTTACGAAAAGCCTAAGACAGCAATGTGAGTTTATCGTCTTTTTGTTAATGTTTTTGAAATAATTTACAAAACCTTAATTGTTTTACAATGTGATTAAGCGGTGATTGAGTCTTTGTAGTTCTTCAATTACTGCCGGTATTATGGGGTTTTGTATACAAAATTTACTACGAGTAGTAGTAAGTCTGAATGACAGTGCATTACCATTGGACGACGAGTTAGCCAATGGGTAATTTGACCATAGCCATAGATCCGGTCGAGTGGCAAATACTGAATGAGTAATTATGTAGAAATAAACAATGTGATCGCTCTCAATACTGTTTTAATTAATAAAATGTTTCTTGATTAAACTGAGATTCACTCACTAGTATTTCCGACTGACAAATGTTTTTAAAACACGTTACATGTAACACAATGTGAACAACCAATTAGTGAAAAGACAGCTGGAGAGCACTGAAGGCTTGGGAAAAATGTGGCTATAAAAGTTACCTAATAAACGATGTTTTAAATTCAACAAAATAGGGTTTATCCCTATAATGTATTGTAATAAGAAACTTGGGTTTTGCCCATGTTATTATAAAAGAAGGTGGTTTTACTCTGATAAACATTTCCTAACTACGGTCCTGATGAAAAATTCCGCTGCGAGATTTAATAACCTGATACCACCAAAACTCTGAGTTCGCGTCCGCCCGTTCCCGAGGATCAGGGATCGGGGGTTGCGACATCTTCACATCCTGTTGACCACTCGGATTATTCATCCTCGCAATCTTTTGCTGTTCAAGATCTTGACCCTCAATCTTCTCGATGAACTGAGAAATCGTCAAATCATTATAAACTCCAGTATTCTTCAAAATCATCAAGTATGTACCCCACTCTTTCTGAGGTAAAGCATCAGCTAATTTGTCGACCCATTCTTCTCGTTCTTTGGTTATACTCAACAAAGACATAGAACACACTAAGTGGCAGTATCTTTCAATCAACTTCATTGTATCTTCCCCTGGCAAACTTGTGAATAGATCAAATTCTTTCTTCAGCAATGCCTTTTTACTTTTTATCATATTCTCACTACCCTCAAATTTGATTTTAAGAGCATCCCAAATTGATTTTGAAGTTTTGTCATGTTGAAGCAGTACAAAGATGTCTTCTTTAATGGCTTGCTGAAGTAGACTGATCATCATCTTTTCAGCTCTGTACATATCTCATTCTTTGTCATTGAATTCAGAAATTTCTTTTACAACTTGCAGATCAGTACGTGGTAGAACATATTTCTTCAAAATGCACTCCCAAGATCTCAAATGGTTTGCTTGAACCCAGTTTTCAAACCTATCTTTCCAACCATAATACTCTTCAATACTCATTAGTTTCGGGGGTTTTTTGTAAGGTTCCGGTTTCATTTTCCATGTTCATGTTTTGAGTAATGGCAGCTGGACTAGTCGGGGATGTTGCAAATGCGTTGTAAAACTCTTCACTCATGATTCGATATCGAAGAATTCCTCAAACAAGCTTTCAAACGAACTGGTTCACCTCGTAGAACACCTGAAGCAATCAAACAAACAATCAGTTTAAACGAACTGATTACATAAAAGTGTGTTGATGAAATCAATCTAAGACTCGTGTCTAAGATTTGTGGACTCGTTTCAATGTTGATGAAGTGAGATCGCTGAAAGAATGGGCCTGTTAAAGAACTGATGTGAATTGAATTTGATGTGGACTGACCCAAACCTTGGACCAAAGATATATTTAGCTTTAGTATTGATTTGGCCGACAACACTCAAAATGATAACACCAAACTTGACTTTAGTGGACCGGCAGTTAACATGCACTTTTAATCCATTTATAATTTGGGCCGATATAGTGAATAGTGTGCCTTTTAAAGTCTGACAAACAATATCAATAGCTTCACGTGATGAACTACTGAATAAACACTTAATATTGCCGACAACAATAACACCTTTTCACATGCACACTTAAACGAAAAGATTTCTTTCACATGCAATCTAATATCCGACAATTTTGATCACCCCTCAATTCCCATTGGACCTCAAATGTAGTGGACTGACTCCTTTTTACTTGCAATCAGATATGTTTACTTGGGCCAATAAACACATGCAAATGATTTTAATGTTGAAATGTTATTGGACCAACAAAACCTCTAATCCGATGAATATTGTTCACATGCAAACCTTGAACGGACCACTCATGTGACCAACTGACACATTAAAGCTGGCAACAACACATACAAACCGACAATCTTCTTTAAAGTTTCTCACAATTCTACGCACTTTCACGTGAAAAACAATTCAAGCGGACAGTGTTTTCAAGCGGTCGTCATTTTCAAGCGAGATCAAAACATATTTCAAGCGAGATGTCAATTTCAAGCGGACACACGGTGTAAACTCAAGCGAGATGTCGTTTCAAGCGGAATGAATACCCGGATCCCGCTTGAAATGTCGATGACGTCAACAATATCGAACAACTTTTCAAGCGAAAAACCAATTTGAACCAGATTTAAACCGATTTTAGTTCTAAAACTTTCCAGGATTTGTTAATACATGATTGCGCATAATATGTGTGAATTTGAGCCAATTTTAACCGTGAAAAAATTTTAAGTTTGAAAAAGAAGATGTAGAAATCAGAAATTGTGATAAAAACAGGCTGTTTTAGCAAGATCTCTTCCTCCTGAGCTCTGATACCACTTGTAGGATCGGTTTATGACCCAAACGAGTCGTTCAGAAGAGATTTTATCAGTTTCAGATGCGGAAAATAAGAAACTGACTTCGAAACAGCTTGGTTATCACTTTAAACATCTTGTGTATTGATTTAACAGCGATTACAGTCACAAGAAATACCGGCAGCACTTCGGTATCGATTCAGAAACCTGTTTCAAAATGATAATACAACAGGCCTATTTATACTTATCTAAGTTCGCTTGAAACATTGCATCACAATTCAAGCGAAACCTTCTAATTGTCTTCAAGCGAACCCACATGACCATTCAAGCGAACTGACTTATATTTTATGTATAGTTGCAATGATGATGCAAGAGATGATGTCACTAGTATGATGTCATCATCAAGAATGATGACATCATTCTTGTTCCGAACCGCAACGAAACCAAAACTCGATATAAGACGAAGACGACAGATGTATGCACTAACAACGTCCATGGTTTCGGCTTTGGTTTGGACGGTTGGCTTTGCTCACCCGCAACTTGCTTGCCTTTTCTTCGTTTGTCGTTTTGTGGTTGGGTCTCGGGAACAACTTCGACAACATCCTCGCCGGGTTCGGATAGAATGGGTTGCGTCGAGTTCGGTTCGGATTGAACAGGTTGCACGGGTTGGATATTAAAAGCATTCTGCATCATCAATTGTTGTATGGCTTGACTTTGTTGTGTGTGTGCAAAAACATTTGGTGAGTTTTGGAATGCGGCAAAAGCGTTTGGTAAAAAGGGGTAAAAGACTCGTTGGTTTTTTTTTTTGAATTTGGAAATTATTTATTTATTTTATTTCAAACGGTCAACTAGCATTGGGAAAGGGAGAAATTTTGTCATCTTGTGCTTCGTCTCCAATGGCTTGTGGGCGACGGGGGGCGGCACGGTGTTTGGACCGTTGTCGTTCGTGGAGGGAGTGCGACGACCCCCCATGCCGTCTAGCCTTATAATCATATCCTCATATATCACAACTAAAAAATATGCCTAGATTTAAGCAATATTTGTTTTCATGCATAATAGATGATATTCAATTCTGCATATAAATATTGTTGTGTCTCCACTAGTATAATACAAACTTTTTTCACTCAACCATATATTTAATTGGAGTAATATAATCGAAACTTTATACAATGGTCAGGCTTATGAAATCACATGTGACATTTTTCTGTATAAGCTTTTTACTAGTGTTTGTGTGTCATTGGTGTAAGTTTTACACGTATAACCATTTTATCATTTTATGTTTTTTAGATAAACATCCTAATTAAGAAAATCAATTTTGGATCAACAGGCGAAAGAAATGAACACCATCACATGCGTGCATTTGGGGTTTCACCGCCAAAAGATTGTACTCCACGTTGTGTTGAATCAAAAGAGAAACGGTGTTGTTGCGGAGAATGTTTTGGTATAGCTAAAGGTATATGTACGAGAAACTGTAGTGAAAGGAAAAGTTGTTGTTAGATACAAGCATAATTTATACTATTAGGGATTAATTATATAGTGAAGACTAAATATATCATTAGTATACGCATTAGTATTGTTAAGGAATAATTATGCAATAAAGAAAATATATATTTAAATTATTGTGTTAGCGATATTTCTTTAATCACTTCTAATAAGGAACAAATACAAATTTTATTTTAATATCATTTATATATTAATTTGCAAAAAGGGTTTGTGTCTTGAAGTTGCTGTGGAATTTTTTTTTCAAGTCTTTTTAGCTTTATGTTTATCTATATATTAATTTGCATAAAAGGGTTTGTCTTGAAGTTACTATAGTATTTTTTTTCTTTTTAGCTTTATATACAACAAGTTTTTTTTTTTCTTTTTAGCTTTGTGTCTTGAAGTTACTATAGTATTTTTTTTTTCTTTTTATCTTTATATACAACAAGTTTTTTTTTCTTTTTTTTTCTTTTTAGCTTTATATACAAGTTAAAGCGTAGGTAATTCTCCTCCATTTCTTTATCCACAAACCACCTTTCATCGCCATCACCACGACATGGGGGATGTAGAGTTGTTAGAGAGAATGTTGTTAGATAAAGACATCATACTGCTGGTTTTGTAGTGGTGGTGGTGTTGGTGTTGTGGCGGTGTTCCTACAGAGAGAGAACTAAGATAATTAGTAGGTTTTGTAGTGGTGGTGGTGCTGTGGCGGTGTTCCTCAAGTGTGTGTATATAATAAAATATGAGGAAACGGTTTAATTGTCATGATAATCAGATGAATTACTATTGGAACATCCCCTTAGTTACACAATCATGTCATATGCTGGAACTCTAGATCTCGGTGATATATGCATGTGCTGAGAACGCACAACCTTTTTGTCTTACATTAACACAGACCGCAAATTGCAAAACGAATTCCAAATGTTTGGTTTTGCTAGAGTGGGCCAAAGATTATAGAGTTTATGAGTTGGGACAATTTTATTTTGTATCACCATCAATAAAATAGTTATATTAAAAATTTTAGTGCTTTTGATATTAAATACTTTAAGAATCAGACTACCCACGTCCTATGAAAACCTTAACTAGTTAAATGCTTAGAGCATTCTAATTGGTTCCCCTAAAAATATGTGAGTATGTTACTTGTATTTACAGGAACGATTGTTAGTGGTTTTAAGTAGTTGTGAGTATGGAAAAGAGAAAATATATGAGGATGTTACTAGTCTTATGAGAAATACTGTTCGCCCCTTATAATATTTTTAGTATTTTTAGAAGTGGTTGTGAGTGAAAAAGAGAAAAAAGATAAAGATAAAGGTATAAAAAATATTATTTAATTAAAAAGAAGAGAGAAAAAGTAGTTGTTTTTAGTGTAATTATATGGATATAGATAAAGAATCAATTGTGAATGCTGTAATATCCATGTGACCCTTAACTTACCTTATGTGATCGAAGAACCATGCTTACGAAAAAACTAAGATAAAAGTAGGTTTGATAATCAATTGCATTTGCATTATAACTCTTAGTTTTACTGGAACTTTAACAAACGGAATGTCAAATTGGCACGTCTGATCCCGTCTATGACAACTCACTCTTTGTAATCGTCTACATACTTCTTACAAGTTGTCTACTTTAGAAAGTGTGATGGTAGGCTCATGTCTCTTCGACATCACAACACACCATTTTGCCCCGTTACAAGTCAATCCAAGTGAATGACCAAGAAAACTCCTCACAAGAAAATTTCAGTAATGTGCAAGTGTTCCGAAAACGGTGTCCGAGACTTACCTCTTCAAAAATGGGCATTTTGCGTTTTATTAAAAGATTTAACTAAAAACAATTTATGTAACAAAATTGCATGGTAAAAATGATTTAGGTACTTTACGTTTCTGCAATATTGTTTTTACACAGAAATAAGAAATGAGCAAGGGCTGCTTGTTTAGCTTTTAATTACCTGTTAATGGTTCAGACCTCTTACTCGTTCAGCACTTAATGGTTCAGACTATTTGTTTCACCAGCAGATGTCTGAATGGTTTTGATATTTGCCTATGAATGGTTAAGTATTATACTGAGTTTAAATGTTTAAGAGCTCTAATCTGAATTGGTTAGACATTTGCCTTTGAACGGTTAAGAATTATACAGGCTCTTAATGGTTTAAACCTCTTACTGGTTCAACACTTAATGATCAAAACTCTTACTACTTCAGCACTTAACCATTAAGAGGTTGTCCTATAGGGTCCAAAGCACTTTGTGAGTGTGATGGTGTGGGTTGGGGGCAATATGGCCTTTTATGGTGCACTCACATCACCGAGAGCCACGTTTATGTTTTTAAAGTTAATGCTTTAAAAAAAATTATGTGTTATAAATTTATACAACTTCTAAAAAACATTGAACCCTCTCATAATAGACCATGTGTGGTCGCCAACACCGCACACCCAAGGTGCCGGTCATGGACACGTTCTAATCGAGATAGTCAAATCTCCTATAAAACAAGATCAAGAAGAACTTTTGGAGCATTTTTCTAGTTACCGTTTTGTTCCATACTCTTTCACATTTAATGCAAAGAAAAAAAAAGCCATGATAAAGAAACATGGGGATCTTGGGCAAGTGTTATGACAAATAAATGGAACGGACTATAGAAACTCAGGTATATGTATCTGACATTTGGGTCGGTTGCTATTCAACGGGTTTTAAATTTGGGCTGCTACCTGGATATTGTTCAGGTGCCTACCCCACTTCTGCATAGGCTGAATGGGCTTGGGTTATTGGTTGGGCCGCATCAATGCCCCCGACTCGACTATTCTTTTTCTTTTTTTTTTAAGAGCAATTGTTTTACACCAAACGTTGCACTTGCAAGAATTTAAACCCACACCACACACCACACACCAAACTAATAATCACATCGTCCTTGATGTATTGTTGTAGTCTCCGCAATAAAACCAAATAATAACATTGTTAACTATAGTTGACTACATCCATCTACACGAAATCACTTCAGTGTCATACTAGGTGAGTATTTCATCATAAGCTTGCTCAAATTTCTTGTGCCCTTCACACATCAAGTCGTACTCTTGGGCTTGCAAGTGGTCCTCCAAAGCATGATTGATCAGTAATAAGAAGTTGTGGGTAGGGTGGCAAACGAATCGAACAAAAACAAAAAAAAGGCCTTGTTCGTGTTCGCTCGTTAAGGAAATATGTGTTCATGTACGGTTCCTGAACACTTATCGAACAGGATAAGTGTTCGTGTTAGATCATCAAAGAAGTGAAGGTGTTGACGAACAATTCACGAACACAAATAAAATGACGAAAACAACGTAGGCTAGAGGTGGATGGCGGATGAAGCAGTGGTAGAACTTGAAGCCATAATCGTAATCGTGAAAATCGGCTTATGTGGCACTCAATTAGAGCTTCTTAGATGTGGTAGGAGGGAAAAATCGGTTTTTTTCATTAGTGAAGCCCCATATAAACTATCCGACTCAGCTATGTTATTTGGATCCTTTATATATTGACTAATCATACTACAAACCCTAATTTATTACTAACTCTCTGTTTTCTCTCAATATTCATCTACGACAATTCAAGTTGTTCTTCTCTCTTATGATCCTTCATCTACCCTTCATCATTATGTTTCAAGATTTACATATGTTCAATCACACAAACCCTAATCCTAATCATCATCTACCTTCCGACATCAGGTTTGCTGTATCAATCTATCTATTTTTGAATATTTTGTGACAACAACTTAATTGTTTAATAGTTTTGTCTTAGGATATTTTCTATTGGGCTTAGCATTTGTGTTTA
Source organism: Helianthus tuberosus (assembly GCA_030545235.1). Lineage (NCBI taxonomy): Eukaryota > Viridiplantae > Streptophyta > Magnoliopsida > Asterales > Asteraceae > Helianthus > Helianthus tuberosus. The sequence goes on along the minus strand of CM060451.1, from coordinate 158,627,299 downwards.
GCTTGTTTAGAGTTCTAATGGGCTTGTATAATGGCCTAGCCCAGTATGCAAACATGTGGTATATAAACATGTTTTGTATTAGGGTTTTAGTTAATCCTAAGAGCTAGTGGTTCTAGAGAGAGGGTGTGAGAAATCTACAAAGAGTGGCTGAGAGATTTCTCGTGTGTCTTGAATTGACTATAAACATTCTTGTTGGATAATCAATAGAAAACGGTTTGAAAGTGATTCTTCGTGTTCTTCGTCTGTCAAACTTGTTTCTGTGTTCGTGTGATCTATCAAGGGGATTCCGCACCCTTGATTGATTGTCAATCTCGTAACGATCCATGTGAAAGGGACCTACAATTGGTATCAAAGAGTTTGCTCTTATTGTACGGTTCGAGATTATCTTCTAGAAATCGTGTTTTTGGTTGAAGAAATTTTGTTGCCGTCATTCATCTTTGGTCACTAGGGTTTTCCTAAGTTTGTGGGTAAACTCGCATTACCGTGAAGTCACAGTTTTGCGTTTTACCAAAACCATACCAGTTTAGGAATTATGGAAGACAGTTCCGATTTTAACATCAGTTCTGAATTTGTCAGTTGTCCGGATTTGTCATTCCGAATTTGAGTAGTCCGAATTTGAAGATAAATTAGTCCGAATTTGAGTTGTCCGAACTTGGGATCACTTAGTCCGAATTTAATAGGTCCGAATTTAACAGGGTCCGAATTTAGTGAGGTCCAAATTTATACTTTCCGAATTTGTCCAAGTGTTCTGAATTTGAGTGTGTATTCTGGATTTGATAAGTGTCTGAATTTAGCCCCTCTGAATTTTACTCAATATTCTGAATTTGATCAGTTATCCAAATTTAATCATTTAAGCTTTTCCGAATTTGGAGATTGTGTCATAGTACTCTAAATTTGTTAAGTTAAAGTGTTCCGAATTTGATTGGTTTCAAGGATTCCGAACTTAACACTAAGATAAAAAGGTGGAACTTTAACCAGCTGACGTATTCGGCAATAAATGCATTTGAGTGCAGAATTTGTTCGGAGAACAATCTTTGAAAATTGAATGCACGGTTAGATTCCTTGGATTTTTAGGAAAAAAAGGCTCGAAAAATTCTAAAATAGGTTTTGGACGTTATATATCATGGATTCGTAATCTCAAGACGAGTCTAACGGTACATTTTAGTAAAAAAACAAGTTTTGGTTATTTTTAACCGTTTTTAACCAGCCGGTTGCGTTAAAAATGTCGAGTATGTCAAACCTGAATGAGCTATTGTGGATGGAACACAAAGTGGGCACTACTAAAAAACCGCCAAATATGATGAAGGTAGAAAATTACCTTACGTGGAAAGACAGGTTTCAGTCTTTTGTTAAATATCAGGACACACGGATCTGGCTCTGTATTTAGGATGGGTACGTGAACCCAATTCATGAGTTTGAAGGCAGACAACGGGTTACTGAGTATGTTAATATGGAAGCCGAACAAAAGAATATGTATGAAGATGAGAAGAGTGCCCTAGCTGCTATAAAAATGTCTTTACCCGACGGCATTAAACACACTTTTAAGAGATACACTACCTCAAAAGATATGTGGGATGCGTTAGAAAAGAGGTATGAAGGAAATGCTGATGTCAAGAAGAATAAGGTTGACCTGCTAAAGAAACAATTTGCTGTCTTTAAATGCATGAGAAATAAGTCTCCAGAAGATATCATCACGAGGTTTTATCATTTGATGTCAGAGATAGACAACTATGACGTAGAAGGATACACTGATACTGAGATAAATGACAAGTTGCTAGATGCTCTACCTGCTAAGTGGGATATTTATACTCTCATGATAAAGGGTGAGGCTGATTACGATACTAATGATTCAGAACAGGTTTGTGGGAAACTGAGAGCTTACGAGCTCAATATGAAGAAGAAGGAAATATGGTATGATCAGATTCAAGATCTGGGAGTCTATAAAGGCATTCCATCTTCATCTTACCACAACGCTTCTAGTGATTCAGCAACTGCATTTCTCTCATGTGAAGATGAGAAGGTTATGACTGATGCTGATGGTGAACTGTGTTTTGTTGATACTTCAGGAATTAACAGGGGGGAAAGAGACAACAACCTAGTAATAATAACAACAGTACTAGGTCTATGCCTCTGAGTGTCAAGGCTGCTGAACAACATCTTGCCTTGCTTGCTTCGTTTGTTGCTTCATATGAGATTTACATTCAGGGAAGAATATCTGATCTAACTACTTTTGATGAAGATTATGATCAGATTGACCCTGATGACCTAGAGGGGATGGATCTACAGTGGCAGATGGCCATGATCTCTAGAATAGTTAAGAGATTCATGAATAGGACAGGCATGAAGTTCGTTGGAAAGAATGTTGGTTTTGATAAGTCAAAAGTTAGGTGTTATAATTGTCAGAATTATGGATGCATTGCTAGGAAATGTCAAAGGCCAAAAGCAGAGTCTCGTCCTAACTCAATATTTCAAGATTCTCTGTGTTGGTGCACACATCTGTTGTCTTCGTCTTGTATCGAGTCTCGGTTCGGTGCAGAGCTTATCAAGACATGATGTCATGATGACATCATCTAGGTGATATCATCAATGACATCACATCACAAAAGGACAAAACAGAATATAACATTTGCATGACAATTTCGCTTCAGTCAACGTGAACATTGTCAGTTTCGCTTCAAGACAAAGCAAATTGTAACATTTCGCTTCAAGAGTGCATGTGGGTGTCGCTTGAAGAGTTTCAAGCGAAACCTTATCATCTATAAATAGGTTAGAGTGCATTTCAGTTGTAACAGTTCCATCATTTGTCTACCGAAGTGCTGCCGGTATACCTCTTGACTGTAATCGTTGTTATATCAATATACAAGAGGAATTAAATGTGAAACAAGCTGTTTCATTGTCCGTTTCTTACTTTCCGCCTCTGAAATGGACTAGAACTCTTCCAAACGACTCGTTTAGGTCGGAATCCGATCCTACAATTGGTATCAGAGCCAGTGAAGAGGAGTTCTTGTTGATTCAGCTGTAAAATCTGTTTCTACACCTTTCTTTTTCGAAAAACAAAACTTTTTACGTTCAAAATCGGACAAAATTCACATATATTGTGCGCATACATGGTTTAATCAATCCTTGAAAGTTTCAAGTTTAAAATCAGCCTAAATTCTGTATTTTTGTGAGATTTCGCTTCAACTGCTTGACAATATGATGACATCAGCAACATTTTAGATCTGATCTCGCTTGAAAGTATGATATCTTGATGATTTCGCTTGAAAGTTAACATTTAGCAATCATTCCTGTGTAACATTCTGATCGAGGCTGTCATTTGATTGAAATATATAATCACGTAAATTGGAAATGCATTGTGTAGTGTGAAATAGGTTCAGGTTTCGAAAATTGAAATGTGTTAAAGTGCTTTGGTTTGTGTGTGCATGTGTCCGCTTGAAAATGATTAAGCATTTCATGAGATAAGTGTCTTGATCTGATACAAGTTTGCGTGTGTGGTTCAATTAAAAAATTAGTGGGAGATTGTGAAAGTTGTCAGATTGTGTAAGACCATGTGAAGCTTTTATTTTGGTCCTATAGAATTTAGTAAATCAAAGTTGGTGTCAATCACTTACATTGATTATATACAAAGTATTGATTCAAAATTTACGTGTGTCAGTTCTTTAATATTGTTTGTTAGTTTAGTGGATTTAAAAGGCCCATTCATGTGCAAAGATTGAATATTCTCGGCCCATGTGATCTATTAATATTGTCGGATTGTTGTTTGTGTTGTTCCAATACATATGTCAGTTTACATGTGATTATCGAAGTGATTGTCAGTCTTTATTGTATGATGTGCATATAAAAAATTGAGTTTATCGGAATGTGTTAAAGTTGTCATTTGTGTGTGATATTGTTGGATGTCTTGATTGAAAATCGTAAGTCTAAAAATTCATAAATTGAAGAGTGTTGAAGTTGTCGGATTAGTGTTTGTCTTGGTCAAATTTTAAAAAAATTGTTGGGCATGATCATAGATTGAATATTGACTTCGTATTATTTTACATGAGATATGATTGTTTAGTATGTTCACCGATTAAAATAGTAATACATTTGTCGTTTTTAGTGTGTTTTGAAATAGTTTGTGACATATTAGTTTACATGCGTTAGTTGATCGTGTCGTGTGCAATTTTAGTTCAAATTGTTTGAACAGAATCTACAGGTCGCGTGGTTTGTATCTTGGTGTTTTGTCCGATTTGGAGTTTGTGTCGATTAGCACGGTTCGATCAGTCGTTTTTGTCTGTCAAGTCGCGGTTTCAGTCAAGTTGTTTTGTGTGGTCAAGTCAAGTGATATAGTTCAGTTCGTACGGGTTGGAGTTCAAAAGGTTCAAAGGGTCAAGGTCAATTGAATTCGATCCGGGTCATTCAGTCCGCACAGTTGGTCAACGTTTCAGTCCGCACAAGAAATTCACCAGTTCGAGTATCAGTCTTATTCAATTAATTGATAAGCGTTTAAACTGATTGTTTGTTGGTTTTATTGTAAAGGTACTTGTCGGTTTCCACAAGAGATTCAAGTTGCTAAAAAATGGATTCCGAGTTCTACAACGCGTTTGCTACACCCTCGACTACTCCAGCTTCAATTGCTCAAAACATGAAAGCAGAAAACGAAACATGAACAATGCAAAAACCCCCGAAGCTTATGGGAATTGAGGAGTATCATGGATGGAAGAATCGCTTTGAGAATTGGGTTCAGGCAAACCATCTGAGAGCTTGGGAAAGTATTGAAACAGCATACATCAGACCACAGACTGCTATGAATGTTGATAAAATTATCTCGGAGTTTTCAGATCAAGAGAGAGAAAGTTATAAAGGAGAGAAAATGATGATAAGTCTGTTGCAGCAAGCTATAACAGAGGATATATTTGTTTTACTTCAGCATGATGGAAATGCGTTTTCGATCTGGAAAGCTCTTGAAAAGAAGTTTGAAGGAAGTACAGAGATGCTTCAGAGTAAAGCAGCGTTACTGAAGAAGGAGTTTGAGTTGTTTACAAGCATGCCTGGTGAGACTACAAAGACTCTCATTGAGAGATACTGCCATCTTGTACGCACCATGTCTCAGTTGAAGATTACTAAAACCCCAGCAGAATGGGTTGAAAAGCTTGCAGATGCTTTACCACAAAAGGAATGGGGTACATATCTCATGATTCTGAAGAATTCTGGACAGTTTAGCAGATTGTCGATTGGTCAGTTTATTGAAAAACTGGAGGCACAAGATCTTGAACAACAGAAGATTGCAAGAATGAATAGTTCAAGCAATCAACAAGACGTCAAATTGTATTACAAAGGAAATATTCAAACTGTTGAAGCAAGTCCAAAGATCCAAACTGCATTTAGTGCTGGAAATCAATCTACTCCAAGTAGTCAAGGATCAGTCAACACAAGTGGGTTCTCAACGGTGAATCCTCCAAATGTTCAAAGTTCATCTGCTGGAAATGGTCATTTGATTCAGTGCAATGTAGCTCTACATCTTCAAAACGGTCAAAATTATTCTGAAGAAGTTGTTAAGCATCATATGGGATTATTGGTCACTGCATTAGAGTCTTATGAAGGGTTAATTGCCGGAAGAATTGGCAATCCGATGCTCACAAAGGAAGATTATGACCAAATTGATGCAGAGGAGCTAGAACTGATGGATATTAAATGGGCTTTAGCTAGCGTTTTGAGGAGAGCAGAAAAATTTAGATTGGTTACAGGAAGAACTGATTTCTTGGATGCAAATCTTTCTAATCTTGGATTTGATAAATCTAAAGTTGTTTGTTTTCGTTGCAGGGAGAAAGGCCATTTTAAAAGAGAGTGCAAGAATCAGGAGCCGAGAGGAGCAAAGGAGTCTGCTGGAAAAGATGATTATTATCGGAAGACCATTTATCAGCAAATCACTCATCAACCACATCAACAAAAAGAGCCTCAAACGGCACATGGAAAAATGATCGAGGATGCAAATAGGAAAGCTTATTATGGCATCATGGATCAAGAAGACGAGAAATTGGCTGAAGGATTTAGCTGGGACAAGTACATTCCAGCTGATTCTAATGTTGGAGCGTTTATTGCTCATATTATTCGAAAGCCGGAAATGCTGAAGGAATGGATGGAAGTGTTATCTGATGAAGAGAAAAGTGAAGATGAAGGATCTGTTTCATCTGAAAACAGTTCGTCAGAGACAAGTGATAGTGATGAAGAAATTGAACAGATTAATATTGGAAAAACAAACTTATCTTCTGATGCTTTTGAATCTTATTTTGCAGACAAATTGAGGAAGCTCAAAGAAAGAAAAGCTGCAAAAGGAATGAAGGAAGTCAAAGTTGTTGAGAAGATTGTTGAAGTGGAAAAAGTGGTTGAAGTTGAAAAGATTGTGGAGATTGAAAAAATTGTTGAAGTCACAAAACCATGTCTCACATGTTTGGAATCTTGCAAACAATGTGAAGATAAAGAAGAGAGGTTTAGTGATTCAGAGAAGATGAAAGAAAAGTTGTTGTTTGATTTAAAGAATGTGAAAGAATCATACGATGTTTTGAACAGAACTGTGAATAGTTTGCAGAAAACTAATTCAGAAAGAGAAGCTGCTTTGAAGATGTTGAATGCAACAATGATGTCGAAGCAAAAAGAGATAAATTTTTACATCGAAGAATGTGCTAAATGGAAGCAAGAGTTAGATGGTGAAAAAGTTGAAAATGAAAGAATTAGATGATTGCTGCGAAGTTATACAAGTTGTGATTACATAATTGATAGAATTTATCCTACTGTTGCAGGTTTCGAGGCGTTTAATGATGAAGATAAAGACAAGAAATCAAAGAAGAAAACGGATACTGGTAAGAAACAGAATGTCTGTTATAACAAGTGTCCGCCTCCAATTTGGGAAGGGTATTTGCCTAGAAAACCGAATGAGGAACAAGTCCAAAAGGCAGTCAATCTAAAGTTAGAGTCCGAGTTAACCGATGTGTTACCAGACAACATTGATTTCACGTCCGATACAGATCATGAGTCCGAATTAATTAAAAGAATGGTTGATCAGGTGTTGGATAAGGATGAGGAGTCAGAGTCAAAGTCCGAGTCCGAAAGTTCGTGTCAGTCAGTCGGGAGTTCGAGTTCGTCTGAAAAGAGTTCAAAGTCGTCGGGAAAACGGGTTTATAGTAAAGAATTTTTGTTGTCAAAATCTAATTTGAATGACGAAACATTTGAAGTTGCATATACTTTGAATGATTCTGACAAATTATATTTTGATAAAGAATTTCCAATTAGAAGTGTTCGTTTTGACATGATTAAAAAGGTTTTCAAAATGACAGAAATTAATATTTCTGAAATTAAAGATTTAAATCCTACTGGAAAACCTAAAAAATACACTTCAAGAGTACAACAACGTTTGAACAAGAAAAAAGGTTACAATTCTGGTTCTGGTTTTCAAAAGAAACCAAACCACAATCGTAGCTACAAAAAGAAAGGACTTGGTTTTATTCCACCTGAAAATTATAAAAATGAGAAAATTTCTAAAACAAATACAAAATATGTTGCAGGAACTAGCCATGAAGAAGAATCAAAAAGCTCATTCTGGAAGCAATCAAACACAGAATTTCTTGCAAAGAAAGTGAAGAATGAAGCTTATCAAAGAAAGGAGACAAGAACCTGTTACAGATGCAATGAAGTTGGTCATATTGCATGGAATTTTCCCCAAGCAACAAAAACAAAACAGGGAGTCTCACAAAAACTGAAAGAAGTTATTGTTGACAAAACTGAATCACCAACTGAAAGATTCAAAGTATTAAAAAATTCAACATATGAAGTTGGAGAGTGTTCAAAAAGGTTTTACAAGAAGAAGGGAAATCTTGACAACCAAGCTTGGGTTGTTAAGAAATCAGAGGTAAAATCTGGCGATAAATCTGATTCCACAAAGTCAGAGGAGCCACAGGTTGAGTTAAAAAGTGAAAACTCAGTTCCTCCAATGGATGATGAGAACTTTCCATCATTGAGGACTGAATATTTTAAATCAAAAGTTGGGAAAGTTGAGATCTCAAATCAATTCTATTCTGAACAGAAAGAATTTGATGTTGAGAAAGCGTTTAATGGAAACATTAAAAAGATGATTGGTAAAATGATTGATGGGAAGGTTAAAGGGGTAAAGGAGTTTTATGCTACAAAGAAGGCAACTTATAGCCCAACCCCTAGTGAAGTTGAGAAGGTTACACCCAAGGCTGGTCAGGCTTGGGTGGATATTTTCTTTCATTGAAAAACCTGACTTGCCGGAGATCCCAAGTTTGTAATCGTGGATCAGGAATCGGCATCTTTCTTAGTGATTGATTGTGTGATTGAATTTTAAAGTTTGTTAAATTTTACAGATTGTGAATTGCCGGAGCTCCCAGGTTGGTAAGAGTGGAGCAGGAATCGGCATCATTCTTTATATCAGATTTTGATTGTGTTTAATTACAAGAGGTTGAAAGAGGTTTTCAACGTCAAGTGGTAAATCAAGGACATTAAATTGTACTTGATTTTCTACAAATGATTGAGGAACGATATGATGAACCCCTAACTTTACAAGTGGTAAAATCAACAAAACCTATTTTCCGGAAAAATCATTTTGGTTAAAACAAACTTAAGTGTTTTGAAATCATTATGAGAAAATAGTTTTGTGTAAGGGGGAGTTCTGATTGTTTATGCCAGGTGGATGGCGAATTGAGGTGATTTGATATCAGTTGTCACTTTATTGTACAGTTTATTTTCAAATTTCCTAAAATGTGTTTGCATTTTAGGGGGAGTAAAAATTTTCAGAAAATCCAAAAACATTTGAAAATTTGAAAAAGACAAAAACATGATAAAATTCAAAAATGAGTTTCGTTGTAAAAAGAGGAAATGATAGTACATCAGTGGACTATCACAACATGCTAAAGAAATGTAAAGTAAAAATGTGATAAACAATCTCACTGTGGATATGTCAGTAGGTTTTTGCACATTTAGTAAATTGTGACGAGATATAAACATAAAATTTACTTGCGTCTATGTGGGGAACACCTCCAGGATATATAGGTAACCCCTGAAATCTTGTTTGAAGGGTCCCGTATTCTGAGATACTAGGTCTTTATACTCAGTGATATCTGGGGTATTATCCCGGGACTTCTGATTTTGCGGAAGCAATGGCCTAGTCCCCGGAGAATACTTTCTGCTTGCTTGAAATATAGCTTCGCCCTCAGCTAAAAAATGATGAAACATTGAAAAATGCTAATCATGGCTGTTGTAATACAAAAGATCCTCTAAAGGGGACACACCTAAAAGTCAACTAGGCTCTCTGCTGAACGGAAGTTCTGACCTGAGCTATCACGGTTGCATAATTTATTCCCCTTACAGATATCATCTGTGGTATACTCACCTGTAAGACTGAATATTGAGGTCTGGATACGGGAGTATATACTGAGGTGGGACACATGTATATGTTTAAGTCCTAAAACACTAATTCGTATCTCGAAGCAGTTGAACTTTGTGTGAAAATTTAAGTGGACAAGTATACTGACAATCTAGGTGAATTGTTTAGAACTTAATATGAAATGAAGCTTAACGGTGTTGGTGATTGGTCTCAAAAACTGATCTGATCCTCTTACACAAACTCACAAAAATATTGTATGTAAATATTTCTTTACTGCATTGCATTTCTGTCTTTCAGAAAATTCCAAAAAGATTTTGTGTGTGTTTTAGCATAAATTTTGAAAAATTCAAAAAGATTTTAGACGACTGATGTTGAAGAGCTGATTTTCAAAATTCCAAGTGCTGAACATGACGAATAGGTTTGGGAGAATTTGATTGAAAAGTTTTTCAGAGATAAAATTTTTGTTAAATGATCATTGTTAATGTTTGATTGTATATTGATTGGAGAAGACTCAGTGTTGGTGTTTGATATTTGACAAATTGTTAAATATTTTATTCTTGTGAATCTTATTTTTGGGTAGAGGATGTGCAGGATAGCAAATAGAGTGCCAGGTTCCAATACCTGAGGATTCTGAAATTCTGTAAAAGCCAGACTACGATCCCAGCATGTTTTGAGGGGGAGTCTGTTAGAGGGATAGAGAATTGGAGATAGGATAGAGCCAGATAGAGATCCTGAAGAAAGTTCAAATACTGATAAAGACTGAAGATTGAAACGACTCGACACTTAAGACTCGTCAACATCTGAGGGGGAGTCTGTTGGTGCACACATCTGTTGTCTTCGTCTTGTATCGAGTCTCGGTTCGGTGCAGAGCTTATCAAGACATGATGTCATGATGACATCATCTAGGTGATATCATCAATGACATCACATCACAAAAGGACAAAACAGAATATAACATTTGCATGACAATTTCGCTTCAGTCAACGTGAACATTGTCAGTTTCGCTTCAAGACAAAGCAAATTGTAACATTTCGCTTCAAGAGTGCATGTGGGTGTCGCTTGAAGAGTTTCAAGCGAAACCTTATCATCTATAAATAGGTTAGAGTGCATTTCAGTTGTAACAGTTCCATCATTTGTCTACCGAAGTGCTGCCGGTATACCTCTTGACTGTAATCGTTGTTATATCAATATACAAGAGGAATTAAATGTGAAACAAGCTGTTTCATTGTCCGTTTCTTAGTTTCCGCCTCTGAAATGGACTAGAACTCTTCCAAACGACTCGTTTAGGTCGGAATCCGATCCTACACTCTGGGTCAAGGTTCAAGTAATAGAATGCATCAAATAACACTGGCTCAAGAGCTTTGATATCTACTACACGAGAGGGATATTATGATTGGAGTGTTCATCTGGAAGGTGATGAAAACATCACAGGCTTTCATGGCAGATATTGCCACAATTGATGATGCAGAAGTGAAAGTAGATGCTGAGGTAGAGACGAAGACTGAAGTTGAAAAAGTTGATGCTGATCAGACAGAAGTTCAAGAGGAAGAGTTAAAGTCTGATGAAGAGAAGGATGCTGAAGATAAGAAGAAAGCCACTAAATTTGCTGCTTACATGGCCGACTTGAGCAAATCAACAAGAGAAGTAAATTCTAATCATGTTAGTTCAGTTTGTTTAAAATGTTGTGATACAAGGTGAGGTTGATAGATTAACAAAACAAAATCAAATTCTGATAAATGATCTGTCGAGCTTAAAAGAATCAAACTTCTTCGTAAAAATAAATTAGTCTTTATATTTGAAGAAATGGTTATGAAAATGAAATAAACATTTTAACCTGCAAATTAAATGAAAAACTTCAAATTATTGAATTAGCTCATGATACAATGAGTGAGTAAACAAAAGAGAATTCTGATAAATGCAAAGAGTTATCAGAAGCACAAGTGAAAATTGTTGAACTTCAAAAGAAATTAAATCAATTAAGATATTCCTCTTTTTGTAATGAAACACATGGTGAGTGACTTGAAGAAAAGTACTGACAAGAAGAGTGTGGGCTTCCAGGGTTTTGATGACTGTCGTTAATGTCATACAAAAACCTAAATAAACTATGTAGATAGAGTAAATAGGGTATCGAACCAGAGGAGTATTGTGGAAAGTGTTATGAACTAAGTATCGAAAGCTAATTGCAAAAATTGTAAAATCGGTTGTTTTGATTGTTCGGATTAAACTAAGAAAACTAAGAAAATGAGTTTGTAACAGTTGGAGAAACAATGGTTCTTCCGGATTTTGGATTCAAAGCAAACTTCAATTATGTGTTGACTGATACAATCACATAGACATGATCGTATAACTTGGTTAATTGATGGTGATCATCCAGAAACTACTTACTTCGATTGCAAAACAACGGATGGTTATTATATGGATAATCAATTGAAATTACTAACCCTAACCCTTATCAAATATATCCTAGTTACTAGAAATCTCGAGAATTGAATGAATTCGAATTAAGATTTAAGCAAAACCAATTGTTTACAAATCAATCAATCAAATCAAATCAAAACAAAAGGTAAAAAGCATCGAATGATTAGATTACCAAGTTTAATAACAAATCCAAAAACATAAAAGTAGTCACGTACAAGAATCCCCCATCTGGAGGAAACCATAAAAAGACTAGCCCCTCATCTCGTTCGATTGATCTTCAATAGCTTCATAAACGGTTGATTGCATCTTGCTATGATTGAATTTGAGATGGGAATGATGTTGTGATGGTGAAAACTATGCCCAAAAGGTGTCTTGTATATCCCAAAATCGTCCAAGAAGTGATAACCTTCAACTAGGGTTTAGAAAACCTTTTATACGCTTCAAAACAAGCCAATTACCGTAGCCTACGGTTACAGACCTAAGATATAGTCCACTTTTTCTGTTTGATTCTTGTCTTCACCATCGTAACCTACGGTATGGACCGTAAGTTACGGTATAACCCTCCTTGTCACTTCATTGTTTAATACACATGGCTGTAACCCGGTTCCCTTACCGTAGGCTACGTCGAGTTCCACAATCCCTCTATTCTTTCACATACCAATCTTTGTAATAATGACTAGAAGGTCCCTTGACTTCAATCCTTCGTGTTTCTTTCGATTTCAAGCTATCATTCGGCCCGAAACATTCCCAAATAGTGTGACACCTCTTGAGCATCATCCTTTCTTGTTCCGTTTCATCACTAAACCCTCCAACTTTACCGATTTAAGCTCTTTACCTATAAAACCACAAACACTCATAGTTAACATATTCAAGGCACATCATCGCTTAAAATATAATAAAACACGTATTATACTCACATTAACGCACAAGATTCACACTCTCCATCCCATCCACACACTTATCTTTGATTGTCCTCAAGCAACCATTACAAACATTATTCACCTGATTAACAAATCACTTTTGAATCCCTTATCGATTTAACAATTTAGGGTCCCAAGTCATACCTGTTAGGGTAGGATTTTCCAATAATCAGTGATCCTCAATTACTGTTGGGCTTAGGGATCCTCAATTCTGTCTGAATTAGTGATCCTCAGAGAGTATTATAGGATCAGGATCCATGATCATCATAAGGATCCTTATACTAACGATTGTCTGCTTTGAATATGATGTTGTTTTGCAGGAGTACGAGCTTGGACTTGGTCTTGGCGATATACCTGGAGCATATTCCCTTTTTATTCCGCACGTGCTTGACCAATATGGACGTTATGGAGTTCGTGGGAGACTTACATGAAATGTGGATAGTTTGTTAGCTTAGATATTTCCATTTTTAAAAGGGGATAGCGAGCTAAATTAGAACACTTGGCTATTTTTAGCTTAACACACACACTCGCAACTGCTCTCACCAGCTCTCGACAATTCACTTGTCGATTACACACTTTTTTGCACATTACACTCTAGTGATCCTTGTAACTAGCTCGCTATCATCCAAAGTTGTAATAACTTGCTTGTTTAATCTGAGTTGGTGATCGGTAGTTTCCATCACCCGAGGTTTTTTATGCCGGAGATCAACTCTTGATCAAGGGCTTTTTTCTCGTACAAATCTTTGTGTCACTTGTTCATTACATTTCTGAGTGATCCTTAGCATTGTTCATTGATTCAAGCATCACACCTCACAACAGAAAGTTTGGTTGCATTATCTTAGCTTGATTTTTGACCAAAACAGTTTGGCGCCCACCGTGGGGCAATTGGTGCTTCGTTCTTGAGAAATTATTGTTCTGGTGATCATTTCGGTTCGTTACAATCAAGCAAATGGCTTCCTCAGCAAAGAACACATCAAGCTCTATGCCGGCGATCAGTTCTTCACAAGGTGTTCCTCCTTTGCCTCTACCACCTTCTAGATCCCAGAAGAATGCTGAAAATGCTGCGAAGAGACAAACCCCCGTTTTCCAAAAACCACCAACTTCTTCTGTTTCCACTAATCCTACTACTAATGATCTTTTTAATCTGATTTTGCAGATGAGGGATCGCATGCAAGAGCAGGCAAAACCAATGAACGGATCCTCCAAGAGATTGGTGATATCAAGAAACAGAAGAAATCAGTGGAGGATCACTCTCCTCTGATGCCAAGGTCATTGAATTTTGACACTCCAGTTGTAACTACCCTACAATCGGCAGTTCCGGGCATCCAGTATCAAAGTGGTCCATCAGAAAGGCGTTATGGAACGGCAACTATGAGTCAGGCATTTGGCTCTCACTCCCAGCCTCAGGGATCCTATTTTCAGCCATCGGGATCCTCTTTTCAGCATCAGGGATCCTTCGTCAGCTCAGGAGGATATTTGGGAATGCACACGGTCCGAGGATCCTCCCAGGTCCAAGGATCCTCACAGGTCCAAGGATCCTCCCAGGTCCAAGGATCCTCCCAGGTCCTAGGATCCTTTATGGTTCTAGGATCCTTTCAGGTTCAAGGATCCTTTCAGCCTCAAGGATCCAACATCTTTCAGGATCAAGGATTCTTAAGATGTATGCAGCCTCCAAGCTCGGATGTTCATCAAGGAGACTTCATACCAATGCAGACCATTGCTTCCTCTGGTCCTTCAATCATACAAGAGTCCCGTCAATATGGATTCACATCTGGAATTCCAAACATGAATTCTCTGGGAGGTAACACTTTTAATAATTCATATAACACTAACCATGGCTCTATGCAGGATACAGGTATCAATCAGGCTATGGCCAGGGAGTTACAGAAGCTCAAGGATATGATATCTAGCGTACTAGGAGTGGTTAAACCCATTCCTGAAATTGCAGATGGTAGCCATAGGATATCTCGCTTTGCACCACCTATTTGTGATGCTGAGATACCCAAGAGGTTCCAAATACCAACTATGAAGCTATATGATGTGTTAGGGGTGGATTTCTAAATGACCCGTGATCCTCAATTATTATCCTGTTTGGTGATCCTTACTTCTGTGTCAGTTAGTGATCCTCAGAAGTGCCTCAGGATCAGGATCATGGATCATCCTAAGGATCCTTATGCTAATGATTGTCTGTTTTGAATTCGTAACTGTTTTGCAGGAATATCATTTGGGACTTGGTCTTGGCGATATTCCTGGAGTATATTCCTTGAAGAATTCCGCACGTGCTTGGCTGAAAATGGACGTTGTGGAGTCGTGGAGGAGTTGCACCATTTGCGGACAATTAGTTACTTAGATATTTTCTAATTTAAAAGGGGTAGCGAGCTAATTAGACAACACTTTTTGCTATTTTTGGCTACACACACTCTGAAAACCGCTCACAACAGCTCTCGTTCATTCACTTAGAAATTTCGTACACTTTTTACATAGAACACTATAGTGATCCTTGTATTTAGCTCGCTATCATCCGAAGTTGTAACACATTACTTGTTTAATTTGAGTTGGTGATCGGTAGTTTCCATCACCCGGGGTTTTTTTGTGCCGGAGATCGACTCTTGATCAAGGGCTTTTTCCCCGTATAAACCTTGTGTCACTTGTTATTTATTTTTCATAGTGATCCTTATTGCTATAAACCAATTCAAGCATCATACCCCGTGACAGAGAGTTTGGTTGCATTATCCTCGTCTGATTTTTTGACCAAAACAGTTTGGCGCCCACCGTGGGGCAATTGGTGCTTCATTCCTAAGAAATTATCATTTTTGTGATCATTTCGGTTCGTTACGTTCAGGCAGATGGCTTCATCATCAAAGAACACCTCCAGCGCGATGTCTGCAGTCAATTCATCCCAGGGCATTCCACCATTGCCTCCACCACCTTCTGGACCTCAGAAAAATGCCGAGAAGAAACCAACTCCCATTTTCTCAAAACCTCCAACTTCTTCTGCTTCTTATACTCCTACTATTAGTGACTTGTTTACTCTAATTTTGCAGATGAAGGAGCATATCCAGCAGCAGGACAAGACCAATGAAAGGATCCTTAGAGAAATTGGAGACATCAAGAAACAGAAGAGATCAGCAGAGGATCATTCCCCGCTAATGCCCAGATCTTTGAATTTTGATACTCCGGTTATAACTTCTCAGCCTTCAGTGGTTCCGGACGTTCAATATGTGGGAGGACCAAAAGGAGTGCATTACGGGTCATCAGCAATGACTCAGGCTTCAGGGTTACACTTTCAACCATCAGGATCCCATCCTCAGCATATAGGATCCTTTGCAAGCTCAGGAGGATACTCGGGAGCGCAGCAGATTCAAGGATACTGGCCGTTTCAAGGATCCTCTCAGGTTCAAGGATCCTCCCAAGTTCAAGGATCCTCCTATGTTCCAGGATCCTCTCAGGTTCAAGGATCCTCTCAGGTTCAAGGATCCTCCCAAGTTCAAGGATCCTCCTATGTTCTAGGATCCTCTCAGGTTCAAGCATCCTCCTATGTTCCAGGATCCTCTCAGGTTCAAGGATCCTCCTATGTTCCAGGATCCTCTCAGGTTCAAGGATCCTCTTATGTTCCAGGATCCTCACAGATTCAAGGATCCTCCTACGTCCCAGGATCCTCACAGGTTCAAGGATCCTCTCAGTTTCATGGATCCTTAAGGAGTTTGCAATCAGGGAATACCGATATCCATCTGGGAGATTTCATTCCAATGCAGACCATTGCTTCTACTGGTCCATCAATCATTCCAGAGCCCCAACAATATGGATTCACATCCGCTCTTCCTAATTTGAATCCAATGGGAGGTAACACTTTCAATAATTCTTATACCACTAACCATGGCCTTATGCAGGATACAGGTATCAATCATGCCATGGCCAGAGAATTGCAAAAGTTAAAGGACATGATATCAAGTGTTCCAGGAGTGGTCAAGTCTATCCCAGAGATTGCAGATGGGAGCCACAAGATATCTCGTTTTGCACCACCAATCTGTGATGCTGAGATACCCAAGAGGTTCCATGTGCCTACCATGAAGTTGTATGATGGTTCAATGGATCCTGAGGAACACATAGCTCAATACAGGGAAAGGATGGAGATCAATCCCATCCCAGAAAGGTTAAAGGAAGCATGTCTGTGCAAGGGATTTGGATCCACTCTTACTGGATCGGCTCTTAAATGGCTGCTAAGTCTTCCCCCTTACTCTATTACCTCATTTGCTAATCTAGTTAATCTATTTAATAACCAGTTTTCTTGTAGTAGAAAATTTGAGCGTTTAACTAGTGATCTGTATAGGATAACCCAGGGTCATAATGAATCATTAAGGGATTATATCACTAAATTTAGTAAAGAATCCTTAGATATTCCTAACCTGGATATAGCTACGGCTGTTGAAGCCTTTAAAATGGGATTGCTTAGGGATTCGTTATTCTATGATGATCTTGTTATGACACCATGCAGGAATCTAGATGAGGTAAGAACCCGGGCCCTTAGGTTCATCCGGCTAGAGGATGACAAAAGGATCCAGGAGAGGTTAGCAGGATCCTCAAAGCAAGAGAAGCAAGGATCCTCATTCAAGAACAACAAGTTCAGATCCTATAATAAATCTGATAACCAGAATGTGCATGCTGTTGAACAAGAAGAGGATGACGAGGATTATCCTCCAATCTCTGAATATTGTTTTTCTGTTGATAACAATGAACTAATCCTCGCGATGCAGAATTTAGTTGATAAAGCTAGATGGCCCAGAAAAAATGATAGACCAGCTGCAACTAAAGATAAGTCAAAGTGGTGTGCATACCATGAAGATTTTGGGCATCTCACAGAAGAATGCATCGCATTGAGAAAAGAAATTGGATACTTGTTGAGCAAGGGGCACTTGAAAGAATTATTGGGGAGAAAGAAGTCAAGGACTCAGGATCCTGAAAGGATCCCAGAGAAAGCTCCAGCCCCTCCAGCAGATGCACAAATTATAAACTTTATTTCTGGAGGATCAGACATTTGTGGAACATCCTTCTCTACAGCCAAAAGACACGCAAAGGAAACCAAGATGGATAATGGAGATAGGCCCATTCGAACATCCAGTGTCTCCGAAGGAAAAGTTATAACTTTCGATGAGGATGATCGTGGTGACATCCAGGATCCTCATCATGATGGTTTGGTTATCACTCTTTTTATTTCTAACCATTTTGTTCGCAGGATCCTTATAGATGGAGGAAGCTCTGTGAACATTATCCAGCTTGATGTTCTCAAAAAGATGAACATCCCTGAATCCGACATCATACCAAGATCCTCTGTGCTCGTGGGATTCAGTGGCGAGACTAAAAATACTCTGGGGGACATTAAACTCCCAATCTATATCGAAGGCCTACATTCTTACCAAAAGTTTTGTGTTATTGACTGTTTGTCTTGTTGTAATGTGATCCTTGGCAGGCCTTGGATACACGATATGAAGGCAGTCCCATCCACTTATCATCAATGTGTGAAGCTCCCTAGTCCTTGGGGAATAGTGAAGATTGATAGTGATCAGCAAGAGGCTAAGAACTGCTACACCTCATCAATGAAACCAACATCAAAGTCCAGGGAGCAATAGCAATCAAAGTGTCCTCCAAGGGATGTCTTGGAGGCAAGTGAACAGGATGTAGTGGAAATCCTTATGGATCCTGATGATCCTGAATCTAAAGTTTATATAGGATCAGGGATCCTTGGCGGAATAAAGGAAGACCTCATATCCTTCCTCAAAAGAAGAAAGACTACCTTTGCATGGAAACACGAAGACATGACAGGTATATCTAAAGATGTAATCACTCATAAACTTGGCATTGATAGGTCCTTCAAACCAATCCATCAAAGGAGAAGGAAATTTGCACCAGAAAGAAATGCCATTATCCAGGAGGAGGTAGAGAAGCTACTCCGAGCAGGTATGATTAGAGAGGTCAAGTATCCAAGATGGTTGGCCAATGTGGTTGTTGTTCAAAAGAAAAACGGAAAGTGGAGGGTATGTGTCGATTTCACTGATTTAAATAAGGCATGTCCCAAGGATCCTTTCCCATTACCCCACATTGACTCCATGGTGGATGCAACTGCGGGTCATGAACTATTAACTTTTATGGATGCTTCATCTGGATTTCAACAAATTCAAATGGAACCATCCGATCAAGAGGATACAGCCTTCATGACTCCAACTGGTATATACTGCTATATTGCTATGCCATTCGGACTAAGAAATGCAGGTGCAACTTATCAAAGGCTAGTGAATATGATGTTCAAGGATCAGATTGGACAAACTATGGAGGTTTACATAGACGATATGGTGGTAAAATCAATAAAGGCTGAGGATCACCTAAGAGATTTGGAGGGAGCATTCAATATCCTTGATAAATATAATATGAAACTTAATCCTTCAAAATGTCACTTTGGTGTTAAAGTAGGTAAATTCTTAGGATATATGGTGACAAAGAGAGGCATTGAAGCCAGTCCAGAACAAATAAAAGCTATAATGAACATCAAGTCACCTGCCAATGCTAAGGATGTTCAGAGGTTAACAGGCAGAATTGCAGCTTTAAATAGATTCATATCCAAATCCTCAGAAAAGTGCAAGGAATTCTATGATATCCTAAGGAAGAAAAAGAAATTCGAATGGACTGAGAAGCATGAAAGTGCCTTAAGAGCTCTCAAGGATTACCTATCCTTGGCCCCGGCTTTGATGAAACCAGAAAAAGGAGATGTGTTATCCTTATATCTTGCGGTATCCTCAACAGCAGTAAGTGCCGTCCTTGTTAAGGATCACGAAGGTACACAACATCCTGTCTATTATGTAAGTAAGAGTTTACTTGATGCTGAATCCAGGTATTCACACTTAGAAAAACTTATCCTTGCATTAATTATGGCATCTACTAAATTAAGACATTATTTTGAAACTCATGCCATTATCGTCAAAACTAATTTTCCAATTAAGAATGTCCTCACGAAACCTGAAATGTCAGGAAGGATGGCTAAGTGGGCAGTGAAGCTAAGTGCATATGATATAAGATATGAGCCTAGGACAGCCATTAAATCCCAAGCATTAGCTGACTTTGTGGCAGATTTCAGTAGTGATTTGCAAAAGGAGGCTGAATTAGAAGTCCAACAGCTAGAAGAAACCAAGGATCCTTGGATACTCTATACTGATGGATCCTCAAATGTCAAAGGAACATGGCTTGGAGTACTACTAAAATCGCCACAGGGGGACATAATACCCCATTCTATAGCTTGTGAGTTCCAAACCACTAACAATGAGGCTGAATATGAAGCCTTGATAGCTGGTTTGCAAATTGCTAAGCATATGAGGATCAGGTATCTTGAGGTACATGTAGATTCTTTGTTAATCACTAATCACTTTAATGGATCATATGCTGTTAAAGGTGAAAAGCTAATCAAATATTTGGAGTTAGTCAAAGAATTGGCACTCTCTTTTGTATCCTTTAGTTTGACACAGGTACCAAGGGAAGAGAATGCAGAGGCAGATGCACTAGCCAATTTAGGATCATCCTTGAAGATCCCGGGGGATATCAAGATCCCTATTATCCATATCCTGACCCCGGATATCGAGGATCATGTGGCTATGGAGATAGGAGAGGATTCTGCAATTATCCCTACTGAGGATACTTAAACTCATTCAGGATCATGGATCCTCCCAATCATGAGATACATACAACATGGAGAGATTCCTACAGGAGAAAACCCTAGGGCTTTCAAAATTAAGGTATCTCAATTCACAATTTTAAATAATATGTTGTACAAACGATCTCTTGCAGGACCATACTTAAGATGCATTGAGGATCCTGAAATCCAAGAAGTTTTAAAAGACTTCCATGAAGGAGATTGTGGAAACCACACTGGGGGCAGGGCGTTATTCTCAAGGATCCTGAGGACCGGATACTACTGGCCAACCATGAAGAGAGATGCTATGGAGTATGCTAAGAAGTGTGATCCTTGTCAGAGACACAGCAATATCCTTCATCAACCGGCTGAATTATTGCATCCTATATCCTCCACTTGGCCATTCATGAGATGGGGCATGGATATAGTTGGTAAGCTCCCTAAGGCACCTAGTGGAAAAGTGTTCATGCTTGCTATGACTGACTACTTCTCCAAGTGGATAGAGGCTGAAGCTTTTGCCCAAGTCAGAGAAAAGGAAGTTATATCCTTCATTAAAAGGAATATTATAACTAGATTTGGTATTCCTTCTGAAATTATATGTGATAATGGTTCCCAATTCATTGGGGGCAGAACTACTAACTTTTGTGACAGCTGGGGGATTAAGATGATAACATCAACACCAGTCCACCCACAAGCTAATGGTCAGGCAGAATCCTCCAATAAGATCATCATCAACAATCTGAAGAAGAAGCTTGGATCCAAGAAAGGGAATTGGGCAGAAGAATTACCTTATGTGCTTTGGGCTGATATGACAACTCCTAAGAATGCTACAGGCCAAACTCCATTCTCTTTGGTATTTGGGGCAGAATCAGTAATCCCTACAGAAATGGTGGTTCCAACTGCTAGAACCAGTATTCGTGATCCCGAGGAAAATAATGAGAACTTGGTTCAAGACCTGGATACTATAGAAGAAATCAGAGATTTGGCAAGGATAAGGATGGCCAGTTATCAGCAAAGAATGGCCGGTGCCTACAACAAAAATGTTAGGATCAGGAAATTCCAAGTTGGTGATATGGTACTAAGGAAAGCATTTCAGAATACTACCAATCCTGCTGATGGAAAGTTGGCACCAAAATGGGAAGGCCCTTACTTGATTGAAGCTGAGGCAGGAAAGGGGGCACATCGATTGCTAACAATGGAGGGTGATTTGCTACTTAGAGCCTGGAATGCTATCCATTTGAAGAAATACTTCATGTGATAAGGATCCATGATCCTCACATGATAAATATCCTCAAAGGATCCTTAAAGCACAGATGATCCTCATTTAGGTAACATTCTAATCTTAAACTATTTCATATCCTTATTTTCTCACAAAAGGATAAGGATCCCGCATCCTTTATCCTCCTTTCACGAGATTTTGAGTTTTGAAGGTTCAGGTACCCTTAGCAAAAGCATGATTATCCACACAAGCAACCAATTACTTGGGTTTGACCCCAGTTATTCGGGCTTGACCCCAGTTCCGCCAGTAGCGCATGATGATCCTGGTATAGTTCATGGCAGTGGGACCAGTACTCGTTTTAGGGGCTGATAATTCCATTGTACTGGCTATACCTAGGATCCTACGTATAATGGTAGACGTACCATACATCCGTTCTTAAGGTTTCTAACGTTTTCATGTTAGCTAAGGTTTTGGCATTTTCATGGCACTAAGTTTGGATAGTCGCCAGTTAGGGCCATACTCCAGTTCACACACGATCCTTGGGCTTGTCCCCAATTATCCTTGGGCTTGTCCCCAATTATCCTTGGGCTTGTCCCCAGTTATCCTTCGGGCTTGTCCCCAGTTGCTAACCTTTATCTTATAATGGCTTAGTCCCAAGTTATGTTCTATTTCAGGTCTTCAAAGTTAAACAACTAAGGATCCTTGATCCTTACTTCTTACTAAGGTATGTCTTATGGTTATCCTGGTTATAGTATTAAGAGTTAGGATCCTAACTTGGATCCTCAGGTATGATCCTTAACTATTTTGATTTTATTCATTGATTATTTGAACAACCCTAATACTTTGACAACTGAACTGATGATCTTTAGAATATACTACTTTCGGAAATTTTCAACTATAGGATATTTGATCCTGGATCATTTCCTAATTATTTTCTATCTAATTTGTTCGATTTTTTCTGTTCAGACAAGTGAATATCAAGATAAATGAAAATTTAAAAAAGAACAGAAAAGGATAACAACACAAGATAAGCCAAAAAAGATTAAGGTTACTTTATTAACAAAAGTTTAACCATCGAAGGTTGTCAAAATCACCTACCCCGAGCATCTACCAGCAATACGTGGCCCGTCCGCTAGGTAAAGGGTGTCCATTGTCTAAAGGTCTTGGTAGTGCAGGAATTAAAAAGATGGCAGGATCACAATGGCTTCATCCCCCAAACAGAGGATCCCTCCACCAGTTGTAATCCTACCTATTGTCCAAAGGATCATACATGATCCTTAACCCTAATAGCTATTGTTTAGTTATTACAGACCATCATTGTTTTAAAAACATCACAACCACAAAAAACTACTACCAAATTTAAAAATTGGGCTCCGGCTACGTCTAGGAATGTCCATCATTGCCCAATTGTGCAGCCTACACCTTCGCTGCATCCTCATCCCCTCCAGTTTCGGTATCCTTAACCTGATCCTTCCCACTACCTCCAGCCTCGATCGCCAAAACCTCCTCAGCCTCCTCAGCCTCCTCATCATCCTCAAGATCAGCCAACCTCGCTTTCCAGCCCTCAACATCCCAGCTGCTTCTGTCGAAGTTAGGATCTTGAGCTTCCTGGGCTATCTTTAGTTTTGTCTGATACATTGTGATGGCAGCGGAGACCTTTGCACCTTCTATGAGATCATGCTTCTCATAGTCAATGTCGATCAAGATTTTAGCTGTCTGAGTCTTGGCATCTTGAAGGGCTCTTTCAAGATCAACAATTTTAAGATCCTTAAGCACTGCAACTTGTTGGAGGTCAGCAATCTTCTTATCCAGCTCCTCGACGCTTCCCACATAATCTTCAATCTCAGCAAATTTCTGCAAAGAAAAAGACAAAGCAATTCAAGATCAGGTGATCCTCAAATGAATAGGATACCTAGGCAGAATTGGTGATCCTCACCTCATTGAAGTATTCAAGGAACTGGTGGCGGATCAGTGGTAGGCCCTGTAGGTCCTCCGTATCAGAAGTTTTCCTCTTCTTGCCACCCCTTCCTTTAGTGGGTGCCTTGGGAATGGAGACGCTAGGACTGGCAGTGGTCCTCTTCTTCCTGGATCGAACAGCATCAAGGTCGGCCGTGTTGAACTGGGAGGCAGGCTTGGAAGATTTTCCAGCACCTACATATTTAAATCAAGATAAGTTTCCTTATCCTATTTCAATTTAACTATTTATTTTAATATTCAACTATATAAAAAGCAGGATACTTACTTGACATGGTGATGGAACCTGAGGACACTTCTTGTGAGTCTTGGGTGTCTATCTTGAATGACCTTATTTTAGGATTAAGCCCCCGAAAAGTAGCAAGCCTTTCCTTGGTTGCGGGTGTTGTGATAAGGTGCGAAACAGAGATAGCTGCATAACACAAGACAAAAAGGGGTTAGTGATCCTTTCACAAGAGCAAGATTACTTGGTGATCCTTCTCAGGATCCTTTGTCCTACCGTTGGTGGACCACTTCCTGGGTAAATGCTTTCCGTTTGGAATGGTATCCCTCCTGACAAAGAAGAAGCGTCGTTTCCAATTTGTGTCATTCTTGGTGGCTTTAAAAATGGGATGTTCTTCGCCGGGTTTTCGCTTAAACAGATATTGATGGGATCCAAATGTCGTGAGATCATACATCTCTGTCAGTTTTGACATTCCTAAATCAATCCCTTCCTGCTCTATGATCCTCTCCAGGGTATACAAGACCCTCCAAATCATCGACATAGCTTGGATGTAAGAGATGCCGGTAAGGGAAAAGAAGGATTGGGTAAAGTCTGGAAAAGGATAGGTGTATCCTATGGCGAATGGAGTAACTGGAAAGGCAGCCCATGTTTCAGAAATATAGTCGCTCAGAACCGTGGGATCGAAAGGTTTGAAAAAGGCGTTTGCCGGAAAGTAATGACGGATCTTATCTATTTGAGCATCGGAAAAGCAACACCTTTCGTTCACAGAGTCCTTGATGATCCCTTGACTCTTCAAGGGGCTATCCTTCTGGTGATCCTTGGCAGGGGAGGACCGGAGCATCATTCTTAACGAGATGGTGGTAGAGAAAGTAAAACAGAGTAAGAGAGGAAGAAGTAAGAGAAGAGATACCTGATTGATCTTCGACTGAGAATTTAAAGGGAGTTTCTTCGGATTTAAATGCATATTGATCCTATCTCTAACTCCTATTTATAATGATGATTTGCAGGATTGTCACTTCAGTGACGTCAGCTTTGCAACGGCTAGTCCATCTTCAACGGCTAGTTATCCGTTAGTTTGTTGCGGATAAGATCAACAAAATACAACTCGTTTATTTACAATATAACTCCTTATATTTTGGGGGCAATTGTTAGGGGTGGATTTCTAAATGACCCGTGATCCTCAATTATTATCCTGTTTGGTGATCCTTACTTCTGTGTCAGTTAGTGATCCTCAGAAGTGCCTCAGGATCAGGATCATGGATCATCCTAAGGATCCTTATGCTAATGATTGTCTGTTTTGAATTCGTAACTGTTTTGCAGGAATATCATTTGGGACTTGGTGTTGGCGATATTCCTGGAGTATATTCCTTGAAGAATTCCGCACGTGCTTGGCTGAAAATGGACGTTGTGGAGTCATGGAGGAGTTGCACCATTTGCGGACAATTAGTTACTTAGATATTTTCTAATTTAAAAGGGGTAGCGAGCTAATTAGACAACACTTTTTGCTATTTTTGGCTACACACACTCTGAAAACCGCACACAACAGCTCTCGTTCATTCACTTAGCAATTCCGTACACTTTTTACATAGAACACTATAGTGATCCTTGTATTTAGCTCGCTATCATCCGAAGTTGTAACACATTACTTGTTTAATTTGAGTTGGTGATCGGTAGTTTCCATCACCCGGGGTTTTTTGTGCCGGAGATCAACTCTTGATCAAGGGCTTTTTCCCCGTATAAACCTTGTGTCACTTGTTATTTATTTTTCATAGTGATCCTTATTGCTATAAACCAATTCAAGCATCATACCCCGTGACAGAGAGTTTGGTTACATTATCCTCATCTGATTTTTTGACCAAAACATGATGGTTCAACGGATCCAGAGGAACATGTAGCCCAATACAGGGAGAGGATGGAGATCAATCCAATTCCTGAGAGGTTAAAAGAAGCATGCCTATGCAGGGGTTTTGGATCCACACTTACAGGATCTGCTCTTAAATGGCTGCTAAGTCTTCCCCCTTACTCTATTACTTCATTTGCTAACCTAGTTAATTTGTTTAATAGTCAATTCTCTTGTAGTAGAAAGTTTGAACGATTAACTAGTGATCTATATTGGGTAACACAAGGTCAAAATGAATCACTTAGAGATTACATCACTAAATTTAGTAAAGAATTCTTAGATATCCCCAACCTGGATATTGCTACGGCTGTAGAAGCCTTTATAAATGGGATTGCTTAGGGATTCATTATTCTATGATGATCTTGTCATGACCCCTTGCAGGAATCTTGATGAAGTAAGAACCAGGGCCCTTAGGTTCATCCGCCTAGAGGATGACAAAAGGATCCAGGAGAGATTGACAGGATCCTCCAAACAGGAGAAGCAAGGATCCTACTTCAGGAACAACAAATCAAAATCCTACAACAAATCTGATAACCAGAATGTGCATGCAGTGGAACAGGAAGAAGATGATGAGGATCATCCTCCCATTTCTGAATACTGTTTCTCTGTTGATAACAATGAACTAATTCTTGCAATGCAGAATTTAGGTGAGAAAGCTAGGTGGCCGAGAAAAAGTGATAAACCAGCTGCTACAAAGGATAAGTCCAAGTGGTGTACATATCATGAGGATTTCGGGCATCTCACTAAAGAGTGTATTGCACTTAGAAAGGAAATTGGTTACTTGTTAAGAAAGGGGCATTTGAAAGAGCTTTTGGGACGAAAGAAGTCAAGGATCCAGGATCCTGAAAGGATCCCGGAAAAGGCTCCTGCTCCTCCAGCAGATGCACAAGTTATAAACTTTATATCCGGTGGATCAGACATTTGTGGTACTTCCTTTTCAGCAGCCAAAAGACATGCCAAGGAAACCAAGATGGATAATGGAGACAGACCCATCCGGACGTCCCCTGTCACCAAGGATAAGACCATAACTTTTGATGAGGATGATCATCTGGATGTTCAGGATCCTCATCATGATGGTCTTGTTATTACCCTGTTTATTTCTAATCATTTTGTTTGCAGGATCCTTATAGATGGAGGAAGCTCTGTGAACATCATTCACCTTGATGTCCTTAAGAAGATGAATATTTCGGAGTCTGATATTGTCCCAAGATCCTCATTCCTTATGGGATTCAGTGGGGAAACCAAGAACACATTGAGGGACATCAAACTCCCTATCTATATTGAAGGACTCCATTCTTATCAGAAATTTTGTGTTATAGATTGCTTATCATGTTGCAATGTTATCCTTGGCAGGCCGTGGATACATGATATGAAGGCAGTCCCATCCACATATCATCAGTGCGTGAAGCTTCCTAGTCCATGGGGAGTGGTGAAAATTGAGAGTGATCAACAAGAAGCTAAGATTTGCTATACCTCATCAATGAAGCCAGCCTCAAGACAAAGGGAGCAATAGCAATTAAAGTATCCTTCAAGAGATGTCTTGGAGGCAAGAGAGCAGGATGTAAAAGAAATCCTCATGGATCCTGATGATCCTGAATCCAGGATCTTCATAGGATCAGGGATCCTTAGCGAAATTGAACAGGATCTAGTATCCTTCCTTAAAAGAAGGAAAACTACCTTTTCCTGGAAGCATAAGGATATAACAGGTATATCTAAAGATATAATTACTCATAAACTCAGCATTGATAGGTCATTCAAGCCAATTCATCAAAAAAGAATGAAGTTTGCACCTGAAAGGAATGCTATTATCCAGGAGGAGGTAGATAAGCTACTTCGGGCATGTATGATAAGAGAGGTTAAGTATCCAAGGTGGTTAGCCAATGTGGTTGTTGTCTAAAAGAAAAATGGAAAGTGGAGGGTATGTATCGATTTTACTGATTTAAACAAGGCATGTCCCAAGGATCCTTTCCCATTACCCCACATTGACTCCATGGTGGATGCTACCGCGGGTCATGAGTTGTTGACTTTTATGGATGCTTCATCTGGATTTCAACAAATTCAGATGGAACCATCTGATCAAGAGGATATAACCTTTATGACCCCAACTGGTATATATTGTTATATTGCTATGCCATTTGGATTAAGGAATGCAGGTGCTACTTATCAAAGGCTAGTCAATATGATGTTCAAGGAACAAATTGGACACACTATGGAAGTCTATATAGATGACATGGTGGTTAAGTCCAAGAAAGCTGAGGATCACCTTAAAGACTTGGAGGAAGCATTCAATATCCTTGATAAATTTAATATGAAACTAAATCCTTCCAAGTGTCATTTTGGTGTTAAAGCAGGTAAATTCTTAGGCTATATGGTGACAAAAAGGGGCATTGAAGCAAGTCCAGGGCAGATTAAGGCTATTGTGAATATCAAATCCCCTGCCAATACCAAGGATGTGCAAAGATTGACAGGCAGGATCGCAGCCTTGAACAGGTTCATATCTAAATCCTCAGAAAAGTGCAAGGAATTCTATGACATTCTGAGGAAGAACAAGAAATTTGAATGGACTGAGAAGAATGAAAGTGCCCTCAAAGCTCTTAAGGATTACCTATCCTCAGCCCCCGCCTTGATGAAACCAGAAAAGGGGGATACATTATCCTTATACTTATCGGTATCCTCAAAAGTAGTAAGTGCGGTCCTTGTTAAGGATCACCAAGGTACACAACATCCTGTTTATTATGTAAGTAAGAGTTTACTTGATGCTGAATCCAGGTATTCACACTTAGAGAAACTTATCCTTGCATTAATTATGGCATCTACCAAATTAAGACATTATTTTGAGACTCATGCAATTATTGTTAAGACTAATTTTCCAATTAAGAATGTTCTCAGGAAACCTGAAATGTCAGAAAGGATGGCTAAGTAGGCAGTGAAGCTTAGTGCATATGATATAAGATATGAGCCTATAACTGCCATTAAATCCCAGGCCTTAGCTGACTTTGTGGCAGATTTTAGTAGTGACTTGCAAAAGGAAGCTGAGTTAGAGGTCCAACAGCTAGAAGAAACTAAGGATCCTTGGATACTCTTCACTGATGGTGCTTCTAATGTTAAAGGAATAGGGCTTGGAATACTACTAAAATCACCACAGGGGGACATAATACCCCACTCCATAGCTTGTGAATTTCAAACTACCAACAATGAGGCTGGATATGAAGCCTTGATAGCTGGTTTGCAAATTGCCAAGCATATGAGGATCAGGTATCTTGAGGTACATGTAGATTCTTTATTGATCACTGATCACTTTAATGGATCCTATGCTGTTAAAGGTGAAAAGCTAATCAAATATTTAGAGATAGTCAAAGAATTGGCACTCTCTTTTGTTTCCTTTAGTTTGACACAGGTACCAAGGGAAGAGAATGCAGAGGCTGATGCATTAGCCAACCTAGGATCATCCTTGAAGATCCCAGAGGATATCAAGATCCCTATTATCCATATCCTGACCCCTTCTATCGAGGATCACGTAGCTATGGAGATAGGAAAGGATTCTGCGATCATCCCTAGTGATGATACTCAATCTCATTCAGGATCATGGATCCTTCCAATCATGAGATACATACAACATGAAGAGATTCTCACAAGAGAAAACCCCAGGGCTTTCAAAATCAAGGTATCTCAATTTACAATATTGAATAACATGTTGTATAAACGATCTCTTGCAGGATCATCCAACAAGATCATCATCAACAATTTGAAGAAGAAGCTTAGATCCAAGAAAGGAAAATGGGCAGAAGAACTACCTTATGTACTTTGGGCTGATAAGACAACTCCCAAGAATGCCACTGGCCAAACTCCATTTTCTTTGGTATTTGGGGCAGAATCAGTGATCCCTACAGAGATGGTGGTCCCTACTGCAAGAACAAGCATTTGTGATCCTGAGGAAAATGATGAAAACTTGGTTCAAGATTTGGATACTATAGAAGAACTCAGGGATTTGGCAAGGATAAGGATGTCCAGCTATCAACAAAGGATGGCTGGAGCTTACAACAAAAATGTCAGGATCAGGAAATTCCAAGTTGGAGATATGGTGTTAAGGAAAGCATTTCAGAATACCACCAATCCTGCTGATGGAAAGTTGGCACCAAAGTGGGAAGGCCCTTACTTGATTGAAGCTGAGGTAGGAAAGGGGGCATATCGATTGCTAACAATGGAAGGTGATTTGCTACCAAGAGCTTGGAATGCTGTCCACTTAAAGAAATACTTTATGTAACAAGGATCCATGATCCTTACCTGACAAGTATCCTTGAAGGATCCTTATAGGACAGATGATCCTCATTGTGGTAATGTTCTAATCTCAAACTATTTCATTCTTTAGTTATCTTATATAAGGATAAGTATCCTGCATCCTTTATCCTCCTTTCACTTGATTCTGAGTTTTGAAGGTTCAGGTATCCTTAACAAAGGGTTGATTATCCACAGAAGTATCCAGTTATTTGGGCTTGACCCCAGTTTGGGCCTGTCCCCAGTTTCGCCAGTAGCGCACGATGATCCTGGTATAGTTCATGGCAATGGGACCAGTACTCGCTTTATGGGCTGACAATTTCATTGTACTGGCTATATTCTAGATCCTACGTATAATGGTAGACGTACCATACATCCGTTCCTAAGGTTTCTAACGTTTTCACGTTAGCTAAGGTTTTGGTATTTTCATGTCACTAAGTTCGGATAGTCGCCAGTGAGTGCCATACTCCAGTTTACACACGATCCTTTGGGCTTGTCCCCAGTTATCCTTTGGGCTTGTCCCCAGTTATCCTTTGGGCTTGTCCCTAGAATTGTTGGGCTTGTCCCCAGTTACTAACTCTTATCTTATATTGGCTTAGTCCCAAGTTGTATCATATTTCAGGTTTTTGAAGCTAAACGGCCAAGGATCCTTAATCCTTACCTTCTATTAAGGTTTGTCTTTTGGTTATCCTGATTATAAGTGTTAAAGGTTAGGATCCTAACTTGGATTCTCAGGTATGATCCTTGATCATTTTGGTTTCATTCATTATTTATCTAAGTGACCCTTATCCTTTGACAACTGAACTTATGATCCTCAAACTACACTACTTTTCAGAACCTGTCGACTATAGGATATGTGATCCTTGATCATATCCTAAACTTTTTGAGATTATTTATTAAATTTTTCTTCTTTACTTAATAAATTCAGACAAAATGTATATCACAACAATTGAAAAGTAAAGTATTCACAAGGATAACAACACGAGAAATAGCCGAAAAGTTAAAGTTATTTTATTCACAAAACATTAAACCCTTCAAGGTTGTTAAAATTGCCAACCCACGTTTCTACCAGCAAAACGTGGCCCGTCTACATGGGTTGGCAAAGGGTGTCCATTGTTTACGGGTCTTGATAGTGCAGGAAATGAAGGCGGAGGGATAACGAGTGGCTTCATCCCCCAAACAGAGGATCCATCCACCACCCATTATCCTACCTATTGTCTTAGGATCCATGATCCATAACCCTAGAAAATATTGTTCAAATACAACCCAAGATTGTTTCAAAACACCATAACCAAAGTAAAACTACCAAGTCCTAAAAAATGGGCTCCGGCCGCGTCTAGAAATGTCCATCATCGCCCATTTCAGCAGCTCAAACCTTGGCTGCATCACCACCAGCATCATCAGCATCAGTATGATCCTTTCCACTTCCACTCGCCTCAATTGCTAAGACCTCACCAGCCTCTTCTTCGTCATCCTGCTCAGCCAATCTAGCCTTCCAGCCCTTTATGTCCCAGTTGCTCTTGTTAAAATCAGGATCCAGAGCTTCTTGGACCATCTGTAACTGGGTTTTGTACATAGCAATGGCAGCGGAGACTTTAGCATCATTTGTGATCTCATTCTTCTCCTGATCAGCAGTGATATGAGCCAAGACGAGTTCCCTCTTTACCAGGTTGACATCGTTTTCGAGGGAGGCAATCTTCTGATCCTTGGCCAGCATGATCTTTTGGAGGTCCAAACACTTTTGCTCAACCTCTTCAACATTGCCTACGTAGTCCTCGATTTCAGCAAATTTCTGCAAAAAGACAATGTGAAGTTTAGGATCACATGATCCTCAAGTGGGCAGGATAACTAAGCTAAGTCAGTGATCCTTAAATTAGCAAAGTACTCAAGGAACTGGTGGCGGATTAAAGGCAGGCCTTCTAGATTGTCAGCCTCAGAGGCTTTCCTCTTCTTTCCGTTGGAAGCAGTAGCCTTGGGGATGGCAGTACTTGGGCTAGCAGCAACCTTCTTCCTTCCATACCTGGGACCAACAGTGGTGAGATCGGTGACACTGAAACGGGTAGCAGACTTTGATGATTTTCCAGCACCTACACATCCAAAACAGATAAGCATCCTTATTTCATTTTTATTTAAACATTTAATTATGCACAAAATGGGATACTTACTTGACATTGTGACAGAACCTGAGGATACCTCTTGAGAATCCTGGGTATTTTCTTGGAATGATCTTATCGCAGGATCAAGCCTCCGGAAAGCAGCAAGTGTAACACCTCAAAAATTCACGTCATATAATGCGCTGACACGTGTCATATGTTTAAACGTGTGAAAGAATATTATAGAAGGACTAAAGTTGACAAACATGGAAAGTATGTTAATATACGAGTTCTAAATGTCAACAGTGAATAAATATATTATACATTAACCCTACATAATGTTTATAGCATCAAACGAATAAATCATGGATCATGCGAAGCTAAAAGTGAGAGATTACAAACTACAGGGGTTAAATGTGTCAACATGTTTAAGTTATACCTCTGAGTGACCTTTTGACAAACCCGAAGCTTTGTAACGGTTAATTATACTCACTAGAATGCACGATATAAATTTCATAAAGTTTCGTTATCGTATGAGAAAGTTATGATCAAATTCGTATACAAGGGGTTAAAGCGTTAACGTTGAAAGTTATGACTTTTCTGGTTAACCAGAAGTGTCCAGGGACTTGCTAAAGTGGGTACAAATCTTGAAGCCCTTATACGTCAAATTAGAGGGTTCAAATTGCAAGAAATAGGTCAGTTGACCTTTCGGAAGGGCCAAGAGGTGAGATGCCACATCTTGAAAACGTTTTTGTCTGATCATAGGGTCCAAGCGGGCCGCGTAAGACCTTAAGGTCTTTTACGCGGGCCGCGTTAACCGCCCAGATGCAGAAAGTTCGAACAGCAGCCTGCAAACGCGCTAAACCGACCTTTAACAGATATTATTGCAACATGGGCGACCTCGACCCCTAAACAGTCCTAGGCACTTAGGGACACATGTTGGTGAGTTGTGGTCAGTGGTAGACCTGCTTGTCAACAATTTGTGGTGAAAAATCCACTACAAAAGGGCCAAGGTTGCAACCATTGTTCTTCACACTTTCTCTTGCATTCCTGCTCAATTCTGGAGCTCCCAAGCAGGCTCAAGTGATCATAATTCGTGCATAGGACTCTTGTAAGTATACTTGAGCTTTCTAAATTAAGTTTTAGCTTAGTTATAGCTTAAAAGTCAAACCGTCGTAATTAACGGTTGACTTTAAGATTAATCACTAATGGTCCAGTGATTTGTCAAATCAAAAGTAGTGATATGTTGGTAATTATGTGGGTAATAAACCCTTAAAAGGGTCCCCCCTGATTACCACTCTAACCAGGTCAAAAGTCGGGTCAAACTTGTTAATAAAAAGTCAACAGGATACTTAAATTTCAATTTATGCATAATTAGCAATGTAGATCATACACAACCTGTTTGATCATTGTTATAACTTGGTAATTAGTGTAAGAACATGCCTAAACATGTTCAACCCGACAATTTCCTGTTTAGACCCGGTTCGGAACCGAAAGTCACATAGTTTGACTTTCGCTTTGACTTTCTGTTCTGACCCGTTTAGGCATGTTTTAGAAACGCCTCAGAGCTTTAATTGGACTAGGTTATATGCTAGTATAACCCTCTGTGATTATACACCTTGGTTCATTAGTTATCCAATTAATATGCATGTTTCCGTTAATTGCTCATATGTTGACCATTATGCCCTTATCACCTTAAAACGTGATTTTTGGAAATGTAAAAGAGTATAAACTTTAATTACTGATATATAAACTTGAACCAAAAATTTGAGATCAATTGATGGTGTAGATTGAGAGTTATGCTCATTAGCGCAAAATGAAAGCTTTATGTAATTAAATGGCGTAATTAGCGTATAGCCTAGTTAAGCCTACTTTTTGATATCAAACTTAATACCCACTGATGTGATATATTATTTTGGGATTTTTGAAGATTTTTAATTAATTTTAGGCTATGCATAACTAATAGTCGTAGGCTTAATCCGGTAATTGTCGGTTTTGCCCTTACAGGCCATAAAATGAGTTTTACATATCTAAACGACTCCAAACCTTTTGCTACTGATTAGAAATGATAAACAAATTATTTTAAGCCTTCTGGAATAATAAAAATATCAGCTTTATGTATCGAACCCGTAAATGGCTTCTAATCGCCTTATTAAGCGTTTTTAGCGCATAGTATGTACTAAGACTATTTTTAGACATACAAGGGTGATACCTACTGATATTTAAGGTAAATTATAATATTTTAACAGTAAGAAAAAGTGGTTAAACTCAGACTTCAGTTTTGAGCTTTTCGACTTATGTGAAATTACCAAAATGCCCCTACGGTGCATAGTTTGGTTATAATTGATAAATTTCACATATATACTTTACCCTACTGATATAACTTAGCAAATTGATTATCTTTGCTGATTACATCAGTCCTCTAACTCAGGATATTACTTTAACTCTTTTATCACCTTATAAATGACCAAACTACCCCTACGGGGCATAGTTTGTGTTTAAATTCATTTCGGGCATAATAAATGATATCTTACTGATGTCACAACATATTTGGAGCATATTAACTTAGGAAACCTGTAAATGGCTCTCATTATTACCCGTTACGCTTATTACGCGTTCGGTTCGGTTTATGTAACTAGTTTGCATAAATTAGCCGAAACGGGTCAAACCTTGTCGGTTTTATCTCAAAATCCAGAATGTGTATGAAATACCCATATTAAACAAGTCTCTGAACTTTTTGGGTCGAAATCACATTCTATCCGGTCTTCGCTTAATCGTGCGTACGAACCGTGTCTTTGAAACTAACCGGTCTAAGCTTAAGCTTAACTAAAGACCCGTTAGGATTCTAATAGGTTATTATAAACCTTCGTTCCAGATTAGGAGGACCACTAAAAGCTACTTGCAATTTGCTTATTGTGAATTATACTTTGCTCAGGTAAATACTTTTAACTTATTTTCCCTATACGGGCTTGGGTTACGGTATATAGAATACCGCTTGGTCGGGTGTCAAATCTTCCATCGTTGGGTGGTTAATTGAATAATTTGATCGGCCCGTTTAAACAGTTTTGTTTACTTAAAAGCCTTTGGGGGGTTAATGACCATGTCCCGGATATCCTAGGCATCATTTTACGAAATGGCCATGACTTAAGCGCGGGGTGTAGGCGTACACCCGTCAGTGCACAAAAGAATAATGTGGTGTGTCTATTGATCTTTAACCCGGTACGTCCGGGCTACTGAACGCATAAGGAACATGTAATTCCTTCACAAGATTATATATTTAAATAATTCTCCCAAGTTATAAAATGTTTATGCCACGTGCATCCAAACCAATTTTAAATCATTTTCCAAAATGAGTCAGTTGATTGTATTTAACAGTGTAAACTGACGTATTTTCCCAAAAAGATTAAATGCAGGTACTAAACGTAATTGGATGGATTGTCTCCTTAGCATCGATAGAAGTCTCGCAAGCTTAAGATGCCTAAATTCTGTTGAACTATTGTTTCCATTTTATTTTCGATCCGTCTGTGGATAAACAATCGACTGTTGTGATACACGATATTACAATATTATATTCGGTTGTATTATATCTTTTAAATTTGCTTCCGCTGTGCATATTAAATATTGTGTTGTTTGACTATTATGTTGCCAACCACGTCACGATACTCCCGACCGGGCCCACCGGTGACACATGGAAATCGGGGTGTGACAGGTTGGTATCAGAGCCAACACTGAGTGAATTAAACACTAGCCTTTTGTGTTTAATCTCAGTTACACAATTGCACACATCTAAAATTTCGAGTCTAGACAAATAACTTAGGACAAATTCTACCTTGTTTGGTTTTTGTTTTGTCCTTTGATTTATATATATTGTTGTTGTTATCTCATGCTATATTAATAGGATTTAAAAATGCCGCCAAGATTCTTCCGAAGAAGAGGACGAGGAAAGGGGCCAATCACCGCCCCCAATGACAACGAGGCAGGACCTTCGAATGTACGAGCTCCTTCTACCACGGAGAGTGACGATCCCCGGCAAAACCGGAAGAACCTCTTCGAGCCGGCTAGACGGTCGGTCTCACACAGCTCAACACCTCCCGTACATAACCCTTATGGGCCACAGCCGGAGTATGAGCCCAACAACCCTCAACCTTCATACATGCCGTTACAGCGATCCTTATCGCATAATTCTTTTGGTGACCCTACACCAGTTTTTCGGGGCCGGTTTAACCCGGCAAACTACGTAGCAGAACCAGTGGGTTTTAACCCATTGGGGCCGGAGGATCATTTCTCTAGCGATCACGCGGACGATATGGACGAGGATACGGACCCCGTCGAACCTGCCAGTGGTACACCAAACCACCCGATAGAGATCTCTGACGGATCTTCTTTCCACGGATCACCCTATGTTGGTCCAGATAGCTTTCAAGCTATGTTTACCAGGCATGAATGGTACTATACACCTCCTCGCCATTCACCGCCTCAGCAGCAGCAGCAACAGGATCCCTCTGTGGATTCACGGTTTGTGGCAGTTACGCCACCGCCTCCACCGCCGCCAGTTCAGCCGGCACCTCCGCAACCGCCGAGGCGTAGGAGATCTGGACCGCGTATGTCTACACGGGGAGGAGATTTCCATTTCAGCTCTCCTCGGCAATCAAGTACCAGCCATTACCCGCCACATCAAGAAGATCCACAAATGGGTGGACCTTCACACCCAGTTGCACGCAACCACCGCCGATGGGTTTTGATAACCCAATTCCAGCATACACGGGTTCTGTTTTGGTCAAAAATTACCTAAGCAATTAAGTGATCAAATTAGTTTTGTGAGGTAGTGTGCTAGTAATACTTTGTGAAAAATATATTGGTTTGTTAGTTTGCAAAAACAGTTAACAGGATACGGCTCAGGATATCGAGCTGTATCTATAATCAAACAATGAGCAAAAATGTAAAGGTTGACACGTGATGTACGAGGAAAGCCCTTGATCAATCTAGATCTCCGGCATAAAACCTCGGGAGCTGACAATCGTCGGCTGCCTTGTTCTTCTTATTGATTGAATAACCAGAATACAGTGCAGGATAATGCTCAGATCGCTACTAAGTGGTACAATGATTGTAAGTGATGAGTGTTAGTGTATGATTGCTGCTAGAAAAGAGAGCGAATGAGTAGGTGAATTCGAGTCGTGACCTATGGATCTGGCATCTCCTTTATATAGTTACAAGAATTAACTAATTATGCTAAAAATCCGGGATACAGAGATTATTTCCTTTCTGAACGTTGCCAGGCTGTTTCCACTCGTTTTCCACGCGCTTACTAACTATAAGTCCGGGATTTAAGCTTCCATAACCGTTACAACATTAATATCTTTGACCAATCTTCGTAACTTTCCATAAAACATGCCAATCTTCAATGATGACCGTTACAAGAGCTATTTTTCCGCCATCAACGTCCTTATCCTAACCAATTTGAGCGGGTCTTCAGGATAACTTGGCCTTCATGAATGTTAGTCCCTTGTAGCCAACGTTTACAAGAGAATTGTTAGTAATAGTCAGGATACTGCCTCAGGATGTTACCAATATCCTGGTCCGGTATCCTGATCTGGTATCCTGATCATATACAACTAATAGAAAATCAAGATACAAAGTCAGGATATGGGCTCAGAATTTCACCCATAACAATTCTCCCCAAAAATATAATTGTTGGATATCCTGATTCCAACGGATATATTTTTTAGTCATTCCAACATGCCTGGTAAGGATATATGTTTTCTTCGATCTTGAGAAGCTTGACAGCTATCCCAAGCTTGTCCTGGTAAAAAAAGAGCCGCTTGTTGCTGCTGCCAAAGGTTTCTCTTATGATGACCTTGGCTTCACGGAATCTATCGAGCCCATGACCTCCTTCCCTAATAAGGTAAGTATCCAGATCCTGTATCCCGTACACATATACTGAACCTGTATCCTGGTTAGTCTGTCTTTAATGATACATGTATTTTGTAGGGTCTAAATCATCCGGTCGTCCTGCACTTAGAACAATTTTAATTTCCTGCAAGTAGAATATTTTGACAGTTGAAGGTGGAAAGATCCTGTGTTTTCAGGACGAAACCTTCAACTGTTTATGTAAATATGATTTAAAAACTTTAATTGTGTTCTTGGTGTATGGGTCTCTTTTTGAGATGAAACCAAGAATACAATCTCTTGGACCATTAATAATAAACTAACCTTTTAGCCTTATTTGTTGTTTATTTTGAAAGGTAAGTTTTGAATATCCAGATCAAATATCCTGGTCAGGATACTGATAAAATGTCTTCTAAATGTCAGACAAAACTTGGTTGAATATGACTTTTTAGAAAACTAAGATCATTTAGATAAGGTTTTCAAGACTTGAAAAATAATAAATCATACCAGAAACACTTAGGCTATAATTTCCAACCTTAACCTTGTTTTGGTCAAAAAATCTGATGAGGATATTGCAACCAAACTCTCTGTTACGGGGTATGACGCTTGAAATATCGAACAATGACAAGGATCACTTTAATGTAAATTGCGCAAATGACACAAGGATTTATACGGGGAAAAAGCCCTTGATCAAGAGTTGATCTCCGGCAAAAAAAAACCCCGGGTGATGGAAACTACCGATCACCAAGCTCAAATAAATCAATAAACGTTTACAACTTCGGATAGTAACGAGCTAGGTACAAGGATCACTATCGTGAAATATGTAAAAGTGTGTGAAAATGAATGAATGTTCGTCGAGAGCTTCAAGTGTGCGAGTATATGAGAGTGTGTGTAGCTGAAAATGACTAAGTGTTCTAATTCTAGCTCGTTACTCCTTTTTAAAATAGAAGTTAACTACACTAACTAACTATCCGACTTTCGTGCCAAGCTCCCACGTTCTCCACAACGTCCATTTTTGGTCAATCCTGTGCGAAATACTCGTGGAATATTCCTTATTACCGTTGCCAAGACCAAGTCACGTTTATTACTCCTGCGAAGTAATACAAAATCAAATAAACAATCGTCAGTATGAGGATCCTTAAAGTGATCCATGATCTTGATCCTGAAGCTCTTCTGAGGATCACCACCTGTCACAGAAGTAAGGATCATTAATTAGGATAACGAATAAGGATCACTAATTGTTAGAAAATCCTCCCCGAACAATTGCCCCCAAAATATAAGGAGTAATTTGTAAAATAAGCGAGTTATATTTTCTTGATCTTATCCGCAACTAACTAACGGATATATAGCCGTTGATATCGAACTATCCGTTGCAACCATGACGTCACAGAAGTGACAACCCTGCATGATCATGATTATAAATAGGAGATAGAGATAGGATCAAATGCATTTAAATCCGAAAGAAACTCCCTTTATATTCCCAGTCGAAGATCAATCAGGTATCTCTTTTCTCCTCTTTCTCCCTCTCTTACTCTGTTTTTCTTTCTTTATCACCATCACTTTGAGAATGATGCTCCGAAGCTCACCGGGCAAGGATCACAAGAAGGATAGCCCTTTGAAGAGTCAAAAGATCATCAAAGACTCGGTGAATGAGAGGTGTTGCTTTAACGATGCACAAGTGGATAAAATCCGTCACTGTTTTCCGGCGAATGCCTTTTTCAAACCCTTCGATCCTACTATTCTGAGCGACTATGTTTCAGATACATGGGTTGCCTTTCCAGTTACTCCATTTGCCATAGGATACACCTATCCTTTCCCAGAGCTTACACAATCCTTCTTTTTCCTTACCGGCATCTCTTACATCCAAGCCATGCCGATGATTTGGAGGGTTTTATACACCCTGGAGAGGATCATCGAACAGGAAGGCATTGATTTAGGCATGTCAGAGCTGACACAATTGTATGATCTTACTACCTTTGGTTCCCATCGTTATTTGTTCAAACGAAAACCCGGCGGAGAACATCCCCTTCTTAAAGTCACCAAGAATGACACAAATTGGAAACGTCGCTTCTTCTTTGTCAGGAGGGATACCCTTCCAAATGGAAAGGATCTACCAAAGAACTGGTCCACCCATGGTAGGCCAGAGGATTCTGAGAAGGATCACCAGGTAGTCTTGTTTTGGTATAAGGATTACTGACCCCTTTTGTCTTGTGTTATGCAGCTATTTCCGTCTCACACATCATCACATCACCTGCAACCAAGGATAGGCTTGCTGCTTTTTGGAAGCTTGATCCTGAAACAAGGACATTCAAGATAGACACCCAAGACTCACAGGAAGTATCCTCAGGTTCCATTACCATGTCAAGTAAGTATCCTGCCTTTTGCATAATTTGAGTATTAAAATAAATAAGTAAATTGAAATAGGATAAGGATACTTATCTTGCTTTGAATGTGTAGGTGCCGAAAAATCTGCCAAGCCTGTATCCCAATTCAACACGGCTGATCTTGATGTTGTTCGATCCAGGAAGAAGAGGTCCACTACCAGTCCCAGCATCTCCATTCCCAAGGCACCCACTAAAGGAAAGGGTGGCAAAAAGAGAAAGACCTCTGAGGGTGAGAATTTGCAGGGTCTGCCTCTGATCCGTCACCAATTCCTCGAGTACTTCAATGATGTAAGGATCACCATATCTGCCTGTATATCCTGCTGATATATCCTGCTGATTTGAGGATCACTCGGTCCTGACCTTATCTTTCATCTCCTTTGCAGAAATTCGCTGAGATTGAGGATTATGTGGGGAATGTCGAGGAGCAGGACAAGAAGATTGCTGACCTCCAACAGGTTGCAGTGCTCAAGGACCTTGCAATTGCTGATCTTCAGAAGGAACTCCAAGATGCCAAGACTAAGACGGCTAAGCTTCTGATTGACCTTGACTATGAGAAGCATGATCTCATAGAAAATGCTAAGGTCTCTGCTGCCATCACAATGTATCAGATTAAATTGAAGATGGCCCAGGAAGCTCAAGATCCTCACTTTGACAAAAGCAGCTGGGATGTTGAGGGCTGGAAAGCAAGG
This sequence comes from Helianthus tuberosus, assembly GCA_030545235.1. Taxonomy (NCBI): domain Eukaryota; kingdom Viridiplantae; phylum Streptophyta; class Magnoliopsida; order Asterales; family Asteraceae; genus Helianthus; species Helianthus tuberosus. The sequence continues at coordinate 158,586,264 of CM060451.1, read as the reverse complement.
TTGGCCGATCTTGAAGATGATGAGGAAGAGGCTACTGAGGTCTTGGCGATTGAGGCAAGTGGCAGTGGGAAGGATCTGATGAAGGATACCACAGCTGGAGGAGAAGAGGATGCAGCAAAGGTGTAGGCTGCACAATTGGGCGATGATGGACATTCCTAGACGCAGCCGGAGCACAATTTTTTAGTTTGATGGTAGTTTTTGTGGTTGTGATGTTGAACAATTTAATGGGTTGTAATGAACAATAGTCTCTAGGATTAAGGATCATGTATGATCCTTTGGACAATAGGCAGGATTGCAATTGGTGGAGGGATCCTCCGTTTGGGGGATGAAGCCATTGTGATCCTGCCGCCTTTATATTCCTGCACTATCTTTGAACTTATTATCATGGACACCCTTTACCTACCCCAGCGGACGGGCCACGTTTTGCTGGTAGATGCTCGGGTAGGTAATTTTGACAACCTTTTAAGGGTTAGTCTTTTGTTAATAAATAAAAACTTAACCTTTTGTCGCTTATCTTGTGTTGTTATCCTTTTGTTTCTTCAATTTTCCTTTGTTTTGATGCATATTTATTGAATAAACAATTTTGAACAAGTCAGATTAAAAATATTTAGGATATGATCCAAGATCAAGTATCTTATAGTTAAAGAATCCAAAAAGTAAAATATTTTAAGGATCACAAGTTTAGTTGTCAAATTTTTAGGGTTATTCAAATAAATAATGAATGGAATTAAAAATAGTTAAGGATCATACCTGAGGATCCAAGTTAGGATCCTAACCATAATAAGGATAACTATAAGATAAACCTTAGAGAGAAGTAAGGATCAAGGATCCCTAGTTGCCTATCTTCAAGAACCTGAAATAGAGCATAACTTGGGACTAAGCCAATATAAGAAAAGAGTTAGCAACTGGGGACAAGCCCAGGGATAACTAGGGACAAGCCCAAGGATAACTGGGGACAAGCCCAAGGATAACTGGGGACAAGCCCAAGGATCGTATGTAAACTGGAGTATGGCCCTAACTGGCGACTATCCAAACTTAGTGACATGAAAATGCCAAAACCTTAGCTAACGTGAAAACGTTAGAAACCTTAGCTAACGTGAAAACGTTAGAAACCTTAGGAATGGATGTATGGTATGTCTACCATTATACGTAGGATCCTAGGCATAGCCAGTACAATGGAATTATCAGCCCCTAAAACGAGTACTAGTCCCACTGCCTTGAACTATACCAGGATCATCATGCGCTACAGGCGGAACTGGGGTCAAGCCCAAATAACTGGGGTTAAACCCAAGGAACGGATTGCTTCTGCGGATAACCAATGTTATGCTAAGGATACCTGAACTTTCAAAACTCAAACTCACGTGAGAGATGGATAAAGGATACATGATCCTTATCCTTATATGAGGAAATAAAGAAATAAAATAGTTAAAGTTTAGGATATTACCTAAGTAAGGATCACTGATACTTTAAGGATCCTTTAAGGATACCCCTATCGTGAGGATCATCTGCGCCATGAGGATCATGCTCACATGAAATATTTCTTCAGGTGGACAGCATTCCAAGCTCTTGGTAGCAAATCACCTTCCATGGTTAACAATCTATATGCCCCCTTTCCTACTTCAGCTTCAATCAAATAAGGACCTTCCCATTTTGGAGCTAATTTTCCATCAGCAGGATTGGTGGTATTCTGAAATGCTTTCCTTAATACCATATCTCCAACTTGAAACCTCCTGATCCTGACATTTTTGTTGTAAGCACCAGCCATTCTCTGTTGATAACTGGCCATCCTTATCCTAGCCATATCCCTGATTTCTTCAATAGTATCCAGGTCTTGGGCCAAGTTCTCATCATTCTCCTCAGGATCACGGGTACTTGTTCTAGCAGTTGGAACCACCATTTCTGTTGGGATCACTGACTCTGCCCCAAATACCAAAGAGAATGGTGTTTGACCAGTAGCATTCTTAGGGGTTGTCCTATCAGCCCAAAGCACATAGGGTAGTTCTTCTGCCCATTTCCCTTTCTTGGATCCAAGCTTCTTCTTCAAATTGTTGATGATGATCTTGTTGGATGATTCTGCTTGACCATTAGCTTGTGGGTGGACTGGTGTTGATATTATCATCTTAATCCCCTAGCTGTCACAAAAGTTAGTGGTTCTGCCCCCAATAAATTGGGAACCATTATCACATATAATATCAGAAGGAATTCCAAATCTAGTTATAATATTTCTTTTAATGAAGGATATAACTTCCTTTTCTCTGACCTGGGCAAAAGCTTCAGCCTCTATCCACTTGGAGAAGTAATCAGTCATAGCTAGCATGAATACTTTTCCACCAGGTGCCTTTGGGAGCTTACCGACTATATCCATACCCCATATCATAAATGGCCAAGAGGAGGATATAGGATGCAACAACTCAGCTGGTTGGTGAAGGATATTGCTGTGTCTCTGACAAGGATCACATCTCTTAGCATACTCCACGGCATCTCTTTTCATGGTTGGCCAGTAGTATCCTGTCCTCAGGATCCTTGAGAATAATGCCCTGCCCCCAGTGTGGTTTCCACAATCTCCTTCATGGAAGTCTTTTAAAACTTCTTGGATTTCAGGATCCTCAATGCATCTCAAGTATGGTCCTGCAAGAGATCGTCTATACAACATATTATTTAAAATTGTGAATTGAGATACCTTAATTTTGAAAGCCCTAGGGTTTTCTCCTGTAGGAATCTCTTCATGTTGTAAGTATCTCATAATTGGTGAGATCCATGATCCTGATCCTGAATGGGATTGAGTATCCTCACTAGGGATAATTGCAGAATCATTTCCTATCTCCATAACCACATGATCCTCGATAGCCGGGGTCAGGATATGGATAATAGGGATCTTGATATCCTCCGGGATCTTCAAGGATGATCCTAAGTTAGCCAATGCATCAGCTTCTGTATTCTCTTCCCTTGGTACCTGTGTCAAACTAAAGGAAACAAAAGAGAGTGCCAAACTTTTGACTATCTCTAAATATTTGGTTACCTTTTCACCTTTAACAGCATAGGATCCATTAAAGTGGTTTGTAATTAGTAATGAATCTACGTGTACCTCAAGATACCTGATCCCCATATGCTTGGCAATTTGCAAACCAGCAATTAAGGCTTCATATTCGGCCTCATTGTTAGTGGTTTGGAACTCACAAGCTATAGAGTGGGGTATTATGTCCCCCTGTGGCGATTTTAGTAGTATTCCAAGCCCTGTGCCTTTGACATTTGAGGATCCATCAGTATAGAGTATCCAAGGATCCTTGGTCTCCTCTAGCTGCTGGACTTCTAACTCAGCTTCTTCTTGTAAATCACTACTGAAATCAGCCACAAAGTCGGCTAATGCTTGGGATTTGATGGCTGTCCTAGGCTCATATCTTATATCATATGCACTTAGCTTCACTGCCCACTTAGCCATCCTTCCTGACATCTATGGTTTTCTGAGGACATTCTTAATTGGAAAGTTAGTTTTAACAACAATAACATGAGTTTCAAACTAATGTCTCAACTTAGTAGATGCCATAATTAATGCAAGAATAAGTTTTTCAAGGTGTGAATACCTGGATTCGGCATCAAGTAAACTTTTACTTACATAATAGACAGGATGTTGTGTACCTTCATGATCCTTGACAAGGACCGCACTTACTGCTTTTGAGGATACTGCAAGATACAAGGATAGCACATCGCCTTTTTCTGGTTTCATCAAGGCTGGGGCTGAGGATAGATAATCTTTGAGAGCTCTTAAGGCATTCTCATGCTTCTCAGTCCACTCAAATTTCTTGTTCTTCCTTAGGATATCATAGAATTCTTTGCATTTCTCCGAGGATTTGGATATGAATCTGTTCAAAGCTGCTATCCTGCCTGTTAGCCTTTGAACATCCTTAGCATTGGCCGGAGATTTTATGTTCACTATAGCTTTGATCTGTTCCGGACTAGCTTCAATGCCTCTCTTTGTCACCATATATCCTAAGAATTTACCTGCTTTAACACCAAAGTGACATTTTGAAGGATTAAGCTTCATATTATATTTATCAAGGATATTGAATGCTTCCTCCAAGTCTCTTAGGTGATCCTCAGCTTTTAAGGATTTTACCACCATATCATCTATGTAAACCTCCATAGTTTGTCCAATCTGATCCTTGAACATCATATTCACCAGCCTTTGATATGTTGCACCTGCATTTCTTAATCCGAACGGCATAGCAATATAGCAGTATATACCAGTTGGAGTCATGAAGGCTGTATCCTCTTGGTCGGATGGTTCCATTTGGATTTGTTGAAATCCAGATGAGGCATCCATAAAAGTTAACAGTTCATGACCCGCAGTTGCATCCACCATGGAGTCAATGTGGGGTAATGGGAAAGGATCCTTGGGACATGCCTTATTTAAATCGGTGAAATCGACACATACCCTCCACTTTCCGTTTTTCTTTTGAACAACAACCACATTGGCCAACCATCTTGGATACTTGACCTCTCTAATCATACCTGCCCGAAGCAATTTCTCTACCTCTTCCTGGATAATGGCATTCCTTTCCGGTGCAAACTTTCTTCTCCTTTGATGGATTGGTTTGAAGGACCTGTCAATGCCTAGTTTGTGAGTGATTACATCTTTGGATATACCAGTCATGTCTTCGTGTTTCCATGCAAAGGTAGTCTTTCTCCTTTTGAGGAAGGATACAAGGTCTTCTTTCATTTCGCCAAGGATCCCTGATCCGATATAGATTTTGGATTCGGGATCATCGGGATCCATGAGGATTTCTACCACATCCTGCTCTCTTGCCTCCAAGACATCCCTTGGAGGATACCTTGATTGCTATTGCTCCATTGACTTCGAGGCTGGTTTCATCGATGAAGTGTAGCAATTCTTAGCCTCCTGCTGATCACTATCAATCTTCACTATTCCCCAAGGACTAGGGAGCTTCACACACTGATGGTAGGTAGATGGGACTGCTTTCATATCGTGTATCCAGGGCCTGCCAAGGATAACATTGCAACAAGATAAACAGTCAATAACACAAATTTTTTGATAAGAGTGTAGGCCTTCGATATATATTGGGAGTTTAATGTCCCCCAGGGTATTCTTAGTTTCGCCACTGAATCCCACAAGCACGGAGGATCTTGGTATAATATCTGATTCAGGAATTCCCATCTTCTTTAGAACATCAAGCTGGATAATGTTCACTGAGCTTCCTCCGTCTATAAGGATCCTGCGGACAAAATGGTTAGAAATGAAAAGAGTAATAACTAAACCATCGTGATGAGGATTCTGGATATCAACACGATCATCCTCATCAAAGGTTATGACTTTTCCTTCGGAGACACTTGATGTTCGAACTGGTCTTTCTCCATTATCCATTTTAGTTCCCTTTGCATGCCTTTTAGCCGCTGAGAAGGATGTGCCACAAATGTCTGATCCTCCAGAAATAAAGTTTATCACTTGTGCATCTGCTGGAGGGGCTGGAGCCTTCTCAGGGATCCTTTCAGGATCCTGAGTTCTTGACTTTTTTCTTCCCAACAATTCTTTTAGATGCCCCTTGCTCAACAAGTATCCAATTTCCTTTCTTAGTGCAATGCATTCTTCTGTGAGGTGCCCAAAATCTTCATGGTATGCACACCACTTTGATTTATCCTTAGTTGCAGTTGGCCTATCATTTTTTCTGGGCCATCTAGCTTTATCACCTAGATTCTGCATCGTAAGGATTAGTTCATTGTTATCAACAGAAAAACAATATTCAGAAATTGGACGATAATCCTCATCATCCTCTTCTTGATCAATAGAATGCACGTTCTGGTCATCAGATCTGTTGTAGGATCTGAACTTGTTGTTCCTGAATGAGGATCCTTGCTTTTCCTGCTTTGAGGATCCTGCTAACCTCTCCTGGATCCTCTTGTCATCCTCTAGCCGAATGAACCTAAGTGCTCGGGTTCTTACCTCATCTAAGTTCCTGCATGGTGTCATAACAAGATCATCATAGAACGACGAATCTCTAAGCAATCCCATTTTAAAGGCCTCAACAGCCGTGGCTATATCTAAGTTGGGAATGTCTAAGGATTCTTTACTGAATTTGGTAACGTAATCCCTTAATGATTCATTATGACCCTGGGTTATCCTATATAAATCACTAGTTAATCGTTCAAATTTTCTACTACAAGAAAACTGATTATTAAACAAGTTAACTAGATTAGCAAATGAGGTAATAGAGTAGGGGGGAAGACTTAGCAGCCATTTGAGAGCTGATCCAGTAAGAGTGGATCCGAATCCCTTGCACAGGCATGCTTCTTTTAACCTTTCTGGGATTGGATTGATCTCCATCCTCTCCCTGTATTGTGCTATGTGTTCTTCAGGATCCGTCGAACCATCATACAGCTTCATTGTTGGCACATGGAACCTCTTGGGTATCTCAGCATCACAGATTGGTGGTGCAAAACGAGATATCTTATGGCTCCCATCTGCAATCTTTGGGATAGGTTTGACCACTCCCGGAACACTTGATATCATATCCTTTAGCTTTTGCAATTCTCTGGCCATGGCATGATTGATACCTGGATCCTGCATAAGACCATGGTTAGTAGCACAAGAATTATTAAAAGTGTTACCTCCCATTGGATTCAAGTTAGGAAGAATGGATGTTAATCCATATTGTTGGGGCTCTGGAATGATCGAGGGACCAGTAGAAGCATTGGTCTGCATTGGAATAAAATCTCCCTGATGGACATCTGAACTTCCTGTTTGCAAACTCCTCAAGGATCCTGGCATCTGGAAGGATCCCTGAAATTGGGACGGTCCTGGAGCAAAGGAGGATCCTTGAACCTGGGATGATCCTGGAACAAAGGAGGATCCTTGAACCTGAGATGATCCTGGAACAAAGGAGGATCCTTGAACCTGGGATGATCCTGGAACAAAGGAGGATCCTTGAACCTGGGATGATCCTGGAACAAAGGAGGATCCTTGAACCTGGGATGATCCTGGAACATAGGAGGATCCTTGAATCTGGGATGATCCTGGAACAAAGGAGGATCCTTGAATCTGCTGCATTCCTGAATATCCTCCTGAATTCGTGAGGGATCCCATATGCTGAGGATAGGATCCCGCTGGCTGGAAATATGAACCTGATGCCTGGGTCACTGTTGTTGTTCCGTAGTGCACTCCTTTCGGTCCACCCACATATTGAACGTCTGGAACCACTGATGGCTGAGAAGTAATCACCGGAGTATCAAAATTCAAGGATTTCGGCACCAGTGGGGAATGATCCTCTGCCGTTGTCTTTTGTTTCTTGAGATCTCCGATTTCTTTGAGAATCCTCTCATTGATCTTGTCCTGCTGCCGTATCTGATCCTTCATCTACAAAATCAAAGTAATCATGTCACTAGTAGTGGGAGTGTAAGAAGCAGAAGAAGTTGGAGGTTTTGAGAAAATGGGAGTTGGTTTCTTCGCAGCATTCTCAGCGTTCTTCTGGGATCCAGAAGGTGGTGGAGGCAAAGGGGGAACGCCTTGTGAAGAAGTGAATGAGGGCATCAAGTTTGAAGCATTCTTCGCTGAGGAAGCCATTTGCTTGGTTGTAGTGAACTGCAATGAGCACAGAAATGCGAATTTCTTCTAAGGATGAAGCACCAATTGCCCCACGGTGGGCGCCAAACTGTTTTGGTCAAAAAATCTGATGAGGATATTGCAACCAAACTCTCTGTTACGGGGTATGATGCTTGAAATATCGAACAATGACAAGGATCACTTTAATGTAAATTGAGCAAATGACACAAGGATTTATACGGGGAAAAAGCCCTTGATCAAGAGTTGATCTCCAGCACAAAAAACCCCGGGTGATGGAAACTACCGATCACCAAGCTCAAATAAATCAATAAACGTTTACAACTTCGGATAGTAACGAGCTAGGTACAAGGATCACTATCGTGAAATGTGTAAAAGTGTGTGAAAATGAATGAATGTTCGTCGAGAGCTTCAAGTGTGCAAGTATATGAGAGTGTGTGTAGCTGAAAATGACTAAGTGTTCTAATTCTAGCTCGTTACTCCTTTTTAAAATAGAAGTTAACTACACTAACTAACTATCCGACTTTCGTGCCAAGCTCCCACGTTCTCCACAACGTCCAGTTTTGGTCAATCGTGTGCGAAATACTCGTGGAATATTCCTTATTACCGTTGCCAAGACCAAGTCACGTTTATTACTCCTGCGAAGTAATACAAAAATCAAATAAACAATCGTCAGTATGAGGATCCTTAAAGTGATCCATGATCTTGATCCTGAAGCTCTTCTGAGGATCACCACCTGTCACAGAAGTAAGGATCATTAATTAGGATAACGAATAAGGATCACTAATTGTTAGAAAATCCTCCCCCAACAAACCTTTGAATCCTTTGCAATGTCCCCGGCATGGATGTCCCCTGTCTGTGCAGGATATTGCATCAGTGCATGATATACTTGAGTGTTTCTTCACTTAGTGATTAAACTTCGTAGCTTCTTATCCACAAAAGAACGTGTGTAATCACAACTTGTCATATCTTTGCAATCTTGTTAAAAACTTTAGTTTTACTGGGGATAAACCCTTAATGTACTGGGGATAAACCCTTAGTATCCTGGGGAAAATCCCAAATTTTCGTGCGCTACAGGCGGGAGTGTATAAACTCCAAGACTTAGAAAGGTGAAAACCTTTAAACCTTAGAGAGTATGAAAATACCCTTTCGCGAGAGAGGGTGATCAATCCTCATATACCTTAAGGATCCAGGGTATAGCCAACAGTAACAAAATTGTCAGACACTTTTACATGAACTGGTCCCGCCACCTTGAACTATCCCTGGATAACTTGCGCTCCAGGCGGGGTGTTTAAACCCAATTCGTGAGAAAGGTGAATACCTTTAAACCTGTGAAGGGATCAGGATCCCTTAAACATGAGAGAGGGGGCCAATCCTCTAATCTTTCGAAGTATCCTGAGTGTGTATCCTGGAGCTATATCCCGAAGCATATTCTGCAAAACAACCTTAAACTAAGGTGGGTGTTAGCTTGGCTAACACCCCTCCGATGCTCAAGTTAGTATTGGGTTCAAATAAAATAAATTATATTATATTTAAAAGAGACAGAATTCATACCATCTTGAGTTAGAAATTAAATTCTAAACTCACTTGAAATAGGCTTTGAGATGTATAGCATTCCAGGATCTTGGTAGTATATCCCCTTCCATATTCTTGAGTCGATATGCTCCTTTTCCTGCTTCCGATTCAATCTCATAGGGTCCTTCCCACTTTGGAGCTAATTTTCCATCGGCAGGATTAGTAGTATTCTGAAAAGCTTTTCTTAACACCCAATCTCCGACTTGGAAGCTTCTAGTCCTTATATTCTTGTTGTATGCTCTGGATATCCTCTGTTGATATGCCGCCATCCTTAGCTTTGCTGCATCTCTTGTCTCATCAATAGTATCTAGTTCTTGACATAAGATTTCAGGATTTGATTCAGGACCCCGTAGGCTTGATCTAGCTGTCGGTATCACCATTTCTGTCTGGATCACTGCTTCTGCCCCAAATACCAAAGAAAATGGGGTTTGCCCAGTAGCATTCTTCACAGTTGTTCTATCAGCCCATAGGACAAATGGTAGTTCCTCTGCCCATTTTCCTTTTTTGGCACCTAACCTCTTCTTTAAATTGTTGACGATTATCTTGTTCCAGGATTCTGCTTGTCCATTTGCTTGAGGATGCACTGGTGTTGATGTTATCATTTTGATTCCCCAACTCTTGCAAAAGTCAGTAGTTCTTTTGCTGATGAATTGAGAGCCATTGTCACAAACTATCTCAGCTGGTACCCCAAATCTGGTCAGGATATTCCTTTTTATGAAGGATACCACTTCTTGATCCCTGACTTGAACAAAGGCCTCGGCTTCGACCCACTTGGAGAAATAATCTGTCATTGCCAGCATGAAAACCTTTACTCCTGGAGCCTTAGGAAGCTTTCCCACTATGTCCATCCCCCATTTCATAAACGGCCAAGGGGATGCGATAGGATATAATGGTTCCGCAGGCTGATGCAGGATGTTGCCGTGTCTTTGACATGCATCGCATTTCTGAGCATACTCCGCGGCATCCTTTCTCATGGTCGGCCAGTAATATCCTGTTCTCAACACCTTCGAGAACAGAGATCTGCCCCCAGTGTGGTTGCCACAGTCTCCTTCGTGTATATCCTGAAGTACCTCCTTGGTTTCAGGACCTTCCAAGCACCTTAGGTACGGACCTGCAAGGGATTTCTTATACAAAATATTATTTATAATAGTAAAACGAGATACCTTCATCCTAAAAGCCTTAGGATTTGAATCTTTTGGGGTATCTCCTTCTTGAAGATACTTCACAATTGGAGTCATCCAGGATTCAGGATCCTTCTCAGGATATGCATCACCAGGATCCTGGATACATGCTACTTCTTTATCCTGAGATTTGAAATGTTCTATTGCAGGATACAAGATGTGCACTATTGGTATCTGAGTTCCCTCCGGTATCCTGACAGTAGATCCTAAGTTTGCTAGAGCGTCAGCTTCAGCATTCTTTTCTCTTGGTACCTGTTCAAGTGTAAAAATTTTGAAATATCCTGCTAATTTCTTAACAATTTCAAGATATTCAGCTAACTTTTCACCTTTTACTGCATAAGACCCATTGAAATGGTTAGTAATCAACAGGGAATCAACATATACTTGTAAACATCTAATATTCGTATTTTTGGCTAATTCTAATCCTGCTATCAGAGCTTCATACTCAGCTTCATTATTAGTGGTAGTAAACTCACATCTAATGGCATGGGGTAATATGTCCCATGTGGCGATTTTAGTAGTATACCCAAACCTACACCTCTTACATTAGATGCACCATCAGTATATAGTGTCCAAGATTCTATATTTTCTCCTAATTGTTGCACTTCTAGGTCTACTTCATTTTGAATATCACTACTGAAATCAGCCACAAAGTCAGCTAAGGCCTGAGACTTTATGGCATTTCTAGGTTCATATACTAGATCATAAGCACTTAATTTTACTGACCACTTAGCCATCCTACCTGACATCTCGGGTTTCCTAAGCACATTTTTAACAGGATAGTTGGTTTTAACATGAATCCTATGTGTTTCAAAATAATGTCTAAGTTTCGTTGATGCCATAACTAGGGCTAATATCATTTTTTCTAGATGAGAATATCTAGTTTCAGCATCTAATAAACTTTTACTAACGTAATAGACAGGATACTGCTGACCTTCGTGATCCTTGACCAAAACAGCACTTACTGCATTCCCTGATACTGCAAGATACAGGGATAATGGTTCACCATCCTCGGGCTTCATCATCAGAGGTGCGGTTGAAATATATTGCTTTAATTCCTGTAAGGCTGCTTCCTGCTTTTCTCCCCATTCGAACCTCTTATTCTTCTTCAGGATATCGTAGAATTCTTTACATTTTTCTGAGGATCTTGATATAAATCTGTTTAATGCCGCTACTCGTCCAGTTAATCTTTGCACATCTTTCATGTTGGATGGTGACTTGATATCCAGGATAGCTTTGATCTGTTCCGGGCTTGCTTCTATACCCCTTTTAGTCACCATGTATCCTAAAAACTTTCCTGCCCCCACTCCAAAATGGCACTTGGCATGATTTAGTTTCATATTGTACTGGTCCAGGATATCAAATGCTCCTTTAATATCCTGGAGATGATCCTCAGCCTTCTTGGATTTGACTACCATATCGTCAATGTACACCTCCATGGTGTCCCCCAGTTTATCTTTAAACATCATGTTCACCAATCTCTAGTACGTTGCACCTACATTTTTCAAACCAAAAGGCATAGCAGTATAACAGTAAATACCTGTTGGTGTCATGAAAGCAGTATCCTCCTGGTCTGAAGGTTCCATTTGGATTTGCTGGAATCCTGAGGATGCATCCATGAAGGTTAACATCTCATGACCGGCAGTGGCATCCACCATTGAGTCTATATGAGGTAGAGGGAATGGGTCTTTAGGACATGCTTTGTTCAAGTCTGTGTAATCTACACAAACTCTCCATTTCCCATTCTTCTTTTGGACCACGACCACATTTGCTAGCCACTTGGGAAATTTGACTTCCCTGATCATCTTGGACTTCAATAGTCTTTCAACCTCTTCTTGAATAATTATGTTTCGTTCTGGAGCAAACTTCCTTCTCTTTTGCTGGACAGGCTTGAAAGACCTGTCAATTCCAAGCTTGTGAGTTATAATATCCTTAGAAATACCTGTCATATCCTCATGCTTCCATGCGAATGTTGACATCCTGCATTTCAAAAAGTTAGTTAACTGATTTTCAATATCCTGAGGGATATTGGCTCCAACGAGCACCGAGATATCTGGATTATCCTGATCCAGGATGATTTTCTTTACATCCTGCTCTGAAGCCTCCACGATATCCTGGGCCCGCATCTTTAATTGCTATGCTGCACTAGGCTTTGTCGAGGATTTCATCGTAGAAGAATAACACTCCTTCGCTTCCTGTTGATCACTTTCCACCTTAACTACTCCCCAAGGGGTAGGGATCTTGATACATTGATGATAAGTGGAAGGTACAGCTTTCATATCGTGAATCCATGGCTTGCCCAATATAATATTATAGCAGGATAAGGAGTCCAAGACACAGAAGCGTTGTATTGAGTTGACCCCTTCAACATACACGGGCAACTTTATCTCCCCTACGGTATTCTTTGCTTCTCCACTAAACCCTACAAGCACAGTGGACTTTGAGGTAATCTCTATCTCGGGGATGTTCATTCTCTTCAAGGTTTCCAATTGGATGATGTTGACTGAGCTGCCATTATCCACCAGTATCCTGCGTACAAAGTGATTAGCAACATATAAAGTTATTACCAGAGCATCATGATGAGGATCCTGTACAGTATCCCTGTCATCACTATCGAACGTGATCATTTTATCAGTCGTGAGGGTCGATATCCTGGTTGGCTTATTCCCCCTTTCGGCCTTAGCCTCCTTTGCATGTCTTTTGGCTGCAGAATAAGAAGTTCTGCAGATATCGGACCCTCCTGAGATAAAGTTAATTATCTTGGCGTCGGCGGGAGGTGATGCTGCTCGTTCATGATCCTTCTCAATATCCTGACCCTTATTCTTCTTTCTCCCCAGAAGATCCTTCAGATGTCCTTTGCTTAGTAGGTAGCTTATTTCTTTCCTCAGGGCAATGCAATCCTCAGTAACATGCCCGAAATCCTCATGGAAGGCGCACCATTTGGACTTATCCTTCCAATCAGCTTTTTGTTGATTCTTCCGAGGCCACCTGGCTTTATCTCCCAAACCCTGCATAGCATACATTAGTTCAGATATATTAACAGAAAAACAATATTCTGACAATTCAGGATACTCCTCAGGATCCTCATTTTCAACAGCGTTCACTTTTTTGCTATCATTCCTGTCATATGGCTTAGAACGATATGGTTTGTATGAGGATTCTGACTTCCTGTTAGTTGGTTCATATGTTGAGGATGCATTCATCCTCTCTTGCATTTTCTTATCATCTTCCAGCCTGATATATCTCAAGGCCCTGTTTCGAGCTTCGTCCAAGTTCCTGCAAGGATTCATCACAAGATCCTGATAAAACTGGGAATCCTTTTGTAATCCTATCTTGAATGCTTGGACTGCTGTAGCAACATCAAGGTGTGGGATATCCAAGGATTCCCTGTTGAATTTGTTCACATAATCCCTTAGGGATTCTTGAGGCCCCTGTGTTATCCTGTAGAGGTCACTTGTTAGTTTTTCAAAGCTTCTACTACAAGAAAACTGACTATTAAACAAATTAACCAAATGAGCAAATGATGTAATTGAATAAGGTGGAACATTTAGAAGCCATTTCAATGCTGATCCTGTTAGAGTAGAGCCGAAGCCCATGCACAAGCATGCTTCCTTAAGTTTTGGCGGGATAGGGTTAATCTCCATCCTCTCCCTATACTGGGCAATATGCTCCTCAGGATCCGTCGTCCCATCATACAGCTTCATGTTAGGAGTCTGGAATCTCTTTGGGATTTCTGCATCACAAATGGGGTGAGCAAATCGGGATATGTTGTGACTATCCCGGGATACTTCCGGTATAGGCTGCACTATCCTAGGCACACTTGATATCATATCCTTCAACTTTTGAAGCTCTCTGGTTATCACTGATGTTACACCTGCATCCTGCAATGATCTAAGATTATTAGTAACAGGGATACCTGTGTTAACAGACAAGTTACCAGCTTGGTGATTCTGGCTATATCCTGGGGCGTATCCTGGAGCATATCCTGGATCCCTCATAGTCGACATCCTGGTCGAAGAGGGTATCTCAGGAATATGACTCCGGGAGTAACTAGGCACAATATTCCCCCTGTTATCCTCAGCATATACTGCAGAACTGAAGTTTAAAGCTCTTGGTTACAAGGGAGTGACAGTATCCTCAGCGGGCCTGCTTGAGCTGGATTTCAAGAGTTGTATCTCTCTTATCAGCATTTGGTTGGTCTCCTGCTGCTGCCTCATTTGTTCCTGTACACTACCAAATAAGGTTAGAATTTCTTCATTAGAGGCCAAAACAGGACCAGATCCCTGAATATTCTGAGTGGGAATAACATCCCGAGCCACATGAATTTCGGTTCCTTGTGAAGAGGCTCGCATTCTCGGAGGAGGTGGTGGAAGCATCAAACCAATTGTTGCAGAGGTTGTAGCAGACACGGTGGAAGAGCTCATGTTTGATCTCGAGGCCATTGAAAATAATGTGGTAAAAAGTTTTGAAAATAGAAAACCGATTAATGATTTTACAAAAGCTTTTAGTAGAAATAGCACCACATGCCCCACGGTGGGCGCCAAATTGTTTTGGTCAAAAATTACCTAAGCAATTAAGTGATCAAATTAGTTTTGTGAGGTAGTGTGCTAGTAATACTTTGTGAAAAATATATTGGTTTGTTAGTTTGCAAAAACAGTTAACAGGATACGTCTCAGGATATCGAGCTGTATCTATAATCAAACAATGAGCAAAAATGTAAAGGTTGACACGTGATGTACGAGGAAAGCCCTTGATCAATCTAGATCTCCGACATAAAACCTCGGGAGCTGACAATCGTCGGCTGCCTTGTTCTTCTTATTGATTGAATAACCAGGATACAGTGCAGGATAATGCTCAGATCGCTACTAAGTGGTACAATGATTGTAAGTGATGAGTGTTAGTGCATGATTGCTGCTAGAAAAGAGAGCGAATGAGTAGGTGAATTCGAGTCGTGACCTATGGATCTGGCATCTCCTTTATATAGTTACAAGAATTAACTAATTATGCTAAAAATCCGGGATACTGAGATTATTTCCTTTCTGAACGTTGCCAGGCTGTTTCCACTCGTTTTCCACGCGCTTACTAACTATAAGTCCGGGATTTAAGCTTCCATAACCGTTACAAAATTAATATCTTTGACCAATCTTCGTAACTTTCCATAAAACATGCCAATCTTCAATGATGACCGTTACAAGAGCTATTTTTCCGCCATCAACGTCCTTATCCTAACCAATTTGAGCTGGTCTTCAGGATAACTTGGCCTTCATGAATGTTAGTCCCTTGTAGCCAACGTTTACAAGCGAATTGTTAGTAATAGTCAGGTTACTGCCTCAGGATGTTACCAATATCCTGGTCCGGTATCCTGATCTGGTATCCTGATCATATACAACTAATAGAAAATCAAGATACAAAGTCAGGATATGGGCTCAGAATTTCACCCATAACAGGTTCCATGGCGTATAACCCGTTTGAACAGCCAGTGCACACCAACTACAACTACGCCGAAGCCGACCCATACATGGTAGCGGCTAACTACAACACCCAAGGACCCTATGGAGATACATGGGGAGTAGGGTACCCAACACATGGGTACCAAATACCTCCAAGACCTATTATCAGGAAACAATCGCAACCACCAAGGTTCTCCCCACCAGAGCGTGAAGAAATTCTGCAAAGGTTGGACCATGTAGAGCGAGAGTTTCACAGGGAACGAAGGGAGCGACAAACTTTCTTCCAAGGATTAACGAGCCTAATTAAATGGAAGAGCAAGAAGGACCACTGAATCCTTCCATTTGTTGTTGAGACCATGCGTGGGCTAGTCTTGCTGTATAAACCCCTGCGTGGGTATGCTTGTTTGTTTTGACGCGTGGGTCTACCTTTCTGTAAACCCCTACGAGGGTATGTTATTTGTGTAAGTCCCTGCGTGGACTATTATGCTATTAAGCCCCTGCGTGGGTATGTGTGTTATTAAGCCCCTGCGTGGGTAACTACTTGTTTAAACCCCTGCGTGGGTAAGTTGTTTGTTGAAGAGTCCCGTTTAGGGCAACATGTAATCTTTTGATAATTAATGGAATGTTATGTTTATAAATTTCATCTTGCTATTACATGCATAAATATTATATATGAAATAAATAAATCAAAATCATTCCTTTTAATAATAATCTGCCTATTTAAATATTGAATAAGAATCTTAAGAGTGAAACCTAGCCTGAGTGTCATTATAAAGACCTGGCCATGATGGTAAGACCTGTTTAAAAGATTCAAATCCCGGTTAACATCTGAGAACATGTTAACACTCCTGGCAGACGTGATTCATTAAAATCACACACGTCATTATTATATAAGGATCTTTTCAAAGATTCCAAACCCAACTAAATGATACCCGAATCATGGGTTAAATCATCAATTAAGATGATCATATTTTGACCATACGTGGTAATATGGTGCCTACGGGCCCTGCTCATTTCCATATGAGCCAAAGGACAGTGGTAGCTATGACTCCCTGTCAGAAAAAGGTAACGAACTATGTTCAAACCTTCATGCCTTGATTCTCTGAAATCATGGCTTATTATTTAAATTGTCCATGTGACTAAGCCTTATGTGCTAAAATATATTGTTATTGTTTATAATTAGGATAAAATTTTAATTGAAATCCTAATTGAATACGATTAATAAATTAACCAAATATGGTCTCTGTTTACCATGGTTAATGAATTACCCTAAGGGGCAATTCCATAATAAACTCCCAAATAAACTATTGTCCTTGTTTTCTGTAACAGTTCAATTAAAATGGCTAACTCAGACGAAATTAATAGCCATCCGGTGGAGAATATTTATAACGACCGCATTAATCTAACGGGTGCTGAATTGAAAGCGTTGGTAGACGACGCAGTTACAAAGGCATTGGAACGGCAGTACGAAGAGTATAGTGGGACTCGTAGTAGGACCCTATCTACACAGCCTTCAAAGCCACCATCCAAGAAGGACGAACCAAAGAAAGATGATGATCGACACTCCTCGAACCACCACAGTGCTCCATCTCAGCAGATTGTACTAAATCAAGAACCCCGTAGTAAGGGTTGCTCCTATAAATACTTCGTTTCGTGCAAGCCCAGAGATTTTACTGGGGAGAAGGGAGCCATTGACTGTATGACGTGGCTGGATGAGATGGACACGGTTATGGATATCAGCGGATGCGCTGAGAAGGATATAGTCAAGTTTGTATCGCAATCATTTAAGGGGGAAGCTTTAGCCTGGTGCAGATCTCTGATTCAAGCCACTGGGAAAATCCCATTGTACAACACGTCGTGGGATCAATTTGTTGCCCTTATCAGGGAAAATTACTGCCCTCAGCATGAGGTGGAGAAGATAGAGTCTGATTTTCTATCATTGGTGATGACAAACCTTGACTGTCAAGCTTACCTAACGAGCTTCAACACAATGTCCCGGTTGGTTCCGTATCTGGTAACCCCGGAACCAAAAAGAATAGCTCGTTTTATCGGTGGTTTAGCCCCGGAAATCAAGGCAAGCGTAAGGGCTTCTCGGCCAGCTACTTTTAGATCTGTAGCTGACATATCTTTGTCCCTCACTTTGGATGCGGTCAGGCAAAGATCGCTGAGGAATAAGGATGCTGAGAAGAGAAAACGTGAAGATGATAGTTCAAGGAGGTCGAACAAGAAGCACTGTGGGAACGGTGACAACAAGAAAGGATCTGAGTCAAGGAAGGATGGGCATCATTCTGGTGAGAAGCCCAAGTGCAAGATTTGCAAGAAACAACACTTTGGAACGTGCAGACTCGATTCGAACTCGCAAAGAACTTTTGCTTGCGGGATATGCAAGTCCAAGGATCACAAGACCTTGGATTGCAAACAGCTGAAAGACGCAACGTGCTACCGTTGCAATGAGAAAGGGCATATTAAAACCAACTGCCCTAAATACACCAAGAAGCCTGAAGAGGCCAAGAAGACTAATACTAGAGTCTTCAGAATGGACGCAAAGGAAGCGGTTCTAGACGACAAAGTTATTACAGGTACTTTCCTTGTAAATGATGTCTATGCAAGAGTACTATTTGATTCAGGCGCTGATAAGTCGTTTGTAGATCATAAGTTTTGCAAATTGCTGAATTTACCTGTCAAAACCTTAAGTGTAAACTATGAGGTGGAGTTAGCAGATGGCACCATAGAAACCGTCTCAACTGTGTTAGAGGGATGTGTTATGTCCATTAAGAACCACTCTTTTCCTCTATCCCTACTTCCCTTTAAATTGGCCGGTTTTGACATAGTTTTGGGTATGGACTGGTTATCTCATAACCAGGCCCAAATCGTATGCAACAGAAAGCAAGTGGTGATAAAGACTCCGTCTGGTGAATCACTTACCATTCGGGGAGATACCCAGTATGGACTGCCTGAGCAAGTGACTATGCTCAAGGCTTCCAAGTATTTAAAGAAGGGTTGTGTCATCTACATGGCACAAGTGATTATCGATGAGCCGAAGCCCAAGATAGAAGACAGCCCTGTCATTTCTGAATACCCATAAGTTTTTCCGGAAGAACTACCTGGTTTGCCACCAGATAGGCAAGTGGAATTCAGGATTGATATCATCCCCGGTGCAGCACCAGTTGCAAGAGCACCCTATAGATTGGCGCCAACGGAGATGAAGGAATTAAGAACACAACTTGATGAATTGCTAGCAAAAGGTTTCATAAAACCTAGTTCGCCTCCTTGGGGAGCACCTGTCCTGTTTGTCAAGAAGAAGGACGGATCGATGCGTCTGTGCATCGATTATCGTGAGCTTAATAAGGTCACGATCAAAAATAGATACCCATTACCAAGGATCGACGATTTGTTCGATCAATTGCAAGGAGCAGGTTATTTTTCGAAGATTGACTTGAGGTCAGGATACCATCAACTGAAGGTTAGAGATGAAAACGTGCACAAAACAACATTTAGGACTCGTTATGGTCATTACGAGTTCCTAGTGATGCCTTTTGGGCTCACTAATGCACCGGCCGCGTTCATGGATCTCATGAATCGCGTTTGCAAGCCGTACTTAGACAAAGTCATCATCGTTTTCATTGACGACATCCTTATCTATTCGAAGAACCAAGCTGACCACGAGAAACACTTTCGATGTATTCTCAAACTCATGCACCATGAGAAACTCTACGCCAAATTTTCCAAGTGTGAATTTTGGCTTCGAGAAGTCCAATTCCTTGGACATGTGGTGACTGAGCGTGGTATCCAAGTGGATCCCGCTAAGGTTGAAGCAGTTATGAACTGGCAAGAGCCAAAGACGCCTACAGAAATTCGTAGCTTCCTGGGATTGGCAGGATATTACAGGCGTTTCATTGAAAACTTTTCAAGGATTGCTGCACCCCTAACCTCCTTAACTAAGAATAAGGTTAAGTTTGTTTGGGGCCCTAAGCAGCAAGAGTCCTTTGATATCCTAAAGCAGAAGTTGAGCAGATGGAATAGAAGATTTTGTGGTTTACTGCGATGCATCGCACACTGGCATGGGGTGTGTGCTTATGCAGAAAGGCAAGGTTATTGCCTATGCATCACGACAGTTAAAGGTGCACGAAAAGAATTACACCACCCACGACTTGGAGTTGGGTTCCGTTGTATTCGCACTAAAACTGTGGAGGCATTATCTATATGGGATCAAGTGTGTGATCTATTCTGATCACAAGAGCCTCCAGCACCTATTTAATCAGAAAGATTTAAACATGAGGCAACGCCGTTGGATGGAAACTTTAAATGATTATGATTGTGAAATCAGATACCATCCCGGCAAGGCAAATGTAGTCGCCGATGCCTTGAGTCGAAAGGAGAGGGTGAAACCCATCCGAATCAATGCCAAGCGCATGGAGATAAAGAACCGTTTGACTGAAAGGTTGTTAGCTGCACAGAAGGAAGCTGTGTTGGAAGCTAACTATCCTAATGAAAAGCTAGGAGTAACTGAGGAGCAGTTATCTCTTGGCAAAGACAGAATTCTGAGATTAAATGGACGAATATGGGTTCCAATTTATGGAGGACTACGAGATGTTATCCTTCAGGAAGCCCATAGTTCTAAATATTCCGTTCATCCTGGAGCTGATAAGATGTACCAGGATCTTAGGGCAAACTATTGGTGGATAGGCTTGAAGAAGTCTGTAGCCACCTATGTAGCTAAATGCTAGACATGTGCGCAAGTCAAAGCCGAGCATCAGAAGCCGTCAGGCTTGCTACAACAGCCTGAACTTCCTACATGGAAGTGGGAAATGGTAACCATGGATTTTATCACCAAGTTACCTAAGACAAGGAAAGAAAATGATACAATATGGGTGATAGTTGATAGACTGACTAAGTCAGCACATTTCTTACCCATCAAGGAGACTTATAGCTCCAACATGTTAGCCCAGTTATACGTGGATAAGATTGTTGCCTTACATGGCATACCTGTGTCTATTATCTCTGACAGAGATACTAGATACACGTCACATTTTTGGAAAAGTTTCCAACAATCTTTGGGCACGCGTTTGAATTGCAGTATGGCTTACCATTCTCAGACAGACGGCCAGAGTGAGCGTACTATTCAAACGTTAGAAGATATGCTGCGTGCATGCGTGATTGATTTGGGTGGTAGTTGGGATAACCACCTACCTCTAATTGAGTTCTCCTACAACAATAGCTACCACACCAGCATAAAAGCTGTGCCTTTCGAGGCCTTATATGGGTCCCCCTTAAAGGGTCCCCCGTGATTACCACTCTAACCAGGTCAAAAGTCGGGTCAAACTTGTTAATAAAAAGTCAACAGGATACTTAAATTTCAATTTATGCATAATTAGCAATGTAGATCATATACAACCTATTTGATCATTGTTATAACTTGGTAATTAGTGTAAGAACATGTCTAAACATGTTCAACCCGACAATTTCCTGTTTAGACCCGGTTCGGAACCGAAAGTCACATAGTTTGACTTTCGCTTTGACTTTCTGTTCTGACCCATTTAGGCATGTTTTAGAAACGCCTCAGAGCTTTAATTGGACTAGGTTACATGCTAGTATAACCCTCTGTGATTATACACCTTGGTTCATTAGTTATCCAATTAATATGCATGTTTCCGTTAATTGCTCATATGTTGACCATTATGCCCTTATCACCTTAAAACGTGATTTTTGGAAATGTAAAAGAGTAGAAACTTTAATTACTAATATATAAACCTGCACCAAAAATTTGAGATCAATTGATGGTGTAGATTGAGAGTTATGCTCATTAGCGCAAAATGAAAGCTTTATGTAATTAAATGGCGTAATTAGCGTATAGCCTAGTTAAGCCTACTTTTTGATATCAAACTTAATACCCACTGATGTGATATATTATTTTTGGGATTTTTGAAGATTTTTAATTAATTTTAGGCTGAGCATAACTAATAGTCGTAGGCTTAATCCGGTAATTGTCGGTTTTGCCCTTACGGGCCATAAAATGAGTTTTACATATCTAAACGACTCCAAACCTTTTGCTACTGATTAGAAATGATAAAAAAATTATTTTAAGCCTTCTGGAATAATAAAAATATCAGCTTTATGTATCGAACCCGTAAATGGCTTCTAATCGCCTTATTAAGCGTTTTTAGCGCATAGTATGTACTAAGACTATTTTTAAACATACAAGGGTGATACCTACTGATATTTAAGGTAAATTATAATATTTTAACAGTAAGCAAAAGTGGTTAAACTCAGACTTCAGTTTTGAGCTTTTCGGCTTATGTGAAATTACCAAAATGCCCCTACGGTGCATAGTTTGGTTATAATTGATAAATTTCACATATATACTTTACCCTACTGATATAACTTAGCAAATTGATTATCTTTGCTGATTACATCAGACCTGTAACTCAGGATATTACTTAAACTCTTTTTTCACCTTATAAATGACCAAACTACCCCTCCGGGGCATAGTTTGTGTTTAAATTTATTTCGGGCATAATAAATGATATCTTACTGATTTCACAACATATTTGGAGCATATTAACTTAGGAAACCTGTAAATGGCTCTCATTATTACCCGTTACGCTTATTACGTGTTCGGTTCGGTTTATGTAACTAGTTTGCATAAATTAGCCGAAACGGGTCAAACCTTGTCAGTTTTATCTTAAAATCCAGAATGTGTATGAAATACCCATATTAAACAAGTCTCTGAACTTGTCGGGTCTAAATCACATTCTATCCGGTCTTCGCTTAATCGTGCGTACGAACCGTGTCTTTGAAACTAACCGGTCTAAGCTTAAGCTTAACTAAAGACCCGTTAGGATTCTAATAGGTTATTATAAACCTTCGTTCCAGATTAGGAGGACCAGTAAAAGCTACTTGCAATTTGCTTATTGTGAATTATACTTTGCTCAGGTAAATACTTTTAACTTATTTTCCCTATACGGGCTTGGGTTACGGTATATAGAATACCGCTTGGTCGGGTGTCAAATCTTCCATCGTTGGGTGGTTAATTGAATAATTTGATCGGCCTGTTTAAACAGTTTTGTTTACTTAAAAGCCTTTAGGGGTTAATGACCATGTCCCGGATATCCTAGGCATCATTTTACGAAATGGCCACGACTTAAGCGCGGGGTGTAGGCGTACACCCGTCAGTGCACAAAAGAATAATGTGGTGTGTCTATTGATCTTTAACCCAGTACGTCCGGGCTACTGAACGCATAAGGAACATGTAATTCGTTCACAAGATTATATATTTAAATAATTCTCCCAAGTTATAAAATGTTTATGCCACGTGCATCCAAACCAATTTTAAATCATTTTCCAAAATGAGTCAGTTGATTGTATTTACCAGTGTAAACTGACGTATTTTCCCAAAAAGATTAAATGCAGGTACTAAACGTAATTGGCTGGATTGTCTCCTTAGCATCGATAGAAGTCTCGTAAGCTTAAGATGCCTAAAGTCTGTTGAACTATTGTTTCCATTTTATTTTCGATCCGTCTATGGATAAACAATCGACTGTTGTGATACACGATATTACAATATTATATTCGGTTGTATTATATCTTTTAAATTTGCTTCCGCTGTGCATATTAAATATTGTGTTGTTTGACTATTATGTTGCCAACCATGTCACGATACTCCCCACCGGGCCCACCGGTGACACGTGGAAATCGGGGTGTGACAGCAAGCCTTTCCTTCATTGCAGGTGTTGTAATAAGGTGTGAGACAGTGATAGCTGCAAAATGGAAACAAAAGGATATTAGTGATCCTCAGCAAAAACAAGGTTATCCTGTGATCCTTCTCAGGATCCTCTATCCTACCATGAGTGGTCCATTTTCTAGGCAGATCCTTTCCATCAGGGATAGAATCCCCTCTGACAAAAAACAATCGTCGTTTCCAGTTGGTGTCATTCTTAGTGGCTTTGAAGATTGAAGATGGGGTGTTCTTCACCAGGTTTATGTTTGAATAGATACCGATGAGATCCGTGGCTAACAAGGTTATACATCTCTGCTAACTCCGACATTCCCAGATCAATACCTTCATGCACAATGATCCTTTCAAGGGTATACAAGACCCTCCATATCATTGGCATCGCTTGGATGTAGGAGATGCCGGTGAGAGAGAAGAAGGATTGGGTGAAATCAGGAAAAGGATACGAGTATCCTATCGTAAATGGGGTGACAAGAAAAGCTACCCAGGTTTCGGAGACAAAGTCGCTCAAGACGGTGGGATCAAAAGTTTTAAAAACGGTGTTCGCCGGAAAACAATGGCGAATCCTATCTATCTGTGGATCAGTAAAGCAACATCGTTCCTTTGCAGAGTCGTCGATGATCTTTTGGCTCTTCAAGGGACTGCCCTTCTTGTGATCCTTAGATGGTGAGGATCTTAGCATCATCTTGGTCATGATGGTGGTGAAGAAGAAGAAACAGAGCGAGAAGATGAAGAGAGAAAGGAAAGAGGAGTACATGATCAGATCTTCGAATGAGGATTTAAAGGATGAAATGCACGAATTTAAATGCTCCCTAACCCTTATCTCTAACTTCAATTTATAATGATGATCTTGCAGGATAGTCACTTCAGTGACGTCAGGATGGCAACGGCTAGTCAGAATTTAACGGCTATATATCCGTTGGTTTGATACGGATAAGAACGAGAAAATATAACTCGTTTATTTACAAATTACTCATATTTTGGGGGCAATTGTTAGGGGAGGATTTTCCAATGATCAGTGATCCTCAATTACTGTTGGGCTTAGGGATCCTCAATTCTGTCTGAATTAGTGATCCCCAGAGAGTATTATAGGATCAGGATCCAGGACCATCATAAGGATCCTTATACTAACGATTGTCTGCTTTGAATATGATGTTGTTTTGCAGGAGTACGAGCTTGGACTTGGTCTTGGCGATATTCGTGGAGCATATTCCCTTTTTATTATGCACGTGCTTGACCAATATGGACGTTATGGAGTTCGTGGGTGTAACAACCTTGATTTTCAAACATGTACTTGTTTGATACACATATCAGATCTTGAGATGCAATTTGTTTGATACATGTTTAGTTTTACTGTTGCTACATGTTTTGCCGACCCAAACGCATGAATAATTTCAATTTGTTCTAGTTTCATACTTATAAACAAGACAATATTAATTACAAGGGCCTAACATGTCATTTTGTGGAAGTATAAGTTAAAGGACTCCTTTTGTCATTCCCTGAAACTTGTTTAAAATGTTTGATATTTAATCCGTATTTTAAAACCGGCACTATTTTGCAAAACATAAGTCCGGGGACTTAATTTTCATTTTTGAAACTTAAATGTTCGGGTTAAAAACGTAAAAATTGTAAAACATAAAGTTTAAGGTCCTTTATGACATTTTTGAAACTCGTTTTATAAATAAAATATAAACTTTTAAAAGTCTAGGGTCTAAAATGTCATTTTGGAAACTTATGTTTATATAAAATAAATATACACATTTTTTAATTTAAAAGTCCAAGGGCCATTAGGTCATTCTATCAAACTAGTAGTTCAGGGACTGGTTTGGACATTTTAAAACTGTTTTCGGTTAAATTACCCTAACCGGGTTAAATAATATAAAAGGAATTCTTGTTTAAAGACTAACCTAGTTAGTCTTTTCAGTTGACAAGTCCAGGGACTGTTCCTGTCATTTCTAAAACTAATTTAACCCGAAAATCTAGCCAGGTTAAGTTTTAAATAAGGTTTCTATTATAAAACATAACCGGGTTAGTTAATCAGTCAACTATTTCAAGGACCCAAGGTGACTTAACCGAAACAACAGGGACCAAATTGCAAACTCGTTTGTAAACCGGTAATATACCGCCTGATTGCCGGATTCAACTCCAAATCGCAACCAGACAAGAATCATTGTTCCAATACCCATGCTGCTTGATCCCACTCGACATATGAACCCGTCCAACACTTCAATTCCACCGAACCATGCATTTATGTTTCCGAAATCAAAATATTTTTTATAAAATGTTAGTGGGAATCGGAATTTGTATTACCTGCTTGTTTGCGAATCAGTTGGAACGTTTTATACATTCCCTGAACCCCCACGAACCTTACAACACTTTCAAAACACTCAAACATATCGAAGACCACCTCTGTTCTTGATCGCCGGAGTTGCAGACAAACCGGTCGCCGGACTTGAATCGACCCGCCAATCCCGACGTTACCAGAGCTGTCATAATTCACCGTTCGGTATAATAACAATCACTCTTTGATCCTATAAATTTAATTGAATTATAAACACTGTTTGATAGGGTAATTTATCGGGTTGACTTTCTGTTGACTGAAATTGGGGAAGAAGATGATGATTTCATCTCTTTTTATTTTTATTTTAAATACAGATTTTTCATTAATTCATAACAATTCGATAATTATTTGTTAAAAACCAAAATTTTTATCATAAGTTATTTGATTACTGAAGCATTTAACAAAAATATAAAAGTCTACAAAACTTTTATAAAACTATTTTATTTTAATTAAAAACATTTTTTTTAACTTTAAAAACTTGTATTAATTCGGATTTTTGGAATTAATTATTGAAATTTTTATGTTAAACAGTATACCTGGTAAAAATAATTTTTATCATGATATTTGATACTGTTTTGATATTTTTATAATTAAAACAGTTAATTTACATGTTTTATTAAGTTGAATTTAATTAATTAAATTATTCTAAGGTTGTATTTTATATCCAAAATTATTTTTATAATATTATACATGTTTTATTGAGGTTATTAAAAACCAGAAATCTTATGTTATATTTTGCATGTCATTTTTTTTATAATAAACTTATTAAATTAGTTTATTTGTAATAATCCTTTTTAATTCCAGATTATATTTCTAAAAATTATTCAAGGCCATAATATTTATTTTAAATCTGTATTATTGCATGTCAATATTTAAAAATATTGTTTTTAATTTTTCTGTTTTAAATAATTATTTAGGTAATTATTTACACAATTATCCAGTTATTTCATTTTTTAACAAATAATTAAACTGTTTATATATTTATTTTCTGCCATGATAATTATTTTAATCTGATTTATGCTTGTTATATAATTAAAATGTCATTTTTAATTATTCTGCCCTAAATTAATTATTAGATAATTAAATTGTATAATTATCATATTTTTCTGAAAATACATATGTTTTGATAAAACAAAAAATAATTTATACATCCTATAATTAAACTTGGACTTTTGGATTATATTTTTTTAAATTCTTAAATTATACAAACTGTTTACATAATTTTTATAAGTTAACATATATATATTTATATATATATATATAGACTTAATAGTATAATTATATATATATCTATATATATTAGTTGTTTAAATATACAAATAATAATGTTTTACTTATTATTTGTATAACCTAGTATTTTATGTAAATACTTCTCAAATTTATCAAGTTACCAAGTGTTCCCCAAACAGATTGTCAAACCGTACAACACAAAACCTTGTCACCCGTTTATACAAAATCACAGTGTTGCCCTTGTTAATGCTATGTTCCATATGTGTTTGTTTCATGCATGTTTATAAAGTAGCGTGGAAAGACTTGTTCCTGCCAACTCTTATCTATATACTTGTTTGGGATTTATTTCGCAAACAAGGTGAGTTCATAGTCCCCATTTTCTGTTTTACAATATTTTTGGGGTGAAATATATGTAATAATGTGATACAAACTCATTTGCATTTTTTGGCTATCTTGATTGTGTTCTTGCAATTGTTTGTTTACCTGATGCTTAACCTACATTCATTAACTCCGTACAAGCCGAACGGTACATTATAGCGCTATAGGGGTGACGGCCCCATCCGACTTCAGGGTCTATTGTTGTTGTTGTTGTTGTTCATGTTATTCATTGCGGAAGTCTGGGTGATCAATGCCGTGTTCAGTCTACAAAGGTTTGAATGTTAACCAAGCGGGACTTGTTTCATTCAATTGTTTTAAACATATCAAATGCCACAAAGTTAACTTTTATTTCATATCACATTATTGTTTTTTACCAAATCAAATAAAACACTATGAATTCACTCAACCTTTTGTTGACCCAAACTGTTTTTAACATATGTTTCAGGTGAAAATGTTTGAAGTTAGCTTATGCAAGGATCACTTAGGATTGCTCAAGACAAGTTCCTTAGCTTAAAATAAAAACAAAGACTTTTGTGAACAATGTGTTGTATTTGTTTTGTACTAGTTTGGATGTGAATGCAATCCTATCAACCAACTTAATTATATTTCAACTTTAAATAAATCACCATGTGCTCATATGCATTCTACTAAGTTTCGTGATGCCCTCGACATTTCCGCCTCCGGTCAGGGTGTCACAGGTTGGTATCAGAACTCATGGTTATAGGGAATTAGGTTATTAGTAAAATCTTGACCTAGACTATAACCTTCCTAGTACCCTAACACAAGTTACCTTGTGTTTAGATCTTAAAACAATACTATCACCTATCCTTAGGTGATTATTTTCAAAACCACTTCTGATTTTTAAATTCTCATCATAGTCTTGGGCTCTAATAACGAACTCGTGCAATCTGGAAGGGTGGATGCCTGTATTCTGAGTTTTCTGTCTAGGCAAGCACTTCGTATAAATCTCATCAGACGCGAGACCAGTTGTGCTTACCTGGGAATTCTCGGGATGAGTGTCCACTTATAGGCTAAAGCATGACTTCATTAAGTTATAAGGATCCAACTACTTTGATTAGTTACTGATATTGTTTATTAGTATAATAAACGATGTCCATCCTGTTGTGTGTTTTCTCTTGCCTTCATTGATCTTATGAAACTTTTCCACCAAAAACATTTCATTCCGACTCCTATGATCTTATGTTTTCCCCTACTGCTTGTAGACATGTAGCTAGTCCAATGACTCTCTTGCCCATGATTTTCCTAGCCATTAAAACACAATCACACTACATCATTTTACTAAAGATATTCACTATCAAGCAGAAACCTAACCAACTTTTATCGCATAACTACAAGGTTTTATAAATAATATAAATCGTTTTACCAAAACTCCTTTCAAATTTAAATTTTTTTCGGATCATACCTGTTTAAATTCAAAATTTCAAACCGGCCACGATAAACTATTTTTAAAACGTATAAACAATGAAAACTTCAAAATTTTGAAACATTTATGAAACACGCTACCACCCGAATGACCACCTATAAGTTTTCTTTATATAAGCTATATGGAGACAACCTATCCTTTTTATAGTTTTATTTCGTTAAATCTTTTAAAACTTTTCGCCTAAACTTGACAGCAATCACCGTCTCCTTTTTCAAAACTTAACATCACCAATTTTCTTTCCGGCTTCTGATCTTTCTTTTGGAAGATGCCTCTACGACGAGACACACGTTTGCCTACCTGGGAACTACCGATGAGAGTACAGTATGCCTATAGGCTCAAGGCATGTTACCCTAATTCAAAAAGATTTTTTTTCTTTTCTCCGTTTCAGAACAATCCAAGTCCTAATCGACCTACGTTGTGCTATTATCAATTTATTACGATACGATTCTCTCTTTTTCAAACTTCAAAATTTTCTCGAGACCATACCTGTCAGATTCAAATTTTCAAACTAGCTGCAGAACGTAGCATGGAAGCTCTAACCGATCACATGGTGTAATCCGGAATCTCCTTATCTATATAAGAAACTCACTACTTGAGCTAATCTACACAAGAACTACAATTTCTGATATAATTCAATACCCCATACCCAAACTTTTCTTAGTTCAACAAAACCCCATATCCCAATGGCAAATCTCCCAGCAGCATATGCTGAATCTTCAAATGCAGCAAAAATTCATCCCTTCCTTCAGTTTGCTAATTTACGCAACCAAGAGAGGTATCAAAAACTCAAGCAGTATGAAGTTCTTACTATTAGCGGTATTGATTGGCAACGAATAGGAATGATTGATTCCAGTGGTTTACTGGCAAGATTACTACTACCTAATACGCCTTGGCGCCGTTTCTTCGACATCCTAGAACCATCATACGATGAACTGGTGTATGAGTTCTTGTCCACTTTCTATTACAAAAATAATGAAAATCTTACCAATAAATCCATTCATTTTCAACTTTGTGGGCAAACCCATATTATGTCATTAACCGAATTCGCAGTTCATCTGGGCATATATACAGATGAAGAAGTTAAACAACCCATTTTTACGGAGGCATCAACCACTTATTCCTCCGCGGATTTGGTAGACTTTTGGCAATTCCATTCATTAAAAGAATGGTGTAGCCACAATAATGCTGCGAACTTCATAGACCCTTGTTATCAATATATGCACCGTGTTATAGCCAACACTATCACGGGGCGCAAGCATCATCAAAGGGTTAAAACAACTGAACTTTTCTATCTGTATAGCATTTTTAAGCAAGTTCCTTGTAATATTGCCCACGAGCTTGCTGTATATTTTTCTAATCAACAATCACATCCTCTGAAAAGTCTCATGGGAGGGACTTACATTACAAAAATAGCACAATCATTAGGTGTCTTAAGCGATCAGATTATCCAGGGATTATCTCCACCGAAGACACCTGGGATTGTAAATCCTTACACCATGAGGCTAACCCATGTTCATATTGGTACTCTAACATAATCATCACAGTCGGAGGGAGCTCCAGTTATCTTAGAGAATACCTTCCCACAAGATTTACAACAATCATTTTTGCAGTTTCCTCAACCATCTTTTTATCGGTTTGATATGCAACCACCGCTGCCATACATACAAGAACCTATTACACCTAACTTATCCCAACCTTTAACACCGAACGTCTTACCAAGCTTCCCACCATTATTTTTCGAGGAGAATTCAACAATGCAGGGAACCTGGTTTGATGAAAACATGATGACACAAGAACAGTTAGCATCAGAACCCTTTTTGCAAGCACCATTACTGTCACATTCTTTCCAGTCACTGTTGGACGAAGTAGAACAACTGCCAACAACTAATATAGCAGGCCCAAGTACGGTGCCTCAAATGGATCTACATCCAGATCAAATGGTAGTTGAAATAGCTAGGTTAAGCAATCAGGTCCAAGATTTGTCACGGCAAGTACAATGGCTGACAGAAAGGAATTAATGGTTGGAAAGCATGCTAGCTGCTCGTATGCAAATGGATCCACTACCTCCACTACCTGATAGTTTTGAGCCTGAAATTGATCCATTACATGCCTTATTTCAAATGTAATTTGTCTACAGCATACTAGACCATCAAACAAACAATGCTATCTATGTTTTGATTCAATTAAGGTTGTGTTATATTGATGCCTATTTGATTTAAACAATGCTTCAATCTTATTTTTTTTCCTCACTTAACTAGAAGTGCTATGTGGACCATGCAACGAAACGCGTAATTTTGGGTGCACACTTAATTACGAGGTTCGACGCATGAGAATCATAGTAAGCCTTGTTAAGTAAGGTGGCAGATAAAAACGTTATGTGGTTATGTGAATTATCCATTACTTGCTTATTTGTACACACATTTGTTTGCATAATATTTACATTACAAATCCAACGTAGTATAGTGCCATGCAAAACAATTTCTATATAATGATCCTCGTAAATTCCTCGGAATTTGCAAGCACAAAACAATGACTTAATTATCATTGCAATTACATCCTACGGTCTCTTTCGAATAAATTTCGGGACGAAATTTTCTAAAGTAGGGGAGACTGTAACAACCTTGATTTTCAAACATGTACTTGTTTGATACACATATCACATCTTGAGATGCAATTTGTTTGATACATGTTTAGTTTTACTGTTGCTACATGTTTTGCCGACCCAAACGCGTGAATAATTTCAATTTGTTCTAGTTTCATACTTATAAACAAGACAATATTAATTACAAGGGCCTAACATGTCATTTTGTGGAAGTATAAGTTAAAGGACTCCTTTTGTCATTCCCTGAAACTTGTTTAAAATGTTTGATATTTAATCCGTATTTTAAAATCGGCACTATTTTGCAAAACATAAGTCCGGGGACTTAATTTTCATTTTTGAAACTTAAATGTTCGGGTTAAAAACGTAAAAATTGTAAAACATAAAGTTTAGGATCCTTTATGACATTTTTGAAACTCGTTTTATAAATAAAATATAAACTTTTAAAAGTCTAGGGTCTAAAATGTCATTTTGGAAACTTATGTTTATATAAAAAAAAATATACACATTTTTGAATTTAAAAGTCCAAGGGCCATTAGGTCATTCTATCAAACTAGTAGTTCAGGGACTGGTTTGGACATTTTAAAACTGTTTTCGGTTAAATTACCCTAACCGGGTTAAATAATATAAAAGGAATTCTTGTTTAAAGACTAACCTAGTTAGTCTTTTCAGTTAACAAGTCCAGGGACTCTTCCTGTCATTTCTAAAACTAATTTAACCCAAAAATCTAGCCAGGTTAAGTTTTATATAAGGTTTCTATTATAAAACATAATCGGGTTAGTTAATCAGTCAACTATTTCAAGGACCAAAGGTGACTTAACCGAAACAACAGGGACCGAATTGCAAACTCGTTTTTAAACTGGTAATATACCGCCTGATTGCCGGATTCAACTCCAAATCGCAACCAGACAAGAATCATTGTTCCAATACCCATGCTGCTTGATCCCACTCGACATATGAACCCGTCCAACACTTCAATTCCACCGAACCATGCATTTATGTTTCCGAAATCAAAATATTTTTTATAAAATGTTAGTGGGAATCGGAATCTGTATTACCTGCTTTTTTGCAAATCAATTGGAACGTTTTATACATTCCCTGAACCCCCACGAACAACACTTTCAAAACACTCAAACATATCGAAGACCATCTCTGTTCTTGATCGCCGGAGTTGCAGACAAACCGGTCGCCGGACTTGAATCGACCCGCCAATCCCGACGTTACCGGAGCTGTCTTAATTCACCGTTCGGTATAATAACAATCACTCTTTGATCCTGTAAATTTAATTGAATTATAAACACTGTTTGATAGGGTAATTTACCAGGTTGACTTTCTGTTGACTGAAATTGGGGAAGAAGATGATGATTTCATCTCTTTTTATTTTTATTTTAAATACATATTTTTCATTAATTCATAACAATTTGATAATTATTTGTTAAAAACCAAAATTTTTATCATAAGTTATTTGAGTACTGAAGCATTTAACAAAAATATAAAAGTCTGCAAAACTTTTATAAAACTATTTTATTTTAATTAAAAACAGTTTTTTTTTTAAATTTAAAAACTTGTATTAATTCGGATTTTTGGAATTAATTATTGAAATTTTTATGTTAAACAATATACCTGGTAAAAATATTTTTTATCATGATATTTGATACTGTTTTGATATTTTTATAATTAAAACAATTAATTTACATGTTTTATTAAGTTGAATTTAATTAATTAAATTATTCTAAGGTTGTATTTTATATCCGAAATTATTTTTATAATATTATACATGTTTTATTGAGGTTATTAAAAACCAGAAATCTTATGTTATATTTTGCATGTCATTTTTTTTATAATAAACTTATTAAATCAGTTTATTTGTAATAATCCTTTTTTAATTCCAGATTATATTTATAAAAATTATTCAAGGCCATAATATTTATTTTAAATCTGTATTATTGCATGTCAATATTTAAAAATATTGTTTCTAATGTTTCTGTTTTAAATAATTATTTAGGTAATTATTTACACAATTATCCAGTTATTTCATTTTTTAAC
Organism: Helianthus tuberosus; assembly: GCA_030545235.1. Lineage (NCBI taxonomy): Eukaryota > Viridiplantae > Streptophyta > Magnoliopsida > Asterales > Asteraceae > Helianthus > Helianthus tuberosus. Next base: position 158,552,718 of record CM060451.1, on the reverse strand, counting down.
AAATAATTAAACTGTTTATATATTTATTTTCTGCCATGATAATTATTTTAATCTGATTTATGCTTGTTATATAATTAAAATGTCATTTTTAATTATTCTGTCCTAAATTAATTATTAGATAATTAAATTGTATAATTATCATATTTTTCTGAAAATACATATGTTTTGATAATACATAAAATAATTTATACATCCTATAATTAAACTTGGACTTTTGGATTATATTTTTTTAAATTCTTAAATTATACAAACTGTTTACATAATTTTTATAAGTTAACATATATATATATTTATTTATATAGACTTAATAGTATAATTATATATATCTATATATATTAGTTGTTTAAATATACAAATAATAATGTTTTACTTATTATTTGTATAACCTAGTATTTTATATAAATACTTCTCAAATTTATCAAGTTACCAAGTGTTCCCCAAACAGATTGTCAAACCGTACAACACAAAACCTTGTCACCCGTTTATACAAAATCACAGTGTTGCCCTTGTTAATGCTATGTTCCATATGTGTTTGTTTCATGCATGTTTATAAAGTAGCGTGGAAAGACTTGTTCCTGCCAACTCTTATCTATATACTTGTTTGGGATTTATTTCGCAAACAAGGTGAGTTCATAGTCCCCATTTTCTGTTTTACAATATTTTTAGGGTGAAACATATGTAATAATGTGATACAAACTCATTTGCATTTTTTGGCTATCTTGATTGTGTTCTTGCAATTGTTTGTTTACTTGATGCTTAACCTACATTCATTAACTCCGTACAAGCCGAACGGTACATTATAGCGCTATAGGGGTGACGGCCCCATCCGACTTCAGGGTCTATTGTTGTTGTTGTTCATGTTATTCATTGTGGAAGTCTGGGTGATCAATGTCGTGTTCAGTCTACAAAGGTTTGAATGTTAACCAAGCGGGACTTGTTTCATTCAATTATTTTAAACATATCAAATGCCACAAAGTTAACTTTTATTTCATATCACATTATTGTTTTTTACCAAATCAAATAAAACACTATGAATTCACTCAACCTTTTGTTGACCCAAACTGTTTTTAACATATGTTTCAGGTGAAAATGTTTGAAGTTAGCTTATGCAAGGATCACATAGGATTGCTCAAGACAAGTGCCTTAGCTTAAAATAAAAACAAAGACTTTTGTGAACAATGTGTTGTATTTGTTTTGTACTAGTTTGGATGTGAATGCAATCCTATCAACCAACTTAATTATATTTCAACTTTAAATAAATCACCATGTGCTCATATGCATTCTACTAAGTTTCGTGATGCCCTCGACATTTCCGCCTCCGGTCAGGGTGTCACAGTGGGAGACTTGCATGAAATGCGGATAATTAGTTAGCTTAGATATTTCCGTTTTTAAAAGGGGATAAAGAGCTAAATTAGAACACTTGGCTATTTTTAGCTTAACACACACACTCGCAACTGCTCTCTCCAGCTCTCGACAATTCACTTGGCGATTACACACTTTTTTGCACATTACACTCTAGTGATCCTTGTAACTAGCTCGCTATCATCCAAAGTTGTAATAACTTGCTTGTTTAATCTGAGTTGGTGATCGGTAGTTTCCATCACCTGAGGTTTTTTATGCCGAAGATCAACTCTTGATCAAGGGATTTTTCCTCGTATAAATTTTTGTGTCACTTGTTCATTATATTTCTGAGTGATCCTTAGCATTGTTCATTGATTCAAACATCACACCTCACAACAGAAAGTTTGGTTGCATTATCTTAGCTTGATTTTTAACCAAAACAATACCCATCCCATAGACTGACAAAATCGAGGTTGACAATCTGACAAGTAAATAATGCACCTTTAAAATACTTTAACACTTGCCTAACTACGATTAACATGCTTATGATACTACACACATGCCAACACGCCCCTCACAATCAACTCTCCTCTCGGTTGTATCTAGACTAGCTTGTAATATGCTAGTTGATGAGGTATGGTATTGGACCCGACCCGAGCGGTCGGACATTCCTGCTATTTATCACTTTTATAGTAATTATTTATTATTATTGTGTACTAACCCACGAAGCCCAACGTGTTGTAGTTTATACTACACTAGGATGTGGGCTTGTAGAGACAACCCCAAACTGTGCCTGGCCCATTGAGGTTAGGGTTTCCCATATCTCCTATATAAGGAGGTCTCCACCTCCTTATTAGGGCAGGATGATATGGGGCAAACACTTTTGTAGCTGGAAATAGGGGATTCTTCCCCTACCGGCCGTCTCTACATCCCTGTTTTTCTCTCTTCTTCTTATTTGCTGGTCTAGGACGAGGTGGAGAAGAGGAGATGTGGCCATGTCTGTATTCATCACCGTAGAAGTACTGACCCGCTCGGGTTCACTCTTTTACATTGGCGCCATCCGTGGGACCGGCAACAACCATATCTCGTTTCCAAATCCGCACATTTCCTCTCTACACGCCTGCACGATCGATACTTAACGGCGAGGTTTTTCTCAAAACAGATTCTTGAATCTTGATTCATGTCATTTATGGTACACGTATCCCCAGAAGCTTCTTTCATCTTTATTCATACTTAAAAACCACTGGTTAATAAAAAGTACTTTATATTGTTTACTAATAAAGTGGCGGTGAGACATATGCAAATAATCTCATGAGATGTAAAAGTACAAACCATGTTACACAAGGTGCTTACAATATATGCATATGTTATATGATGCGGTGTGGTGTGTCACCATCGTGACCAGACTCCGCTAGATTGTCGCGCACTATCTTTCTCACGCCACTTACCCTTGCACGGCCGGGACATGGCCTTCGTGCCACCTTCATCCACACCGCCCGTGTCCACGGACACTCTTGCTTACACGCCTCCACTATAACCGCTTTCGCACAACCTTCCTTCACGTCGACATTCACATTAGCCCGCCTCCACGCATCCGTACTTCCTTCACAACCATCCGCATCCAGCACCGGCGTTCACACCAACCCGCCTTTGTACGACCCTTATCCACATAATCCGTTTCACGGGGCTAGCTCAAACCCACATACGATGACATATATTCTATCGTAACGCGAGAAGCAACACAAATCAAGCCATGTTACACAACAGCTCTGCAATTCAAACAAGGAACCATGTTAGTTAATTAGGGCTGGAAGATGCCTTGCTTTGTAGTACACCTCTCATACGCCTAGATAGGAGAGGAGTCGGTTCCTTACTCAGATACAACAACCGAAGTTTTCACGGGGCTATATTTTTACATCTGGTACATGCACCAGCCATTTAATGTTACATGATTGCAACCGACCAGGTCATATCCTCAACTTGTTAATTCGATTATTATCTTATGTACACGTGCATTTATTTGTGCTTAATCACATATCATACATCATGTATTTAATCTCTGAACAATCACGCCGCTCACCAACTCTAGCTCTAGCTTGCAGTTAATTGGCTTAGCCTCATTCTTGGTATCACTAAGATTGTGAAACCAGTTATTAGGAGGGATGTTGACATGCTTGAACCAATTGGTAGTGTACCTATCAAAACGGTTCAAACACAACAGTTCAATCGGTAGTCATTAACATTCATGTTAATTACCTATTAATCTCACTACTATTCACATTTTTTGTTACTTCATAAAGTTTTATGGTAATCTTTTGATCGATTTTATTCTGATTGCATATAACTCCGGGCGGAAACAAATGCGAACACGCCTTATGAGTTTGTCGGAGCTGGACTTCACTCCAGATAAAACTTTTCGTTCCAAACACATAATCACATATGGCTGGAGCATGACAATTTATTACAGTTCAGACCCTCAAGACACTTCAAGCATTTTCATTTATAATGATACATCTTTAAAGAAAGACAAAATACCTCACGTCTTGTACTTGTAGGAAACTAATTTTTCCACCTTCGGCAGACACCTTTCTTGGTCGCGCCACCTTCGGCGGACACCTTTATTCATCGCGCCACCCCGGCGGACACCTTTCTCGGTCGCGCCACCTCCGGCGGACACCTTTCTCGGTCGCGCCACCTCCGGCGGACACCTTTCTCGGTCGCGCCACCTCCGGCGGACACCTTTCTCGGTCGCGCCACCTCCGGCGGACACCTTTCTCGGTCGCGCCACCTCCGGCGGACACCTTTCTCGGTCGCGCCACCTCCGGCGGACACCTTTCTCGGTCGCGCCACCTTCGGCGGGCACCTTTATTCATCGCGCCACCCCGACTGACACCTTTCTTGGTCGCGCACCTCCGGCGAACACCTTTCTTGGTCGCGCTACCTTCGACGGACACCTTTATTCGTCGCGCCATTTCGGCAGACACCTTTATGTGTCGCACCATCTCTGGTGGATGAAACTTGCTAAGGGACAATAATACCACATGTTACCCCTGTATATACTCTTTTTATTTTCAAAACAATGCTGTACCTGGATAAATGCATAGTGAATCATTTACCGATGTTCAAAGAAGATGCCAACATGAAGATTACGGGATCTTGTACAAGACAGGGAAATAGAAGATTATTTCGAGGTCTACATATGAAAAGGCATGCAAAGCTCGCATACAAAAGATGAATGACATATATCATGCCCAACGCCTCAATCTATATATATAACCTAAAAAGACAAACAGGTCAGGTCATCACTGGTGGAGTACGTCGTTTAAAGACAACTGACCATCCATAATGTCACCTCCTTCACATCGTCGGCATTTACGCAACACCTTTGTTGGGTTACACTTACTCGCCGCGGTCTCTTGGACACACAACCTACTTTACGGGAAGCCCTGCGTTGCGACATTACCTATCGTCCAACCTTCAAAACAGTCACATACTTGAGATGACTTGATGTTGCATTTTATAAGCCATATTAGTCTTCAAAAAGGATTTATCAAGTTTATTTAAGTTCAATGCTGCTAACATTATTTACCAGCAATGAACTGGGGGGCTAGCAGGGTACAGCGCTGCTACAACTCAAAGTTCAACAAATACCAAAACGAGGATGGGCGATTCAAATCATGTAGAAGTTCAACTCTGTATACATCTAGACGACCCTAAGCGTTTGTGGGGTTTGCTATAGATTGAATCACTCACCAGGTACGCGACATATCACTATTTTCTTATCAGCAAGTAAAGCAAACGATGCCACGGAATCTGGATGGCATATTTGGGTACATAGTAAAAATAATGTGCTCGGATATGTAAACCCACACGCCATAAGTGACAGGGATTACATTACACAGCCATAGGAAAAATAGGTGATAACTCAAATAAAGTTTTTATTCACGCCAACCGCGTAAAACACTTTATTGTTTTTGGCAAGTGTCTCAAACGCCCTAGCACTACAGAGAGGCTTACTTGTCGAAATTTAGATAAACATTCTCCACACCAATATGCGACATGGATAACAGAAAACCTTCGCGCCATAGTCGGCGAGGTAATCTAAACAGACACGCCACTAAAAAGAGCATACGTAAATCATTTTCTTCAAAATGATCGAAACTACATAAATATTATCGTTGCAGTATAATACCGCCATGGGCAAGATATGTTAAAAAACAACCAAGCTCGATCATTTCGACTTGTACATAAAATAGTCCTTGTCTAAGTAGGACGTGTTTTGGCAAACCTCATGTATACATACAAATAATGCAATTTTCTACCTAGTTATTTCAATACTACTAATGTTTATTTAAGCAACAATAGACCGGGAGACTAGCATAGCAGGCTAATCACTCACGCCCCAGCTACAATTAAGTCTTGAAAACTGACACTTAGTTAAACCGAGTGGCACATCGGTAGGAATTGACATCCTCAAGGTAGACAGTCTTCTTGATAATGTTCTCGCCATCTCCAACATGATACATCAAGCACATGATTCTCCTGCTAACATTATCTAGCAACACTGAAATAAGGGACGGGGATAGTGCAATACTACAAACACTACAGAGCGTAGTCACCAAGACCAAAGGCCTTGGTTCAGACATTCGATTTACACACTTGAAAACCCTTCTTCAACAACGAGATTTCGGTTGGACAGCTTCTTGTCAAACCTTCCTACTTGTAAGGTGGTTCTTGTCGTCTCTTACGCCTTCACCAAGCTATACTTTGGTAAGGATAGACCTAAGCTGAAGTTCATTACATTGAGCTACACATCTAGGAACGCAATTCCAGGTACAATTCTCTTTTATTGCTTTATTTAGTTGCGCGACACGCTTTTATTTGTTTGGACGCGCTTGGCATCTCATTGCACGCCCTTGGTCCACTTGACTATATATATCTATATAATGGTCCGTATATAACCTGGCATGGCGATACTACCTAAAAAATACAAAATCCTAAACACATGAATGGAGGATTGCATTGCCCACACATGCATTGGGTCACGCTCGATTGGCCATCTGACATGTCATATGCGCCTATATCATTACTTTTGATACTTAGGTCCTAACATGCTTAGCATCGTTGAACTGGGTAATCTGCTCGGGACAACTAGGCTATGAGCGGACACGGTCATAATATTTACACATGCTAAACTGTACATTGAATAATCCTTATGCAAACACGCGGACTTAGCTAGGTATTTTCTCACCATGCCGCCTCAGTTGCTGAATTATCATATCCGATAGATAGTCTTGCGCTCGGCGCAACCGCTATGTCAGATATCTACACGCAAGACTCACAGGTGACAGGTTCTTAATCTTACCCTTAAATATGGTACTCTCACGTAACCTGATAGCTTAACGGAATACTCCATAAGTTATATATTTGCTTTTCAAAATGACTTGACAATTCTTTCATGTATTAAAAGAATACCTATTAGAATTGCCCACTAAACAAAAAGTGTCGATAAAGGTTTCACCTCTATTTTACGCACACTTACCAACAATACGTTTAAATCGATTAATAAGCATGTTAGAGCCTTCTTAGCATGTTATACTTCATATTTACTTGTTGATTTCTTTTTAGTACCCATCAAGTTCAAAGCTACCAACATACTTTAGCAGCACTGAACTGGGGGAATAGCAGGGTATAGCGCCTTAAAAGTGACCATCTTCTCTCAGGCTGCCCATTAAGGTGATATCCACTACACATTATCCCACATCGTTTCTTATATAATGTGGATCTTTTGATGTGTCAGACGATATCTATACTTACCATATCATTTGGCCTACGACCATACCACTTGATACGACATGTGCAATTTTGTAGTCAAGACAAACGCACGACAATACCAATATACTTGATCATTAGAATAGGTATTCCACACGCTATGCGACATGAAAAATACTTATTCAGATATGGATTCTCCACACCAATATGCGACAGGGATAGCAGAAAACCCTCACGCCATAGTCGGCGAGGTAGTTTAAACAGACGCGCCACCTACTATAAGCATTCCACAAGCCAATGCGCGTCCAGGAAAAGCACGTAGTGGCCTACATAAAGTGCTCATTCACGCCTAACGCATATAAAGGATTTTATTATCTCAATGAGTGTTCACTCACGCCAAGCGCGTAGAAAGCACTTTTGTTATTCAAGTGTTCATTAACACCACACGCATTATAAAGCACTTTCTAATATCTACAAGTGTTCGTATAAACATTTGTAAACACAACATACCATCGCATCTGAACTGCACAATACGGTAAAGCATAAAACAACAATACTAAGTGTAACGTAGTACAAATACCTACACATACAAAGTAGTATTGCTTACAAAATATAGCGCGCTAAGAGTGGGCATCTTGGTAATAGATGTATTCAACCACTACTACTCAAGTGGGTATCTTGGTAATAGATGCACAACCACTGATAAAAAACCAAGTACTTGTCCCAAAATTATAAAAACATTACGAGGAACATAAATAACGCTCTAAGCACCGTTCTGAGGTCACTGAGCATAGCAAGCACTTCTGCAGGGGTGCATTGTATATCATTCTTTCCGACTGCAACGATAATCGTTGTAACCGGATCGTCAATAACAATGACTGGTATCACCACCAACGATTTCACATTCGCCTAAGGTGGTATAACATCCGCATATGCGTCTATGACCACCAATGGCTGCACATTACAACAACGGGAATCCCGATGACACGGACGTGTGGTAGGGATCGTCGTCACATCAACATCAACTCTTTCAATGGGTTAAACGCCGTTAGTGTACCATATACTAACCAATGAAAGTCACACCCAAAAGGTGAATATTTTAGAGTATGCCACACGACCATGTGCACACTGCTAAGGCAGGGCCACACCCAAAAAAATCATCCAAAGGCGAGACACTAAACTTCCAAAACTCAGCCTGTTTCAAGGCTCATATGCGGGACATAACTGCGTACACGAAACCTTGACGTGCTCATGGCAATGCGCCAGTACAAATGGCAACTGCCTGCAATCAATCAGCTTGCGCCAGGTTTGTCCAACCAGTTTCCTCGATCGTGTGATATTCACTGCTCCATTATCTCCACTCACAGCTAACGACAACCACAACAAATGTGGCTAGCAACCTTTCCGCACCCGGGCTACAGGTAAAGCCTAGAACTCATATTATTCACTTCCGAGCATTCTTAATAAGTCTAAGTTCTCCTCCCACGCTTGCACGCGGGAGCAACACTAGACTAAGGGACATGACGAGGTATGGTATTGGACCCAACCCGAGCAATCAGACATTCCTGCTATTTATCACTTTTATAGTAAATATTTATTATTATTGTGTACTAACCCGCGAAGCCCAGGCGTTGTAGTTTATACTACACTAGCTTGTGGGCTTGTAGAGACAACCCCTAACTGGGCCTGGCCATTGAGGTTAGGGTTTCCCATATCTCCTATATAAGGAGGTCTCCACCTCCTTATTAGGGCAGGATGATATGGGGCAAACACTTTTGTAGCTGGAAATAGGGGATTCTTCCCCTACCGGCCGTCTCTACATCCCCGTTTTTCTCTCTTCTTCTTGTTTGCAGGTCTAGGACGAGGTGGAGAAGACGAGATGTGGCCATGTCCGTATTCATCACCGTAGAAGTACTGACCCGCTCGGGTTCACTCTTTTACACTAGTATATAAATCACTCAAAACCAAAATGAAACTTTGTACTCATAAGCCTGTATAGCAATCACACCTCCACTGTATCAAATAACATATCACATATCAAAAGGACTTTTGGGATTTGTGTTTGGGTAAAGGTAAGGAATTTTCGATGTATTTTTTTCTTTTTACATGGCTAATGGAGAGATAAACCAAACCATGACAACTTATTCACAATGAACACAATACTAACATTTTTTTCTTAGCCTCTCATCTTGGCCATTTGACCCATATATCTGGCTGCATTTTCTATTTCTTTCTTTCTTTTTTTTCATAACAAATATCTAACACACAATTGTCATTCATGATTGGTAATCAAACAGGGTACATGGGTGTAACAAATGAAAGGTGAACGACTCAACATGGTTTACTAAGGTAGGATGGATAAACAATCAAGAGATAACAATGAAGGGATCCTAATGCCTTTATCATCTATGTGCATATGCAAAATCCATAGTCTCAACATGTATCAAACCACACAAGTTCTAACACAGAGCAACACACGGCCTACACTCAACAAATGAACATTTATAGCAATTCAAACTAACAAATCTAGTAGACTCAAGTATCTCACACAACGAAAGAAATCGGGGTTACCGACATAAAGCATGTGTAATTCCAAAACAATGTTACCCATAATTAGGCATCTCTTCTCAACTATTCTCTAAAGTTGTCAGAAATACTCTCATGAAACTTAAAGGGATAACCATGACTAGGGATCTAGATTAGCTTAATATTAGCAAGAAACCTTTAAGTAATTGAAAATTTAGGTTTTCATGTAGTTCAAGAATACTTGAGACACAAATTTTCAAATTTTTTCGATTTTTAACAATTTCAACCCTTCAAGCATTTAAGATCATCAATCCTACCAACCCTCTCTCGACTTATCGCATCCCCACAATTGGGACACATTGTCCCCAATGTATAGTGCAATTTATAATCCTAACTCGAGAGATACCACCCAACAAACCATAAACGGCTAATCAACTCACAATTAGAACCCACTCCCAAAACACAACGTTTCACACCACTAAATACATAAATAAAAAAATGTAAGATAGAGAGACACATGAACCTGATCATTCAATCAGCAGGTGTCTGTAGTATTGTGGCTGCTGTGATCTAACAGGGACGTAAGTACCTCATGAAACCTTTGATATCTCACCGGGGATGTTGTAAAACATCCCCACACTTGAATTATTACATCCGTGAGGATTGAACGTAGTAACCTGCCAAACACAACACACACCAAAACAAAGCAAACAATACAAGACTCTACAACCTTGGGCTGCCTCCCGAGCGTGCTAAGTTTTAGGTCTTCAGCCAGACCGTCCCTGTTGTGCTTAGGGTGGCTCAGCTGCCTGCTTTCCACCCCACGTCTCTACGTACAGCTCCATCCAGTTGCTTGGGAGGTTCGCAGCTTCACACCAGTTGGGGTCAAATGCAACACCATTGCCCCATTCCAACCCACCATTAGGTGGTTTTCCTTCATCCAACTGCCTTCTCACATTCACTCCTTTCATCCGATCTCCATTCGTCTCCACCTTAAACCTGTGACACTCAACACCACTCGCATCTAACCTATCCTTAGTCACACTTAAAACATATTTGTAAGTAGCAACTGTGTGACAAGAATCATCAATAAGATCGTGAGAAATGGATTTTAAAAACACATTAAAGTACAACCTACGATTCTTGTAGCTCATAGTGACCATTCTGTTTCTGCAATCGATTTAGGCGTTCGCTATATACAAGAATGGGTGACCCAAAACTACCTGCGGCTGCTCGTAGGTCCTCGACGGTGTGTAGTCGATCACCATAAAATCCACGGAGTAGTAAAACTCGCCCAATTGGATTACCACATCTTTCACACACCCCGGGGTTGTTTCCAACTCGCGTCAGCGAACATCGCCATGCTATCACATGCTTGCAGAGGACCAAAGTCGTACTGGTCATATAAGCTGCCTGGGAGGACACTTATCCTAGCTCCATAATCCAGCAATGCTCGGTGGATCTTGAACTTTCCAACTCGGATTGGAATAACTGGTTTCCCTGAACCAACTCCACTGCCTTCTTCAGTTGCTTCACGTAATCCTGCAATCACATTAGAAGCAGACAAACAATTATCACAACATTTACTTTTAGGAACGAGATTTACCCCACTGATCGTTATGTTCTTTGCATTCTTGGGGTTTGTTTGAGTATCACTTGGCAACTTCCCATGCTGCTGCTTTAGATGAGCTACCTCGCTAGCTAATTTCCCCATCTGAGTGGTCAATGACTGAATGGCCTTGTCCCGAATCACATCTTTCTGAGCCCTTGCATCATCCAATTGACTTCGCCTCTGCATTTCCTTCTGCATTGCCTTCAGCATCTCCATCATCTCATTACCCCCATTGGTACTAGAGAACTCAGATGGCCCTCCTTGGTTATTGTTTTGGTAATGATATTGGCTAAAGTTTCTTTACCCACCGGTTTGATTATTACCTTGAAATCCTGGGTTGAACTGATTGTTTGCATTACCATACCTAAAGTTGGGGTGATTCCTAAGCCCTGGATGGTAGGTAGTAGAGTTCATACCGAAATTCCTACCACCACTACCACCTCCTTGAACAAAGTTCACATCGTCATACATGCCAACAATACTTGGGAACTGATCTGCAATATGCCCCAAGTCTCCGCAATGCCCACACATTGGCATTTGGCCTCCACTCTCATATGTATTTTCTACCACTCTCACTACCGAATGCTGTCACACCCTGATATTTCCACATGATCCGGTGGGCCAGGTGGGGAGTATCGTGACGTAGTTGATACCATCATAGTCAATTAAACACAGTTATAGCACAGCGGAAGGCTTGGAAGGTAAATTACTATTATAACCCGAAAGTTCAAAGTACGAATAAAATAATATACAGACAGTTGTAAAATGGATCCACATGCGGATCTTTAAATAAAAATACAAAACAAAGTTCAACAAACTTTAAGGCATATAGGGATTTGCAAGATCCTCTTATTTAAACCCCAAGTAGCTCCAGCCTATTACGTGAGGTACCTGTCACTTAGTCTTTTGAAAATACGCCAGTTTTCACTGGTAAATACAATTAACCGACTCATTTGAAAATGTTTAAGAAAAATTGATTTAGGTGCACATGGCACAAAAATCTTTTATAACTTGGGATAATTACATTTATAATCTTGTATACAGATTTACATGTTTGTCATACATTTGGGGCCTGGTTTAGAAACTGAGGCATGATTAACTGACACACCACTTATAAAACCCATAAAGGAGTTACCCCCAAATTGTGGGTAATTTATATTTTAGCATTTGCATCTGTCGGGTGTATGCCTACACCCCGTGCATAGGTCGTGGCCATTAGTAACTTAAATGAGCCAAGGATATACAGGACATGGTCGTTAACCCCCAATTGTTTATGTTCTCAAACAAAACGGATTAAAATGGGCTATGTGGATTTATTAATCACAATCTGACCAAATGAGCCCACACCCGACCAAGCGGTAATAATTTACCGTATCCCAAGCCCGTATAAGGGAAAATAAGTTAAAAGTATTTACCTGAGTTTTAAATGCAAGAATTTCTACTCAGCCGTATAATTACTAAGGGGTTGTTTGTTTACCACTTAATGAGGCTCTTAATGGTTCAGACCTCTTACTGGTTCAACACTTAGGGGCTGTTTGGCAACCCTCTTAATGAATCATCAAGAGGTTCCCCTCTTATTCGGACAGAGGTTGCTTGTTTGGTTGGAAAAATACCAGCCTCTTAATGGTACCATTCAGTGCTGTATGATACAGCAATAAGAAGATGCTGAATGAAAAAAAAGACTCTTGCTACCCTTTCCCTTCTCTTCTCTGTATCAAAACATAGGGTTCACCACTTTCCCCCTTTCACCTCTCATCACCAACACCTCCGCCCCCACCCCTCTCCTCACCACCTCCCGCCGGTCGCCGCCCTCCTCCTCCCTCTCCTCACCACCGAACAGTGGCCGCCTCCTCCTCCCTCTCTTCCACCAAACAGCGCCTCCACCCAGGTTCGTTTCCTTACATCGTTTTTTTTTTGTATTAAACTGATTTTTCATTTATTTTACTCATTATTATGATGTGGTTAAGTTTGATTTGGTTTTTTTTTATGGATTTGTTTATTTTTTTGATTTTTTTTCTATTAGGGGCTGTTAACAGATCATGGATTGGTGTAAAGTCATATAAAAGATATTTGACCTGAATGGTGTTTTTTTTTTCTTTTCAGTAATGGTGTTTATTTTATTTTCTGAATGGTGTTATTTTTTTCTGAATGGTGTTATTTTGTTTACTGAATGGTGTTATTTTGTTTACTGAATGGTGTTATTTTTTTTAGTAATGGTGTTTATTTTATTTTCTGAATGGTGTTATTTTTTTCTGAATGGTGTTATTATTTTCTGAATGGTGTTATTTTTTTACTGAATGGTGTTATTTTTTTCTGAATGGTGTTATTTTGTTTTCTGAATGGTGTTATTATTTTCTGAATGGTGTTATTTTTTTACTGAATGGTGTTTATTTTATTTTCGGAATGGTGTTATTTTTTTCTGAATGGTGTTATTCAGAGCTCTTGCCAAACATATACATTTCATTCAGCACATAATAGTTCAGACGGGTAAAATAGTCATTCTGCACAGTCATTCAGAGATATAACCAAACAGCTCTTAATGGTTCAGCACTTACTGGTTCAGAGCCTCTTACCCGTTCAGACATCTTACTGGTTCAGCACTTGCCAAACAGCCCCTTAATGGTTCAGACTGTTTATTTCATGAGCAGATGTCTGAATGGTTCAGACATTTGCCTCTGAATGGTTAAGATTTATACAAAGTCTGAATGGTTAAGACCTCTAATCTGAATTGGTCAGACATTTGCCTCTGAACGGTTAAACATTATACAAGCTCTTAATGGTTCAGACCTCTTACTGGTTCATCACTTAATGGTTCAGACCTCTTACTGGTTCAGCACTTAACCATTCAGATGTTGCCAACCAGCCCCTAAGACTTTATGAAGGTATCTTCTACTGGGGCTCCCTAGTCTAGAATGAAGGTAATATTAACCTATTAGAATACTAATAGGCCTTATTTAAGTCGAGGACTTAGACCGGTTAGTTTAAAGAAAGATTTACGGTGCGAAACACTAGATTAAGCGGTGACCGAAATGGAATGTATTTTAGACCCAACAAGTATGAAGACTTCTATAATATGGGTAAACTAAATACATTCTGGATTTTGAAGTTTAAATGACAAGGTTAAACCCTGAAGAAACAATGATCTAAATTGACCGAAATCAATTAGACCGGAGGTTTTATCTCTGCATAAAAAGGGTTAATCTCCTCATCGATTCGGTGGTTAGCTGGACTACTCCTCCAGTGATCACTACAAAACAGAAAGCTGTTAGACTTATCACGGGGAGAATGGGGGTTCTCTCTGTGACCACCCTCTGGCATGAGAATAAGTACCGTGATCTTAAAGGGGAAAGATGTAGTATGAGTGAGAGTAAGTAAAAGTAACTTGTGAGATCATACCTGGTGTATCTAATTTATAGCTGGACTTTGGCGGGAAAATGGTGTAACAGAGATAGCAATGGAAGATACTTTTCCGTTGGCGGTTACCTCACCTTCCGTTAATCCCTGCACACGGATTGTGGGTTTGATCAACAACTGGGGAGATGCCACATGGAAAGTAATTTTGTGTAGATCTCTATTTTAGTTGTTGCCATCATCGTGACTTAGATGAGTGTCTAAGATTGTGCCACGTCACAATCGGTTGTAACCAAATGACCATGCATGATGAGCTTTTAAGGCTTTGTAGAAGATCTACAGCTGTAAACTATTGTGCCTTTGCCACGTATCCATTCTGTTATAACAGAAAAGATTCCTTTGTTCAAGTCTTGATTTAAGGCACGCGGAGGTGTTTAGAAGTTTATCTTCAAGCCTAACTGTACCCTTGCGCGAGCCCGTGCAAAGGTGTTAGTTGGATATTTGTCCTTCTTTTCTCCGGCGCATGGACATCGAAGACTGTTCTTTTCCAACTCATGTTTAGAACTACTGTACGGTCGCGCAGGTTCTTATTTAAGATGCTTTTGGAATAAGGTTGTGGTATGGTCCAATGCGCCTGCGCAAGGTTTTTGGGACCATACCCCTTCAAGTCCCCCCAGTCCAGTGGTGCTTCTATGCGCTAGTGGCAAGTAGGTGGAGCACTGGACTATAAAGATAAATTGTGCGCTTTTTCTGTTGAGAAGTGGCGAGATTTGTTCTGCGCAAGGTATGAAAGAATATAACTTTTGAAGTTGACTGGTTGCGTGCTATGGTTGCTATGCTTGAGGGTATACAACTGTTTCCGTATGTTGTAATGCGCCAAAGGTTAGTTGGGATACCGGTTGTTCTGACCTTGGCGAGGGTTATTACCAGTGTTGCCTTAAATGCTGTTAAGGATGGATAATAACATCCACCTCCTGATGTAGCGGAGACCTCAGATGATGACAACTTAGCGTATGAATATACGGCTTTGCAAAGGTTTGCCATGTATTCTGAATTTGTTTAGGATGTTGAATCCGTTTTTGTACTGTTTGTGCTAGTAAATGTGCTGCCGCACAAGTAACTTTGTTAATGCGCTGCCGCACAAGTAACTTTATAAATGTATGGTATGTTTTAGTTACAATGTTTCCATGAGTACAATTACTTTGTTTAGGTAAGACAAATAAAGATGGTATAAAGCTCATGTGTGAACGTAGGGCTGGACCTTGCGCAGTACCTGGGAACGCGGACCATTCATGAGGCTTGTACTAGATTACCATAGTGTTTTTGTGTTTACAAAAAGAAATTGCATGCATTTGTAATAAAACATAAAGGAGTAATGTAAGTAACAAACTTTGCATTGATTCGGATAAGGCGCAGAGGCTAGCAGATACAAAGCTGTTTTTTTTAAATAAGATAATTATGATGCGTATGTAAGTAGCGACCCTTGTGTTGTACGTTGGTCAGCATAGTGTCCTGTCCAAGTACGAAGGGTGCTAGGATTACATGTAGCACCTGCGTAGCTGCTGCGCATTCCACGTGCGCGGAACGTCTGTTCCGTCAAGTCGGCGCAGGGTGTACACTCCTTTTCCGAGGACCTCGTTGATCACATAAGGCCCCTCCCATTTAGGCGCGAGCTTCCCTGTTTGTTCTGCGTTCGATGCCTCTTTATCTCTTAGGACGAAGTCTCCCGGTAAAAAAGTGCATATGCGCACTCTAGCGTTGTAATATTTTTCCAATTTTGACTTGTACTTGGCCTCGTTAATGGCTGCATTTTCTCGCCTTTCTTCAAGAAGGTCCGAGTCGAGTCTGCGCTCTTGCTCATTGTTTTACTTTTCCATGGTTAACATGCAGGGTGACGGAAGGCCAATCTCTGCCGGGATCACAGCTTCCGTACCGTAGACAAGACTAAATGGAGTTTCTCCCGTGCTAGTTTTCGGCATGGTGCGTTGACCCCACAAAATACTTAGGAGTTCATCGACCCAGCCTCTTCTTGTGGTTCCCAACCTTGCTTTAATTCCATCTACAATCTGTTTGTAGACGCTTTCAACTTGACCGTTTGCTTATGGGTGCACCACGGAGGCGAAACTATGTTCGATGCGCATTTCTTTCATCCATTTTTGTAGATCATCAGAAGCAAAATTGGTACCATTGTCTACGATAATGCACAACAGTAACCCGAAACGGCATATAATGTGTTCCCAGATGAATTTTCTGATCACCATTGCGGTGGTTGATGCTAGAGCTTTGGCTTCTACCCACTTGGTGAAGTAATCTACAGCAACTATGATAAATTTTACTGTGCCAGGCGCATCGGGAAAAGGACCTACTAGATCGATTCCCCATTGTTGGAAAGGTCATGCTGTGGTTACTGGAACAAAAGGGTTCTTTGGGCGGAGGGTCTTTGGAGCATGGCGTTGTCACGAGGTACACTTGCGTAAAATCTCGATGGCGTCTAGATGCATGCCGGGCCCGTAATAGCCTGCGCTCATGATTTTTGCCACTACCATACGAGGACCCGCATGGATTCCGCATAATCATTAATGGATTTCTCGGACCAGATATTGCGCGTCATGCTTGTCAACGCATCTTAGAAGAGGACCCATATAAGACTTGCGATACAGGATTCTGTCTGCCATTTCATAATTGAGCGCTTTGTGCTGAATTTTTCTTGCTTCTGTTTTCCCTTCTAGAAGAGTTCCATTTTGTAAGAACATAATAATCAGGGACATCCAAGATGGATTCCTAATTTCTGTCATGTTTACGTGTCTTAGAGGAACGGATGGGTTTGAGAGGACTTAAATGCGGACCTCTTTTGCCAAGTGTTTGAAACTTGTGGCAGCTAACTTGCTTAGTGCGTCCGCGTGCTTGTTTTTGCTTCTGTTAATGTGGATGATTTTGAAAGTCTGAAACTGATTGATTAATGTTCTCGCCTACTCAAGATATAAGGCCATTGTTTCGCCTTTTGCGTCGTAGCAACCGTTAATTTGCTCGGCAACCAACATAGAGTCAACATACGCTTCTACATTCTTTGCCCCCATTTTAATTGCTAGGCATAGACCTGCAAGAAATGCTTCATACTCTGCTTCGTTGTTGGTGCTTTTAAAATCTTACCGAATGGCGTAAGTAAGTTCGTGGTTATCGGGCCTGACTAAGTGAAGACCAGCCCCTATGCCATCATCGTTGGAAGCTCCATCTGTATATAAGATCCAGACCCTGTCGTTGAAGACGGGGGTAGGATTTTGTATGGTTTCGCATTCTTGGATTCGATCGACGAGGACTTCAGTAACAAAATCTGCTAGAACTTGGCCTTTGATAGCTGGGCGTGGCTTATACAGGATGTTATATCCGCCTAGTTTAATGGCCCATTTTGCTAATTGGCCCGCGACATCCGGCTTGGATAAAACTTGACCCAAATGATAATTGGTAAGAACAGTTATAACGTGGCCAGAAAAGTACCTTCGTAATATGCGCGAAGCATGAACCAATGCGAGAACAAGTTTTTCCATGATTGAATAACGTGTTTCTGGTCCAGTTAACATCTTGCTGATGTAATAAATTGGAGTTTGGACTCCGTCTCTTTCGACCAGCAACACTGCGCCTACGGCTACCTCTGATGCAGAGAGGTACAATATTAATGGTTCTTCTTTTTGAGGAGCCGTTAAAGAAATTAGGTAACTGAATTAGACATTCTTTCATTTCCTGAAATGCTTTTTCGGCCTCCGCAGTCCATTGAAACTGGCTCTTCTTAACGCAGTTGCGCAATGTGCTGATGAATGGATATGACTTAGTGGCATGGTTTGCTAAAAATCGGTTGAGTGCAGCTAGTCGACCAGCCAGACGTTGCATCTCTTTGATGGATGCTGGTGACGGCGTGAGCTGAATAGCCTCTTCCTTTTCTGGATTGACTTTGAAACCATCCTTGGTTACGATAAATCCTAAGAATTTGCCTTCCTCCATTCCGAACGAACACTTTACTGGGTTCAGCTTTAGATTAACTCTGCGTAGAGAGTCGAAGGTGCGCTGGATGTTTATGAGCATTAATTCTTCCTCGGGACTCGTGATGACAAGGTCATCCATATAGACTTTGACTGTTACGCCGATGTCTTCCCCAAAGACTTTATCCATTAGGCGTTGGTATGTAGCTCCCACGTTGCGGAGACCGAAAGGCATTTTTGTGTAACAGAATTTACCTTTGTCCATGCAGAAAGCTGTCTTGTCTTCGTCTTCTTCCTTCATTTGCACTTGGTGATTACCTTAGTAACAATCTTGGAAGCATTTCCAGCGGAAAGATGATAAGGAATCCACCTTCTTGTCTATCTCTGGGAGAGCATAACAGTCTTTTGGGCAGGCCTTGTTGAAGTCCTTGAACTCGACGCACATGCGCCATCCACCATTATGCTTTTGCACCATTACTGGGTTAGCCACCCACGTTTGATATCGAACTTCGCACAGTATGCCAGCTTGAAGTAGTTCAGCCACTTGCTCATTCATTGCACGGGCCTTTTCTGGACCGAGACAGTGCTTTCCTTGTGCTACTGGCTCTGCTGAAGGTCGAACATTCAAACAATGTTCCGTAACCTCTCTTGGCACGCCGGTCAAGTCCGCTGAGGACCATGCGAAAATATCCATATTTTCGGTTAGAAGTTCTTTCAGTCTTGCGCAGGTTGCTGGTGATATGGCGTGTCCTAGAAAAATATAATACCCTTACGGTATTCATTGTTGAGTACCCACTTCTCTGGTTCGCTAGATGGAGATGGCTTCGCGATCTTTATTGGTGGCTCGTCGTCTATGGACATCACTTCTTTGCTTGAATATAAAATTGCAACTCCGGTTTATGTTGGAAAGCCGTAAGCAGCGTGTGGTATAGAGGTAATCATGCTAAAATCCTTTGTGAACATCTTCCCAATAGTACATCATGGCGGATGTAGCTGGCATAATCATGAAATTGACTGGAATGGTGTGCGAGTGCTTACCATCAGAGAGTGTTACAGGAAAGGAGATTTGACCCAGCGGAAAAACGGCTTCATTGTAGAAACCAGTTAAAGGAAAATCGTCTGGTTTCAAGCGCGCCTTGTCTTCTAGGTCTAACTGCTTGAAACACTGCTTGTAGATAATGTCCATAGAACTACCCGGATCAATGAACATGTAATCAGTACGATAATGACCGAAGATACCAGTTATGATGACCGGTCGTTCTTCTTGGAGACCTCTTGGTACGACAGGGAAAATTACTTGTTGTTCACGCCAGTGTTGATTGTGGCTTCGTTTA
The DNA here is from genome assembly GCA_030545235.1 of Helianthus tuberosus. Classification (NCBI taxonomy): domain Eukaryota; kingdom Viridiplantae; phylum Streptophyta; class Magnoliopsida; order Asterales; family Asteraceae; genus Helianthus; species Helianthus tuberosus. Next base: position 158,532,808 of record CM060451.1, on the reverse strand, counting down.
TTGTTATGCTTGCGCGATGGTCCTCCTTGTACCATGTATGCTTGCTCTGTATTCTAACTACTTGGATTGTTACTTTCGTGAATAATCCCTCGGGCGTCTTCTCCCTCGTTTTGTATCGTGTGACTGAGCTTCCTTAGATGTTTTTCTTCATTGAACTGGGTGTCCCACTTCTGTAGTGGATGTGGGCCCAACTCTGTATGATCAGATTGCTTCTGAGAATTTTTCTCTGCAGGAGATTCTTGACGTCTAGATCTGAGATGGGTAAACTCGCATCTGGTGTTAGACTGAGAGTGCGCTTTTGTGTCTTTGGCCGACATAGTTGATGATAAATTGTAACAGGACACTCGAGATACGTTTATGATTTGTACCTGAGTTGCAGGTTCCTGTGCCTGCGTTGCTATTTGAGCCGCTGATTTACAAGGTTGTGCAAAATTTGCATTCAAAGCGTTTTGAAATTTGACAAACCAACAAATCAGAGTTTCCTCCGGAGGTAGACCTAAACTACTCTGAGGTAACAGGACTGTGCACCTGATTCACCTCGTGATAAATATCGTCGTTGTTAAACAATTTCCCCGCGATTCCGTCTACACGAGAAGCATGAGCCGAAGTGCCCTTGTTCTCGGATCGAGGACTTGGCGGGTAATTTGACGGATTTTCTGCCATTGAAAATAGAAGAGAAGAAATGAATCAATCGAGAAGATGAAAATGAAAATAGAAGAATCGGTGGGCGCCAATGAAGAAACGATGATCTAAATTGACCGGAATAAATTAGATCGGGGGTTTTGTATCTGCATAAAAATGGGTTAATCTCCTCGTTGATTTGGTGGTTAGCTGGACTACTCCTCCGGTGATCACTACAAAACAGAAAGCTGTTAAACTCGTCACGGGGAGAATGGGGGTTCTCTCCATGACCACCCTCCGGTGTGAGAATAAGTACCATGATCTTAAAGGAGAAAGATGTAGTATGAGTGAGATTAAGTAAAAGTAACTTGTGAGATCATACCTGGTGTATCTTATTTATAGCCAGACTTTGGCGGGAAAATGGTGTAACAGGATAGCAACAGAAGATACATTTCCGTTGGCGGTTACCTCACCTTCCGTTAATCCCTGCACACGGATCGTGGATTTGATCAACAGCTAGGGAGATGCCACGTGGAAAGTGATTTTGTGTAGATCTCTCTTTTAGTTGTTGCCATCATCGTGACTTAGATGAGTGTCTAAGATTGTGCCATGTCACATTCGGTTGTAACCGAATGACCATGCACGATGAGCTTTTAAGGCTTTCTAGAAGATTTACAGCTGTAAACTATTGTGCGTTTGCCACGTGTCCATTCTGTTATAACAGTAAAGATTCCTTTGTTGAAGTCTTGATTTAAGGCGCGCGAAGGTGTTTAGGAGTTTATCTTCAAACCTAACTGTACCCTTGCGCGAGCCTGCGCAAAGGTGTTAGTTGGATATTTGTCCTTCTTTTCTCAGACGCATGGACATCGAAGACTGTTATTTTCCAACTCTTGTTTAGAACTGTTGTGCGTCCGCGCAGGGTCTTATTTAAGATGCTTTTGGAATAAGGTTGTGGTATGGTCCAATGCGCCTGCGGAAGTTTTTAGGACCATACCCCTTCAAACCCGTTTTGGTTAATTTATGCAAACTAGTTACATAAACCGAACCGAACGCGTATAAGCATATACAGGTAACCGGATGAGTCATATACAAGTTCCATATGTCACTATGCTTAAAATATATTGTGACATCAGTAGGATATCAACACGTACGCCCATAAAGCTGTTAAAACCGAATTAAGCCTCATAAGGGCATTTTGGTCATTTTAAGGTTTATAAAAGGGATTTGTATGTAAACTGAAGTTCTGGTCATAATCCTTCTATAAAAATATTTAATTTATGTTATTATATCTGTAAGATATCATACATATGTGTGGTTTATGATTTATGGCCAAACTATGCTCCGTAGGGGCATTTTGGTCATTTCACACATAGTTTTAGGGACTTATTTGAGATTCTGAGTTCATGACTTTTACCTACTATAAAATAATTTAAAATAATTTATTAAGTCAGTAGTTAACAAGTCTTAGGTGCCAAATATGGTTTAAAACCATACTATGCACTTATTTAGCGAAAAGTCGATAAATGACGATAATTTCGAAGTTTAAGTGATTCTGAGATTTTGACCAACTTTGAATGGTCAAATATTTTATTTTATAACATATCAGTAGCAAAAAGCTTTTGCATGTTTATTATATTTAAAACTCGTTTTAATTACGAAAAGGGTATTATCGTCATTTACAAACTTTGTACAAGAACTCAAGGTTAAGATCAATATATAATCTGAACCATCATCCCAATAAATCCTAAATATGATATCACAATAGTAGGTAAAGAGTTTTATGTCAAAATTATGCTTAAAACTTGATTTGCATGCTAAAGGGCATTTTAGTCCTTATTAATTACATAACTTCATTTTATGACCAGATTGTAAACATCAAAATAAGTTAAATGTGTCCACTAATCAGTACTTAGTTCATTTGCATGTTCATTTATATTAAATACCTTACTTTTAGACAAAAAGGCACACTAGTCAACATAAAGCATAATAACGGAAACATGCATATAAACTCAGATTACTATGTGACCTTGTAATATAACTTCAGAGGGTTATGCTACAATATAATATGGTCACAAAGGAACCTTAATGTATAAAGGAATTAAGCTAATTCGGGTCAGAACTGAAAGTCAAAGCAAAAGTCAAGCTTTTACGACTTTCGGTTACGAACCGAGCTTAAACTCATAATTGTCGGGTTGAACATGTTTTGACATGTTCTAATAATGTTTACCAAGTTATTAAAGTGATAAAACATGTTTTATAACTTCTACATTATCAGATTTGAATTTATTTAAAAACTGACACATTTGATTTGTTATTTTAATTACTTTGACCCGACAATTAACTAAGTAAACATGGTAATTAGGAGGTGCCTTTTGAGGGATTAACACCTACCTAATTACGATCATGTAGCCATATTCGCCTCGAACATTGGCTGGAGCGTTAAGGTCTAAACCGAAATTCAAAGCCATTTAGCGGTAACTTTGACTTTCGGCTTTTAAATGCATAAAAACCGAACTAGAGTGGATAAGGACACTTACAACATGTCCTAGCTCGAAGATTAGACAGAGGGGAGTCTCTTTTTTTATCAGGAATCTCCAAGAATGAGAAGAAGTGAGAATTATGAGGCGCAAGTTCAAATGGCTTGATGAAGGTCCTATTTATACTAAATCAAGGTGTTCTAGGATGAAGCCAAGTGTCTAGGATCATCTTCAGATCATCCCAGGTGTCCTAGAGGCAGTAAAAACCATCCAACAATCCCTGGTTTCGAGTTCTGAGCATGCATGGTGGTTTGTGTGGGCAACAAGGCTGTTAACATGCAGCTGCCAGTGTTTTCCGATACTAGTCGTTGGCTCGCGGCCCGCGGGAGAAATGGGAATGGGCTTCACAGCCCGCTACTCTCCTATGTACAGGTTTAACAAGTTTATACAATGGCCGTTTCAATCTCTAGTCCTTATAACTTCATATATGTTTCATTCTAGACCCTTTTGTTGGTGCATATGTCTATCGACTTCGTCTTGTATCGAGTCTTGTAACTAGATAGATAGACCATGACACGTTATACGAGAAAAACGGGAAACAGGGCTGAACAAGCCGCTTCGCACGAAGTGACAAGTCCAGTTCGTGCGAACTGGCAGTTTGTGCGAAGTGGATGTGTTGTTTCATGCGAACTGGCCATCACTATAACTACTAGGACTTGGGTTTTTCATTTGTAACTTCTGATTCCGGTAGCGAAGCTCTGCCGAAGTGTCTCCAGATCTGTAAACTGTTCCAAATCAATACAAGAGATAGTTAAAGTGATTCTTAGTGCATATCAAGCTGATTCAACATCAATACGTCTGATTCTGCCTCTCGTATTGATCGAAAACTCTTCTGAATGACTCGTTTAGGTCGAATCTCGATCCTACAAGTGGTATCAGAGCTCAGGAGGAAGAGTTATTACCGATTCAGCTTGTTTTTATCTGAAAATCTCATTTCTACTCACTTTCTTCACATTTTCTCAAAATTAACTGAGTTTTTACGGTTAAAATGCCCTGATTTTTTCATATAACAAGCGAAATACTGTTTTAATCAATCCGTGAACATATCAGAACCTAATTTGACCAAAAACGTGATCAATTTTGACAAATTTCAACCGAAAACCATCTCAGATCGTTCGAAGATCACCAGTTCGTTTGAAATCACCCCTCAGTTCGTACAAATTGAGGTCAGATCGTTTGGAATTAGACCAAATCGTTTCAAAGGGTAACCAGTTTGCACGGTTTGGAATTACTCAGTTCGCCCGAATTGAGATATTTCCTGGTCGTTTGAAAGTTAAAACCAGGTCGTACGAGGTAAGAATAATTCAGGTCGCACGATTTGACATTATTCAGGTAGCACGGTTTGAAAATATTCAGGTAGCTTGAGTTTGTTGCTTCAGTCCGCAGCTACTGCATCATTAATAGCTTTCAGCTGGCATCACGTGATAAAGTAATCTGATTGTTTGACACTTAGCTGTTTACCATAATTGTCAAAAGAACAGATCCACTAACATGTTTGGTCTAATCAAGTAATAATTCACTCAATTATTTGTCGGCCATTAGAATTGAGATTGCATGTGTTGTTGAATCCCACTAATTTAGACGGTCCAATGGGAGTGGATTGTTTCAAAGGCTTTTGATATTCGATAACTATAAGACTTGCATGTGATTAACGGTCTAATCAGAAGTTGATTAATATCAAAGTTGTCGGCCTTTTCATGTGAATATATTGTATGGTATGTCAGATTAGTCTTCGGCCCATGTGATCATTAATTTGGTCATTCATTCAAGGTTTACGGCCCAATAGAATTTCATTTAGAAATTGTTTGACAGCTCATTTCATATTTGATCATATCTGTCTATATAAGCAATAGTTTGTGAAATTTTTCGTACCGAAACATGGATAATGAATTTTATAATGCCTTTGCTACTGCCCCGGGTACTCCTGTTATCGTTGCTCAGAGTGTAACCATGGAAAATGAAACTGGAACGTTGCAGAAGCCTCCGAAACTGATGAGCATTGAAGAGTATTATAGTTGGCAAGAGCGTTTTGAAAACTAGGTGCAAGCAAATCATCAAAGGTCTTGGGAGTGTATTGAAAAAAAGTATGTTCGTCCTTGAAATAACATGGGAGTTGTAAAGACTATTTCTGAATTTACGGACAAAGAGAGAGACATGTACAAGGCAGAAAAAATGATGATCAGTTTACTTCAACAAGCTGTGAAAGAAGACATTTTCATACTACTTCAACATCATGATACTGCATATTCGATTTGGATAGCACTTCGTACAAAATTCGAAGGAAGTACGGAAATGATCAAGAATAAGAAGTCCCTATTAAAGAAAGAACTCGATTTGTTCTCAAGTTTTCCAGGCGAAACTACAAAGATTCTTATTCAGAGATATTGTCATTTAGTACGTTCAATGACCCGGTTGGATATCAAAAAGGATCGTGAGGAATGGGTTGAAAAATTAGCCGATGCTTTACCTAAAAAAGAATGGGGTACATATCTTATGATCTTGAAGAATACCGGAGAGTATGATGGTTTGACAATTGCTCAGTTCATTGAAAAACTTTAAGGACAAGATCTTGAACAACAGAAGATTGCTAGAATGAACAATGCTAGTGGTCAACAAGATATCAATTTGTATTTCAAAGGTAATGTTCAAAATGTTGAAGCTAGTCCGAAGATCCAAACCGCTTTCAGTGCCGAAAACTCATCCGGATCATCCAATCAAAGCTCAATCAACAACAGTGGATTTTCTTCATATCCGAGTGTTAATCCTAATCAGTCTCAAAGCTCAAACAATGGTAATGGTCATGTGTTACAATGCAAAATTGCGTTGCATCTTCAGAACGGTTAGAATTTCTCTGAAGAAGTCACTAAAGTTCATATGGCATTACTAGTTACTGTGTTAGAATCATATTAGAGTTTGGTTGCGGGAAGAATCGGAAATCCTATGTTGACAAAAGAGGATTACGATCAGATTGATGATGAGGAATTGGAGTTAATGGATATTAAGTTGTGTTTAGCGAGCGTGTTGAGGAGAGCTGAGAAATTTAAGCAGATTACAGGAAGAGATGATTTATGTGAAGCTAATGTTTCTACTTTAGGTTTTGATAAGTCTAAAGTTACTTGTTTTCGGTGCAGGGAAAAAGGACATTTCAAGAGGGAATGTACCAACCGAGAAGCAGGCGGAGCTCAGAATCCTTTCGGGAACAATGATTATTATCAGAAAGCAATATATCATCAGGTTGCTCAACAGCCGCATCAACAACAATCGTCACAAACTTCACATGCTAGGAAGGATCTTGTCACACCCCGACCACGTAGAACATACAAAACATGGCGGAAAAGTCGGGGAGTGTTGTAACAGAATTAATTGTTTCAAATCCATAACAATTGAAGTTTCATTTTATTAATCAAACATGAAAGATTACATTGTTTTAAACAAAAACCAAAGAGTACATAACATAAATTAACTAGTTCTTGTCTCCTTTTAAGTCACTAAGGCACAGGTCCGCCTAAGTATGTCTTGATAAGTCCTATGCATCATCTCCTGAAAAAACACATGTGAAAATAGGTACGTCAGCATAAAAATGCCTGTGAGATACATAGGTTTTGTAAAAACAGAATTCATGACTTATGTTTGAGAAAATGTTTAGTCATGAACCTTGTAATTTGCTTTGTCTTGTAAATCATTTGAAAAACGATAAGATCAGATGATATGTATAAATAAGAGAATAATGTATGGTTAAATGAATAACCATGTAAAATGAGTTTGTATAAGATAAGTTGTTTGTAAATCAATGTCTTGTGAAAAGTATGTTATTTGTATAAAATGTTATATGTCTCAAATTGAAATGATTCAAATAACGCTACAATATGTGATATCATACAAACACTTATATATAGGAAGTACCAGCGGCGTATCCACCGTGCTTGTATCATATTACATACGCCTCGTTACTTAAATCACTTACTCAAACCAAACCACCAAAGTAAAATGTTTAACAATTGTAGAAATGTTTATGTATAGTCAAATGTCTATAGTCAAATGTAAATCATGTCAATAGATACAACTGGTTCACACGGTTCAATAGTTACAAACGGTTCATATAAATCAAGGGTTACGACGGTTCACATAGTCAAATGGTTACAACGGTTCAAAATGTAGTATAATGTGTTCATATGCTGGATGAGCATATGCAACAGAAATGCAATGTAAAACAATGTACTAAGTATGCACGTAATGGACATACATAGCATAAATGTAATGTAAAACAATGTACTAAGTATGCACACAATGGGCATACGTAGCATGAAATGTAATGTGAAGCGATGTACTAAGTACGCACACAATGGGCATACATAGCATGAAATGTAATGTAAATCATGTACTATAAATGTACTAATGAACATAGCAAGTATATGATGTGAAAACATGGAAAGCACGAAAGTAACAAGTAGGCACATGTGTTCCACCCCAAAACAGTTTGGAAAACAGTAAAAGAGGGGTCTATGTACTCACTTGAGACTGCTCAGAAGTCCTAAGATAACCACCAAGCAATGCTAGAGATCATGGAATCAAACGGCACCTAATATAGGTAACTATGTTAATAAACCGGACCTATATCGGAGGATCGGATAGAATGAGGGTTCGTAAACCAAACGAGTATGGAGACTCGTGTAATATGGTTTAACAAAGCCTACATACTAAATGAAACCTAACATAAGTGCTTACGACCCATTACCACCCGTTTAGGAAGCTTATGCTACTTTAACGCGTCGTTCGCGTAAAACGCGTTTGGACCGCCTAACTAGTCCTATGACAAGTAACATATGCCTTAACATGTCTAATTTTGTTGTCAAATCAGTTTAGATGTCAAAAGTTATGTTACATATGTTTAAAATGAATTTTGGCATCAAAGGGGTATTTTGGTAATTTACCTAAGGCATATAAACTACCTATCATACAACTACTTAAACGAAGCGACCATAAGGTATAACCTCAGAAGGTTATTCCCTATATGCTATGGTCACCTAATGTGTTTGGTCGGATCCTAATGATCGACCAAATGGGTCGGGTTCGAAGGTATAAGCGATTTATTAAATCGCTTACCCTTACGACCCTAGACAACGTGGTAATCAGTAGGCATAGTCACAAGGGACTATAACAATCGTGATTACAATCACGTTGCGAAGTTCAAACGAACTTCGCATTGACCATAAGCTGGTCAATGCAGAAAGTCAAACAAAGTTTGACTTTCGGACTCGAAAGCAATAAAAGAACGAAGGAACACTTACGAAGGGTCCCCGAATGCTAATCTAGATCAAAATAGCTCAGGTATGAAACAAAGGTTTCAACTTAGAGCACATTAGATCAGATTCTTGTGAGGAATGAGTGAACATAAGGTGGGTATTTATAGTTTTCGGTTCACCGTTAGGATCGTTTCTTGGAGAAGAGGGAATGATCTTGCCAGTACACTTGTCGGAATGTTGTGGTAACTGATTTTGCCCACCATAAGAGATTAACATGTGGCACTTGACCTTTGGAGAGTGTTTAAAGGCTGAAACAGGCTGTTAAAAACGATTTGCTGCATCTGGCCCCTGCTTGCGCACCGCAACACTCCCATTATTGAGGTGCGCAAGGACCATGTTTGGTAGATTTACAGTTTTGGTCCCTGCTGTGTAATAAGCTCATTTCCGACACGTTTAAGGCCCGTTAACCCCATTTCAAAGCTCTAAAATGAAGTTAAAGTATAGGGAACTTAAAATTTGCTCAAAAATATCTCGGATGACGGTTCGTTTAGCCGTACGGTTGCGTTGTTCGGTTAATTACGACGGAATGCGCATAAGCGCGAAAAACGATCCAAATGACGTGACGAATGGATTTTTCTTATGCCAAACACTAAAATAAAATGTTTTAGTGCTTACATAAATTTTTGGATGTCCAGATGTATTCAGAACGTAAGTTATGCGCGAAAATGCAAACTTGTGCACTTTTTTGACACTTTCAGTCCCTGAATGACCCAAAAGTTTATTTTAGCTTACCGAACACCTCAAAGCCTATTTATAAGCTATGTAATGGATATTTATGGTATGTTTAACTTATGGTCATGTTCCAGAATGTCTGTTACAGTTCAAATTGGAATACTTGCGCAGTTTGTCAAGTTTAGTCCCTGTAAGCGATTTAACTTGATTTTGACATACCAAAGCCTTCAAAACTTATTTCTAAGTTATGTAAAGGTTATTTAAGGTATGTTAAGCCTATTTCACTATTCCGGAGTGTTCGTTGCATTAAACTGGTTATACTTACGCATCAGTGCGCGTATAACCTTCCAGAAAGCGATTTAGAGCTTGAAATCGAACAAGAGTTGATATGTGCAAAAGATACACATATTTATACAAGTCTAAAGTATGAAATACAATATTTCATTGGTTTGGTATTTGTTTGATGGTCGCAGTGACACAGGTGTCACAGTCTCCCCTACTTTAGGAAATTTCATCCCGAAATTTATTCGTAGGAGTCCATCTGTGACTTTGTGTCATGTAACCACCAGATATACAAGGCATAATCCTGTCATTTCCTTAACGGACAATCTTCAGAAATGAAAATGAACTGATGGAGTCATTTTCCTCAACGAGTATTCTTCAGAAGCGGAAATGAAGGAATAAACAAACGGGGATTCATTTCCTCAACGGACAATCTTCAGAAACGAAAATGAACAAACGGAGTCATTTTCAACGGGTGCTTCCTCAGAGACGGAAATGAAAAAGGATAGTCAAACAGATATTCATTTCCTCAACGGACAAATCTTCAGAAACGAAAATGAACAAACGGAGTCATTTTCAACGGGTGCTTCCTCAGAAACGGAAATGAAAAAGGATAGTCAGACGGATATTCATTTCCTCAACGGGCAAATCTTCAGAAACGAAAATGAACAAACGAAGTCATTTTCAACGGGTGCTTCCTCAGAAACGGAAATGAAAAAGGATAGTCAAACGGATATTCATTTCCTCAACGGAAAAATCTTCAGAAACGAAAATGAACAAACGGAGTCATTTTCAACGGGTGCTTCCTCAGAAACGGAAATGAAGGATTTAACAACGGATATTCATTTCCTCAACGGATAATCTTCAGAAACGAAAATGAACTAACGGAGTCATTTTCAACGGTTGCTTCATCAGAGTTGGAAATGGAGAAATAATCAACGGATATTCATTTCCTCAACGGATAATCTTCAGAAACGAAAATGAACTAACGGAGTCATTTTCAATGGTTGCTTCATCAGAGTTGGAAATGGAGAAATAATCAACGGATATTCATTTCCTCAACGAATAATCTTCAGAAACGAAAATGAATTAACGGAGTCATTTTCAACGGTTGTTTCCTCAGAAACGGAAATGAAGGATTAAACAACGGATATTCATTTCCCTTAACGGATACTCTTTAGAACGAAAATGAACAAACGGAGTCATTTTCCTCAACGGGTATTCTTCAGAATTGGAAATGAATTGGGTTAACTTAGATACATGATAGAACTTGCTGTGATTTCTGTGCACTAAATTCCATAATTATGTATGCATCCATAATTACGTAATTCCTTGCACAGTCCGCACAGTTCGTTTTGTAATGTTGTGGGGAAGGATATCAAACATGTGATGAGGGTGACTAGACTACCATAGGGTCCTTTTAATTAGATCGACAGAGGATCTTCTTAATTAGGCCACCAAGGAGTCCTTTCATCTATATCATCACATAATATTCCTAACCAGATTTTTGGATCGATCAGTTTAACTAGACCACTAAAGGGGTCTAATTATGAAGTAGTACTTTATAATCCAAGGGACTTAACTACAGCGTAGAAGTCCATTAAGGATTTTAGGTAGTACCTTTGGGTATCCTACTATGAATCTCTTGTACAAGGATATGTAAGATTCTACGAGGATTTGGATAACATAATTTAGATCACATGACGCATAAAAGGGAACACATAAGCACATAATCACATAATTGTTTAATTGTTATTATCTTGTTATCTTCGGACACGGATACTTAAAGCACACCAGGAATCCAATCCGTGGATTTCATTTGGCACTTTAATCATTTTCAAGAATCTATCTATGAAGATAGGAAAATCTTAATAGGAATTCGGCTTTGTCCTTATTGAATCGTGATGTACGTATTAAATCATACAAAGAATTCAATTAAGGACTCCGATGAACGATACCCATCCACAAGGATCTAATTATGAGGATAGAAATATCTTATATGGATTTTGGAATTTGTGTTACGAGAGGTGTTCCGACACCTTGCACTAGGCGTGCTTACGTCGATACACAAGGTAGACAGTTCATGAGGTTGAGGCGCTAGATATGCCAAGGCGACATATGAAGCAGAAATTGAAGGTTGAGCAGCAGCAGGATTTACCACAGTTTTGCTTTGGATTGCAAGGCGGCACATGTTAACCAAATGTTTCCATCGTCCACCGTGGGTACACTTGAAACAGGGTATTTGATTCGGATGATGACAGTGGCATTGATTTCACCAAGGAGCAGTTCCCTTATACGGCTTTATCCCTGAGGCGAGTCATGGTGATATCTAAATCAACTGTCTTCTGGTAGTACGACGCCTAATTGATGGACAATTGCAGCACCTAGTTCGGACATTGTTGTTGCGATGAAGAGGCACCATGAAGAAAATAGAAGACATAGGAGGGAAGAAGCGAAAGATAGTCGAAAGAAAATGACAACGCATGAAGATTGTGACCATTTGTTTGTTACTAAAGGCAAACAAATGAGACAGTGACTAATCAAAGTAAGCGGGTCAATATAATGTATCGCGAAGACATGCTCGCCTATAAGTGGACACTCACCCCAAGAGTTCATAGGTAACAGTGACTGGTCCGATTATGTGGATTTGTACGAACACTCTAGCCTTAGACAGAAGACCCAGGGTATAGGCACCCACCCTTCCAGTTTGCACGTGTTCACATTATTTAGGACCCAAAACTTTGACGAGAGTTTTGAAAATTCAAAGGGGTTCAAAACCTTATAACAGAGGGTTCAAAACCTTACAATAGAGGGTTCAAAACCTAGTAATCAATCATCCTAGAACAGATGATTAGTTTTCAAAGCGGTTTTGAAATTTATGTTCTCGTTGTGGTCGTCGCCCAAGGATAGGTTACGGTATTGTTTTATGACTAAACGCAAGTAAACTCGCGTTAGGGTCCTAGGAAGGTTATAGACTAGGTCAAAGCATTACTAATAACCTAATTCCCTATAACCATTGGCTCTGATACCAACTTTTCTGTCACACCCCGACCACGTAGAACATACAAAACATGGCGGAAACGTCGGGGAGTGTTGTAACAGAATTAATTGTTTCAAATCCATAGCAATTGAAGTTTCGTTTTATTAATCAAACATGAAAGATTACATTGTTTTAAACAAAAACCAAAGAGTACATAACATAAATTAACTAGTTCTTGTCTCGTTTTAAGTCACTAAGGAACAGGTTCGCCTAAGTATGTCTTGATAAGTCCTATGCATCATCTCCTGAAAACACATGTGAAAATAGGTACGTCAGCATAAAAATGCCTGTGAGATACATAGGTTTTGTGAAAACAGAATTTATGACTTATGTTTGAGAAAATGTTTAGTCATGAACCTTGTAATTTGCTTTGTCTTGTAAATCATTTGAAAAAACGATAAGATCAGATGATATGTATAAATAAGAGAATAATGTATGGTTAAATGAATAACCATGTAAAATGAGTTTGTATAAGATAAGTTGTTTGTAAATCAATGTCTTGTGAAAAGTATGTTATTTGTATAAAATGTTATATGTCTCAAATTGAAATGATTCAAATAACGCTACAATATGTGATATAATACAAACACTTATATATAGGAAGTACCAGCGGCGTATCCACCGTGCTTGTATCATATTACATACGCCTCGTTACTTAAATCACTTACTCAAACCAAACCACCAAAGTAAAATGTTTAACAATTGTAGAAATGTTTATGTATAGTCAAATGTCTATAGTCAAATGTAAATCATGTCAATAGATACAACTGGTTCACACGGTTCAATAGTTACAAACAGTTCATATAAATCAAGGGTTACGACGGTTCACATAGTCAAATGGTTACAACGGTTCAAAATGTAGTATAATGTGTTCATATGCTGGATGAGCATATGCAACAGAAATTCAATGTAAAACAATGTACTAAGTATGCACGTAATGGACATACATAGCATAAGTGTAATGTAAAACAATGTACTAAGTATGCACACAATGGGCATACGTAGCATGAAATGTAATGTGAAGCGATGTACTAAGTACGCACACAATGGGCATACATAGCATGAAATGTAATGTAAATCATGTACTATAAATGTACTAATGAACATAGCAAGTATATGATGTGAAAACATGGAAAGCACGAAAGTAACAAGTAGGCACATGTGTTCCACCCCAAAACAGTTTGGAAAATAGTAAAAGAGGGGTCTATGTACTCACTTGAGATTGCTCAGAAGTCCTAAGATAACCACCAAGCAATGCTAGAGATCACGGAATCAAACGGCACCTAATATAGGTAACTATGTTAATAAACCGGACCTATATCGGAGGATCGGATAGAATGAGGGTTCGTAAACCAAACGAGTATGGAGACTCGTGTAATATGGTTTAACAAAGCCTACATACTAAATGAAACCTAACATAAGTGCTTACGACCCATTACCACCCGTTTAGGAAGCTTATGCTACTTTAACGCGTCGTTCGCGTAAAACGCGTTTGGACCGCCTAACTAGTCCTATGACAAGTAACATATGCCTTAACATGTCTAATTTTGTTGTCAAATCAGTTTAGATGTCAAAAGTTATGTTGCATATGTTTAAAATGAATTTTGGCATCAAAGGGGTATTTTGGTAATTTACCTAAGGCATATAAACTACCTATCATACAACTACTTAAACGAAGCGACCATAAGGTATAACCTCGGAAGGTTATTCCCTATATGCTATGGTCACCTAATGTGTTTGGTCGGATCCTAATGATCGACCAAATGGGTCGGGTTCGAAGGTATAAGCGATTTATTAGATCGCTTACCCTTACGACCCTAGACAACGTGGTAATCTGTAGGCATAGTCACAAGGGACTATAACCATCGTGATTACAATCATGTTGCGAAGTTCAAATGAACTTCGCATTGACCATAAGATGGTCACTGTAGAAAGTCAAACAAAGTTTGACTTTCGGACTCGAAAGCAATAAAAGAACGAAGGAACACTTACGAAGGGTCCCCGAATGCTAATCTAGATCAAAATAGCTCAGGTATGAAACAAAGGTTTCAACTTAGAGCACATTAGATCAGATTCTTGTGAGGAATGAGTGAACATAAGGTGGGTATTTATAGTTTTCGGTTCACCGTTAGGATCGTTTCTTGGAGAAGAGGGAATGATCTTGCCGGTACACTTGTCGGAATGTTGTGGTAACTGATTTTGCCCACCATAAGAGATTAACATGTGGCACTTGACCTTTGGAGAGTGTTTAAAGGCTGAAACAGGATGTTAAAAACGATTTGCTGCATCTGACCCCTGCTTGCGCACCACAACACTCCCATTGTTGAGGTGCGCAAGGACCATGTTTGGCAGATTTACAGTTTTGGTCCCTGCTGTGTAATAAGCTCATTTCCGACACGTTTAAGGCCCGTTAACCCCATTTCAAAGCTCTAAAATGAAGTTAAAGTATAGGGAACTTAAAATGTGATAAAAAATATCTCGGATGACGGTTCGTTTAGCAGCACGGTTGCGTTGTTCGGTTAATTACGACGGAATGCGCATAAGCGCGAAAAACGATCCAAATGACGTGACGAATGGATTTTTCTTATGCCAAACACTAAAATAAAATGTTTTAGTACTTAAATAAATTTTTGGATGTCCGGATGTATTCAGAACGTAATTTATGCGCGAAAATGCAAACTTGTGCACTTTTTTGACACTTTTAGTCCCTGAATGACCCAAAAGTTTATTTTAGCATACCAAACACCTCAAAGCCTATTTCTAAGCTATGTAAAGGATATTTATGGTATGTTTAACTTATGGTCATGTTCCGGAATGTCTGTTACAGTTCAAATTGGCATACTTGCGCAGTTTGTCAAGTTTAGTCCCTGTAAGCGATTTAACTTGATTTTGACATACCAAAGCCTTCAAAACTTATTTCTAAGTTTTGTAAAGGTTATTTAAGGTATGTTAAGCCTATTTCACTATTCTGGAGTGTTCGTTGCATTAAACTGGTTATACTTACGCATCAGTGCGCGTATAACCTTCCAGAAAGCGATTTAGAGCTTGAAATCGAACAAGAGTTGATATGTGCAAAAGATACACATATTTATACAAGTCCAAATTATGAATTACAATATTTCATTGGTTTGGTATTTGTTTCATGGTCACAGTGACACAGGTGTCACAGATCTGGTTGAAGAGCCATCAAAGAAAGCTTATTTAGTTAATCAAGATGATGAAAGATTGCCAGAAGGATTTAGCTTGGACAAATACATTCCGGCTGATTCAAAGTTTAGAGCGTTTGTTGCACAAATCATTCAAGAACCAGAGTTAATGAAAGAATGGATGGAAGTGTTTGCTGATGATGAGAAAAGTCAAGATGAAGAGTCTGTTTCTTCTGAAGATAGTTCAGAAAAGACACCAGTCTTTGATCAATCATCAATTGATAGTGATGATGAAGAAATTAATCAAATAAACATTGGTAAAACTCATCTATCTCCTGAACGTTTCAAATTTTATTTTGCAGATAAATTGAAGAAGCTAAAGTATATTGATGATGTCTAAGCAAAAGGAGATCAATCACTATATTGAAGAGTGTGCAGAGTTGAAGAAAGAGTTAGAGACTGAAAAGATTGAGAATGAAAGAATCAGATGTTTGTTAATGAGTTACTCAGGATCTGATTATTTGATTGATAGAGTTTATCGTACTGTTGCAGGATTTGAAGCCTTTCAAGATAAGAAGTCGGAAGATATGGTTGCTAGTAAGAAACAAAGTGCAAATTATAAAAAGTGTCCGCCTCCGATCTGGGAAGGTTACTCTCCCAGAAAACCAAATGAGGAACAACTCAAAAAGGCTGTCAATATAAAGTTAAAGTCTGAAACAACTGATGAGTTACCAGACAACATTGACGTGACATTCACATCGTCTGATACTGATCATGAGTCTGAGTTAATAAAAAAAGTGGTCGATCAGGTGTTGGATAAGGGTGAGGAGTCAAAGTCTGAGTCAGAAACTTCGAGTTCATCAGTGAACAGTTCAAAATCATCGGTCAAAAGGGTTTACAATAAAGAATTTTTGTTATAAAAAAATAATACTTTGAATGACGAACCAATCAAAGTGGCATATACTTTGAATGATTCAGACAAATTATATTCTGATGAGGAATTTCCGATTAAAAATATAAAAATTGAAAATATCAAAACAGTTTTTAAATTGATAGAAATAAAGTTTTCAGAAATAAAAGATAAAATGGGATTTTCAAAACCTAAATATACTTCAAGAGTTCAACAACGTTTAAACAAGAAGTAAGGTTTTGGTCCAGGTCATCAAAAGAAACCTAATCATAAAAGCAATTTCAAAAAGAAGGGGTTAGGTTTTGATGTTGAAAATAATCAAAATATTAAAGATTTTAAATCAAAAACTGTATTTGTTTCAGGTGCAAGTTCTGAAGAAGAAAAAAAGAGCTCATTCTGGAAGCAATCGAACAAAGCGTTTCTTGCAGAAAAACAGAAACAAGAGAAGAATGAAGATAATCAGAAAAAGGAGACAAGAACATGTTACCGATGCAAAGTAGTTGGTCACATTGCCTGGAATTATCCAAAGGTAACCAACTCACAACAAGGAGTGTCTTCCAAACTTAAAGAAAAAGTTGTTGATAAAACTGAACCACCGACTGAAAAATTCAAAGTGTTTAAAAATTCTACATTTGAAGTTGGTGAGAGTTCAAAAAGGTTTTACAAGAGAAGAGTGAATCTTAACAACCAAACATGGGTTGTTAAGAAATCAAATGTTAAATCTGGCGATGAATCTGACTCGTCAAAGTCAGAGGAGCCACCAGTTGAACTTAAAAGAGAAAATTCTGTTCCACCAATGGATGATGTCAACTTTCCACCATTGCGGACTGAAAATTTTAAACAAAAGTTGGAAAAGTGGAAATTTCGAATCAATTCTATTCTGAAAAGAAAGAATTCGATGTCGAAAAGGCTTTCAATGGAAAAGTGAAACATATTTTTGGAAGAATGGTCGATGGTAAGGAAAAAGGGGTAAAGGAATTTTATGAATCAAAGAGGAGAACTGACACCCCGAGTGAAAATAACTCAGATGCGCGCACCCAAAGCTGGTCAGGCTAGGGTGTCTGTATTCCATGCTTAAAAATCCTGACTTGCCGGAACTCCCAGGTTGGTAATTGGGGAGTAGGAATCGGCATCTTTCTTGAGAAATTCAAAATTGTTATATTTCAACTTACAAGTGATATTGTTGATAAGTACCTACAAGTGGTTAATCAAGGTCATTAAGTTGAACCTGATTTAACTTTCATACAAAGTGGTTGAAAGAACAAAATGATGAGTTAATCCCCATGTTTGAGAAATGATCAACAAAACCAATTTTCCGGAAAAAACATTTTTATTAAAACAAACTTAAGTGTTTTGAAATCATAATGGGAAAATAGTTTGTTGTGAGGGGAAGTTCTGATTGTTCACGCCAAGTGGATGGAGAATTGAAGCAATTCACATCAGTTTGTCAGTTTACTTTGTACAGTTTATTGCGTTTATTTTCAAATTTTCTCGGAAAATCAAAATTTGAAACATAATTTTGATTTTAGGGGGAGTAAAAAATTTAAAAATTTTGAAAATTTGAAAAATCAAAAAACATGATAAAATCCAAAAATCCAAAAACATTGAAAACTCATTTTGATTTTTAAACTAGTAAGAGTTTTGTTGTGAAAAAAAGGAAATGATAGTACATCAGTAGACAATCACAGTACGCTAAAGATTTGGAAAGTTAAAATGTGATAAATGGTCTCACTGATGATATGCGAGTAGGTTTTTACACGCTTAGTAGATTGTTTTCGAGATATAAACCTAAATATCAAATACTTACTTATTTCGTGGGGAACACCTCTCAGATATATAGATAACCCCCGAAATCTTGTTTGAAGGGCTTTCTATTTCTGACATACTAGGTCTTTGTGCGTGGTGATATCTGGGGTATTATACCAGGACTTCTGATTTTGCGAGAGCAACAGCCTAGTCCTCATATAATACTTTGCACTGCTTTAATCTTAAAGCTCACCCTCAGCATAAAAAATGATGAAACATTGAAAAATGCTAATCATGTGCTGTTGAAGAAAATATTCTCTAAAGGGAACACACCTAAAGTCGAACCATCATCTCTCTGATTTTGTGGAAGCAATAGCCTGAGCTCTCATGGTCTCGCATTCACCCCTTACAGATATCATTAGTGTACATTCACCTGTAAGACTGAATATAGGAGTCTGGATACGGGAGTATATTCTGAGGTGGGACACGCGAATAAGTTTAAGTTCATTAAAACACTAATCTCGTATCTCGAATCAATTGAACTTTATGTGAAAATTTAAGTGGACCAGTATACTGACAATCTAAGTGAATCGTTTAGAACTTAAAGTGTTTAAAGCTCAACGGTGCTAGTGATTTGTCAAAATCTGATATGATCTTCTTACACAATCTCACAAAAATATTGTCTGTAAATATTTCTTTACTGCTTTTCATTTGTGTGTTTTAGCATAAAATTTTGAAAATTCAAAAAGATTTTATTTCGTCTTATTTTCGACAACTGATGTTGGAAAGCTGATTTTCAAAATTCCGAGTGCTGAACATGATGAACAATAGGGTTGGGAGAGTTTGTTTGAAATGAGAAATGATTTTGAAATGATTAAATGGTTTCAAATTAATGAAATGTCAAATTTTGAGTGTTTTGAATACAAGTGGTTATTTGAGAAATGTTAAACGATATCTACAAGTGATTTCTAAAATTGTTAAATCTTATAACTTGTGAGATTTACTTTTGGGTAGAGTTTTGTGCAGATCCTTGTGTCTAAGCCTGAGCAGAGTTTGAGCCAGTACATGATCTTGGAACGAATGCTATGTCAGATTGCGATCCCGGAACAACTTAAGGGAGAGTCTGTTAGCAAAGGGGAGTCTGAAGATTGAAAGATAAAGATTCAGGATGCTTACAGTGTCAGATACTTTGGAGAGAGTGAGAAGACTGATCAAGACTGAAGACTCGATGTACTGAAGACTCGTCAACATCCAAGGGGGAGTTTGTTGGTGCATATGTCTGTCGACTTTGTCTTGTATCGAGTCTTGTAACTAGATAGATAGACCAGGACATGTTATACGAGAAAAATGGGAAACAGGGCTGAACAAGCCACTTCGCACGAAGTGACAAGTCCAGTTCGTGCAAACTGGCAGTTCGTGCGAAGTGGATGTGTTGTTTCATGCGAAATGGCCATCACTATAAATACTAGGTCTTGGGTTTTTCATTTATAACTTCTGATTCTGGTAGCGAACTCTGCCAAAGTGTCTCCAGATCTGTAAATTGTTCCAAATCAATACAAGAGATAGTTAAAGTGATTCTTAGTCCATATCAAGCTGATTCAACATCAATACGTCTGATTCCGCCTCTCGTATTGATCGAAAAATCTTCTGAATGACTCGTTTAGGTCGAATCTCGATCCTACAACTTTTGGCCCTTATAGTTAGTTTTTGACGGTCTTGAAGGTTATAACAAACACCGTTAGGTTCCCGTTTGGTCAAAAGATGACCTGAAGGTGCTAATTTCCACAAATGACGCTTTTAACCCCTCTCCTTTAAATCTTGCGTATGTTATCGTGTAATTGCATATGTTATCATGTAATGGTGTCGAAACCCATTTATATTCAATATCAAGCATTCCCGAGAGTATGATTGAACTTTACAAAGCACCGGGTTTGTTAAAAGGTCACTCAGAGGTAAGAATTAACATATTGACACTTTCAACCCTTTTATTACCCTAACTTTCATTTGTTTTCACAAACGGCTTCTTGTGTCTAATTTTTGACTCGTCTGAGAATACGAACATCATGTAAGGTCATTCAGAGACATCAGTTTAGCATGTCGACACTTTTAGTCCCTCCGCATACATCTATTCACCGTTTGTCAACTTTAGTCTTTCAAAGTCTCAACTTTAGTCCTTCAAAGTCAACGTTTTACATATTTAGGGTTTAGGACACAAGTCTTCACATCATTGGACTCGATTTTAGAGGTGTTACAAATGTCGAACTCTCCTCGAAGATTGGGCTTTCCTCTTTGACGTACTTGCCATTTTCTCTAAATAGTCCCAATCAACATTCTCGTAGTTTATACCAAAAGTGCCATTTGATATCGAACTGAGGTCCCGTGCATCCTCCAATGTTAACCCCTCATGAAACGCTTTAAGTAATTCCCACATTTGTACTCCAAGGTGTGGGCAAGTTTTCAATAACATCTTGAATCGATTGAATGCTTCATGAAATAGTTCATCGGACAGTTGTTGGAAATTTCTGATATCCTTCTGAGCATCACTGGTTCTCTGAGGCGTGTAAAACTCTTCTAAGAACAATATTTGCATCTCTAGCCATGTGAAAAATAGAAACCAAAGGCAAAGTATGAAACCATTGTTGTGCCTTGTCTTCTAGGGTGAATTGGAATAACACCAATTTTACGTCATCCGCTGTAAATCCCTGACCACCGATAGTGTTACAACGAGCATTGTATGTTGCGATGTGCAAATATGGTTCTTCGGTGGCCAAACCATGATATTTTGGCAAACTTTGGATGGATTGGGGTCGAACTTCAAATGACCGACCTCAGAGTTGAGGTATTACTACCGGTGAGGGGTTATTAGCAAAGGAGGGTTTAAAATGACTCTCAATTCCCCGCACCGGTCCCCGATCGTATCTTCTTGGTATACCCTCGGGTTGATTACCCAATGGAACCAGATTTCTCGGTAGTGGTCATTTTTGACCCAGCAATTGATGCACCAGTGGTGGTAACGGGATATCGATGAGTCTTCCATAAATCGGCTATTGGTTAACCAGGTCGGGTTGATGAACATGATGTTGATACCCAGACGTGCCCGATTTCACTCTTTCTACAACCCCATACCCCGTATCATACCTTTCAAAATCGCCCATATTCACCACCTGCCTGGTGCACTGATTACCTACATAACGCTCATACTCATCGTATTCGTCTTCAAATTCTCCCGAACCATCCCTTTGCTTAAACATAGAGGCTCTGATAGGGAACGACTTTTGCTGAGATGGTTGATAGTGCGAAGGTTGATTTGGTATGGGAGGCATAGTTGATGAGTTAACGGGTTGGCTTTGGTTCGGTAGGATGACATGTTCATCGGGTACAATCCTCACATATGGTGAAGAATGTTGGGCATTAGATGTTTTGGGTGAATGATGGGTATTGAATAGATGTTGATTGGTTTAAGATTGGTGGTAGGTTGTCTAGAGTGGGAAACGGTAGCAGTGGCATCAGTGGAAGTTGAGAGGTGGAAATATGAGTGGATTATGGTGGTGGTGGTTGTTGAGATGGTATAGAGGTGTTCGGTGAAGGTTGGTTTGGAGTTGGTGTGAATTGGGTTTGTGAGACAAGTTGTTTATCCAGATTCTCAGAGTTCTCTACTGACTCGGATGTAGGTGCTGGAAATTATAAGATCTTGTTCTCTCAATGCATTATTCGGGTTGCCGAACGGTTCTCTCGATTTCCGGATCAAATGCTACTGGCGAAGCTTTTCCGGAGTTTCTCGTATGATGCATACACGTAGAACTTCACCTTCACAAACACAGACAAGAAACCACGCATAATTCTAAACAAAAAGAAATAAACACTATTTTTGTATTTTTAATTATTTTTCGCACGACTCCCTGGCAACGATGCCATTTTGATGACTCTCGTTAATGTCATACAAAAACCTAAATAAACTATGTAGATACAGTAAATAGGGTATAGAACTAGAGGAGTATTGTGGAAAGTGTTATGAACTAAGTATCTAAAGCTAATTGCAAAAATTGTAAAATCGGTTGTTTTGATTGTTCGGATTAAACTAAGAAAACTAAGAAAATGAGTTATTAACAGTTGGAGAAAAAAAAGTTCCTCTGGATTTTGGATTCAAAGCAAACTTCAATTATGTGCTTACTGATACAATCACATAGACATGATCGTATAACTTGGTTAATTGACGGTGATCATCCAAAAACTACTTACTTCGATTGCAAAACAACGAAAGGTTATTATTTGGATAATCAATTGAAATTACTAACCCTAACCCTTACCAAATATATCCCAATTACTAGAAATCTCAGGAATTGAATGAATTTGAATTAAGATTTAAGCAAAACCAATTGTTTACAAATCAATCAATCAAATCAAATAAAAAAAAGGTAAAAAGCATTGAATGCTTAGATTACCAAGTTCAGTTACAAATCCAAACACATAAAATCTGTCACTTACAAGAATCCTCCATTCAGAGGAAACCATAAAATTACGCGACGAATGGTATTTTTGCATTCCAATCACTAAAATACAATATTATAATGATTACAAAAATTTTGGATGTCCGGATATGGTCAGAACGTAAGTTATGCGCGTAATTGCAAACTTATGCAGTTTTTGACGCTTTTAGTCCCTGTTGATCAAATAAGCGTATTTTCGCATACTGAGCCCCTCAAAACTTATTTCTAAGCTATGTTAAGGGTACTTAGGGTATGTTTAGCTTATGATCTTGTTCCGGAGTGCACGTTACTACATGAATCGGCAGACTTTCGCAGTTTGTCGCAAATAGTCCCTGTGATCGAATAAACTTGTTTTTGACACACCAAACCCTTCAAAACTTATTTCTAAGTTATGTAAAGGTTATTTAAGGTATGTTAAGCTTATGTCACTGTCCCGGAGTGTTTGTCGCGTTAAACTGATCACGTTTACGTATAACTTTCCAGAAAGTGATTTAAAGCTTGAAATCGAACTAGAATGAAAACGTGAAATTGTCAAACACAAATAAACAAATATTGAGACCAAAACACATTGTTTCATTGATAATTGATATTGTTTTACATCGTTTAGTGTTTACAGAGCACAATTATCACACATTATAGTTCAATTCTTTAGATACTTAAAATAAAGTTTGTTATTCTTATATGTTCTCACGGTTAAATTGTTTACATAAAAATGAGAATGTTGGTGCTACTAATAAATTAAAGTTATATTATTAAAAAAAAGAAAATCTAGAAGGCTCATATGAATCAAATCTCTAATTTTGTAGGGTTCCATTGAAAGCTATTAGTAACCCTAATACAAAACCATTGACTTGCAAGTTACAGCCGCCTCACATGATTCTTTATCTTCTTCCTTCAGATTTCTTGTGTAAATCAATAGAAAGGTTTGATTTTTATCTTCTTCTTCACATGATTCTTTATCTTCTTCCTTCATATTTCTTCGTTTTTGAATACTTCTTTCTTGAGTAAATCAGATTATAGCTGGGCCAAACGATGAAACCATGGTCACCGAACAGTTGACGGAAGCTTTCTTGAGTTCTAAAACTTTGGTTTGAGTCGGCTTGACTGCCACATATCACCGAAACTCCGGTTCGTTCGCCGGTCGCCGGGTCGACCGGCCGGCTAGATGCAAAACCGATCCAACACCCCGAACCGGACCTTCTAGGCCACCGGTTGCCGGTCTGACCGGTCCAGTCTGGGTTTGAAAATGTTGCATGACAGGGAATGCGAGATTGTTGACTGATGTAACACCTGTGTCATTTCAACCATCAAGCAAGTGCCAAACCAATGAAATAATGTATTTCATACTTTGGACTTGTATAAATATGTGTATCTTTTGCACATATCAACTCATGTTCGATTTCAAGCTCTAAATCGCTTTCTGGAAGGTTATACACGCACTGATGCGCAAATATAACCAGTTTAATGCAACGAACACTCCGGAATAGTGAAATAGGCTTAACATACCTTAAATAACCTTTACATAACTTAGATATAAGTTTTGGAAGGTTTGGTGTGATGAAATCAAAGTTTAATCGCTTACAGGGACTAAATTTGACAAACTGCGAAAGTATGCCAATTTGAACTGTAACAGACCTTCCGGAACACGACCATAAGTTAAACATACCATAAATATCCTTTACATAGCTTAGAAATAGGCTTTGAGGGGTTCGGTATGCTAAAATAAACTTTTGGGTCATTCAGGGACTAAAAGTGTCAAAAAGTGCACAAGTTTGCATTTTCGCGCATAACTTACGTTCTGAATACATCTGGACATCCAAAAATTTATGTAAGCATGACTACATTATATTTTATTGATCGCCTTAAGAAAAATCCATTCGTCGCGTCATTTGGATCGTTTTTCGCGCTTATGCGCATTCCGTCGTAATTAAGCAAACATCGCGTTCGTACGACCAAACGAACCATCATCCGGCATATTTTTGAGTATGTTTTGAGTTCCCTATACTTTAACTTCATTTTAGAGCCTTGAAATGAGGTCAACGGGGCTCAAACGCATCGAAAAAAGGCTTAAACACGTGCAGGGACTAAACCTGTCATTTATGAAACATTTCTGGAACAGGGAGGGGTGTCGCGTAGCGCGAGCCCTAAAGACTTACCAGTCGCGCTACGCGACTGCCTAAAACTGACCAGATTCAATGTTTTGTTTGCAAGTTGCAGCTGATTGATTCGTGTCCACTCGTTTCCTATCGTCTAGTCAGCGGATAAGAACAAACTTCCTGGACACCACAACTTTACGACAAGTGTACGGTTCCGATTAAGGAACGTTATTCAAGAAACGATCTTAACGGTTACCCGAAATCTATAAATACCCCACCCCCTTTTCTTCATTTCTCACAAATCTGATCATTTGGGCTCTAAGTTGGAACCTTCGTTTCATACCTGAGCTATTTTGATCTGGGTTAGCATTCGGGGACCCTTCGTAAGTATTCTTTCGTTCTTTTCCTTATTTTATTGCTTTTCGAGTCCGAAAGTCAAACTTTGTTTGACTTTCAGCGTTGACCAATAATGGTCAATGCGAAGTTCTTTTGAACTTCGCAACGTGAGTGTAATCACGTTGGTCATAGTCCCTTGGGACTATGCCCACTGATTACCACGTTGTCTAGGGTCGTAGGGTAAGCGATCTAATGAATCGCTTATACCTCGAACCCGACCCATTTGGTCGATCATTAGGATCCGACCAAACACTTTAGGTGACCATAGTAGGTAGGGAATAACCTTCCGAGGTTATACCCTATGGTCACATCGTTTGAGTAGTTGTATGATAGGTAGTTTATATGCCTTAGGTAAATTACCAGAATACCCTTTTCATGTATAATTGGTAATTACGCATATGTAACCTAAACTTTTGTCACATAACTGATTATGTAACATGTTTAGGCATATAACACTTGTCATAGGACTAGTTAGGCGGTCCGAACGCGTTTCACGCGAACGACGCGTTAAAGTAGCATAAGCTACCTAAACGGGTCGTAATGGGTCGAAAACACTCAGGTTAAGTTTCATTTAGCATGTAGGCCTTGTTAAACCATATCACGTGAGTTCCGACACTCATTTGGTTTACAAACCCTAATGCTACCCAATCTTCCGATCTAGGTCCGGTTTATTAACATAGTTACCTATACTAGGTGCCGTTTGATATCCGCGATCTCTAGCTTTGTTTGGTTGTTACTCAAGGACTTCTGAGCAATCTCAAGTGAGTACATAGACCCCTCTTTTACTGTTTTCCAAACTGTTTTGGGGTGGAACACATGTGCCTACTTGTTACTTTCATGCTTTCCTGTTTTAACATCATATACTGCTATGTTCGTTAGTACATTATAGTACATGATTTTATGACATTTCATGCTAGGTGTGCCCAATTGTGTGCATTACTTAGTACATCGTTTTACATGACATTTTGACATAGACATTTGACATAGACATTTCGGCATAGACATTTTAACATGATTGACATTTGATCATGCATTTCCCATAAAACATAACTTTGATTTAAACCAAGTTTTACTTCGATACTTTGTTTTTGTTGCATATGCTCATCCAGTATATGAACACATTATATTACATTTTGAACCGTTGTATCTATGAACCGTTTGTAACTGTTAACCGTTGTACCTGTGAACCGTTTGTATCTGTGAACCATTGTATCTGTGAACCGTTGTATCTGTGAACCGTTGTACCTGTGAACCGTTTGTATCTGTGAACCGTTGTATCTGTGAACCGTTTGTATCTGTGAACCGTTTGTATCTATGAACCGTGTAAACCGTATTTTACCATACATAAACACTTCTACAATTGTTAAACATTACTTTGGTGGTTTGGTTTGATTAAGTGATTAAGTAACGATGCGTGTGTAATATGATACAAGCATGGTGGATACGCCGCTGGTACTTCCTATATATAAGTGGATGTATGGTATTACATATCGTAGCGTTTTTTTTTGAATCATTTCAGTTTGAGACATAGAACATTTTATACAAATAACATACTTTTCACAAGACATTGTTTTACAAACAACTTATCTTATACATACCCATTTTACTATGGTTATTCATTTAACCATACATTATTCACTTATTTTATACCTATCATCTGAACTCATTGTTTTTCAAATGATTTACAAAACAAAGCAAATTACAAGGTTCATGACTAAACATTTTCTCAAACATAAGTCATGGAACCTATTTTCACAAAACCTATGTATCTCACAGGCATTTTTATGCTGACGTACCTATTTTCACATGTGTTTTTCAGGAACTGTTGCATAAGATGATCAAGATACACATAGGCAAACTTGGGCTTTAGTGACAATAAAAGATGCAAGACTAGTTAATTATTTTGTATTTCCTCGTTTGATAAGACATTGTAACACCTTTAATCAATAAAACGAAACTTCAACTGCCATGGATTTGAAACAATTAATTCTGTTACAACACTCCCCGACATTTCCGCCACGTTTCGTATGTTCTACGTGGTCGGGGTGTGACAGAAGAGTTGGTATCAGAGCCAATGGTTATAGGGAATTAGGTTATTAGTAATGCTTTGACCTAGTCTATAACCTTCTTAGGACCCTAACGCGAGTTTACTTGCGTTTAGTCATAAAACAATACCGTCACCTATCCTTAGGCGACAATCACAACTAGAACATAAATTTCAAAACCGCTTTGAAAACTAATCATCTGTTCTAGGATGATTTATTACAAGGTTTTGAACCCTCTATTGTAAGGTTTTGAACCCTCTGTTATATGGTTTTGAACCCCTTTGAATTTTCAAAAATCTCGTCAAGGTTTTGGGTTTTAAATAATGTGAACACGTGCAAACTGGAAGGGTGAATGCCTGTATTCTTGGTTTTCTGTCTAGGCAAGCACTTCGTATACATCTCATCAGACGCGAGACCAGTTGTGCTTACCTGGGAATTCTTGGGATGAGTGTTCACTTATAGGCGAGCATGTCTTCGCGATACATTATTTTTGACCCATTTACTTTGATTAGTCACTGTGTGTCATTTGTTTACCTCGTGGTAACAAACAAATGACCACTACTCTTGCTTTCATCAGATTTGTTTCATCTCATTCTTTTCGCCTAATTCTCTCACTCGTTTCCTTTCATGTTTTCCTCTTTTAGAATGCCTCCTCGACGCGAAAACCAGATAGCGACTGCCGAACTGGCAGAAATCATTGCACAACAAATGGCTGCTCAATTCCCAAACCTCTTTGCTCAATGGAATCAAGCCAACAACAACAACAATGGTCCATGCAATTTCAAGAGTTTTAACTCGGCGAAACCACTCAAGTTTAGCGGTTCTGAGGGAGCGACTGGGCTTCTTCAATGGTTCGAGAGCATTGAGAATACTTTCCGCCATGTGCAGTGTCCTGACAATCGCAAGGTCGAGTTTGCTTCGAGTGTGTTCCAGAAGAGAGCCCTTACGTGGTGGAACGGTGTTATGAGAGATCGTGGTGCAGAAGTTGCACTAGCACAGACATGGGCTGAACTTAGGGCCCTTATGATGAAGGACTTCTGTCCTCGACACGAGATCAGGGCTTTGGAAAGGGAATTCGACAATCTGGAGCAAGACAGCGGTGAGCATAGAGCCTACACGGACCGTTATGAAGAGTTAAGTCTGTTATGCCCAAACATGGTCACGCCTTTGGATAAGGCAATCGAAAAGTACATTGATGGCCTCCCTGATTCAATACAAGACATTTTGACTGGTAGCAACCCTACTACAGTTAGACAGGCCATTGAGCTATCTGCAACCTTGACTGAATCAAAGATCAGGAAAGGTAAACTTTTCCGAAAAGGTGACAAGAAGCTGGTCGAAGAATCGAAACCAATCGAGGAATCAAAGATCATGGATGAACAGACTGGATCCCCTAAGAGGTCAAAGAAGCGAAAGGCTTCTCAGAACTACGCTGTGGTCGCTCACAATGATCAAGCCGTTCTCAACCAACCAGCTCAACCCCCTGCCAGGAAACCCTACAACGGAACTGCACCCTTGTGCAACCAATGTGGCCTACATCATCATGCTGGGGTGAAGTGCCGCACATGCCAAATTTGCGGACTTATAGGCCATACAGCTAGGGTTTGCCCAACCGCAGTTGCACCAAATCAAGCTGGCAACTATCCTGCCCAAGCTCATTTTCCACCGGGATCTTGCTACAACTGTGGCGAGATAGGCCATTTTCGTAGGAATTGCCCAAGGCTTGCTAATGCAAATCCAGCGCATGGATGAGCATATGATCAACCAGAAGACAACATCGTTTAGAAATAATCACGTCTTATGTATTATTTTCTTTTGTTGTCAAGATCCAAGAAACAGTTGTTATCGTTGTTTATAAATAAATCTTTTATTTACATTGCAATGTATTTATGTGATTGTATGTATAAACAACATATCCCCTACAATACCGACAATCAAGGAACCGCATTCCTTGAAGAACAGACTACTTCCAAATTTCTTCCAGGGTATGATCTTTTGCGTTTTTCAGGAAAATCCTAAGTACCTGTTTCTTCCAAAAGAAACGAAGTACGAGGTGCCAAGATAATAGCAATCAATAACAAGATAATAACAATTAAACAACTATGTGTTTATGTGCTTATGAACATTACAAGACAAACTGTGCGGACTGTACAAGGAATTACGTAATTATGGATGCATACATAATTATGGAATTTAGTGCACAGAAACCACAGCGAGCTTTGTCATGTACCTAGAAGTTAACCCTATTCATTTCCAATTCTGATGAAGTATCCGTTGAGGAAAAATGAACTAGCTATTCATTTTTCACTTCTGAAGAATATCCGTTGAGGAAATGAATATCCGTTTATCCTTCATTTCCAATTCTGAAGAATACCCGTTGAGGAAAATGACTCCGTTTGTGCATTTTCGTTCTGAAGAGTACCCGTCGAGGGAAATGAATATCCGTTTATTTAAATCCTTTATTTCCGAACCTGAGGAAACAACCGTTGAAAATGACTCCGTTAGTTCATTTTCGTTTCTGAAGATTATCCGTTGAGGAAATGAACATCCGTTTGTCTATCATTCTCATTTCCGTTTCTGAGGAAGCAACCGTTGAAAATGACTCTGTTGTTCATTTTCGTTTCTGAAGATTATCCGTTGAGGAAATGAACATCCGTTTGTCTATCATTCTCATTTCCGTTTCTGAGGAAGCAACCGTTGAAAATGACTCTGTTGTTCATTTTCGTTTCTGAAGATTATCCGTTGAGGAAATGAACATCCGTTTGTCTATCATTCCCATTTCCGTTTCTGAGGAAGCAACCGTTGAAAATGACTCTGTTGTTCATTTTCGTTTCTGAAGATTATCCGTTGAGGAAATGAACATCCGTTTGTCTATCATTCTCATTTCCGTTTCTGAGGAAGCAACCGTTGAAAATGACTCTGTTGTTCATTTTCGTTTCTGAAGAATTGTCCGTTGAGGAAATGAATATCCGTTTGTCTATCATTCTCATTTCCATTTCTGAGGAAGCATCTGTTGAAAATGACTCCGTTTGTTCATTTTCGTTTCTGAAGATTTTCCGTTAAAGAAATGAATCCCCGTTTGTTTATTCCTTCATTTCCGCTTCTGAAGAATACTCGTTGAGGAAAATGACTCCGTTTGTTCATTTTCGTTCTGAAGAATGTCCGTTAAGGAAATGACAGGATTATGCTTTACATATCTCTGGTGGTTATCTGACACAAAGTCACAAATAGACTCCTACGAATTAATTTCGGGACGAAATTTCCTAAAGTAGGGGAGACTGTAACACCTGTGTCATTTCAACCATCAAGCAAGTGCCAAACCAATGAAATAATGTATTTCATACTTTGGACTTGTATAAATATGTGTATCTTTTGCACATATCAACTCATGTTCGATTTCAAGCTCTAAATCGCTTTCTGGAAGGTTATACACGCACTGATGCGCAAATATAACCAGTTTAATGCAACGAACACTCCGGAATAGTGAAATAGGCTTAACATACCTTAAATAACCTTTACATAACTTAGATATAAGTTTTGGAAGGTTTGGTGTGATGAAACCAAAGTTTAATCGCTTACAGGGACTAAATTTGACAAACTGCAAAAGTATGCCAATTTGAACTGTAACAGACCTTCCGGAACATGACCATAAGTTAAACATACCATAAATATCCTTTACATAGCTTAGAAATAGGCTTTGAGGGGTTCGGTATGCTAAAATAAACTTTTGGGTCATTCAGGGACTAAAAGTGTCAAAAAGTGCACAAGTTTGCATTTTCGCGCATAACTTACGTTCTGAATACATCTGGACATCCAAAATTTTATGTAAGCATGACTACATTATATTTTATTGATCGCCTTAAGAAAAATCCATTCGTCGCGTCATTTGGATCGTTTTTCGCGCTTATGCGCATTCCGTCGTAATTAAGCGAACATCGCGTTCGTACGACCAAACGAACCATCATCCGGCATATTTTTGAGTATGTTTTGAGTTCCCTATACTGTAACTTCATTTTAGAGCCTTGAAATGAGGTCAACGGGGCTCAAACGCATCGAAAAAGGGCTTAAACACGTGCAGGGACTAAACCTGTCATTTATGAAACATTTCTGGAACAGGGAGGGGTGTCGCGTAGCGCGAGCCCTAAAGACTTACCAGTCGCGCTACGCGACTGCCTAAAACTGACCAGATTCAATGTTTTGTTTGCAAGTTGCAGCTGATTGATTCGTGTCCACTCGTTTCCTATCGTCTAGTCAGCGGATAAGAACAAACTTCCTGGACACCACAACTTTACGACAAGTGTACGGTTCTGATTAAGGCACGTTATTCAAGAAACGATCTTAACGGTTACCCGAAATCTATAAATACCCCACCCCCTTTTCTTCATTTCTCACAAATCTGATCATTTGGGCTCTAAGTTGGAACCTTCGTTTCATACCTGAGCTATTTTGATCTGGGTTAGCATTCGGGGACCCTTCGTAAGTATTCTTTCGTTCTTTTCCTTATTTTATTGCTTTTCGAGTCCGACTTTCAGCGTTGACCAATAATGGTCAATGCGAAGTTCTTTTGAACTTCGCAACGTGAGTGTAATCACGTTGGTCATAGTCCCTTGGGACTATGCCCACTGATTACCACGTTGTCTAGGGTCGTAGGGTAAGCGATCTAATGAATCGCTTATACCTCGAACCCGACCCATTTGGTCGATCATTAGGATCCGACCAAACACTTTAGGTGACCATAGTAGGTAGGGAATAACCTTCCGAGGTTATACCCTATGGTCACATCGTTTGAGTAGTTGTATGATAGGTAGTTTATATGCCTTAGGTAAATTACCAGAATACCCTTTTCATGTATAATTGGTAATTACGCATATGTAACCTAAACTTTTGTCACATAACTGATTATGTAACATGTTTAGGCATATAACACTTGTCATAGGACTAGTTAGGCGGTCCGAACGCGTTTCACGCGAACGACGCGTTAAAGTAGCATAGGCTACCTAAACGGGTCGTAATGGGTCGAAAACACTCAGGTTAAGTTTCATTTAGCATGAAGGCCTTGTTAAACCATATCACGTGAGTTCCGACACTCATTTGGTTTACAAACCCTAATGCTACCCAATCTTCCGATCTAGGTCCGGTTTATTAACATAGTTACCTATACTAGGTGCCGTTTGATATCCGCGATCTCTAGCTTTGTTTGGTTGTTACTCAAGGACTTCTGAGCAATCTCAAGTGAGTACATAGACCCCTCTTTTACTGTTTTCCAAACTGTTTTGGGGTGGAACACATGTGCCTACTTGTTACTTTCATGCTTTCCTGTTTTAACATCATATACTGCTATGTTCGTTAGTACATTATAGTACATGATTTTATGACATTTCATGCTAGGTGTGCCCAATTGTGTGCATTACTTAGTACATCTTTTTACATGAAATTTTGACATAGACATTTGACATAGACATTTCGGCATAAACATTTTAACATGATTGACATTTGATCATGCATTTCCCATAAAACATAACTTTGATTTAAACCAAGTTTTACTTCGATACTTTGTTTTTGTTGCATATGCTCATCCAGTATATGAACACATTATATTACATTTTGAACCGTTGTATCTATGAACCGTTTGTAACTGTGAACCGTTGTACCTGTGAACCGTTTGTATCTGTGAACCATTGTATCTGTGAACCGTTGTATCTGTGAACCGTTGTACCTGTGAACCGTTTGTATCTGTGAACCGTTGTATCTGTGAACCGTTTGTATCTGTGAACCGTTTGTATCTATGAACCGTGTAAACCGTATTTTACCATACATAAACACTTCTACAATTGTTAAACATTACTTTGGTGGTTTGGTTTGATTAAGTGATTAAGTAACGATGCGTGTGTAATATGATACAAGCATGGTGGATACGCCACTGGTACTTCCTATATATAAGTGGTTGTATGGTATTACATATCGTAGCGTTTTTTTTGAATCATTTCAGTTTGAGACATAGAACATTTTATACAAATAACATACTTTTCACAAGACATTGTTTTACAAACAACTTATCTTATACATACCCATTTTACTATGGTTATTCATTTAACCATACATTATTCACTTATTTTATACCTATCATCTGAACTCATTGTTTTTCAAATGATTTACAAAACAAAGCAAATTACAAGGTTCATGACTAAACATTTTCTCAAACATAAGTCATGGAACCTATTTTCACAAAACCTATGTATCTCACAGGCATTTTTATGCTGACGTACCTATTTTCACATGTGTTTTTCAGGAACTGTTGCATAAGATGATCAAGATACACATAGGAAAACTTGGGCTTTAGTGACAATAAAAGATGCAAGACTAGTTAATTATTTTGTATTTCCTCGTTTGATAAGACATTGTAACACCTTTAATCAATAAAACGAAACTTCAACTGCCATGGATTTGAAACAATTAATTTTGTTACAACACTCCCCGACATTTCCGCCACGTTTCGTATGTTCTACGTGGTCGGGGTATGACAACTGATTTTGAAAATATAGATGGAGGATATGTGAATTTTGCAGGTGCTAAAAAAGGGTATATTTCAGGTCGAGGAAAAGTGACCAACGGGAAGATCACATTGAACAAAGTGAACTATGTTGAGTAGGTTAAGCACAATCTGATGAGTGTGTCACAAGTCTGCGACAAGGGTCATTCGGTACATTTTACTATGTCTAAGGCTTTGGTGTTGAAACCGGGTTTGGTGATACTGGACGATTGGATAGTGATGAGAGCACTGAGGAGGAATGACACTTATGTCATGGAGATGGGTGCTAAGGATTCTTCCATAGTTGTGGCATGTTTATTGTCAAAAGCATATGAGGCTGAGTCAATGATGTGACGCATGGCCCACATCCACTACCGAAAAATGAATTACATAATTAAAAATGGTTTAGTGGAAGGGGTGCCAGTGCAGTGGTTTCATGTGGAAGATAAATGTCTTCTATGTCAAAAGGGAAAATAACATAAGACACCTCATAAATCTAAAATAGTAAAATCCATAGATGCCCCTTATGAATTACTTCACTTGGATTTATTCGATCCAGTGAGCGTAAGGAGCATTGGTGGAACATACTATTGCTTGGTTGTCACAGATGATTACTCATGTTATTTGTGGGTTTTCTTTTTAGGTCCAAAAGATGAGACAGCGGAGCTGCTGATAGATCTTTTTACAAAATTGGAAAATGTCCATGATGCACGTAACAAGAGGATAAGGAGTGATAATGTCATGGAGTTCATGAATCAGATTCTAGATCTCTATTGTCTTCGCAAGGGAATGGAACATCAATACTCTGCTCCTTATACATCTCAATTGAATGGAGTCACTGAGAGGAAAAAACAGGACGCCAATTGAAGCCGCTAGGCCTATGCTTTCTGATTCAAACCTTCCAGTTCTTTTCTGGGTAGAATCTTGTTATGTCTTAAATAAAGTTTTAACTATTGAACGTTTTAACAAACATGTCATGAACTTATGTTCAACAAGAAACCAAACTTGAAAGGCTTTGAACCATTTGGTTTATATCTTTAAGTGAAAATCGTTGCGTGATTTGTTTAACAACATTTGTCCAAGTGATTTGAATAACGCTACGATATGTAATACGATAAAAGCACTTATATATAGGAAGTACCAGCGGCGTATCCACCATGGTTTTATCATATTACACACGTCTCGTTATCTAAATCACTTACCATAAACCAATCGTCCAATCAACCATGTTATAAACCAATTGTCCATGTTATAAACCAAATTGTCCGTGTTATTAACCAATCATCCTTGTTTTAATTGTGAAAACTGATTTCGTTCTTTAATGAACACATTCAAGCCTATGTTGACTAGACCACAAAAGGGTCTCTTTAACCAGACCACCAAAGAGTCCCCAAACTTCCAACAAATCCAGTTGATAGTCTGGTAACGGGATTGTCAGTCCTATGGTACCATAACATACTACTGGTCGGCTCGACCAAAGCTAATGAATGACATTCATGTCATGGTTAACGCACCAACAAGTTGTTCACGTTATTGAAATCGTATTGTTTTATATAAACCATAGACTTTGTTTTGGAAACTTGAAAATGATTTAGCACATATGAGTCACCCCAAAACATTTGAAATCATAAAGGATGGGAACTATGTACTCACTTGGGATTTTGTATGAGTCCTTATTCAATGGTATAAACAAAGATCAAGTGTGTCCTAATGTGTCGGATAACTATGTTAGTGTGCCGTGACTTTAATCAGAGGATTCGGGTAGAATGAAGTCTTACAAACCAAACGAGTGTTGGGACTTGTATGATATGGTTCAATAAACTTAACATTCTGATTTGAAAGGGATCCTAAGTGCTTTTGACCCGTTATGACTCGTTAAAGTGTTTTACGCCACTTTAACGAGTTATAAGCGTACTTACAAGATCGGATGGTTAAGTATGTCTTACGGTGAGTCTTACATGCCAAAATAAGTTTGATTATGTTATAACATCAGTTTAGATGTCAAAACTTTGGTTACATATGCTTAAAACCAATTTATGCGCAAAAAGGGCGTTTTGGTCAATTTAAAAGAACATAAAAGCGACTCATCATATAACTACCCAAACCTTATAACCATAAGGTATAACCTTAGAGGTTTATTCCCTACATAACTATGGTCTTAAAAATGCAATTGGTCGAATCCTAAGATTGACCAAACGAGTCGGATTCGAAAGTCAAAGCCGTAGTCAAACCGCTCGACTTACGACTAACCAAAAAGCAGCAAACTAGAAATGACGAGTTAGACATGTTGGAACATGTCTAATTAAGTTATAAAATTGATTTTAACCTTCTTGATTATGATTACGTTGCAAAGTTTGATTGAACTTTGACTTAACCAAAAATGGTTAGAACCGAAAGTCAAATAGAAAGTCAAACTGTTTGACTTTTGGCTCAAAATAACTAAAATAAATGAAATAGACTAGGAGTGAGCACTTACATGTGTTGAGGAACACTTAAGAGCTCAGTAGGAGGCTTCCAATGACTGGAAACAAGCTCCAACAGAGTGGGAGAAAAGAATGAGAAAATGAGCAGGTTGGAATGAAGAATTCCTTTACTATTTATAGTGTTCTAGAGCTCATAGGATCAATCCAAGTGCCCATGAGGTGTCATGATCAGAGGGATGTCATAACACATGTCAAAAGATGGTAAAAACCTGGAAATTTCATGAACTTAGGGACTAAAGCTTTGCATATGAAGCTGCCAAGTAGTTGTTGTGATGGGCACCCCATACGGACCGTGTGGGGGTCCTCTCTACTGTCCGCAAAGCAGTGTGGGGGGCAAGTTTTGCAATTTGGCAGATTTAGCACTAGTGTTGTATTGTTGTGTTTTGTCATTTTTAACCCCTTTTAACCTAATATTTAGGGTATATAAAGGTGTTAAGCCATGTGTAACTTGGATTTTGTCTGGAAATGTCGTGGATATCCTTTCATTCGATTGTACGGTTACGCTTTTCGCAAATAAAGTATAAGAGTTTATCATACATGAAAATGATCGAAATTGTGCAACGATTGAAAATTATACATTGTCGCAAGTAAAATACAAGATTTTATTGAATACGAAATTTTTTTGGAATCGTATAATGATTAAAAATGTGCAAATGTCACAGTCTCCCCTACTTTAGGAAATTTCGTCTCGAAATTTATTTAGAGGAAACTTGTGCGAACAGATCTGGATATTTTGTTATCATTTGATCCACTCGTTCCCAAGTAAACTCTGGGCCATGTTTGGATTCCAGCGAACTTTAACAATCGGTATTCATCTGTGCTTGAGTTTCTTGACTTCACGGTCCAATATCTCCACAGGTTTCTCGACAAAGTGCATAGTGTCACCGACACGAGTTTCATCAAGAGGAATGCAGAGGTTCTCGTCAGCTAAACACTTTTTCAAATTGGACACGTGGAATGTTGGGTTAATGTTCTCAAGTTCAGGAGGTAGCTCAAGTTTGTAGGCCACCTTTCCGATCCTTTCCGCGATCTTAAATGGTCCCATATATCGAGGTGCAAGTTTTTCTTTCTTTCCAAATCTAATCACACATTTCCAAGGGGATACCTTGAGAAGGACGTGATCACCGACTTGAAATTCCAAGGGTTTGCGTCGTTTGTTTGCATAACTCTTTTGACGGCTTCTAGTTGTCAATAGGTTATCGCAAATTTTCTTGACTTTGTCTATTGTTTCTAGAATGAGTTCAGGTCCAGTGAGCTGAGCTTCACCGACCTCATTCCAACAGACAGGTGAACGACATTTTCGACCGTATAGAGCTTCGAAAGGAGCCATATTGATGCTGGAGTGATAACTATTGTTGTAGGATAATTAGATCAAAGGAAGATGTGAATCCCAACTACTACCAAAGTCGATCACACAAGCTCTAAGCATATCCTACAGTGTTTGGATTGTCCTTTTGGATTGTCCAACAATTTGAGGATGATAAGCAGTGCTCAAATTGAGTTTGGTTCCCATGGCAGATTGCATGGTTTTCCAAAAATGAGATGAGAATCGAGCATCGCGATCTGATATGATGTTCAAAGGAACACCATGTCAAGATACTATCTCATCAACATATATCTTAGCAAGTTTGTCAGCAGATAGATCTTCATGAATAGGCAAAAAGTGTGTTGACTTTGTTAGACGATCAATAACTACCCAAATGGCATCATGACCTCTAGAAATGCGCGGTATTTAGTGATGAGATCCATTGCAATGTTCTCCCACTTCCATACTGGAATTTCTGGTTGCTTAAGTAAACTAGATGGGCGTTGATGTTCTGACTTGACTTTAAGACAAGTTAGGCATTTAGACACATACAAGGCTATGTCCTTCTTCATACTCGGCCACCGATACTGTGTACGAAGATCCTTGTACATTTTGTCTGCATCATGATAGATTGAATAACAAGACTTGTGAGCTTCGTCCATCAACAAGGTGCGGAGATTGTCTTGTCTTGGAAATCACAAACAGTTCATGTAATAGAGTAACTCATTGTCTTTTGTTTCAAGTTGAAGTTCAAGATTATGTGGCAGCTCATTTTTCAACCAGTTTTGGGTTACACATGTACGTTATGCTTGGAAGATACGTGTATGGATATCTGATTGAACTTGAATACAATGAACCTCGACACATTTCTTACGACTAAGCGCATCAGCCACGACATTCGCCTTACCAGGATGGTAGCGAATCTCGCAGTCGTGGTCGTTTAGGATTTCGACCCATTGTCGTTATCTCATGTTTAGCTCCTCTTGATTGAGTATGTGTTGGAGACTTTTGTGGTCTGTGAAAACTACACATTTCGTACCATAGAGGTAGTGTCTCCAAATTTTGAGAACAAAAACTACAGCACCTAACTCAAGATCATGAGTTGTGTAGTTCTTCTCGTGGATTTTCAATTGTCTTAACGCGTAGGCTATGACTTTATCTCGTTGCATGAGAACACAACCAAGGCCTAAATTCGATGCGTCACAATAGACAACAAAATCGTCGTCGCCATTGGGGTAAAGATAAAACAGGAGCATCAGAGAGTTTTTGTTTTATGGTTTGAAAAGCTTCCTCTTGTTAGGGTCCCCACTCAAGAGGCTTATTCTTTGGAGTCAAAGCAGTGAGGGGAACTGCGATCTTTGAGAAGTTCGCGATGAATCGACAAAAATATCCAGCAAGTCCCGATAATGAATGAACTTTTGTAGGAGTAGTGGGTGTATTCCAATCCTTAATCGCAATGATTTTGGAAGGATCCACGTGTATTCCTTGCTCGTTGACTATGTGACCCAGGAACTGAACTTACTTAAGCCAAAATTCACACTTGGAGAACTTGGCAAAAAGTTGTTTGTTCTTTAGGAGTTCCATCGTTAGGCGGAGATGTTGTTCATGGTCAGCTCGGGATTTTGAATAGATCAAAATGTCATTAATGAAAAAATGATGAACTTGTCTAAATAAGGTTTTCAAACCGAATTCATTAAGTCCATGAAAACGGCAGGAGCATTTGTCAAACCAAAAGGCATGAAAGTGAACTCGTAGTGGTCGTATCGTGTGCGGAAAGCACTCTTCGGGATATCTTTTTCGAGTACACAAAGCTGATGATACCCAGAACGCAGATCAATCTTCGAAAAGCAAGTAGCACCTTGTAGCTAATCAAAGAGATCATCAATGCGAGGTAGGGGATATCGATTTTTGATCGTGAGTTTGTTGAACTCACGATAATCGATACACATACGGAAGGATCCATCCTTCTTCTTTACGAATAGGACAAGAGCGGCCCAAGGTGAAAAGCTTGGTTGAATGAATCCTTTGTCAGATAACTCCTGAAGTTGTTTTGATAACTCTTGTATCTCAGACGGTGCAAAACGGTAAGGTGATTTGGCAATGGGATTGGCACCAGGTACAAGATCTATACGAAACTCGACTTGACGTGCTGGAGGTAAACCTGGTAGTTCTTTAAGAAACACTTCAGGATAATCTTGAACAATAGGGATGTCTTGAACAGTCTTACCATTGCCTTTCTCCTTTATGATATGTGCCAAGAAGGCTACATAATTCTTTCGTAGGTATTTTTGGGCTTGGGTACAGGTAATGAGTTTTAGGTTACTAGTGGGTTTCTCTCCACGAACCTCTAAAATTTCACCAGACGAAAGGGGTACACAGAACAATCTTGTTGAAGCAGATCACTTCAGCATGGTGTTTGGTTACCCAATCCATTTCTATGATGACATCAAAACTCCCGAGTTGCATTGGCGTGAGGTTAATAGGAAAAAGGTGGTTATTGAGGTTTAATTGGCAATCACGAATGACAAAGTCGAGCACAAAAGGTTCACCACTAGCTATCCTTATCGTTAAACGCTTTCCTAGTTTAGTTCTAGGCATCGAAAGCGAAGGTTCAAAGGCTAGTGATATAAAGCTTCTATCTGCACCAGAATAAAAAAGAACACAAGCATGATGATTGTTAACAAGAAATGTACCGTTAACTACTTCGTTATCAGCACGAGCCTCGTTAGTGCTGATGTTGAATGCATGTCCAGGAGTTGGATTTGCATTCACAAATTTTGAGTATTTATTTCTAAAATGGCCCATCTCGCCACAGTTGTAGCAAGAACCGGGTTGGAATGGAAGTCTAGCCGGGTTTCCTTGAGGTTGAACAGGGTTCAGTGTAACACCCCGAAAACGGGTTTGGTAATTAAACCCCGTTAATACTAGGAACGGGTAAAATACCGTTAGTGGTAAAATAAACCCGGTGAAATTTAGGATTTTAATAAATAATTTTATGTTAATAAAATTAGAAAGAGAGTAAACGCTTTGAGAAAACGAAGCGTATATAAAGCCCGAGTTAACGGGACTTAGAAATACTACGGGTTATAACTCCCTGAACCCACCAAGTTAACTAGGAATAATTAACCTAGTTAGTTAATTATTTGAAAACAAGAAAGAAAGGAAGGAAACTTGAAATAGTTAACCCTTTTATAAAACTACAAACTAGAGGGGCTAAAAAGGGAAGAATTGAAACTTGATTTATTAAAATTAAACACAACACACACACTAGGTGTGTGTGCGTGTTCTGGATCGAGCTCAGGGGCTCCCATGGAGCTAAAAACCCTAAACCACATATAATCATCAAATTGAAGGATCAAATGAAGCCCAAATTCGGATTTGAACACATAGAAACGATCACCAAGTCAAGGGGATCGTAAGGTATGTCGAATTTCTAACATTCTTGAAGTTGTAAAAATTGGATAATCATCCTAATCGCGAATTAGGCATGGATTAGAGAAGCTACGGCTAGATTAGTGATGTATACTTGCTTAGGAACGAAACCCTAAGTGAAAACCATACACAACATGCTATGAATTGAAGAAATTGGTGGATTAACACACTTAGATAAGTGGGTTTTGATGTTATGATGAAATAGATGATATAGATATGCTAAGAATCATCATGCATGATAAGTAATCAGGGAATACTTAAACAAATTCAAGTTTGAGTGTTTGATCATAAGTGATAATGGTGAATTTTGATGTTAATCTTGGTAAAAATAACTAGTTATGAACTAGTTGTAAATGTGTAAAAATGTATGCACATTAGGTGTTTGTTAAAATGCCTAAGTGAAAACTAAGTGTTGATAATGTGCCTAATTGAGTCTTGTGAACTTGATAGTGCAATCACATGTGTTAATTGGTGATTTGACTTTTAAATAGTCAAACCGACCATTAATAAGATCGAATGGTAATTGTGATAGAAATTATGTAAGATGGAATAGTCATAATTAATGATGACTAATATAACCGTCTTACGAATTATGATGATAGTTTGACGCTTGACAAGCTAGGTGGAGGCTTGGAAAGGAAGCGGGTCAAACAAAGCAAGAATGGCGGAAAAGCATAATTCGGATGCAAGGTGAGTATAGCTTA
Source organism: Helianthus tuberosus (assembly GCA_030545235.1). Lineage (NCBI taxonomy): Eukaryota > Viridiplantae > Streptophyta > Magnoliopsida > Asterales > Asteraceae > Helianthus > Helianthus tuberosus. The sequence goes on along the minus strand of CM060451.1, from coordinate 158,491,073 downwards.
CACTAGTCTTATACTTTAGAATATTTTCTTATCGTATTAGTTACGAATAAGATAAATACATGATTTTGGTATGATGTTCCGGCGTGTAAACGCATGGAACAAGAGAGTCGAACATGACAAGAAACCATGTTGATGGTTTAAAAGGAGTTAAAATCGGTAATTCGATCATTTTATGACAAATGGAAAAGAGAAACTTTTGAATGGTTACCTTATAGGGTAAACCAAAACAAACAATAAGGGTATAACGGTAAATTGGTCATGCGTTGACCATAACTATTGGTTTTGAAAGGCACGGTATGATGAAAGTCATGATAGGCTAAAAAGCGTTGAGAAACGAGTCGTATAGATGAGATGGTAATAAATATCATCTCGCCAACATAATCGGTCATTTAGACCAAATGGGTCAAAAGGTGAAGATATCACCCTTTGACAATAACGACTAATGGTTATTGTCGAGCTATATTATTTCAGGTGTAAATGTCAAATTGGTGTTAGCAACGCTATGAATTAGCGGTTATAAAAGCAAGGTATTAAAAACGGGTCAATATATTGATCTGCGCCAGGTATGTGAAATAGGGTAACACTCATTTAGAACATGTGGTTCAAGAGTGTTAAAAGAGGTCAAAATGGGCATTTGGTTACTTGATAGGTAAACCAAATGTTTTATGTAATGAACCTTGCGTTTGGAAAGCTTAATGACTTTTCAAACAAAATCATAGGTTAAAAGAGGGATTATGGGTCAAATATACTTTCAAAAGTCCTTCATTGTTAATAAAGGACTAAAATGGACCAAAACGCCCTTGGTGGCTAAATTGACCAAACAACCTTTACAAGTTGTTTGGAAATGAGTTTTATGATTAAATGCGTACTTAGAATAATTATAGAAGCAATTGAAAGCGATTTTAGGCTCGAAAGCGCTTAAGAACCCTTAACGGGTCAAAATAAGCATACGAGTGAAAACGGGTCTAAATTGTGTAATAAACCTACGATTAGAACCTAAAATGGTAGGTAATATTAATTTAAAGAGATGTATGTGTTATAGGAATCAAACAAATACGTTTGTTTGATAAAATGCGTAAACGGGTCAAATTTTGGTAAAAGAGAAATAAGCCGAAGACTCAAAAGTCTTAAATCTTGTTAAGCCGGATGTCGGATTTTAACTCCATATGATGGAGAATCAAATTACAAACAAGTAGGAAGAAACGGTAGGCCAAACGGATAAACGGTTTGAAAGATACGAAAGATTTCGTGTCACATTACGGCAAAATGGAAAGCTGGAAATGCAGGTGCCACCGTAAATTACGGTGCCACCGTAATTTACGGTGGACCTAAAATGATTTACGGTGCAATATTCCTGATTTACGGTGGAAGCAAGTCGAAACAAGGACTACCGTAAATTACGGTGTCCACCGTAATTTACGGTGGACCTTGTACAAAAATGTATCTTTTTGATCAGTTTCGTTTTCCAGACTCGTTTAGATGCGTTTTAAATACCGTATGACTAAAGCATTTCATGTTTATGAAATGTAGGTACTTTCTGGGATGCCGGAAGACGATCAAGCTCAGCGAAGAACCGAACACGATAATGATACACGCTTCCGCACTTTGCCACGTTGTAAAATTAAAACAACGAATTTGAACATGTTACCTAGAATAACTTATGAATTGTAAAAGTTTTAATAAACCCGCATTTTTACAATATGTGTAGTCTTAACTACGCATCTAATTGTTGGCAATTTATAAATAAATTGTTAATTAGAAACTAGGGTGTTACAAGTTGGTATCAGAGCCTTGGTTTAAGAGATTCGAGTATGGTTGGGAGGAACCATTCTTGGACTTAAACCTTATGCTCTTGACAAAGAATAGTGTTCGGTTCGAAGCTTGATCGCAAATCCGGTAAGTACAAGTACGTTATTAGTTAGTATGCTAAAGTGTTGTAAACAACACATAGAGCTATCGTGTGGTATACGTTACCCCAATTTAAATGATTGTTAGGGTCGACGAAAATACGCGCGTTGACGTGTATAGTAGAAAATGCCTTGTATTATAATACGGGCGATTATTGAAGTTGACTTTACTAACTTTTGTGGATGTTTTAAATGAAGGACACTCGCGTTTGAAGACGACGAGAGTCAAACGAATTATGGATATGATGATGGAACGGTCCGGGGTACGACAGGAAGAGCATACTCATTAAGGACCAAAATCGCGTAACGGTCGCGAACAAGACTAATGACAAGAGAAGCCCGTTAGGGCAAGCATCACCAGGTGCACACTTTTAAATTTAATTGCACGAGTCGTTATATGCAACAAACACGTACGTAATAACGGTTGCATACACACATGCTAGAACTTGGAAAACCTGATTCCCAAGAGAAATTGAATAGGAAATGTGTTATTCACAATGATGAATAACAAATGAATAACAAGACTTGTTTATATAGAAACTTGGACAAGAGTGATCATCCAAGTAAGTATTCTCAAATACAAATCCTATTGAGAAAAGTAATGATCACATTAATGAATGTGAATACATGTTTATAAAAATGGACATAGTACATGTTCAAGGATAAACGACAAAAAAAAACTAATAATTGTTAACTAACAATTAAATAAAGTTTTACCAAATGAAACCATAAACATGGAGATAATTTGAGGAGTTACCTACGTGGGACGTGATGTGGTAATTATAATAAGGTCACGCGTACCACGTGTTGATCGCTTACTCTGGCCAAGTAAGTAGTGAACACGTGATAGCATGAGCTTCTTATAATGAGCGCAGTTATATCTGATGTGGTAATGGCGGGGTGAATGGGACTAATTAAAAAGTACCCAAATGAAACAGATAAGCAAGATATTTGAAAATAATGTAAACACACAACCGAATGACGGGGGCGTGTTACATTAGGATAATGAGCCCGAGTGAAGGGACAAGCAAGCATGTTAAACAAGTATTGGGAGGGAGTGTACTTGCACTCGAACCCAGAAAACGCAAGCATGTTAAACAAGTATTGGGAGGGAGTGTACTTGCACTCGAACCCAGAAAACGCAAGCATGTTAAACAAGTATTGGGAGGGAGTGTACTTGCACTCGAACCCAGAAAACGCAAGCATGAAAAATGATTTAGACAAGTATTGGGAGGGAGTGTACTTACACTCGAACCCGGAAAATGCAAATGTGTCCCTTAACGGGTCGTTTTTGTAAAACGTCAAACTCGAGGACAAAGTTGAAATATAAAAGTGAAGCGAAGTCTTAATGCATACCGGGAGGGTTGCAATAATAATGACTTCGGTAAAACACCCGGTTGATGGGTAAGGATTAAACACATGCGTAGACCGAGAAACGGGAGCTCGGATGGAAAGTTAAAAGACTCGGGTTTTGAGTTATAACTAAAAGACAACAAGAAAATGTAAATAGAAATTTTGAATAAATGATGTTCAACTATTTTAAAGTTGAACGGGTCGAATATAATATCATGCCGGACGGCATGAGTAAACGCAAGTGGGATACTAGTAGCGTTAAAGGCAAAAGAATAATGAGCCCGGTAATGGGACATAATCAAATACGAAAGTATGTAAACTGGATAATGGTGAGCATAAGATAAACCGATGCATGAATGACGTGAGAAGTCATAAAGTCGGAAAATTGTCCGAAAGAATACAATGTAGCCTTAGACTACGGTCAAGGTCAAACGAAATCCAAAAAGTAAAGGTGAATAATCCTAAACATAGAAAGAGGTGCCTTAACGCCATATGCGTAAAGAATGATCTACGGGATCAACATAACCCTTGGGGTTATAAACAATGGAAAAGTCTACGAGACTAAAACGACCTACGGGTCACGACTAGAAAGAAATAGATTATAAGAACCTAGCCTTAAAGAGGTGAAGGTCTAATAAAATAGCCTATAGGGCAAAGTGATAAAACCTACGGGTTAATTAGACAAAGCGAGGGAATAAATTGAGAATCCCCGCATAAAACAAAGGCTGTAAAAGAATAAATTTTGGACTGTCAATATCCTGGAATGGATAATTGACAGAAGTGAAAGAGAAGATCCTAAAACTAAAACTTCGGTTTTAGTAAGAAATAGCGTTTTTACAAACATAAATCCCGATAGGAATTTAAATAGTAAGCAAGAAAGATACAAGTCTTGACACTGATTGGCACAAGACGATATATTCGAAAAGTGTTATCTTCGAAAATGAAAGGTTGATATAAATTAAACATGACGTGACACGATCACGGTCAAGAAATGCAATGTGAAGTGGAATCACGTTATCACCAAGCGAGCGGTAAAAAGCAACTGGACTAATAAGTCCAGTTAGTGAAACCGGTTAAGGTCACCAATTCAAATCAAGAAATTTGGTTTGCTTGTAAGCGATAGATTCGGTATAGCTGAACCGAATAAATAAACTTGAAGACAAAAAGAATTAGTTGCTAAAAGTGAAGGATTTCACTAAAGATCTTTAAACGGGTCAAGTAACGGATTCATAAAGAATTCGATAGCATATAAAAGCGATGGAAACCGCTAAGTTAACTAAACTAGCAGAAATAACGGAAGTACGTTATTTCAAGTTACATTATGTCGTATGAGATACGTAGAGGTTATGTAACCAAAAAGATATTACCATAATTTTCTGGTAGTACAAACAACTGGTTAAAGTATGAATAATGCTTAAGAGATTACTCAGGTCAAACGCATTGAGTTTAAACTCAATAAATCATGTAAGAAAAGGTTTCGAGGACGAAACCTCTTTAAGGGGGGTAGACTTGTAACACCCCGAAAACGGGTTTGGTAATTAAACCCCGTTAATACTAGGAACGGGTAAAATACCGTTAGTGGTAAAATAAACCCGGTGAAATTTAGGATTTTAATAAATAATTTTATGTTAATAAAATTAGAAAGAGAGTAAACGCTTTGAGAAAACGAAGCGTATATAAAGCCCGAGTTAACGGGACTTAGAAATACTACGGGTTATAACTCCCTGAACCCACCAAGTTAACTAGGAATAATTAACCTAGTTAGTTAATTATTTGAAAACAAGAAAGAAAGGAAGGAAACTTGAAATAGTTAACCCTTTTATAAAACTACAAACTAGAGGGGCTAAAAAGGGAAGAATTGAAACTTGATTTATTAAAATTAAACACAACACACACACTAGGTGTGTGTGCGTGTTCTGGATCGAGCTCAGGGGCTCCCATGGAGCTAAAAACCCTAAACCACATATAATCATCAAATTGAAGGATCAAATGAAGCCCAAATTCGGATTTGAACACATAGAAACGATCACCAAGTCAAGGGGATCGTAAGGTATGTCGAATTTCTAACATTCTTGAAGTTGTAAAAATTGGATAATCATCCTAATCGCGAATTAGGCATGGATTAGAGAAGCTACGGCTAGATTAGTGATGTATACTTGCTTAGGAACGAAACCCTAAGTGAAAACCATACACAACATGCTATGAATTGAAGAAATTGGTGGATTAACACACTTAGATAAGTGGGTTTTGATGTTATGATGAAATAGATGATATAGATATGCTAAGAATCATCATGCATGATAAGTAATCAGGGAATACTTAAACAAATTCAAGTTTGAGTGTTTGATCATAAGTGATAATGGTGAATTTTGATGTTAATCTTGGTAAAAATAACTAGTTATGAACTAGTTGTAAATGTGTAAAAATGTATGCACATTAGGTGTTTGTTAAAATGCCTAAGTGAAAACTAAGTGTTGATAATGTGCCTAATTGAGTCTTGTGAACTTGATAGTGCAATCACATGTGTTAATTGGTGATTTGACTTTTAAATAGTCAAACCGACCATTAATAAGATCGAATGGTAATTGTGATAGAAATTATGTAAGATGGAATAGTCATAATTAATGATGACTAATATAACCGTCTTACGAATTATGATGATAGTTTGACGCTTGACAAGCTAGGTGGAGGCTTGGAAAGGAAGCGGGTCAAACAAAGCAAGAATGGCGGAAAAGCATAATTCGGATGCAAGGTGAGTATAGCTTACACTAGTCTTATACTTTAGAATATTTTCTTATCGTATTAGTTACGAATAAGATAAATACATGATTTTGGTATGATGTTCCGGCGTGTAAACGCATGGAACAAGAGAGTCGAACATGACAAGAAACCATGTTGATGGTTTAAAAGGAGTTAAAATCGGTAATTCGATCATTTTATGACAAATGGAAAAGAGAAACTTTTGAATGGTTACCTTATAGGGTAAACCAAAACAAACAATAAGGGTATAACGGTAAATTGGTCATGCGTTGACCATAACTATTGGTTTTGAAAGGCACGGTATGATGAAAGTCATGATAGGCTAAAAAGCGTTGAGAAACGAGTCGTATAGATGAGATGGTAATAAATATCATCTCGCCAACATAATCGGTCATTTAGACCAAATGGGTCAAAAGGTGAAGATATCACCCTTTGACAATAACGACTAATGGTTATTGTCGAGCTATATTATTTCAGGTGTAAATGTCAAATTGGTGTTAGCAACGCTATGAATTAGCGGTTATAAAAGCAAGGTATTAAAAACGGGTCAATATATTGATCTGCGCCAGGTATGTGAAATAGGGTAACACTCATTTAGAACATGTGGTTCAAGAGTGTTAAAAGAGGTCAAAATGGGCATTTGGTTACTTGATAGGTAAACCAAATGTTTTATGTAATGAACCTTGCGTTTGGAAAGCTTAATGACTTTTCAAACAAAATCATAGGTTAAAAGAGGGATTATGGGTCAAATATACTTTCAAAAGTCCTTCATTGTTAATAAAGGACTAAAATGGACCAAAACGCCCTTGGTGGCTAAATTGACCAAACAACCTTTACAAGTTGTTTGGAAATGAGTTTTATGATTAAATGCGTACTTAGAATAATTATAGAAGCAATTGAAAGCGATTTTAGGCTCGAAAGCGCTTAAGAACCCTTAACGGGTCAAAATAAGCATACGAGTGAAAACGGGTCTAAATTGTGTAATAAACCTACGATTAGAACCTAAAATGGTAGGTAATATTAATTTAAAGAGATGTATGTGTTATAGGAATCAAACAAATACGTTTGTTTGATAAAATGCGTAAACGGGTCAAATTTTGGTAAAAGAGAAATAAGCCGAAGACTCAAAAGTCTTAAATCTTGTTAAGCCGGATGTCGGATTTTAACTCCATATGATGGAGAATCAAATTACAAACAAGTAGGAAGAAACGGTAGGCCAAACGGATAAACGGTTTGAAAGATACGAAAGATTTCGTGTCACATTACGGCAAAATGGAAAGCTGGAAATGCAGGTGCCACCGTAAATTACGGTGCCACCGTAATTTACGGTGGACCTAAAATGATTTACGGTGCAATATTCCTGATTTACGGTGGAAGCAAGTCGAAACAAGGACTACCGTAAATTACGGTGTCCACCGTAATTTACGGTGGACCTTGTACAAAAATGTATCTTTTTGATCAGTTTCGTTTTCCAGACTCGTTTAGATGCGTTTTAAATACCGTATGACTAAAGCATTTCATGTTTATGAAATGTAGGTACTTTCTGGGATGCCGGAAGACGATCAAGCTCAGCGAAGAACCGAACACGATAATGATACACGCTTCCGCACTTTGCCACGTTGTAAAATTAAAACAACGAATTTGAACATGTTACCTAGAATAACTTATGAATTGTAAAAGTTTTAATAAACCCGCATTTTTACAATATGTGTAGTCTTAACTACGCATCTAATTGTTGGCAATTTATAAATAAATTGTTAATTAGAAACTAGGGTGTTACATTCAGGTTAGCTTGATTCATAGCAGAATGACAAACATTGGCCACATGAAGAAATCGCCCACATGAAGTGCACTGTAAGTGAGCTTGGTAGTGGCCATTGCACCAGTTGCACAACGGTTCAGTACCAGCATAAGGTTTTCTCGCAGGAGGTGGAGCTGGTTGGTTGTGAGTGTACTGGTAGGGTTGAGCAACAACTACAAAGTTTTGTGAAGCCTTACGCTTCCTCGACTTCTTGGAAGGTTCGACTTTGGTTTCCTTGGTTTTCTCCTGAGTGGTCTTAACAGCTTGTTTCTTGTCACCCTTGCGGAACAGTTTTCCCTTCCTGACTTGAGATTCGGTTAAGGTAGCAGCTAGTTCGATATCTTGTCTAATGGTAGTAGGATTGCTACCAGTGACAATGTCCAGAACTAGGTCAGTCAGGCCATCAATGCATCTCTCGATTTCTTTATCCAATGGTGTGACCATGGTGGGACATAGCAGGCTCAACTCCTCACATCTGTCGGTGCAGGCATGATGCTCTCTACTCTCTTGTTTCAGATCGTGGAATTCATTCTCGAGTGCCTGTTGTTTGTCACACCCCGACCGCGTAAAACAATAAACCGCGGCAGAAACGTCAGGGAGTGGAGCGACAGAATTATTGTTTCACAACCATGGTGTTTAAAGTTTGGTTTTATTAGAATTAAAGTGTTTACATTGTCTTGGAATTAACGAAAACATAACATATTTTAACTGTCTTTTAAGTCACTAAGGCCCAAGTCTGCCTAGGTGTAGCATGATCAACTCAAACATTAGCACTAGAAACACATGTGAAAATAGGTACGTCAGCATAAAAATGTCTGTGAGATACATAGGTTTTGTTTTTTAGGGATTCATGACTTGTAGTTAAAAGAAATGTTTAACAAAAAAGTAGTCATGAACCTTGTAAAAATGTTTTCTTTTATAAAATTATACGAAAATCGATATGAAAATCAAATGATTTAAAAGAATAATGCATGGTTAAATAAATAACCAAGTATAAATGAGTTTGTATAAAACATGTTGTTTGTAAAAAAATGTTATGTAAAAATATGTTGTTGTATAAAAATGTGACATGTCTTTATTTTTGTGGAAGTGGTTTAGATAACGCTACGATGTGTAATAACATAAAAGCACTTATATATAGGAAGTACGAGCAGCGTATCCAGTATGATTTTACCATATTACACATAGCCTCATTATATAAGTCACTTATACATAACCAACCAAAATGTCTAGTTTAAACAAATGTAAAAAATGTTTATGTGTAAACCATGTACAATGTCATGTGAAAACGATGTCATGTACAATCAAATGTAATGTATGGCAAGTAGAGAGTATCTACTCAAACCATATGTATAATGTCAAAGTGTAACCAAATGTCATGTACGATGAATAAAAAGTATTTACTCAACCCCGTATGTAAAATGTACAAAACAAAGTCTTTGAATAAACCTAAGTCTAAATCAATGGTTATGTTTTGCAGAAAACAATGCTTTATGATTACAAACATCTATTTAGTAATGTTTATCGCATACATTCAAGCCTTGAGACTGTAGGATAAACCCTTAAACGAATCAAAGGTTTATAAAAAATGTTTTTGGATTCTGTCATTCCCTACTTCCAAACAAACCTAGGAAGTCGGGAACGGGATTTGTCAAGTCCTATGGTACTATTACATACTACCGAGCGGCGTGATCAATGTTAATGAATGTATTAGTGTCCCGTTAAACATACCAAATGTCATAACCAATGTAGCATGTCATGTGAAAACCATGTACTAAGTATGCTAAGTAAACATACGAAGTAGAAATGTTCATGAAATCAATTGTACCCATATGCTGAGTAAACATATGCACCAGAAATGTATTGTAAATCAATGTGTCCATATGCTAAGTAAACATATGTAACAAAAGTGTCTTATGAAATCAATGTGCTAGCATGCTCAGTCAACATACATAGCAAAACATAATAGAAATCCAAGTGTCCATGAGGTGTCATGATCAGAGGGATGTCATAACACGTGTCAAAATATGGTAAAAACCTGGAAATTTCATGAACTTAGGGACTAAAACTTTGCATATGAAGCTGCCAAGTAGTTGTTGTGCTGGGCACCCCATACGGACCGTATGGGGGTCCTCTCTACTATCCGCAAAGCAGTGTGGGGGGCAAGTTTTACAATTTGGCAGATTTAGCCCCTAGTATTGTATTGTTGTGTTTTGTCATTTTTAACCCCTTTTAACCTAATATTTAGGGTATATAAAGGTGTTAAGCCATGTGTAACTTGGATTACGTCTGGAAATGTCGTGGATATCCTTTCATTCGATCGTACGGTTACGCTTTTCGCAAATAAAGTATAAGAGTTTATCAAACATGAAAATGATCGAAATTGTGCAACGATTGAAAATTATACATTCTCGCAAGTAAAATACAAGATTTTATTGAATACGAAAATTTTTGGAATCGTATAATGATTAAAAATGTGCAAATGTCACAGTCTCCCTACTTTAGGAAATTTCGTCTCGAAATTTATTTAGAGGAAACTTGTGCGAACAGATCTGGATATTTTGTTATCATGTGATCCTCTCGTTCCCAAGTAAACTCTGGGACATGGTTGGATTCCAGCGAACTTTAACAATCGGTATTCATCTGTGCTTGAGTTTCTTGACTTCACTGTCCAATATCTCCACAGGTTTCTCGACAAAGTGCATAGTGTCATCGACACGAGTTTCATCAAGAGGAATGTGGAGGCTCTCATCAGCTAAACACTTTTTCAAATTGGACACGTGGAATGTTGGGTTAACGTTCTCAAGATTAGGAGGTAGCTCAAGTTTGTAGGCCACCTTTCCGATCCTTTCCGCGATATTAAATGGTCCCATATATCGAGGTGCAAGTTTTCCATTCTTTCCAAATCTAATCACACCTTTCAAGGGGATACCTTGAGAAGGACATGATCACCGACTTGAAATTCCAAGGGTTTGCGTCGTTTGTCTGCATAACTCTTTTGACGGCTTCTAGTTGTCAATAGGTTATCGCAAATTTTCTTGACTTTGTCTATTGTTTCCAGAATGAGTTCAGGTCTAGTGAGCTGAGCTTCACCGACCTCATTCCAGCAGACAGGTGAACGACATTTTCGACCGTATAGAGCTTCGAACGGAGCCATATTGATGCTGGAGTGATAACTATTGTTGTAACATAATTAGATCAAAGGAAGATGTGAATCCCAACTACTACCAAAGCCGATCACACAAGCTCTAAGCATATCCTACAATGTTTGGATTGTCCTTTTGGATTGTCCAACCATTTGAGGATGATAAGCAGTGCTCAAATTGAGTTTGGTTCCCATGGCAGATTGCATGGTTTTCCAAAAATGAGATGAGAATCGAGCATCGTGATCTGATATGATGTTCAAAGGAACACCTTGTCAAGATACTATCTCATCAATATATATCTTAGCAAGTTTGTCAGCAGATAGATCTTCACGAATAGGCAAAAAGTGTGTTGACTTTGTTAGACGATCAATAACTACCTAAATGGCATCATGATCTCTAGAAGTGCGCGGTAGTTTAGTGATGAGATCCATTACAATGTTCTCCCACTTCCATACTGGAATTTCTGGTTGCTTAAGTAAACTAGATGGTCGTTGATGTTCTGACTTGACTTTAAGACAAGTTAGGCATTTAGACACATACAAGGCTATGTCCTTCTTCATACTCGGCCACCAATACTGGGTACAAAGATCCTTGTACATTTTGTCTGCATCATGATAGATTGAATAACAAGACTTGTGAGCTTCGTCCATCAATAAGGTGCGGAGATTGTCTTGTCTTGGAAATCACAAACAGTTCATGTAATAGAGTAACTCATTCTCTTTCGTTTCAAGTTGAAGTTCAAGATTATGTGGCAGCTCATTTTTCAACCAGCTTTGGGTTACACATGTACGTTGTGCTTGGAAGATACGTGTATGGATATCTGATTGAACTTGAATACAATGAAGCTCGACACATTTCTTACGACTAAGCGCATCAGCCACGACATTCACCTTACCAGGATGGTAGCGAATCTCGCAGTCGTAGTCGTTTAGGATTTCGACCCATAGTCGTTATCTCATGTTTAGCTCCTTTGGATTGAGTATGTGTTGGAGACTTTTGTGGTCTATGAAAACTACACATTTCGTACCATAGAGGTAGTGTCTCCAAATTTTGAGAGCAAAAACTACAGCACCTAACTCAAGATCATGAGTTGTGTAGTTCTTCTCGTGGATTTTCAATTGTCTTGACGTGTAGGCTATGACTTTATCTCGTTGCATGAGAACACAACCAAGGCCTAAATTCGATGCGTCACAATAGACAACAAAATCGTCGTTGCCATCCCGATAAAATAGTCAAAGTGTAACCAAATGTCATGTACAATGAATAAAAAGTATTTGCTCAACCCCGTATGTAAAATGTACAAAACAAAGTCTTTGAATAAACCTAAGTCTAAATCAAAGGTTATGTTTTGCAGAAAACAATGCTTTATGATTACAAACATCTATTTAGTAATGTTTATCGCATACATTCAAGCCTTGAGACTGTAGGATAAACCCTTAAATGAATCAAAGGTTTATAAAAAATGTTTTTGGATTCTGTCATTCCCTACTTCCAAACAAACCTAGGAAGTCGGGAACGGGAGTTGTCAAGTCCTATGGTACTATTACATACTACCGAGCGGCGTGATTAGTGTTAATGAATGTATTATTGTCCCGTTAAACATACCAAATGTCATAACCAATGTAGCATGTCATGTGAAAACCATGTACTAAGTATGCTAAGTAAATATACGAAGTAGAAATGTCATGAAATCAATTTTGCCCATATGCTGAGTAAACATATGCAGCAGAAATGTATTGTAAATCAATGTGTCCATATGCTGAGTAAACATACGCAACAAAAGTGTCTTATGAAATCAATGTGCTAGCATGCTCAGTCAACATACATAGAAAAACATAATAGAAATCCAAGTGTCCATGAGGTGTCATGATAAGAGGGATGTCATAACACATGTCAAAAGATGGTAAAAACCTTGAAATTTCATGAACTTAGGGACTAAAGCTTTGGATATGAAGCTGCCAAGTAGTTGTTGTGCTGGGCACCCCATACGGACCGTATGGGGGTCCTCTCTATTGTCCGCAAAGTAGTGTGGGGGGCAAGTTTTGCAATTTGGCAGATTTAGCCCCTAGTATTGTATTGTTGTGTTTTGTCATTTTTAACCCCTTTTAACCTAATATTTAGGGTATATAAAGGTGTTAAGCCATGTGTAACTTGGATTACGTCTGGAAATGTCGTGGATATCCTTTCATTCGATCGTACGGTTACGCTTTTCGCAAATAAAGTATAAGAGTTTATCAAACATGAAAATGATCGAAATTGTGCAACGATTGAAAATTATACATTCTCGCAAGTAAAATACAAGATTTTATTGAATACGAAAATTTTTGGAATCGTATAATGATTAAAAATGTGCAAATGTCACAGTCTCCCTTACTTTAGGAAATTTCGTCTCGAAATTTATTTATAGGAAACTTGTGCGAACAGATCTGGATATTTTGTTATCATTTGATCCTCTCATTCCCAAGTAAACTCTGGGCCATGTTTGGATTCCAGCGAACTTTAACAATCGGTATTCATCTGTGCTTGAGTTTCTTGACTTCACGGTCCAATATCTCCACAGGTTTCTCGATAAAGTGCATAGTGTCATCGACACGAGTTTCATCAAGAGGAATGTGGAGGTTCTCGTCAGCTAAACACTGTTTCAAATTGGACACGTGGAATGTTGGGTTAACGTTCTCAAGTTCAGGAGGTAGCTCAAGTTTGTAGGCCACCTTTCCGACCCTTTCCGCGATCTTATATGGTCCCATATATCGAGGTGCAAGTTTTCCTTTCTTTCCAAATCTAATCACACCTTTCCAAGGGGATACCTTGAGAAGGACGTGATCACCGACTTGAAATTCCAAGGGTTTGCGTCGTTTGTCTGCATAACTCTTTTGACGGCTTCTAGTTGTCAATAGGTTATCGCAAATTTTCTTGACTTTGTCTATTGTTTCTAGAATGAGTTCAGGTCCAATGAGCTGAGCTTCACCGACCTCATTCCAGCAGACAGGTGAAAGACATTTTCGACCGTATAGAGCTTCGAAAGGAGCCATATTGATGCTGGAGGGATAACTATTGTTGTAGGATAATTAGATCAAAGGAAGATGTGAATCCCAACTACTACCAAAGTCGATCACACAAGCTCTAAGCATATCCTACAGTGTTAGGATTGTCCAACCATTTGAGGATGATAAGCAGTGCTCAAATTAAGTTTGGTTCCCATGGCAGATTGCATGGTTTTCCAAAAGTGAGATGAGAATCGAGCATCGCGATCTGATATGATGTTCAAAGGAACACCATGTCAAGATACTATCTCATCAACATATATCTTAGCAAGTTTGTCAGCAGATAGATCTTCACGAATAGGAAAAAACTGTGTTGACTTTGTTAGACGATCAATAACTACCCAAATGGCATCATTACCTCTAGATGTGCACGGTAGTTTAGTGATGAGATCCATTGCAATGTTCTCCCACTTCCATACTGGAATTTCTGGTTACTTAAGTAAACTAGATGGGCGTTGATGTTCTGACTTGACTTTAAGACAAGTTAGACATTTAGACACATACAAGGCTATGTCCTTCTTCATACTCGGCCACTAATACTGGGTACGAAGATCCTTGTACATTTTGTCTGCATCATGATAGATTGAATAACGAGACTTGTGAGCTTCGTCCATCAATAAGGTGTGGAGAGTGTCTTGTCTTGGAAATCACAAACAGTTCATGTAACAGAGTAACTCATTGTCTTTCGTTTCAAGTTGAAATTCAAGATTATGTGGCAGCTCATTTTTCGACCAGCTTTGGGTTACACATGTACGTTGTGCTTGGAAGATACGTGTATGGATATCTGATTGAACTTGAATACAATGAAGCTCGACACATTTCTTACGACTAAGTGCATCAGCCACGACATTCGCCTTACCAGGATGGTAGCGAATCTCGCAGTCGTAGTCGTTTAGGATTTCGACCCAGAGTCGTTATCTCATGTTTAGCTCCTTTTGATTGAGTATGTGTTGGAGACTTTTGTGGTCTGTGAAAACTACACATTTCGTACCATAGAGGTAGTGTCTCCAAATTTTGGGAGCAAAAACTACAGCACCTAACTCAAGATCATGAGTTGTGTAGTTCTTCTCCTGGATTTTCAATTGTCTTGACACATAGGCTATGACTTTTTCTTGTTGCATGAGAACACAACCAAGGCCTAAATTCGATGCGTCACAATAGACAACAAAATCGTCGTTGCCATCGGGTAAAGATAAAACAGGAGCATCACAGAGTTTTTGTTTTTTGGTTTGAAAAGCTTCCTCTTGTTTGGGTCCCCACTCAAGAGGCTTATTCTTTTGAGTCAAAGTAGTGAGGGGAACTGCGATCTTTGAGAAGTTCGCGATGAATCGACAAAAATATCCAGCAAGTCCCGATAATGAATGAACTTTTGTAGGAGTAGTGGGTGTATTCCAATCCTTAATCGCAATGATTTTGGAAGGATCCACGTGCATTCCTTGCTCGTTGACTATGTGACCCAGGAACTGAACTTACTTAAGCCAAAATTCACACCTGGAGAACTTGGCAAAAAGTTGTTCGTTCTTTAGGAGTTCCATCGTTTGGCGGAGATGTTGTTCATGGTCAGCTCGGGATTTTGAATAGATCAAAATGTCATCAATGAAAAAATGATGAACTTGTCTAAATAAGGTTTTCAAACCCTATTCATTAAGTCCATGAAGACGGCAGGAGCATTTGTCAAACCAAAAGGCATGAAAGTGAACTCGTAGTGGTCGTATCGTGTGCGGAAAGCACTCTTCGGGACATCTTCTTCGAGTACAATAAGCTGATGATACCCAGAATGCAGATCAATCTTCGAAAAGCAAGTAGCACCTTGTAGCTAATCAAAGAGATCATCAATGAGAGGTAGTGGATATCAATTTTTGATCGTGAGTTTGTTTAACTCACGATAATCGATACACATACGGAAGGATCCATCCTTCTTCTTTACGAATAGGACAAGAGCGCCCCAAGGTGAAAAGCTTGGATGAATGAATCCTTTGTCAGATAACTCTTGAAGTTGTTTTGATAACTCTTGTATCTCAGACGGTGCAAAACGGTAAGGTGATGTGGCTATGGGATTGGCACCAGGTACAAGATCTATACGAAACTCGACTTGACGTGCTGGAGGTAAACCTGGTAGTTCTTTAAGAAGCACTTCAGGATAATCTTGAACAATAGGGATGTCTTGAACAATCTTACCATTGCCTTTCTCCTTTATGATATGTGCCAAGAAGGCTACATAATTCTTTCGTAAGTATTTTTGGGCTTGGGTACAGGTCATGAGCTTTAGGCTACTAGTGGGTTTCTCTCCACGAACTTCTAAGATTTCACCAGACGAAAGGGGTACACAGAACAATCTTGTCGAAGCAGATCCCTTCAGCATGGTGTTTGGTTACCCAATCCATTTCTATGATGACATCAAAACTCCCGAGTTGCATTGGCGTGAGGTTAATAGGAAAAAGGTGGCTATTGAGGTTTAATTGGCAATCACGAATGTCAAAGTCGAGCACAAAAGGTTCACCACTAGCTATCCCTGTCGTTAAAGTCTTTCCTAGTTTAGTTCTAGGCATCGAAAGCAAAGGTTCAAAGGCTAGTGATATAAAGCTTCTATCAACACCAGAATAAAAAAGAATAGAAGCAAGATGATTATTAACAAGAAATGTACCGTTAACCACTTCGTTATCAGCACGAGCCTCGTTAGTGCTGATGTTGAATGCATGTCCAGGAGTTGGATTTGCATTCACAAATTTTGGGTTGTTATTTCTAAAATGGCCCATCTCGCCACAGTTGTAGCAAGAACCAGGTTGGAATGGAGGTCTAGCAGGGTTTCCTTGAGGTTGAACATGGTTCAGGTTAGCTTGATTCAGAACAGAATGACAAACATTGGCCACATGACCAAATCGCCCACCTGAAGTGCACTGTAAGTGAGCTTGGTGGTGGCCATTCCACCAGTTGCACAACGGTGCAGTACCAGCATAAGGTTTTCTCGCAGGAGGTTCAGCTGGTTGGTTGTGAGTGTTCTGGTAGGGTTGAGCAACAACTACAAAGTTTTGTGAAGCCTTACGCTTCCTCGACTTCTTGGAAGGTTCGACTTTGGTTTCCTTGGTTTTCTCCTGAGTGGTCTTAACAGCTTGTTTCTTGTCACCCTTGCGGAACAGTTTTCCCTTCCTGACTTGAGATTCGGTTAAGGTAGCAGCTAGTTTGATAGCATGTCTACTGGTAGTAGGATTGCTACCAGTGACAATGTCCTAAACTAGGTCAGTCAGGCCATCAATGCATCTCTTGATTTCTTTATCCAATGGTGTGACCATTGTGGGACATAGCAGGCTCAACTCCTCATATCTGTCGGTGCATGCATGATGCTCTCTACTATCTTGTTTCAGGTCATGGAATTCATTCTCGAGTGCCTGTTGTTTGTCACACCCCGACCGCGTAAAACAACAAACCGCGGTGGAAACGTCAGGGAGTGGAGCGACAGAATTATTGTTTCACAACCATGGTGTTTAAAGTTTGGTTTTATTAGAATTAAAGTGTTTACATTGTCTTGGAATTAACGAAAACATAACATATTTTAACTATCTTTTAAGTCACTAAGGCCCAAGTCCGCCTAAGTGTAGGATGATCAACTCAAACATTAGCACTAGAAACACATGTGAAAATAGGTACGTCAGCATAAAAATGTCTGTGAGATACATAGGTTTTGTTTTTGAGGGATTCATGACTTGTAGTTAAAAGAAATGTTTAACAAAAAAGTAGTCACGAACGTTGTAAAAATGTTTTCTTTTACAAAATTATATGAAAATCGATATGAAAATCAAATGATTTAAAAGAATAATGCATGGTTAAATAAATAACCAAGTATACTTTAACTTCATTTTAGAGCTTTGAAATGGGGTTAACGAGGCTTAAACGTGTCAAAAGTGCATCAAATAGCAAGTTTGGAGCTTCAGGGGCCTGTTCTGCCATTTTTGAAAGTAGCAGACCTGCAAGGTCCTTGCGCACCGCAAGGTTCTAAGTCTTACGGTGCGCAAGCAGGGGTCAGACAGCAGAAACTTGTTTAAACAACTGTTAATAGCTGTTAACCACTCCCTAATCCATTGCCACATGTTGATCTCTTATGGTGAGGGGCCAATTTGGGTTCCATAACCTTCCGACAAGTGTACGGGTGAGATCAAGGCATGATATTCAAGAAACGATCCTAACGATGGTCCATTTACTATAAATACCCATCCATCCCCATTGGAAAACCCACTTGAAATCTGAGTTTTTCTCTAAGTGGCTGTGTTTATACACTTACTACCTGAGATTACTTGGAAATCAATCTTGCGGGGACCCTTTGTAAGTGTTCCTTCGTTCTTTTATTCTTTTAGCGTTAGAAGTCAAACTTTGTTTGACTTTCTGCATTGACCAGTTTATGGTCAATGCGAAGTTCGTTTGAACTTCATAACGTGAGCGTAATCACGATGGTTATAGTCCCTAGTGACTATCCCTACTGATTACCACGTTATCTAGGCTCAGTGACGAGTCGTAGTTTCGGCCAAAATGCGCATTCTTGCGTATTTTGTAACCAAACTACTCATAGGTATCAAAACCGTTTGTTTTGATACCAAACCTGTTTTCTAAAGTTAGTTAAGCATGTTTTAACATGCTTAGCTCGTCACTTTTAGTTTAGTGCTTATATAGGGTGGTAAGGTAAGCGATCTAAACAATCGCTTATACTTTCGAACCCGACCCGTTTGGTCGATCATTAGGATCCGACCAAACACATTAGGTGACCATAGTATATAGGGAATAACCTTCCGAGGTTATACCTTATGGTCACGGCGTTTAGTTAGTTGTATGATAGGTAGTTTATATGCCTTAGGTAAATGACCAAAATGCCCTTTTTGCACCAAAATTCATATTAAGCATATGTAACATAACCTTTGATATCTAAACTGATTTGGAAACAATATTAGACATGCTAAGGCATATTTTACTTATCATAGGGCTAGTTAGGCTGTCCGAACGCGTTTCACGCGAACGACGCGTTAAAGTAGCATAAGCTACCTAAACGGGTCGTAAGCACTTAGGTTAGGTTTCATTTTAGTATGTGGGCTTTGTTAAACCATATTACATAAGTTCCCATACTCATTTGGTTTAGAACCCTCATTCTATCCAAATCCTCCGATTTAGGTCCGGTATATTAACATAGTTACCTATATTAGGTGTCGTTTGATATCCGTGATCTCTAGCATTGTTTGGTTGTTACTCAAGGACTACTAAGCAATCTCAAGTGAGTACATAGACCCCTCTTTTACTATTTTCCAAACATTTTGGGGTGAAACACATGTGCCTACTTGTTACTTTCATGCTTTCCTGTTTTCACATCATATACTTGCTATGTTCATTAGTACATTTATAGTACATGATTTCATTGTGTTTTATGCTATGTATGCCCATTGTGTGCGTACTTAGTACATTATTTTACATTACATTTTATGCTATGTATGCCCATTGTGTGCGTACTTAGTACATTATTTTACATTACATTACATTTTATGCTATGTATGCCCATCGTGTGCGTACTTAGTACATTATTTTACATTACATTTTATGCTATGTATGCCCATTGTGTGCGTACTTAGTACATTATTTTACATTACATTTTATGCTATGTATGCCCATTGTGTGCGTACTTAGTACATTATTTTACATTACATTTTATGCTATGTATGCCCATCGTGTGCATACTTAGTACATCATTTTACATTACATTCTATGCTATGTATGCCCATTGTGTGCATACTTAGTACATCATTTTACATTACATTCTATGCTATGTATGCCCATTGTGTGCATACTTAGTACATTTATTATTCATCACATGCTTATATTTTGGTATGACATTTGGTTTGTTTAAATGGGACAATGTACATTCATTAACACCGATCATGCCGCTCGGTAGTAGGTAGTGGTACCATAGGACTTGACAAATCCCATTCCTGAAATCTCGGGTTTGTTTGGACGTAAGGAATGACCGAATCCGAATACATTTCTTTTGATAACCTTTACTAAAAGGGTTATCTGACTGTCGCAAGGCTTGGATGTATGAATTTTCACAATACCGCATAGATGTTTATATCAGTATAGCATGCATTTTTTTTCACAAAACATAACTTTGATTTAAACCATGTTTTACTTCAATACCTTGTTTTGTGCATTTTACATATGGTTTAGTTGATATATTTCACTTACCATACATAAACATTTTGACATTTACATACACAATTCATGATTTACATTAGACATAAACATTAGACATAGACATTAGACATGGTTTTCACACAAACATTTTGATATTTGATTATACATAAACATTTTACGTTGGTGGTTTGGTTTGACTAAGTGATTTAAGTAACGAGGCGTGTGTAATAAGATACAAGCATGGTGGATACGCCGCTGGTACTTCCTATATATAAGTGTTTGTATGGTATTACATATCGTAGCGTTATTCAAATCATTTCAATTTAAGACATATAACATTTTATACAAATAACATACTTTTCACAAGACATTGTTTTACAAAATAACTTATCTTATACAAACTCATTTTACTTGGTTATTCATTTAACCATACATTATTCTCTTATTTATACATATCATCTGAACTTATTGTTTTTCAAACGATTTACAAAACAAATCAATTTACAAGGTTCATGACTAACTTTTGCTAAACAACGTTTTTCTAAACTTACAAGTCATGGATCCTATTTTCGCAAAACCTATGTATCTCACAGGCATTTTTATGCTGACGTACCTATTTTCACATGTGTTACAGGACATGCTGCATAGGATTTATCAAGATACACTTAGGCGGACTTGGGCCTTAGTGACAATAAAAGATGCGAGACTAGTTATTTATGTTATATTTCTTGGATTGTCAAGACATTTTAACTCTTTTATTCAATAAAACAATATTTCAATTTCCATGTGTTATGAAACAATGATTCTGTTACAACACTCCCCGACGTTTCCGCCACGTTTTGTTGTTTTTCGTGGTCGGGGTGTGACAGAAGTGGTTTAGATAACGCTACGACGTGTAATAACATAAAAGCACTTATATATAGGAAGTACGAGCAGCGTATCCACCATGATTTTACCATATTACACATAACCTCGTTATATAAGTCACTTATCAATAACCAACCAAAATGTCTAGTTTAAACAAATGTAAAAAATGTTTATGTGTAAACCATGTACAATGTCATGTGAAAACGATGTCATGTACAATCAAATGTAATGTATGGCAAGTAGAGAGTATCTACTCAAACCATATGTATAATGTCAAAGTGTAACCAAATGTCATGTACGATGAATAAAAGGTATTTACTCAACCCCGTATGTAAAATGTACAAAACAAAGTCTTTGAATAAATGATGTGTGCAAAACGAACTATAAAATATCAACTAAATTCGACTCTCTAAACTAGACACGAAAGCTTTAAATTTATAACTAAGACCTCTAAACCTAAACCACACAATCGGCAAGTGTACCGATCAATGTAGTATAACCTAGCAAGTCCGAGTATCGAACCCAAAGACTCTATGTATTACGTAAACTAGACTCTGACAAGACAATGACGGACGCAACTAACTTGTTTATTTGTTTTAAGGGGGGGGGGGGTTACTGAAAACTAAGGAAATCTATGTTAACTACTAAAACTAATGAAATTAGAACTAAGACACGAACAAAGAACGAAATTTGTATTCAGATGAGATTAACGACTACCTAGACTCGAATCCAGTTTGAGTGGGAATGGACTTCTAATGGTATTATTGTTGTATGGAGCCGGGATCGTAAGATACTAAACCTTAAGGTATTTCAATGCTAAGACTTCCCGACCCTTCTCAGGAAGAAACCTAGGAAACCCTACAAGGCTGTTATGATTACCGACTGTTAGACTTCCTCTCAGTCCTCTAACGATTCTAAAAGTGCCCTAATATGACTATCTACCTCTCAGCGCGATAATCTAAGGCAATTCTAGGTTCTAACTTGGTTTACTAGACACAAATGCAATTAGGGAACTAAAACCGACTTCTCTCAAAACCTATCTTAGATATATATTGCACCGCGACCTAATAACTAACTCGAGCCTCTCAGCGACAAGTTAAGCAGAACACTTGATTTTATTAAATTACCGATTATTACTTCTATGGTTACTTATGCAATTTTCACCCTAAAGGATCAAAGGTTTATTATGTGATATAGACACTCACCAAAACCTAAAACCCTAGCCTGATTCTATTCCGTGATAAAGACCGTCACCAAGATTCAAGCGAAGCAATAAACAGTAGTAAAACAATCGTCAAGCATGTATGTGCACCAAATCAGAAATTCTAAAACACTTTACTTTCAAGAATCAATCCATACACAAACAATAATAACCATTAAAAATCCAAACTTTAATCAAACATTCATCTTGTCTAGGTAGTATCTAGGGTTTAGCCAAGAAACATATTGTCTAACATAAACAAATCAAATTCAAAACAAGAATTCATGGAAAAAAATTGAAAACACGAAATTAAAGAAAACCGGGAGATAAAACCCGAACAATCTTCACTTCCACGCTTCCTAGCTTCAACCGTATGATTCCCGCAAGCAAAAGATCTTCGTAATGCTTGAAAACAGCTCCAGACGTCGCCTAGGGTTATGTTCGTTCGTAACTCCCTCAATGATGATTAAAAATTCATTATATAACAAACCCTAGTCGCAAAACCAAAAACTCACGATCTGCCTACCCGTCGCGTAGCGCGACGGGTCCTCCATTCACGCTCGCGCTACGCGAGTGACTATCAGTATCAGCATTTTCTTGTTTCATGGTAGCGTAGCGCGACTGATCAACCATTTATGCTAGCGCTACGCGACTGCCGTTTTTTTCACAGAAGGTTGCCTCCGAAATTCAGCTTTAACACCCAAAAATTCTTAAAAATAATTCTAACTCTTTGTGACTTGTTCCAGGATGTAATGCTTCATCATTATAGCTCGTTTCCACTCAATTTTCAGCCACTTAACGTATAAAGACCTGGAAAAACGAACTTTAATCAATAGCACGCAATTCTAAACTAAACTAAACTAGAAATAACGATAAAATGTACAAACTATACACGATATAAGTATGTATTTTGCAATACATCAAACATCCCCACACTTACACTTTTTTCGTCCCCGAAAAAGAATTGTGCAACGGAATCAGAGATAAATCATCACTTGGATTGAAAACTATTTATATCTTATTAAAACCAAGACTTGCGTTAGCTGCGATTGCGAATATAATGATCCTCTTAAACCCGAATCTAATCCTAAGCCCTTATCATGTGAATTTAATTTAAGTGCGGTCAATCCACCTAGGGTCTCACACTAGAATCTACGGTCCATCTACTCCCACCTCAAGCTTATAGGACTAAAAGAACGATCACTGGATCAATTCCTAACCGTTTTATATCAAAACCAAGAGAGTAAACAATCAAATTTTTTTCTTTTCCATTTTTTTTCTTTTTCTTGCTTACTTTTTCTCTTCTATTTTTTTTTTCATTCGTGAGACTAGACGATGCTTTCCCTAACCCAGCGGTATTCCGACTGTAGAGTCGCTATCCCCAATCACAGATTACATAGGTTTCGGTACTTTTATTCGGCAAATCGATTTCACACATCCCAGAGGCAAACCGGCTGTAGAGTCGCTATCCCCAACTCGGAATACGTAGGCCTGTGTTACTTTCATTTAGTTTCTAGCTCACTTTTATTCTATTTTTTTTTTCGCATGATCACAAACTCTAACGGTTTTTAACTTATAACGGTGCCCCTTATACTATTATCGGCAGTTTTGATTTCCCATATTTCCCAGGCGAAAACCCACTAGCAGACCGACAATTTAAGGTATATTAGATCAAAGGAACTTAAAACTAAACCCGGGCCTATCCACATATCCCTAACTAGACGCAAGCTCGATTTATTATCATCTCATATTATTATTATTCAAACCAAGCAACAAATCACCTTTTCTATCATTTTCCGTTTTATTTGCAAACTTCTTTTTAATTCGAAAGACATTTTCTAATTTTTCAATTTTTTTTTGATTTTTCAAATTTTTTAATTTTTTTGTTTTTCATATTTATGACTCAAATATTTACAAGTATCCCATCCCCACACTTAGAGATTGCATTGTCCCTAATGCAAGAACGACAATACGACTCAACAACTACCTACGAAAAGAAACTGCGAACGAAAATAAAAATACAACAACAAAAAGGGAAACGACTTAGCTGGTTAGGACAAAAGTCAGTGCCAGCCGTACGAATCTTGGATCCCCCGAACGATCGTATAGCATTCCATTCGCGATCGCTGCCTAGCCTGCTTGGGTTTATCAAAATGGTAAGCTCAGAATCACCCGAATGGCAATTGGGTACGGGTGGTACAATCCAAACCTGCATAATCAAAACAAAACAAAACCCAACGCAGTACCGACTCTAAAAACGACTCAAAACTACTAATTTAGACTCATGGTACAAAATAAAAGACTCAAAAATACAAACTCTACAAATTGATATCAACTTCTCACATACTTATGGAGGATCATGGAGATGCAGTTCACCTCCAAAAACAAACTCACGGGCCGCAGCACCATTATACCTATTATTTCCCAAATCACCCCAAGTACTCTTATCTTTCTCACAACCTCGTAACGCTTCACCTGGTGGTTTGAATCTATACTCTTCATAATGAATTCTATCCCCACACTGAGCTTTGCTCAGTGTCTCTATCTTAGATTCTAAACACACCACCCTTTCTTCTAATTCCTCTAATTTTCTATCCGGTGGATCCCCACACTTGAGTCCTATGACTTCCTGTAAACTCGGATCACTCACTAACCTCTCCTCATCTCGCTCATCCTTCTCACACTCCCCCACTAACGAAACCTCATTCACTCTATCACTAGGCCCTTTCGAATTCGTAACCTTAAAAACTACCGATTCCTCACCCGCTCTAAGTGTAATGGTGCCTACAAAGACATCTATAAGAGCTTTTGCGGTGTTTAAAAACGGGCGTCCTAGAATTAACGGTACCTTTTCATCGGCTTCCATGTCGAGAACGACAAAGTCTACGGGGAAGACGAATTTATCCACTTTAACTAAGAGGTTTTCTATTATACCACGTGGATACTTCACTGATCTATCGGCTAGAGACAAGGACATACGTGTAGGTGAAAGCTCTCCTAGACCTAGCCTCTCATACAAGGAATATGGCATTAGGTTTATACTTGCTCCTAAATCGGCTAAGGCCCTACACTCAGTATCACTCCCAAACAAGCACGGGATGGTGAAAAGGCCCGGATCCGTCAACTTTTCCGGGACCTTGTTCAAGACTACAGCTGAACATCCTCCACTGAGGGGAATGTTAGAAACCTCTCCTAACCTATCCTTACGTTTTAGAAGGTCTTTTAAAAATTTAGCATATTTAGGCATTGATTGAAGAGCTTCTATGAAAGGAAGGTTAATCCTAAGCTGCTTAAAGATCTCTAGAAACTTCCCGTACTCCTTAGAATATGTTTGGTTTTTAAGACGAGATGGGGAAGGAGCATACGCATGGTTCACTAAGGGTGATGGCCTAACAACTACGGGAGGTTTCTCAGCTTTCTTCTCAACTTGAGACTCACCGGACTGTGCGGTACTTGCTGGGCGCAGCCTCGATTGCACCTTGCCGGGAGCCTCCATCTCTATCACTTCATCTATAATATCACCATCCTCATCAACCTCTCTCTCGTCGACTCTCGGACTGCCTACGGTTTTGCCACTACGGGTGGTAATGGCTTTAACAGAGGCATTAGGGTTCTTTAAGGTGTTTCCCGCAAATTGACCGGGTAACCTCTCTTCCAACTTCCTAGACATATCCCCCACTACTCGCTGAAGGTCCTGAAACGAGGCTTGGTGGTTCTTAAGCAAGAGGTCATGTTCACTAAGTTTCTTTTGGGTGTTTTGATCCCTAGCAATGAGTTGACTCATCATGGACTCCATTCTTTCCATGCTACCCCCTAAATCGAAACTTGAACCTTGCCCTGTTTGACCTTGGTTACTCGACCCCCCATTCTGAACCTGTTCATTTGAACTCCCACTAAAAAGTGAACCTAGACCCCTATTTGGATTTTGAGCTATTTGAAAACCAGGAGGTCTACTTGAGCGAAAATTGCTATTATTATTAAAGTTATTATTATTATTACGCCAACCCGAGTCTACATTATTATTACCCCCAAAACCACTAGACTGACTTCTACCAAAACCTCCTCCTAAGTAATCACATTGCTCCTCACCAGCTAGTACAGGACATGCACTCGCATCGTGACCACCTCGACAAAACTCACACTTATCAATTTTAGCTCTAATCTCCTTAAGTTGCCTATTCATATTTTCCAAAACAGAGGCCAAACTAGGGTCCATAGTGACATGGTTCACCCCTTGAGCGGGTGCGCTAGTAGTGGTATTAGAATTACCACTTTGATACCTCTGATCGGATCGTGATTGGGATTGAGACTGAGCAAATGCCTCAAAACGCTCTAGACACTCAGGAACTATAAGAATACCCATCATATGCCCCCCTGCATTTGTATCGAACCTATCACGAGTCTCTTGGGTGAGACCGTTGTAAAATTTCTCACATAAAGCCCAATCAGAAAGACCGTGTTGGGAGCAACGAGCACAAAGGGTTTGGAAACGCTCCCAAGCAAGGTAGTAGGGCTCGTCGGGCCCCATGCGAAAGGAATGGATCTCGTCTCTAAGCCGTGAAGCTTTAGCGGGCGGGAAGTACTTATTCAAAAAGGCTTGACGAAGCCCCGCCCAGGTGGTAAAAGTACCGGTCGGTTGTGAGTCCAACCAAGTAGCCGCACGGCCGGCTAAAGAAAATGGGAAAAGCTGTAGGTATGTAGCATCGTTGGGTGCACCGCTAAGGCTAAAGGTAGCTAGCATCCTAGAGAAACGGTTAATGTGGGCCGGGGCGTCCTCATCGTCTCGGCCATGGAATTGGATACTATTGGTGATGGCCTGCATGGCATAAGATGGAATCTGCCAGGAATTGTCATTAACTATGGGTGGGACGGTGATGGGTGAAGCTAGGCCGGTGAAATTCTGAGTGGCCTGTTGATGAACGGTTTGCCTAGGGTTGGCCATGTGTTCTAAGTTTTCTAGATTACTAGAGTTACTAGAAGTAGGGCTACCGGGTGGTGAATCCTTAGGTGAATGGTTAGGCGAAGGTGGTGGTGTAGGAGGTGGGGTGGGTAACGGGGTGAAATCGAAATGTGGGAAATGAGAAGAGGATGTGGAAGTAACCTGTGGGCCTTCGCCCAATTGAGATGATGACTGCTTGATTGGTGACGGTGGTCCGTGCGAGCGCAGATGTGGCATCCACTACTAGCAAAAACCTGAACACAAGAAAAGCAAACACTAGTTACCGAAACACAAGAGAAGACAAAGACTCAACAAAACAAAGAAAACACGTAGCACGTATATATCAATTAGGTCTATCAAAGCTAATAAACGCAATTGCCAAGAGTCCCCGGCAACGTGACGTGATTGTCGTGGGTCACGCAAATTTAATCCCCAAACAACTGTAGTTAGTGGTAAAAGGGTATCGAACTCAGGGAGTATGTGGAAAATGTGTCGATTGTATAGCTTTGTATTTAAACTAATATTAAACTAAATTGCAGAAAATTTAAATTCAAGATTGTGGATTGTTGTTTTAGAAAACTAAATTAAGAACTAATTCAAATCAAAGTTGGTTGTAAACAATTAGGAGAGAACAATGATCACCCTAGGTTTCAGTTTCTTTAAACAATTGTGTGCAATTTCACTAGAAAGAGTTATAAAGACATAACTCGTGTATATGTGATTGAAGTGATAAAAGGGAACAAAGTACTCGGATTAGATAACGCGAGGTTGTTTCCCGATGACCTATTAACCAATAACCAACCCTAACCCTTCCCGTGATATCTCGGTTGCCAACGGCACCAAGAACGTACGATTAAGACTAGAAATTGCAATATTGATTAACACACTACAAACAATCAAACATACACCATGACATTCAAGCAACGCAAGATATCATTCTAGAAATGCAGAAATTAAACACACAAAAGTTTCAGAAACATTCACCTAGGATGATCACCGAAGAGTTTAGCCGGACATGGCTCGGTGAATCATCATCAACATCAATCTATTGTTCATACGAATCAAAAGCACAAACCGAATGATTGAAAAATGTTCACAAAACCAACAAGTTCTCCAAAATCGCCCCCAAGGTGTCCAAGAACCGTCCAATGATGAGATAATGTGAAAAGACACTCCAAAAACTAACTTAAATGTGGTAGTTACAAGTTTTCCTCGCAGACGGTACCGTAATTTACGGCTCCACCGTAAATTACGGTGGACAATATTCAATTACGGTGCAAACAAACTGATTTACGGTGAGAAAGATATGAAATCCAGGTCCACCGTAAATTACGGTAGGACCGTAATTTACGGTGGTGGGCTGACTTGTCTCCTTTGTTTTGTCTCTTGTTCCACACTCGAACCGTTTATCACCAAAACCTCCAAAGCTGCATTTTATCCATCTTTTAGCCCTCAAAATGCACCTGAAACATAAGCAATGGTAGTTATCTAATTCAAGATAATACACGATTAAATGGAGGATTATTTCATCTTTTAACATATTTAAGGGTTGTCCAAAGGACCACCCGTCACATCCCCACACTTAACCGTTGCTTGTCCCAAGCAACTCCTCAAATCAGTTTCAAAACAAGTGATCAATTTAAACCAAGCAAAAACAAGCAATCTTTTTACTAACCCCTTTTCAACACCCAACCAATGCACCCCTCTCTAAATCTCTCCTCTCGGCTACAAGTGAAAACTAGCAAAGATAATGCTAGACACACACTAGGCAAACGGGTGGTTGCACAATCATAAGCTTGTACTTAAATCGATCATTCTCCTAAAATGAGTCAAACATAAATGCAAATCCAAGGGACTTTCAAGGTTGTAACGTGGCTAGGCGTATGGGTAGGAAATGGAATATATATGAAGTAGCGAAAACTTGACCCGGTCTTTTATTACACGAATAAACAAACAAACAACTATCAAACTTACTACTATACACAAGATAACTAACATCACTTTTTTTTCATTTTTCATTGCTTTTTCTTTTTTTTCTCTTTTTTTTTTTTTTTTTTTTTTTTTTTTTTTTTTTTACAATAACGCATTAACTATATCTACTTCAAACTACTAAAACTACTAATACGATAAGACCGGTTCAAATTTGGGTAAATTTTTCAGGAAAGTAGCTAAGGGTAACAAATGATAGGCTTGTAAAGCACAAAATGGGCAACTACATGTCCAAACCCCCGCCCCTCTCACTACCATGCTCATATATATAACTTATGAGGTCCAACCCCCCAAATCCCACACTCACTCACACCAACGACGAGGCTACCTAAATGCCTTTATCCTTTTTGCATTTATATCTAACTAAGGACTCAAATCGCATTCAAGCACAAGTTCTAATGCACCCCCACCCGTAGCCACTCTCATCAAAGATAAGCATTATTTATATACAAGTGTGGCTACAACTCTCACCAAGAATGAAAAAGGTATCAAGGGTTGCCGGTGCATTATTTAGGGTTAATCCAAAGTGTTCAAATTCTCACATTGTTTTGCTTGATTTAAAAATTTTTCAAAAACTTCAAAAATTTCCCCCCATCCCCACACTTGGGATACATTGTCCCAATGTATGGTTTTGAGGAAAAGATCGCTTTAACCAAGAACATCAACAATTGCTTATACTCTCAAACCCCAAATTTTTTTTTTTTTTTTTTAAACACCACCAATTCCTTCACAACCCATAAACTAAACACATCAAAACACCACCCAACCGCCCAACCAAAAACTTAAACATGAATATATACAAAGGGGCACAAAATGAGAACAAAACACGACCTGATTAGTAAATCAGCAGTGTTGGTAGTGATGCAGCTGCGGTGATCGAACCGGTTCAAAAACATCTCTTAGATTCGCCGATATCTCAACAGGGATGTTGCCAAACATCCCCACACTTGAATCATTGCAACCACGAGGATTGAAACGTAATAACCTGCCAACACACAAACACAACACCAAAACAAAACCAAACAAAGCAAAACAAAACAAAACACAAATACAATACTCTACATCCTCGGGCTGCCTCCCGAGAGCGCTAAGTTTAAAGGTCTTCAGCCAGACCATACCTGATATGCGTTATGGTGGTCTTAATGCACACTTACCTTTTTCGTTGCTGATGTAAGCACGGTGTTTGATTCTTCTATTGTGTGT
Organism: Helianthus tuberosus; assembly: GCA_030545235.1. Classification (NCBI taxonomy): domain Eukaryota; kingdom Viridiplantae; phylum Streptophyta; class Magnoliopsida; order Asterales; family Asteraceae; genus Helianthus; species Helianthus tuberosus. The sequence continues at coordinate 158,460,698 of CM060451.1, read as the reverse complement.
GTGCTTTGTCACGTCCCATCTTTCTTTGCAAAATTCTTTAATTCCACATTTTCCTACCGAATTTCCAACAAATGCTCGGTAGTTTACTCTCCACTTCACTACTTCGTTTTCTATGCCCAACAAATCCAAACTCTCCCATAAACATAAATTATGAATGAAATCTCCCACATCATGAAGTGCCACCTTCCTAGTTTCTAAACATGCATCCTCAACACTCTTGGTTTCCATAACCACCACAGCCGGAGAGTTGTAATCAGCTTTGATTGGTTCATCAAGTAAAATTATTGGTTCACCAAGTAAAAGGCCCTCACTTTTGCTCTCCATAGGTGGTTCCTCCACAATAATTTCAATTGTATATTCCTCATTTGACCCTAATAATTCAGTTTCAAGTTCGGGAGGACTCACAACCTTTTCTTCTACATCACCCATAGGTGTCATTTGTTCAATCTGCACATGTATCCAGTGTTGTTTTGCTTGACGTTTTTCCACCATCGACGTCCCTGGCCTCATCTCTTTCACCTCTTTTGGTAGCAAATCATATTTCCCTTCCAAAAGTTCTACTCGTTCTTCCATTGACAAATGAGGTTTTGTTAATTCTTTTTCAACATGAACCATGTGTCTCTTTCTCATCATCTCGTCAAGACTTTCAGATTTATGTGACTGATAGTGCAAAGTAGGTTGTTGAGTTACACATTCATAACCAGACTGATCAAATGTATACTGAGCATGATAATAATCTTGATTGTACATCTGAGGGCCTTCATATGAAAGTTGGGAATATTCATCATAATAATCCATGTTCGACTTGTAAGGTGAATCATAGTATGAATCATGTGGGTGAAACTCGTCATAATGGACATTCCGCTCGTCCATTCTCATCTGTTCTTCTCTACGCTTATGTTGGGCCTCCCCACAACATATACTCGGATGAAGTGGGCCTTTGCACAATCTACACGTAAATAAGCTGAAATTTGTGTAATGCCCTGTCATCCTGCACAACACAACTCAACTACCAAGTGTAAATCATGAACATAAAAGAAATCTTTTTGGTTTTTTTTTTTATTTTTTTTTTCTTTTAATTTTTTTTTCAAACTAATACACAAGATAACACACGTTGCGCACTACTCCCCGGCAACGGCGCCAAAATTTGACGTGATTGTCGTGGGTCACGCAAATTTAATCCCCAAACAACTGTAGTTAGTGGTAAAAGGGTATCGAACTCAGGGAGTATGTGGAAAATGTGTCGATTGTATAGCTTTGTATTTAAACTAATATTAAACTAAATTGCAGAAAATTTAAATTCAAGATTGTGGATTGTTGTTTTAGAAAACTAAATTAAGAACTAATTCAAATCAAAGTTGGTTGTAAACAATTAGGAGAGAACAATGATCACCCTAGGTTTCAGTTTCTTTAAACAGTTGTGTGCAATTTCACTAGAAAGAGTTATAAAGACATAACTCGTGTATATGTGATTGAAGTGATAAAAGGGAACAAAGTACTCGGATTAGATAACGCGAGGTTGTTTCCCAATGACCTATTAACCAATAACCAACCCTAACCCTTCCCGTGATATCTCGGTTGCCAACGGCACCAAGAACGTACGATTAAGACTAGAAATTGCAATATTGATTAACACACTACAAACAATCAAACATACACCATGACATTCAAGCAACGCAAGATATCATTCTAGAAATGCAGAAATTAAACACACAAAAGTTTCAGAAACATTCACCTAGGATGATCACCGAAGAGTTTAGCCGGACATGGCTCGGTGAATCATCATCAACATCAATCTATTGTTCATACGAATCAAAAGCACAAACCGAATGATTGAAAAATGTTCACAAAACCAACAAGTTCTCCAAAATCGCCCCCAAGGTGTCCAAGAACCGTCCAATGATGAGATAATGTGAAAAGACACTCCAAAAACTAACTTAAATGTGGCAGTTACAAGTTTTCCTCGCAGACGGTACCGTAATTTACGGCTCCACCGTAAATTACGGTGGACAATATTCAATTACGGTGCAAACAAACTGATTTACGGTGAGAAAGATATGAAATCCAGGTCCACCGTAAATTACGGTAGGACCGTAATTTACGGTGGTGGGCTGACTTGTCTCCTTTGTTTTGTCTCTTGTTCCACACTCGAACCGTTTATCACCAAAACCTCCAAAGCTGCATTTTATCCATCTTTTAGCCCTCAAAATGCACCTGAAACATAAGCAATGGTAGTTATCTAATTCAAGATAATTACACGATTAAATGGAGGATTATTTCATCTTTTAACATATTTAAGGGTTGTCCAAAGGACCACCCGTCACAACGGCGCCAAAAACTTGATGTGTGCAAAACGAACTATAAAATATCAACTAAATTAGACTCTCTAAACTAGACACGAAAGCTTTAAATTTATAACTAAGACCTCTAAACCTAAACCACACAATCGGCAAGTGTACCGATCAATGTAGTATAACCTAGCAAGTCCGAGTATCGAACCCAAAGACTCTATGTATTACGTAAACTAGACTCTGACAAGACAATGACGGACGCAACTAACTTGTTTATTTGTTTTAAGGGGGGGGGGGGGGTTACTGAAAACTAAGGAAGTCTATGTTAACTACTAAAACTAATGAAATTAGAACTAAGACACGAACAAAGAACGAAATTTGTATTCAGATGAGATTAACGACTACCTAGACTCGAATCCAGTTTGAGTGGGAATGGACTTCTAATGGTATTATTGTTGTATGGAGCCGGGATCGTAAGATACTAAACCTTAAGGTATTTCAATGATTCTAAAAGTGCCCTAATATGACTATTGTTGTTGTATGGAGCCGGGAAACCCTACAAGGCTGTTATGATTACCGACTGTTAGACTTCCTCTCAGTCCTCTAACGATTCTAAAAGTGCCCTAATATGACTATCTACCTCTCAGCGCGATAATCTAAGGCAATTTTAGGTTCTAACTTGGTTTACTAGACACAAATGCAATTAGGGAACTAAAACCGACTTCTCTCAAAACCTATCTTAGATATATATTGCACCGCGACCTAATAACTAACTCGAGCCTCTCAGCGACAAGTTAAGCAGAACACTTGATTTTATTAAATTACCGATTATTACTTCTATGGTTACTTATGCAATTTTCACCCTAAAGGATCAAAGGTTTATTATGTGATATAGACACTCACCAAAACCTAAAACCCTAGCCTGATTCTATTCCGTGATAAAGACCGTCACCAAGATTCAAGCGAAGCAATAAACAGTAGTAAAACAATCGTCAAGCATGTATGTGCACCAAATCAGAAATTCTAAAACACTTTACTTTCAAGAATCAATCCATACACAAACAATAATAACCATTAAAAATCCAAACTTTAATCAAACATTCATCTTGTCTAGGTAGTATCTAGGGTTTAGCCAAGAAACATATTGTCTAACATAAACAAATCAAATTCAAAACAAGAATTCATGGAAAAAAATTGAAAACACGAAATTAAAGAAAACCGGGAGATAAAACCCGAACAATCTTCACTTCCACGCTTCCTAGCTTCAACCGTATGATTCCCGCAAGCAAAAGATCTTCGTAATGCTTGAAAACAGCTCCAGACGTCGCCTAGGGTTATGTTCGTTCGTAACTCCCTCAATGATGATTAAAAATTCATTATATAACAAACCCTAGTCGCAAAACCAAAAACTCACGATCTGCCTACCCGTCGCGTAGCGCGACGGGTCCTCCATTCACGCTCGCGCTACGCGAGTGACTATCAGTATCAGCATTTTCTTGTTTCATGGTAGCGTAGCGCGACTGATCAACCATTTATGCTAGCGCTACGCGACTGCCGTTTTTTTCACAGAAGGTTGCCTCCGAAATTCAGCTTTAACACCCAAAAATTCTTAAAAATAATTCTAACTCTTTGTGACTTGTTCCAGGATGTAATGCTTCATCATTATAGCTCGTTTCCACTCAATTTTCAGCCACTTAACGTATAAAGCCCTGGAAAAACGAACTTTAATCAATAGCACGCAATTCTAAACTAAACTAAACTAGAAATAACGATAAAATGTTCAAACTATACACGATATAAGTATGTATTTTGCAATACATCAATAAACCTAAGTCTAAATCAAAGGTTATGTTTTGCAGAAAACAATGCTTTATGATTACAAACATCTATTTAGTAATGCTTATCGTATACATTCAAGCCTTGAGACTGTAGGATAAACCCTTAAACGAATCAAAGGTTTATAAAAAATGTTTTTGGATTCTGTCATTCCCTATTTCCAAACAAACCTAGGAAGTCGGGAACGGGATTTGTCAAGACCTATGGTACTATTAAATACTACCGAGCGGCGTGATCAATGTTAATGAATGTATTATTGTCCCGTTAAACATACCAAATGTCATAACCAATGTAGCATGTCATGTGAAAACCATGTACTAAGTATGCTAAGTAAACATACGAAGTAGAAATGTTCATGAAATCAATTGTGCCCATATGCTGAGTAAACATATGCAGCAGAAATGTATTGTAAATCAATGTGTCCATATGCTGAGTAAACATATGCCACAAAAGTGTCTTATGAAATCAATGTGCTAGCATGCTCAGTCAACATACATAGCAAAACATAATAGAAATCATGTACTATAGGTGTACTAAGTGAACATAGCATGTTTATGTCATAAAAAGCAATGAAAGTAACAAGTATGCACATGTGTATCACCCCAAAATATTTGAAAGCGGTAAAAGAGGGGACAATGTACTCACATAATCACCTTGAAAACATGTAAAAAGAGGGGTCTATGTACTCACTTGGGATTGTTTATTAGTCTTGAGAATAAGACTAAATAAAGCTTCAAGGATCACAGAATCAAACGACACCTAATATAGGTAACTACGTTAATAATCGGATCCTAAATCGGGAGATAGGATAGAAGGAGGTTCTATAAATCAAATGAGTATTGGAACTCATATGATATGATTTAATAGACCTAATATTCTGATTTGGAAGTTTACCTAAGTGCTTTTGACCCGTTTCAACCCGTTACGGTAGTTTAAGCTACTATAACGCGTCGTTTGCGTAAATCTAAGGTTGGACGGTTATCTGTGTCCTATGTCAAGTCTTACATGCCCAATTATGCCTAAATATGTTACTAAATCAGTTTATATGACAAAAACTTGATCACATATGCAAAATAAGAATTTAAGCTAAAAAGGTCATTTTGGTCATTTTTATGGGCATATAAAACTACTTAACAAATAACTAACCAACCTAAGAGATCATAAGGTATAACCTCAGTAGGTTATTCCCTATGCAACTATGATCACTAAATAAGTTTGGTCGGATCCTAATGATCGACCAAAAATGTCGAGTTCGAAAGTCTAAGCGGTTGTCGAGATCGCTTAACTTACGACCCTAAACAAGCACTAAACTAGTAGTGATGAGTTAAACATGTTGATAACTACGCCTAGTCAACGTGGTAATCAGTAGGTATAATCGCTAAGGATTATAACCACCGTGATTACAATCACGTTGCAAAGTTCAATTGAACTTTGACTTGACCAATTGATGGTCAAAACCGAAAGTCAAACGGTTTGACTTTCAGCTCTAAATAGCTGAAAATAAGAAGTAAGCCATGAAAGAACACTTACAATGTGTTCAAAGGCTGGAAAGAAGGTATTAGAACTCAGGTAGGTGGCTCCTTAGCAGGAATTCCTCCACTTAGAGTTCAAATAATGGAAATGAGCAATGAACAAGTGAAGGGTGTGGGTATTTATACTTGTGGAGGTGTTTCAAGATCATGAAATGTGTTTATTTGGCCTCCAAGTAAGAAATCTGGACCATACAAGTGTTAATGACAGCTATCCTTTGCTTGGAGAAGTGTTAACTTGCTCCCCAAAACAATAAAATAGCAAGAAAGGTCCCTGAATTATCAAACACCAGCTGAAACGAAGTTTCTGTCTAGATCAGGGGGTGGCGTTTCACGACAGTGAGGCCCCTAGGCCGTCGCTCGACGTGAGGGTATGGCTGCAACTTTCAGAAGTTGGCAGAAACAGCCCCTGCACACTCTAACTTGCGTATTTGACGTATTTAACCTCCGTTAAGCCATTTTCAAGGCTATACAAGGACGTCAAAGTATAGGGGACATAAAATATGCTCGGAAATATCATGGATGTCGGTTCGTTTGGTCGTACGGTCACGTTGTTCGGTTAATTACGATAAAACTCGAACGGACGCGAAAACGATCCAAATTAAGCGACGAATGGTATTTTTGCATTCCTATCACTAAAATAAAATATTTTAGTGACTACAAAAATTTTTGGATGTCCGGATGTGGTCAGAACGTAAGATATGTGGGTAAATGCAAACTTACGTCGTTTTTGACGCTTTTAGTCCCTGTTTGATCAAATAAGCGTATTTTCGCATACCGAACCATTCAAAGCTTATTTCTAATCTATGTTTAGGTTATTTATGGTATGTTTAGCTTATGATCATGTTCCAGACTGTATGTTGCCATACGAAATGAAAAAATTTTGCAGTTTGCAACAAATAGTCCCTGTAAGCGAATAAACTTGTTTTTGCCATACCAAACCCTTTAAACTTATTTCTAAGTTATGTAAAGGTTATTTAAGGTATGTTAAGCTTATGTTGCTGTTCCGGAGTGTTTTTCGCGTTAAATTGATTACGTTTACGCATCAGTTTGTGTATAACTTTTCCAGAAAGCGATATAGGGTTTAAAATCGATCAAAAATCAAAACGTGCAAAATGTCAAACATAAATAAACGAATATTGGAATCCAAAACACATTGTTTCATTGATATTTGAATTTCTCGGAGTTTGTACAATGATTACACAAGCACAGATGTCACAGTCTCCCCTACTTTAGAAAATTTCATCCCGAAATTTATTTAGAGGAAACATGTGAGAATAGGTGTGGATATTTCGCTTTCATTTGATCTTCATGCTCCCAAGTAAATTCTGGGCCACATTTAGATTCCCAACGAACTTTAACAATTGGTATGCGCTTGTGTTTGAGCTTTTTGACCTCACGGTCCATGATTTCCACATGTTTCTCAACGAAGTGCATCGTGTTATCAACACGAATTTCATCAAGTGGTATGTGGAGGTTCTCATTAACTAAACACTTTTTGAGATTGGACACGTGGAAGGTTGGATGAACATTTCCAAGTTCAGGAGGTAGCTCTAGTCTGTAGGCAACTTTTCTGATTCTTTCTACGATCTTGAATGGTCAAACATAGCGTGGTGCAAGTTTTCCTTTCTTTCCTAATCTAATCACACCTTTCCAAGGGGATACCTTGAGTAGGGCGTGATCACCGACTTGAAATTCTAAGGGCTTGCATCGTCGATCCGCGTAACTCTTTTGACGGCTTCTAGCTGTCTGTAGGTTATCGCGAATCTTCTTGACTTTGTCTGTAGTCTCAAGAATGAGTTCAGGTCCAGTAAGCTGAGCTTCACCTATCTCATTCCAGCAGACCGGTGAACGGCATTTTCAACCGTATAAAGCCTCGAAAGGAGCCATGTTGATGCTAGAGTGATAACTATTGTTGTAGGAGAATTCGATCAACGGTAGATGCGAATCCCAACTACCACCAAAATCGATCACACAAGCTCTAAGCATATCCTCTAGTGTTTGGATTGTTCTTTCAGATTGACCATCTTTTTCCGGATGATAAGTTGTGCTCAAATTAAGTTGGGTTCCCATGGCAGATTGCATGGTTCTCCAAAAGTGAGACGAGAATAGAGCTTCTCTATCGGATATAATGTTCAAAGGAACACCATGTCGGGATACAATCTCATCAACGTAGATTTTAGCAAGTTTGTCAACGGATAGATCCTCACGGATCGGCAAGAAATGTGCTGACTTTGTAAGACGATCAACAACTACCCAAATGGCGTCATGACCTCTTTTATTTCGTGGCAGGTTGGTAATGAGATCCATAGCAATGTTTTCCCATTTCCAAACCGGTATCTCTGAATGATCCAATAATCCAAAGGGATGTTGGTGTTCTGCCTTAACCTTAAGACATGTAAGGCATTTGGAAACATATAAGGCAATGTCCTTCTTCATACCCGGCCACCAGTACTGGGTTAGAAGATCCTTATACATTTATCCTGTACCAGGATGAATAGAATAACGAGACTTATGTGCTTCATCCATTAGAAAGGTGCGGAGATTGTCTTGACTTGGGACCCACAAACGGTCCATGAAGTAGTATAACCCATTGTCTTTCAGTTCAAGATCAGGCTTAATATGATATGGTAATTCCTTACCCATAGAGTCTTGTGTAACACAAGTATGTTGAGCCTGAGAAATGCGGGTTTGAATATCAGATCGAACTTGAACACAGTGAAGCTTGACACGTTCCTTACGACTCAATGCGTCAGCCACGACATTCGCCTTACAAGGATGGTGGTGAATTTCGCAATCTTAATTGTTTAGAAGTTCAACCCAACGTCGTTGCCTCATGTTTAGTTCCTTCTGATTGAAAATGTGCTGGAGACTTTTGTGGTCAGTGAACACTACACACTTTGTACCGTACAAGTAATGTCTCCAGATTTTGAGAGCAAAAACTACGGCGCCTAACTCAAGATCATGAGTTGTGTAGTTTTTCTCGTGTACCTTCAGCGGTCTTGATTCATAAGCTATGACTTTGTTCCTTTGCATAAGAACGCAGCCAAGGCCTAAATTGGATGCATAACAGTATACGAAAAAGTCGTCATTGCCCTCAGGTAAAGTTAAGATAGGTGCATCACAAAGTTTCTGTTTCAAGGTCTGAAAAGCTTCTTCCTGTTTGGATCCCCACTCAAAAGATTTATTCTTCTGAGTTAATGCAGTGAGAGGAACTGCAATCTTGGAGAAATTTTCAATGAAACGGCGGTAATATCCCGCGAGACCAAGAAATGAACGAACCTCGGTAGGAGTAGTAGGTGTATCCCAATCCTTAATTACACTGATTTTGGCGGGATCTACATGAATACCTTGTTCGTTGACGATGTGTCCCAAAAATTGAACTTCTTTAAGCCAGAATTCACACTTGTAGAATTTGGCGAATAGTTGTTCTCTCTTTAGGAGTTCCATTGTAAGACGGAGATGTTGCTCATGATCAGCTCGTGTATTAGAATAGATCAGAATATCATCAATGAAAACAATGATGAACTTGTCCAAATAAGGTGTAGAAACCCTATTCATCAAGTCCATGAAAACAGCAGGAGCATTAGTTAAACCGAAGGGCATAACAGTAAACTCTTAATGACCATATCTTGTGCGAAAATATGTCTTAGGAATATCTCCTTCAAGCACTCGAAGTTGATGATACCCAGAACGCAGATCAATCTTTGAAAAGCAAGTAGCACCCTGTAACTGATCAAAGAGATCATCAATGCGAGGTAGGGGATATCGATTCTTGATGGTAAGCTTGTTGAGCTCACAATAATCGATACACATCCTGAAGGATCCATCTTTCTTTTTCACGAATAGGACAGGAGCGCCCCAAGGTGAAAAGCTTGGACGAATGAATCCTTTGTCAGAAAGCTCCAGGAGCTGTTTAGATAACTCTTGCATCTCAGACAGTGCAAGACGGTAAGGTGATTTAGCAATAGGATTTGCACCATGTACAAGATCGATACGAAACTCAACTTGGCGTACTGGGGGTAAACCAGGTTATTCTTCAGGAAATACCTCAGGATAATCCCGTACAACAAGGATATCTTGGATAGTCTTACCTTTTCCTTTATCCTCTACGACATGTGCCAAAAAGGCGACATAGTTCTTTCATAGGTATTTTTGGGCTTGGGTAAAAGACATAAGCTTAAGACCACTAACGGGTTTCTCCCCACGAACTTCAAAGATTTCACCAGTCGAGAGCGGTATACAGACAATCTTCTCAAAACAAACTACCTCAGCATGGTATTTGGCTAACCAATCCATTCCTACTATTACATCGAAACTCCCAAGCTGCATCGGCGTGAGGTCAATAGGAAATAGATGGTTGTTAAGGTTCAACTGGCAATTTCGAAGAACGGAATCAAGTACAACGGGTTCACCACTAGCTACTTCTTCTGTCAAGGGCTTTCCTAGGTTTGTTTTAGTTATAGAAAGCATAAGCTCAAAAGCTAAGGACACAAAACTCTTATCGGCACCCGAATCAAATAGAACAGAAGCAGGTGGGAGCAGGGTGATGAGAAATCAAAAAGGGGTTTGACCACCACTTGTCAAATAATTAAACAATTGTGTGTCATAAAGGATGCAGTAGGGCTAACAGGCAGCATGCTACTACTCTAAATAAACATACCATAAACAGCACATTACACAAAAGTGATCTAGCAAGTAGGCAATATAAACTTAAATCACATCACCTAAAGTGTTGAGCCTTGCACATGCAGTGAAGCATCGTTGTGGATTGTTGAGCACTGTACATGTTATAGTCTGGTTTTGTCAAAAAGCTTTTCCCTATTTAAAACAGAGTTCACTATAACCAATGGCTCTTATACCAATCTGTCACACCCCCAAAATCCACAAGCGGAGTATCACCGCATGGAGGCGTGACTGACCAGGATCAAGCCACCAATCATATTGAACAACGTAATTAAGTAAATAAAACCAACCACAATATAATTGGTGTCCAAAAGAAAGTAACCAAGTTTAAGTTAATAGCGGAAACATAAAACATAAAACCCAAACATAAGTAATAAATTCATAAAGTTTAAATGTATAACATGGAACTCAACGGTCCATGTCCCACAATGATCACTCCTCCCTGTGCAAGCTCCATAAGCACCTAACGACCTGCAAGGCATGTAACAACGAGTCAACAACAAAGTTGAGCGAGTTCACAGTTGGTTGTTTAGTTTTACAAGTTTGTTTTGAAAACCATAAGTTGTTTCGTAAACCACGAGTTAACCAGTATCTTTGTTTCCCAAACCATATCCATAATCAGGGGCTTCCCCTTGTGAACCACTAGACCGTTACCATATCAACAACTGACGAAAGTAAGTTGTGCCCTAAGTCAATGTCTATCATCATTTACTGAGTGCCCATATCCATTAGTACACGCCCGTCCTACCGGCACGGTGTGAGGCTTTTCAACCCTAATAGCGCTATTAACTAATGACCCGCTTGCAATTGGCCCGGTGATTAAGTCGATATAAAAATGAGGGACTTCATGATAGACTTTTGTCTAGTAAGTTTAAGGTTGTTGTCCTACCCAAGGAGGACGAACGTACGTATTCTACCCAAGGAGAATACGCATGATTAACATTGGCATCCTACCCATGGAGAATGGAGGTACATATCCTATCCAAGGAGGACATGTAGGTTCCGTTTTAATTCTTTAACCCATTCCCAACCACCGGGAATCCCATGCCTTAGAAAGTGTGTGAACTCACCTTGGGTTGCTCGGTTGAACTCTTTAAAATAGCTAACAATCAGTGTTGGTCAATCACGTCCTAGTATGATTACCACTTAGTTTATCAGGGACTTCAAATAAGCACGAAATTCCTACACGCATCTACCACATAACATGCACTCACTTTAACAGTTCACCCCCATATAAACTTCCCATCTATTACCATTCAAAAGCAAGCATACTATATTGCACATAACACTTTCATTGACATTTAACATGTTAGATCATTCTTAGATAACATACCCGACATTTAGACACGCAAATTACTACTTATGTCGTTTCAGCTTTAACATCCAAAACTGGGTTGTTTTCAGGCATTTGAATAAAATAGTTAACTTACTCCAAAAATTCCCAAAATTTTACAGAATGTTTTAAACGATCCAAATGATATTGTGTAAAAATTTCGAGATCCAATTCATTACTAATTATTTTATAAAAATCATTTACCGGGCTGCAATCAGATTCGTCACTTTCTGACTGCAGTCCATGGAACATTCATTTAAAATTCACCGTAAGTCCGATTGATAAAATTCCAGTTGGACAGTTACAAAAACATCAGTGGCCATCTACAGTATCAATTTCGTGACCTAACTCTATCCAGGTTTCAAGTTATGACAAAAAACATAACAAGCATTTTCTGCAGAAAAAACGCAGTTTTTGCTGCTGTACAAAACGGTTCTTTAAAAATAGTAAACGGCCTCGAAAAAATATGATTCCGGTGCCATTTGATTTGCTTTTTGAAAACACATAATTTAGACTTCAGGAAATCAATTTTTCGATTAATAACGGTCTGTTTACAGCCAACTGAAGTTGGCTGCAGAATCCTAGCAGATTCTGTTTCAGCTCTAGTCGTACCCGATCATCCCAACCGAACAACTAACGCCCCCAACGACCTAAATTCTTTAATCAGAGCAGATCTACATCTTAAAATAATCATATAACAACTAGTTCATTAAACCCATCAATGATTTACATCAAAATTATTCTCTGAAACGAAACCCTAACGACCGAACCCGCACCCAATCATAACGCCAACAACACTGATTTCTAGCAACCCTCTATTACATGTAACTATCACAACATCAAGAACATACAAGAACTTCCAGAATTGCAACCATGAAACTATGTTTTAACAAGTTTATAAAGAAATTAAAGACAAGTTACCGGGTTGAAAGATGGTGGGGATCACTCGTGCTTGAACCGAAAGACTTGAAAGACTTCCTTGGAGCTCTTGATCGACGACTGTGAAGAAGGGATGAGAGAGCACAGAGATCGCAGGTTAAAAGGGTGGGTGGTTTAGGGTTTGATTTTGGAGAGTTATCATAGGAATGATGCAGTTTACGCATATTAATATGGATTAATAGAGTGTAGGCGGTGTGGGGTTTCAAATGGGCTGAAGACCACCAAAAAGAAAAGAAATTGAGTTGGGTTTGGGCTGTAAATGGATGGAGTAAGGGATCGATATTTGCAAAAACTTTTATATATGTTGTTCATAATTTAAAATTGTGATACTAGCATATTAATGCAAGTACTACTAGTTTCACCAAATATTATAATAAAAATATTATTATACTGATTTGTGATGGGGAATAGAAGTGGGGCTTCAACTTGTTGTTTTAAGATTGTTTTAAATAAAGCCAACTAATACAATTGCATATGATTTACACCCTGGTTCGGACCTTATGAGTTTGGAGTTATGCGAGTGGGTTGGATCAACAAGTGAGACATCTGCTTTGGTTCAAATGGTTCGGGTCGACTAGCGAGACATGGCTACGGTTCGAGTCGGTTTCAAATGGATAAAGATTTAGTATCTAGTTAATCGCTTGAATAGTATGAACTTAAAAATATAATTTAGTTAAGTATAATTAACTCGTCAAATAAAATAAGTATAAGACTCGATCTATAAATACGAAACGAACTGTTTTAACCTCGAAATTACGAGTTGTTACACCAAGCTTAGAACTTTGTCTATGATTGTGGGTTTGTGCTGAGATGATTTCCATCAAAGTTTTGGGTTCAAACACTCATTTAAATTTTGTTTATACTTGGGAATCGAATGATGAAAGCAAGCACAAGTCATCATCTTCCATATTATGAACTTGTGACTTGTGAAGTGTGAACAAATGGAAGCTTTGGCTTTCCAAACTAAGTTCCACATTTGAACCTTGTGTATGAACACTCTTGTGACTTGCTAGAATCAAAGTACCTTAGCCCCATCTAGCCTTCGACACTTAGGATTACCTTTCCATGTCGTGTTGGCACACCCGGGTTGTAGTGTACTTGGTCACTTGAGCCTTGTTAGAATATATTTATTTCTTGTTATTCATGAACATCCGAACAATCTTCATGATGGTTTGTGTAGTGGTGAATCATATAATGAGGTTTTAACCTCCATGCTTGACAATACATGATTACTAAATGATATTCTTTATTGGAATAAGTTTAGGTTACTATTATTATAACTATATAAGTATATAAACTATATAAAACATGGCTGAATTTGTGATGATAATCAAGTTATGATTATTCTTCATAAACCTAGGCTATCTAAGATTCTAAGAGACTTGTTGTGATTCTAATGGGCAATTTGGGACCCAAGAAACCCTTTAAACATAGTGTCATTATCAAGCACTTAGAATTAGATATTACTTTCATATACATACTTTTGATACTTTAAATTCCAAGTCCGAATCTTCCATTCCAGTTCCATGAACTTACACACCTTGTTTCCCCATGTAGGGTGATTTGGTGATTTCAACTTCAACAAACAACTCTTCACGGGATTATCAAGTTTGAAGCTTGCAAAACCGTGAGTACACTTGACCTTTTTTTTGCACATTTTTGGGTGCAACATGTTAGCTTATTAAAATCACAACACTTAAACTCTACCTTTATGCACAAACAATCCAATACATGCATGCATACGTTATACTTGATACGTCTATCTAGGTTAGTTTGTTTTATGATTGAACTTGTCATTAACTTCGATCAAGCCTACACTTAACATGTATAGCGCTATAGGAGTAACGCGCCGCCAGTGAACATTGGGCTATGTTAAGAATCTTTTACTTGCGTGAACTTTGGTTTGACTTGTTTATCACATGCTCGATTTACGTTAATCTTGAATAACTTAGTTTGCCATGTGGATTCGTTTAAATATTTTTATACTTATGCTATGTACTTAAACTTGTGTACTCGCCAATGCTTTTTGTGTTGAACTATATTTTTAACATGTTGCAGGTTGATGATGTTGATTATGATGAAATCTAGAAGGGACGACACTAGAAACGCATCTTTAAATTACTAGACTTGTTTACTTTATTCGTTGAACTTGTCGTATTTGCTTTCCGATGTTGTACTTTGATTTTTCATGATGTAATTGACGATTTATGTTATGTTATGTTATGAAATGAAATTTGGTTTTGAATTAAATATTGTCACATAATGTTATGAAGTCTTTGAGCAATCTCGTTCGTCTCACTCCGATGTTTCCACCATCGGTTAAGGTGTGACAGATTGGTATCAGAGCCATAACCATATGGAATTAGGTAGAATTGCTATGTTCGACCTAGTCTATAGTAGGTACCATACTTTTGACCATTCTTGCTACTTGTTTAAAATGTTTATTCTTCCTATTTGCTTCTTTCTCTTATTTTTGTCTTAAAACTTACAATATGTCTTTCCTAAGACATTTACACAATACACTTTTGAAGACTTGAAGACACTCGTAATACAAACGAGAAGAGTTGACCAAAATAGGTGTGAAACCCACAATTTGGTGAATGACTCTCACTCTGCTTATTCGATTTTTCACAAAATTGTGCCATCAAGTTAGGAGTGAAATCCACATCTTGATGGTAAATTTCCAATTCAAATTCTAGTGGACCCTCGTCAAAGTGTCGAAATTAAATTTTGACCCGACGAGTACCAACCACATTTAGGGTACGAAATCATCAAGTTAGGGGTGAAACCCACATCTTGATGACTAGTCCCATTCCTCGATTTTCAATCCCGCCAAAGTTTTGATTGTTTCAATCGATTAGGGATGTTTAGTAACTGGAAGGGTAAGATACCGTTAATCGCTTCTCGAGGAGAGTATCTTACCTATAGGCCAAAACACATTTCCCTAATTTGAAAGGACTTTCGATTCACTTTGGAATAGTCGACGTTACTAAACCCGAAACAATCCAATGTTTTATTGAGCCTTTCTTTTATGTTATCTCCATTTATATGTGATTTTATACTTGTTACCTCATTCATTTCAAAACCGATACACGATACGCACGTCTCTCGCAATAAAAAACAATAATAATCTCGTGAACAAACTAAATTTATACTCTTATACGCATTCATACGGGATTATGCTTGTTGAATACATGCAATTTATGTGAACCATACGTGCTACATGAACACTTACATGCCTATACACGCAAAACCTTATTTTGAATTATGATCAAGTCTTATCCTTTTCTTCTCTTTCGATTTTTAGATGCCTCCATATAGTTTATCCCACAAGGCCAAGAAGACTAAGTCTGGCTCCAAACCTAATTCGAAGAAGGGTTCCAACTCCAACTCCGACTCGATGTCCAAGAAAGATTGCATGAAGTTTATGCCCAAGCAAATGGCCAAGATCATACCCAACATCATTAGCAAGATCCAACCCAACCCTGACTCGCCATTAGCGTTCGTCAACTCAAAGGTGGAAACACCTAGGCCGACGTTCCTGTTTAAACAGTTTATGGCCAGTAAAGCCCTCGAGTTCACCAGCAAAGATGGTTCCAGCGCCCTGCTCAACTGGTTCGATTCTATCGAACTAACTTTCCTCCAAAGCGGTTGTCCTGACAATCTGCGAACCCTGAATGCTACATGGGTATTCCGTTCGTGAGCTCTCGAATGGTGGACCTCTGAGTGTAATACGCGAGGAAACGACGCAGCCTGCGCCTTGCCCTGGGTTGTACTGAAGCAATTAATGAAGTACGAGTTTTTCCTCCCTACGAGCTTCAAAAACTAGAAAACAAGTTCTAGAATTTGAAGGAAGTTAGGAACGACAACGTTGGTTTGACAGCGCGCTTCAAACAGCTCAGCGCCCTATGCCCTGGCCAAGTCGACTCTGTCGACAAGGCTATTGCCAAATACATTTGTTGCCTCCCACCCCACCTTGACGAGTCACGTTGTGTCTGCTTCCCCCAACACCTCGAAGACACATTCCGTTTAGCAACCGAACTTACTAAGAATTGTGTTCTTCATGGAACCTCCGACAGGGTTAATCGAAGAATGCCCAACAAGCTACCACCGACACCACCACCGTTGAACCATCACCCAAACCATCATCCTCAAAAGGGAAAGGCAAGAAGCGGAAGGCTTCATGCCAAAACTGTGTGGTTGTTACTCCGTAAAACCCCAAACCTTTGGAATCAATTCCTGCTACTGTCACACCCTCAAAATACCACATGGGGTAACCCCGCTAGGTGTGTGACGTACCAGGTTCTAGCCACCAATCACATTGAACTAACCATAAGATGATTAACAAAATTCCCATTCATTAAGTGAAACATTCATAGAACATAATCCAAGTTAAATAGTGTCAGCGGAAGCAAATAGTAATTCACTGTTTAAATGTTTCAAAACCCAATGTATATGAATTCTGTAAACAAGACACACATAGCCAAGCACTGCGACCCATGACCACTCCAGCCATCCAGATAGCAAGTTCCTCATCCAAAGCATCTAACGACCTGCGAGCATGCAACAAGTGTATCAGACAACGCTGGTGAGTTCATAGTTTTACGAAAATGTTAGTTACCAAGTGTTTAGTTCAGTTCATTGATTACAATGTTGATAATACCCCGAATACAAGACGGCTCCAGATTGATTTTTGCCTGTTCCCCAATGCTCCTATCAAAGCATTGGGCATGACTGAGTCATTAGTTCACACCCATCCTCTCAGGTACGGGGTGAGGGTGCCAAACCTAGATAGTGCTACCAACTAATACTCCGTTACCTCTCAGGTAAGAAACAAGATGGGACTTAAAGGTGATAGGATAGGTGTATTATCCAACATTCCCGATTTTACCCACAAGACGTATTCCTCTCAGGAATACCCAATTGATTTACCCAAAAATCTATCCCTCTCAGGGGTACCCAATGACTGTCCCACCCACCGGGACGCATGCTCAAGAGGAATGAACTCACCTTTGATTTGCTCGGTATGTTAAATTACCCATCCAAGTTGGTCAACCCAAACCCTACCGTGGTTACCAATCATCATTAGTTACATAATCAAACGAGTCACGTATTTGTACACAATAAGTCACATAGTCGTACACAGTAAGTCACATATTCGTATACAGTTTGCATCTATCAGAGGTCACTGAATATCATATAACAAATAACCTATTCTATACATGTTCACATCCCATGTATAACATGCAATAGCACACAACAATTAACTGGGCTATCTATCAAAGCCCAACCCGATCTGTTCCCTTCGGCGAAGAACCCTTCCGACGAAAATCCCACCGATGAAAGTCCCCTATATTTCGTCATAAACAATTCTGACGAATAACCTATCTTTCGTCATAAACAACTGCGAGGAAATACCTATCTTTCTTCGATACAGGATTTGACGAAGTGTTCCTATGTTTCGTCAACATCAGTTACACAGCCTTGATTTCATAACATCAGTTACACGTTTTTCAGCATAAACAACGGATCAAACATCAGTTTCTTTACAAGTTCGGTATACCCTAACTACTGATCAATCATTGACTATACAAAACATCACGGTTTCTTTAAATCATGCAATTTCTAATCAAACACTAATCATTTAAATGCACAAGGATTTTTATCACGTTCATTATACCAACACTGATGATAAACAATTATCAACCACCCAACATAACAGTTTCATCATTTAACATATAGATCATTGACCATACAATTAGGTGTTTGTCTATCATGAAATCAACTCATTACACGGAATCTACCAAACCCTCATACGAACAATACCGCATACAAATCATTGAATATCATAACAGTTCCAGATTTACAATATTCAACTGAACCCTAATCATATACAAAAAATCACATCATTAAGACTTCATCGAACAACAAGATTAAACACTCACCGTGATACCGAAGGGTTGTGATAGATCGAGATGGAAAGAACGTTTCGAGATCCCAAGATTGTCGTCGCACAGAGAGTAGAGAGGGGGAGGACCTAGGGTTTGTTTTACGGCAACTGATTACAATATAAGAAGTTATACGGCACACAGTTGGGCCGCGAATTAGATTGGGCCGAGACCCGTTTCTGGCTTTCGTCGAGGTTGTGGATGGCGAAGGTCTCCCTTTTTCGTCGGGGGAGATTAGTGGCGAAAAACCTTAATTAAACTATAATCAACACCACACATATCCCATAACTATAAATCAATCACAAAAACTACACACTAACATTTAACATTTAAGATCCAAGCACAAGCATTAATCATTCAGATAAACCACATGACACCACGTAAAACAAATTGTAAAAACAGAATTGTGAAGTCAGTGATGTGTATGGGAAAGACCTTGAAATCTCGGATTGTCACATCATCCCCAACTTGAAAGAAATTTCATCCCGAAATTTGACAAGTAGTCCAAAGTGGCAAGATGTTAACTCAGGATGACTGTGGATTTTCCGCGGGTACCACATCATCCCCAACTTGAAAGGGAATTTCACCCCAAAATTCACCAGTTGCCTCAGATTTAGATTTGTCAGTTGGGAATAAGTAAGGGTACTTGAGCTTCATTTGATCCTCGCGCTCCCATGTGAACTCCGGTCCACATCTTGAGTTCCAACGAACTCTCACGGTTGGAATTCGACTATGCTTACGAACCTTGACTTCCGGGTCAACAATTTCAATAGGTTCCTCAACAAACTGCAACTTGTCGTCTATTTTCAGCTCTTGAAACGGTACCACAAGTGTTTCATCAGACAAACACTTCTTTAGTTGCGACACGTGGAAAACATCATGAATGTTACCCAATTCAGCAGGTAACTCTTGCTTGTAGGCCACCTTACCAATTCGTTCCAGAACTTTGAAAGGCCCAACATAACGAGGGTTGAGTTTACTGCGTTTCCCAAACCGTACCACACCCTTCCAGGGTGAGACTTATAAAATGACACGATCGCCTACAGCAAACTCCAAAGGTTTCCTATGCTTGTCAGCGTAACTTTTCTGACGGTCGCGCGCCACCGCCATACGATTTCTGATCTGGACAATCTTTTCAGAAGTTTCACGAACAAGTTCCGGACCTGTGACCTGGCTGTCACCCACCTCAGCCCAACAAAGAGGAGAACGACACTTCCGGCCGTACAATGCTTCAAACGGAGCTGCCTGGATGCTAGTGTGGTAACTGTTGTTGTAGGAGAACTCGATCAATGACAAGTGTTTCTCCCAGCCTTTACCAAAATCGATCACACCTGCTCGCAGCATGTCTTCAAGTGTTTGGATGGTTCTTTCACTTTGACCATCCGTCTGTGGGTGGTAAGCAGTGCTCATGTCGAGACGTGAGACGAATGATTTATGCATAGATTTCCACAAATCAGATATGTAACGCGGGTCACGACAAAAGATAATAGAGGTTGGCACCCCGTGCCTTGATACCACTTCCTTTAGATAAATAGCAGGAAGTTGTGAAAAATTATCTGTTTCCTTAATCGCAAGAAAGTGCTGATTTCGTGAGGCAGTCTACGATCACCCAGATGGTATCATTTCCGCTTTGAGTTCTTAGCAAACCTGTGATAAAATCCATAGCGATTTGCTCCCATTTCCACATGGGTTTTTCTGGTTGTTGAAGCAGGCTTGAGGTTTCTGATACTCTACCTTGACTTTCGCACAGGTCAGACATTTACTCACATACGTCGCGATGTTAGCCTTCATTTTCGGCCATCAATACATGACTTTGAGGTCTTGATACATCTTATCCGAACCCGGGTGAACAGAGTATCGAGACTTGTGTGCCTCATCCATCACAAGCTCTCTAATATTACCAAACAATGGAATCCATACACGCTCCATGAAATAGAAAATACCATCAGACCTTTCTACAAGTCATTTTTCCATGCCCCGCAAGTACTCTGCTTTAATGTTTTCTTCCTTCAACGCTTCTGTCTGAGTCGAACGAATTCGATCAGGAAGATTTGAGTGAATAGTGAGCTGCAAGGCTCGCACACGCTTGGGTTTCGTCTCCTTTCGACTAAGGGCATCAGCTACAATGTTAGCTTTGCTTGGGTGATACTTGATTGCATAATCGTAGTCGTTTAAGAGTTCCACCCAGCGACGCTGTCGCATATTCAGTTCTTTCTGGTCGAAAATATGTTGAAGGCTCCTGTGATCGGTGTAGAAGGTGCATTTGGTACCATACATGTAATGCCTCCAGATTTTCAATGCGAAAACCACGGCCCCCAACTCCAAGTCATGAGTCATGTAATTCTTCTCGTGCACCTTTAGTTGTTGAGATGCATAGGCTATCACCTTCTCGCGTTGCATCAACACGCAACCGAGACCCTGAATAGAAGCATCACAATATACCACGAAATCCTCGGTGCCTTCAGGTAGACACAAAATTGGTGAACTGTAGAGTTTCTGTTTCAAAAGTTAGAAAGCATCCTCCTGTTTTGTTCCCCAAGAATACACAATACCTTTCTATGTTAACGCGGTAAGAGGTTGAGCGATCTTCGAGAAATCCTTAATAAATCTCCGATAGTACCCATCGAGACCCTTAAATTGTCGCACCTCCGAAGGATTCTTCAGTGCCGCCCAATTTCTGATAGCGTCAATCTTAGTAGGATCCACGTGTATCCCTGATTCATTAACAATGTGGCCAAGGAAGTGCACTTCTCGTATCCAGAAGTCACACTTAGAAAACTTAGCGTAGAGCTGCTCCTTCCTCAGGAGTTCCAAAATAAGACGCAAGTGTCGCTCGTGGTCCTCCTTATTCTTAGAGTAGATCAAGATGTCATCGATAAACACAATGATGAAATCATCAAGGTACGGTTTGCACACATGGTTCATGAGGTCCATAAAAACCGCCGGTGCGTTTGTCAACCCGAATGGCATAACCAAAAACTCATAATGGCCATACCGCGTTCTAAAAGCCGTTTTAGGAACATCCTCCTCTCGGACTCTCATCTGATGATAGCCCGACCTTAAATCGATCTTTGAGTAAAAACTTGACCCTCACAACTGGTCAAACAAGTCGTCGATACGTGGTAAAGGGTAACGATTCTTGACTGTCGCCTTGTTGAGTTCCCGATAATCAATACACATACGAAAGGAGCCATCCTTCTTCTTCACAAACAAAACTGGAGCTCCCCAAGGCGAAGAACTGGGTCGGATAAACCCTATATCCAGCAGTTCATGAAGTTGATTTGACAGCTCTTGCAACTCTCCGGGTGCAAGACGATAAGGAGCACGGGCAATCGAAGCTGCTCCTTGCATAAGGTCAATCTGAAATTCCACCTGGCGAAGTGGAGGTAAACCAGGTAACTCTTCAGGAAACACGTCAGAAAACTCATGAACAACTGGAAGGTCCTCGATCTTCCTTTCTTCAGGTTGTGAGTCGGTAACAAGAGCTAGAATAGCAGGGTAGCCCTTTCGTAAACACTTCTGAGCTTTCATGGCTGAGATGATGCCGACCATGGCACCACCATGATGACCTTGAACCGACAAAGATTCCCCACTTGGGAGAGGGATACGCACGATTTTCTCTTTACAGAGAATTTCCGCTTGATGCTTAGAAAACCAATCCATGCCAACGACCACATCGAAACTTCCAAGAGTAACAGGGAGTAGGTCAATGTCGAACACTTGACCCATAAGATCAAGTTTACAGCCAAAAAGAACATGTGAAGATTCAATCAATTTTCCATCAGCTAATTCTACTACGTGCTTATTCACAAGAGGTGTGGGAGTCAGTCCTAACTGATGACTGAACCCCAAAGACACATAACTCCAATTGGCACCAGAGTCGAATAAAACAAAATCAAAAAGATCGTTCACAGAAAATGTACTGGTCACAACGTTGCCATCATTGCGAGCTTCCCCAGCACCAATAGTAAACACTCTCCCACGCGCACCGTTCCCACCATTGTTCCCGTTGTTGTTGTTCCCCGTGTTGTTATTACCAGCATTCTGATTGAGTTGAGGGAAATACCATCTGAAATGACCCTCGTCACCACACTGAAAGCACCCCTTACAATTCCCCTGATTTTGTTAAAGCTGTTGCCTCTCCCGTTACTGCTGCTGCTGTTGCTGTAGGGGTTGTTGCTGCTGCTTTGGGAGTGAGACCCTGCAGTCTCTAGGCATGCGGCCCACCTTGTTGCACCTGTGACAAACTCAGGTGCACGGCCCACGATGGTGGAAGTTGCACTTGTTACACTTAGGTTGTTTTCCCGCATAAGAGCCCTTATTCGAATTGCTGCTCTGATTTTGATTCACAGAAGATGACTGGCTAAAGCTACGGTTGATACTGTTGTCTGGTTTCTTCTGCGACTGATTCGAGTTGGACGCCTTGTCCACATCATTCCACTTTCGTTTGCTGTCGGTAGCAGGTATAGCAGCTGTGGCTGTAGTGGCAGTAGTAGAAACACACGGTGGTAGCGAGCCACGCTCCACCTCCTGATCTGTAATCTTGTGGGCTAAGCGGATGATCTGAGCTAAGTTGTTGAGGTTTGCAGCAGTGACCAAACTCTTTACTTCTGGTGCTAGACCCTTGATATACAACTCAATTCTCCGAGGTGGGGGTCGAGATAAGTTAGGGCACAAGTTTGCTAGCTCATGAGATCGTTTCGTGTAAGCCTCAATCTCAGACCCCTCCATCTTCAGATTGTAGTATTCGTTCTCGAGTTTCTGAATCTTGTCACGAGAACAGTATTCTTCACGATCAGCTCCT
Organism: Helianthus tuberosus; assembly: GCA_030545235.1. Lineage (NCBI taxonomy): Eukaryota > Viridiplantae > Streptophyta > Magnoliopsida > Asterales > Asteraceae > Helianthus > Helianthus tuberosus. Next base: position 158,437,332 of record CM060451.1, on the reverse strand, counting down.
TAAAATCGTCCCAAGTAGTGGCATTCGCCATCTCAATGCCCAGCATCTGGACTTGGGCATTCCACCAGGTTAAGGAACCGTCCTCGAGTGTGCTTGTAGCATACTTCACTCTATCCCCAGCAGGACAATTACACATAGCAACACCGATTCCACCATCTCAAACTAATGCAGTAGCCCCACAACCCCTTTACATAACTTAGAAATAAGTTTCGAAGTATTCGGTATGGCAAAAACATGTTTATTTGAACTAAAGAACTAATTGCTACAAAACTGCGAAACGAACGTTGGTGACCGCCCAGATAATATTTAAACCCTAAAAATATTCTGTTATGATTAAAATTTTATTTTTAATCAGGTTCGTGTTGAAAAATAAATTAAAACGCTTAAAACGTTATTTTTCAAGTTTAAGCGCGTACTGTGTGTTACTGCGCAACACAGTGCTTATACTGCAAAACGCAGACAACACAGCCAGTCTCGGCAACTGAAATTTATTTTACTAATATTTTGGCGAGTTTATTTTTATAGAATAATAAAAATAATTTAGAACGCCATAAACCGGGATTTAAATGCTAGATAAAATACCCGGTATCCAGTTAAATATCTGTTTTTAACCTACACATAATAAATATATGTATAGATGCATACATAATTGTGTGTTGTCATATGCTTAAGATTGAAATTGCCACTTCTCTACAACCATGCCACTTGTTGGCTTCATGACACTTACAATCTTTCCTAAATCTTCCAAATCTCTACATATATCTTTCTAAGATCACTTCATATCTTCACAAGATCACTCAATCTCCCCACTCTCTCTCTCCCCAAAACCAAAACCGTAACCCCATCACCACCTCCATCTTCATCTTCTTCAACCTTGTTCTTCAAAATCAAGCTCCATTCCAAACAAATTTCAAGTTGGTGTGAAGATCCAAAGGAGTTTCCAAGGTGTTTTCAAGTGATTTCAAGCTCCATATCATCAAAATCCCATCCAAAAACTTACTTGAATCTTGAAGGTATAAAGTTTATGTTTAAATCATACTCTTGATTCTTGGTTGTTCTTGATGATTTGAAGTTTCTCTTGAATCTTGGAATTTTTCACAAACTTGAAATCTAAAAAGAAACGGGTCTGGATACAAAATAAAAATGGTGATATATTTATGTGTGTATATAACCGTATACATATATATGTGTGTGTATGAGAGTTGAGTTTGAATTTTTGATAAATACTTGTTTAGGATGATTTGCTTGCATAAACAAGATTATGTGCAAATCTGTTAGAGATATAAAGGAGTGATTGAATCATGAGTTATAATTTGAAATAATGTTAGTATTTTGACATGTAAATGGCCAAAACTTTATTAGACATATTTGAGAATTTTTAAGTTGTTACATGTTCTTGAATGATAGTTAAAATGCAAGTGTTTGTTGATTTGTGCATGATATGATAAATGTTCAAATACATCAGCAAATAAACATGAATAAGTTGCAAATTGGATGCATTTAGATTCATATAAAATGATGATAATATGATAGTGTGCCTTAGGCACTTGTACATGAGAATACATGTTGATTTAAAGCGCAAGAAATGATAAAAAATGATTGTGTGACAAAATGTTTTAGAACAGATTATAAACACTAAAAATAACATTATTTGGTATATTATAATTGTGACAACTCGAGTTTTCAAGGTTTCAACATGACTTAATAACTGTTCATAAGTGTTGTTTTTACATTTATAGTTGGTGTGCATTATAAGTGTTTATATAATATATGTCCTGTATTAGTGACATGCTTAATATCAACAAAATGGAGCCATAGCCGAAAACACCCCACCCATGAAAACACTCTTGGACGAAAACACTAAAGTGTTTTCATCAAGAGCAGGCCACGAAAACAAGAATGGGCCTTGGCCCAGTGATGAATTGTTTCAGTTTTGTTTATAACCTTTACGCGAGAATAGTATTCGGCAAAAACCCTAACCACCTCTCACATTCTTTCTCTCCACCCTTTGAACCCGACGACAATCTTTAGCTCTTTGGGAACCGTTGCTAGTCTCTTGTCAAAACTGGTTAGTATATCATCGCGGTAATTAGATTGTTGTTACGTATATTGGATGGTTGTTATCTTTTATTTGCAAATGTTATGTGTGTGGATGAAGTGCATGTAAGATGATCGACTGATATGTGATGTTGTCTGTGGATTGTGTGATGATCTAATAGTTACGGGTCAATGAAATCGTGTAAACAGTAGGGTTAGGTTAATGATAGTTAACTACTGAAGACTATACTATTGAAACTGCCATGGATGATTATGCTGAGTATATTGGTGTTGATGATTGATCATGTAACTGATAGAATTATGATTAGAATTACCAGATGATTTTGCTTAACTGTTACATCGCGGAGACGAAAACACAGGGACCACAAAAATACAAGGGTCAGACGAAAACACTTTGTGTTTTCGTCACACCTTATGCTCGACGAAAAGCAAAGGGGTTTTCGCCAGATAGGGGATTTCGCCATTAGTGTTTTCGCCCCAGGTGTTTTTGCCACATACATGATCTCGTTGAATGCTGTGACACATTTAAATCTGTTAAGTTATTAACTCTGTTAGTTTAGTAAACTCAGTTAGCTTATTTATTTCAGTTAGTTATTAACTCCGTTAAGATATACATGTAACTCTGTTAATTATATAACTTTACTAGTTTGTTAACTCTGTTAGTTAACTAACACAGTTAGTTTATTATTCTTGTATGTATGTTAATCCTGTTAAGTTGTAAACTTTGTTAAGCCTGTTAACCCTGTCATGTAGGTTAATGAATAACCATGATTAGTACAAACTGTGAAGGACATTTATATGAAGCATGAATTGCATGACTTTGATTAATTGATTATGTGATACATGATAATTTCTTAGGCACACTTTGTGACATAGATTGCATGTGAAACATTACGAACTTGAACTGATTGAGTATACGTGCACCCTATAGGACTTGACTGATTTCTTGTTAGCACATAGTTTAGCATACCGAGCAAACCAAGGTGAGTTCACACTCCTAAGGCATGGGATTCCCGGTGGGTTGGGAATGGGATTGAATAACTATTTATATTATCAACACTACTAGACTACCTACTACTATCCTCGGATTGGGAAGGGCACGTACGTAAAACCTACGTACACTCATACTTGCTACTGTCCTCGGATTGAGAAGGGCACGTACGTAAAACCTACGTACACTCATACTTGCTACTGTCCTCGGATTGAGAAGGGCACGTACGTAAAACCTACGTACACTCATACTTAACACTGTCCTCGGATTGGGAAGGACACTTATGGATACGACTAGTCTAATAACATACAACATGGGAAGCCCCCACTAAATATCGTGAAAAGGTTTGGGAAATTAAGGATACTGGGTAATACATGGTTATGAAACGAACTTATGATTTCTGAAACGAACTCAATAACTGAAAAATCAACTGTGAACTCGCTCAACTTTGTTGTTGACTTGTTGTTACATGCCTTGCAGGTCGTTAGGTATCTATGGAGCTTGCAACGGAGTGGGAAGAGTCGTTGTGGGACATGGACAGTTGTGTGCCATGCTAAACATTTGAAACGTTTAAACTTATGATTTGGTTTTAACATTTTGCTTCCGCTTGCAACTTAAACTATGTTTTGTTTAGAAACCAATTGTATTATGTTTGATTATATATACTACTTACATGCTTATTCAATATGATTGGTGGCTTGATCCTGGTCAGTCACGCCTCCAAGCGGTGATACTCCGCGTGTGGATTTTTGGGGGTGTGACAGATTGGAATCAGAGACAGGTTATAGTGAACTTGGTTTTAAAAAAAGGGAAAAAACTTTTTTGTAAAACCAGACTATAACCTGTACAGTGCTCAACGATCCACAACGACGTTTCACTCCACGTGCAAGGCTCAACACTATAGGTGATATGGTTTATGTTATATTGCCTACTTGCTAGTTACATAGAACTTTGATTTTGGTATGCTTAGATGAACCTAACAACTATAGTTTGAAAACACATGTGTGCTTACTCTCTTCTGTCATCACACTTTCGCGAACCTCTCTCACTCATGTTTTCCTTTGATATGAAGATCATGAGTGAACGCGTTAACCTAATTCAAGCCCAGTTGACGGCTTTGATCAACGAACAAGTTGCAGCAGCACTCGCAGCTGCCCAGGCAGGAGGTATAACCTACCATCACAACTTACTCTAGGATCTTTAGATCCTACTCTTGTAAACCAACACTTGTGCTTAAGTTTGCTTTACACACACGACAGGTCAACACGCTCAGCCTCCTGTGTGTACTATCAAAACCTTTTTGGATTGCCGACCTACTACTTTCAACGGCACTGAAGGAGTTGTAGGCCTCCTCCACTGGTTCGAGAAGCTCGAGTCAGTCTTCGAAATGTGTGAATTCCCTGAGGCTCGTAGGGTGAAGTATGCTACTGGTACTCTCGAGGGCATAGCGCTCACGTGGTGGAACGCTCAGGTTCAAATGCTGGGGATAGTTGCTGCCAATGCCACCCCATGGAACGACTTCAAGGAGCTGATCAAGCGAGAGTACTGTAATCGTGATGGCATCCACAAGCTGGAAGTGGAGTTCTTTAACTTGAAGATGACAGGGTCGGAGATTGAAGCGTACACAAAAAGATCAAATGTGCTGCCAATTTTGTGCCCTACTATGGTGGATCCTCCCATCAAACGCATCGAGCTGTACCTCAAAGGCTTAGTACCAGAGATTCAAAGCCATGTGACTTCTACTAACCTTGCCACCATCCAGGATGTTACTTGTCTTGCTCATCGTCTCACAGACCAGGCAGTGGAACAGAACAAACTGCCTAAGCGTATAGGTGCTACTGCTATTACTACTTCTGCTACTCCTAGTGACAACAAGCGAAAATGGGATGGAGCCTCCAGCAAGTGTTCAACTACAGTTCAGTCCCAGGCACAGCAGCGAAAGACTGAATACTACCAGAGTCCTGGTCAGCAATCTTATGGTAGTCAAGGGCAGGGTGGATATCTGGGAAACCACCCAAAATGCAACAAATGCAACAGACACCACAGTGGTCAGTGCAACAAGGGACGTTGTCAGAGGTGTCTCAAGATGGGTCATGAAGCCAAGGATTGCATGAGCTCACGGCCAACAAATCAGAATCGTCAGCAACAACAGCAAGCACCGCAAAATCAGCAACAACAACAGGACAACAGGGGATGCTATCAGTGTGGCGCTGAAGGTCACTTCAAGTGACAATGCCCGCATTTAAATCATAATCAGAATTAGAACCACAACCATGGAAACGGGAACAATAATGGGAATAACAACGGGGGTAATAACGACGGCAACGGTGCCAGGGGTCGAGCGTTCATGATTGGTCAGGGTGACGCAAGGAATGATCCTAACGTGGTGATGGGTAAGTTTCTTCTCGACGACTTTTATGTTACTGTTTTATTTGATTCGGGTGCCGATACCAGTTATGTGTCTCTAATAGTTAGTAAAATGCTTAAACGCACACCAACACTTTTGAACACCAAGCATGCCGTAGAGTTAGCAAACTGTAAAAGCCTAGAAGCCACACACATAGTTAAGGGTTGTAATCTCGTCTTAGCTGGTCAGACTTTCTCTATCGATCTCATTCCTATAGTTTTGGGTAGTTTTGACATCGTCATTGGGATGGATTGGTTATCCCAACAACAAGCAGATATCCTTTGCAAAGAGAAGATTGTTCATATTTCCCATTCTGGTAAAGAACCTCTCGTGATTCAAGGAGACCAGAGTGGTGCTGTTGTGGGCATCATCTCCTTTCTTAAGGCCCAGAAGTGTTTGCGAAAGGGCCACACTGCTATTTTAGCACTCGTTACTGACGCATCAACGAAAGAGAAGAAGATAGAGGATATTCCAGTTGTACGCGACTTTCCTCAAGTGTTTCCTGAGGATTTACCTGGTCTTCCGCCTCATCGTCAGGTTGAATTTCAAACTGAGCTGGCTCCTGGAGCAGTGCCCATAGCTCGAGCACAGTATCGCTTAGCTCCAACCGAACTAGAAGAACTGTCCAAGCAATTGCAAGAACTCTTGAATAAGGGTTTCATTCGTCCTAGCTCTTCGCCCTGGGGAGCTCCAGTGTTGTTTGTAAAGAAGAAGGACGGTACCTTCCGTATGTGCATAGATTACGGTGAACACAACAAGGTGACCGTGAAGAATCGCTATCCTCTTACACGTATTGATGGCTTGTTCGATCAGTTGCAAGGGTCGAGCTACTATTCGAAGATTGACCTGAGGTCAGGTTACCATCAACTGAGAGTCCGAGACGAGGACATCTCTAAGACAGCGTTCAGGACTCGGTATGGACATTACGAGTTCATGGTTATGTCTTTTGGATTGACAAACGCACCTGCAGTCTTCATGGATCTTATGAACAGAGTGTGCAAGCCTTACCTGGACAAGTTCGTTATTGTTTTCATCGATGACATCCTGATCTATTCGAAGAGTCAGGAGGAACACAAGCACCATCTACGACTTATTTTGGAACTACTTCGAGCAGAGCAGTTGTACGCTAAGTTTTCAAAATGCGACTTTTGGCTTTGTGAAGTTCATTTTCTAGGCCACATGGTAAACAAGGATGGGATACACATTGATCCATCCAAGGTAGACTCGATCAAGAACTGGCATGCACCCCGTACACCAACATAAATCCGCCAATTCTTGGGTTTGGCGGGCTACTATAGAAGGTTCATCAAAGACTTCTCCAAGATTGCACAACCCCTCACCTCACTAACTCAGAAAGGCGTTATCTATCGTTGGGGTAATGCACAGGAATCAGCACTTAAAGGATAGACTTTGTGGGGCACCTATCCTTTCATTTCCAGAGGGCACAGACGATTTTGTGGTTTATTGCGATGCGTCAATTCAGGGTCTTGGTTTTGTTTTGATGCAACGGGATAAAGTCATCGCTTACGCCTCACGCCAACTTAAGATTCACGAAAGGAATTACACTACACACGATTTAGAGCTGGGAGCTGTTGTTTTCGCACTCAAGATATGGAGACATTACCTGTACGGTACCAAGTGCACCATTTACACCGATCACAGGAGTCTCGAGCATATCTTCAAACAGAAGGAGTTGAACATGCGACAACGTCGATGGGTCGAGCTATTGAATGATTACGAATGTGCCATCAAGTACCATCCGGGCAAAGCCAATATTGTGGCCGACGCCCTCAGTCGAAAGGATACTACACCTAGTGATGCGTGTGAAGTGTTATATATATTAGGTGTATATTTTAAGCCCCTTTAACACTTATTTTAGCCAAGTTTTAAATTTATAAAACACAATATTTTACTAACACTAAACACACATATGGGCAAGTGCACCCATCGTGAACGTAGTATAGTGTTGGCAAGATACCGAGGTCGTCCAAGAGCTTTTAGTACCGGTTTATCCTCAACGTCTAATCAAAATAAAAAGTTTAGAAAAATGTTTTTAAACTAAGAAAAATAAAAACTAACTAAAATGCTGAAAAGTAAAATAAAAGAAAAACAGATAGACAAGATGAATCACTTGGTTCCGACTCGTATCTAGTATAACCTTTGATTCTTTCCGCACTTTTGCACATAATAAAGAGATTATCTTAGTTATTGTAGTAGGCCCCTCTTTTGAAGGTGACGTTACCCTCACCCCAGTAGTTTGAGTCAGCAAGGATACAATCCTAAAAGGGTGGATTATTGGAAGATAATGAATTAAGTTATTAATGCAATATTATGGTAGGCCCCGCTTTTGGCGGTGACGTTACCCTCGGCTAAGTAGTCTGAGTCAGCAGGGATACAGTCCTAAACAGCCGGGTTATAGTATTAATAGTAGTTAACTTATGAGGGGATCAAAGAGTTTGGACCCCCGCCATCCAATACCGTGAAGCATTGAAGGAGGTCCTACTAAATTTGACCCAGGTCCATTGCAGGACCTCTAAATGCTGAACAATGGCAAGACCTTTACCAAACTGTTCCCTTAACCCCCGACCAGGTAGCCAACATACCTCCATATAGACCGTGGAGATATGAATGGTGAAAATCTTTTATTTTATATAGACAGTAAAATAATGCCAAGACACCACGGACAAACGATAAGGAAAGATCACCTTCAACATAAGTAACTAGTTATTAAAGTCATTAATATAAAACCAAATAAAAAGTGCAAAAGATTAGAAATAAAAAGTATTATACTAGACACTTTGTCTTCACCAAGTGATGTAAGAGACTTAGGCAAACATGGCCTTGATTGTCAAGAACTCTTACGATCAATCTTGGATCCCGAGACGACTCACACACTCTACGATGGACAATGGATGATGGTGGTGGATGATGGTGTTATGGTGGTGGTGGGTGGTGGGTGAAGTGTGAGAGAGGTGGTGTGCCAAGGGATGAGTTGAAATGAAACCAAGCACTCCTATTTATAGGCTGAACAGAAGGCTGGGCACGGCCCCATGTCCGCTGGACACGCCCCTGTGCCTGTCTGACACTCTCTCTCTTCATTACATGTAATTCGCAATTACAATTAATGTGCCTGCTGTACTTTCACCACGCCCCCGTGCTCACTGGACACGGCCCGTGGTGGGCAATAGAAGCTTCTATAGGTTTGTCTTTTCTGCTGCTTCTTGGGCACGACCCCGTGCTGGCTGAGCACGGGGCGTGTTCAGTCTTCTGCCTTCTCTATTTTGCTTGGGAAGATGCCGCTGAAGGGTCAGGCAGTCCACTTATGTTCCTTTTCTTGTATTTATGTTAGATTTAGCTGTCTTTTTGCTTCTTTTGTGAATTTGAGCTGATTTAATCCTGAAAATACAAAAGGAAGACAAAAACACTCTTTTTCCAACATTAGTACTTAAAAAGGGTTAGTTTTATGCCTCATTTGATGTAATTTATATGTTGCATTTTACACACATCAAATACCCCCACACTTGAACTTTTGCTTGTCCTCAAGCAAAACTCTTTAATATGTGGCTTACACTCCCAAATGAAATGGGTAGAAGAGAAGGTTTTGGCTTGTCATAGAGTGTTGGGAATCCAAGATCTTTTTGGGTTTTATTTTTATCTATTTACAATCCTATTCGTTATGATTTGTTTAGAACGTTTCATAGGAGAAATTACTTATTTGGGCATAACATGCCTTTTTAAAATTCCATTTATATACAAGTTCACATACCTCACGGGAGAAATGACTCACACTCGGCCGAAGGTGTATTTTTAGTGAATCACTCGAGAGCAGCATGGAACTTACTCCTACCATAGGCTTGCCAAGCAATCAATCCTCCTCCTTTTTAACTTTTATACCTTTGTAAATATCAAGAGGACTTTGCGGGTGAAGGGTTAGGCTTGGGTTAAAGGTAGGTGGTTGGGTTAGTGGTTAGTAGAAAAAGGGTGAAAAAGCGTAACAAGTGTCGGTTTTCGTAGGACTTTCTATTTTTGTAACTTTTTATTTTGATGAAGCTATTATTCAAACAAAGTTATTTTTGATGAACTTGTTTGTTTATTTTCTTTTGCTTCATCATCAACACATTTTTTTTTTCAGCTGATCATACGAAAAACCGAACTTGTTACTAAAACAAAGGGTAAAAAAAAATGAAAAAGGTTTTGGTGGGTAAAAGGGGTGTTTGGTTTGTGTTATGAAATGAAAAGGTTTAGGCTCAAAGGGGCTAACTAGGGGGATTTTGGGTAGGTGGTAAAAAAAAGAAAAATAATGGTGTAGAAGAAAAAAAAGGGTTAGTCCTAATGCCTCTATCATTTACTTACTCAGGTTTTAGTTGATAAGGACCGGGAATGTATCGTCATGGCAAGTTCTAGAGTCGTAAGAACCAAGCGGCTATTCACACAAGAAACGAAAAATGAGCATTTAGTCTAAAGATGTAAATTTGTTATGCTCAATAAAGGCTCAAAAACTCACTTTTGCGGGAATGGGTTTTTATGTGATCAAGTATATATAATCAAATTTTAATTAAGCTTGTCATGCCGTTTCATAATTTTCTTATGTTGGTTCTTGTTATCACGACGCTCTCGGTTGTAAATTTGTAAAAATATAACCTTATTAATCTTATGATTCCTAACTTAAACTTTAGACAAGTAAAAAAATGAAAATTTTTGAAAAAAATTGGGGTGTTTAGCGGTTCCAATAGAGTTTTGTGTAAGGCTTGTTATTAGGACTTGCAAAATTTCAAGGTTTTAGCATCGCCCCCACACTTAAATTACACATTGTCCTCAATGTGTCCCAAAAATAAATTTTTAGGTTGATTAGATGTGTAAAATGGTGTTAAAAGCAAAGATTTATGTTACTGGCAGTCTGGACACGGCCTCGTGGGGACCGGACACGGACCCGTGTTCAGGTGCCAGTAACAAAAATTAAAGAAAAGAAACAGAAGCCTGGACACGGGGGCGTGTCTGGTGAACACGGCCCGTGTCCAGTTACCTGAACTGGGTATTTTCTGCAGGGGGTTCAGCACGGGGCCGTGTTGGTTGGACACGGCCCGTGTTGAACCTTCTGTAATGAAGAGATTGATGCCGGGTTGCCTTGTTCTTGTGCATGAGGTCATTTTTCTCGTTCCCCTTTTCATCCCTTACCACCATGAGTGTGTTTTATTTATTAAGAATCATCTAAACTTAAAAACCATCATTTCATTGCATCATAGAGAGACCTTACATAGTCCTAAATTTAAACTAGATAAGAAAACAAAGAAATATTAAACCATGGAGTTCTGGCCTCTACTTTATTTTAATTAGCAAAATTTCCAAGAAGCTACTAATCTTGGTTAGACAATGCCTTTTAGAACTCCTACTTCCGGGTGCGGCTCTCCTCATATGTCGGCGAGCCACTCCTCCACCTCCCTTGGAAGGAGAAAAGAAGGCTCATTGGCATTGGTTTGAGGAGTTTCGATTTCCACCGGGATCTCTTGTTGGTGTTCCACGGGAGGTTCCGCTGGCAAATCTTCCCATCCGGCAGGTTTGTTTATTCCGAGTGCTAGGTTCCAATCCTGTTGAGGAAGGACTGGTTCCATCGGGGGTGCTACAAGAATATTTAACCTTTGGTGCAAGAGGTTAATTTCTTGGAAGCTGCTTTCGAGTCCCACCGTAAGATCGTTAATACGGTCGATTAGGACCTCCTCTACTGATGTCATTTCGTCGAGAGCCTCCCTTAATGCTATCACATAGTGCACAAGTGTAGCTTCAACGGAGGGCCTCCTTCCTCTTCGGCTGTTTGATGAATACACGGAAGATGTTTCGCTGTTTTCACTCGACATCCCACGAAAAATAAACTGAACAATAGTTTATTTGATGAAACAGTGACCGGACACGGCCCCGTGCTCATTGAGCACGGCCCCGTGTTCATCTTTCTACAGAATTTTGGAGAAAGGAAACTTGAAATTTTAAGTTATTTTCTGAACTTGTGGGGCCTTTTAAGACATTAATAACTTAAAACAATGTTACATAACATATTTTTACCAAGATTCCTTGAACAAAACTCATTAATCCCTTCCACAAAGTTGGAAGAATTCAAACTTTTAATGGAAGTTCTTGGAGAAAGATGGAGAAGAAGGAAATGGCTAAAAGAGGAAAGGACAAGATGGGTTGTTGGAACCTTCTTTTAGACTTACCTAGGATAGTTGAGAGAAGATTCCTTCAAATCTCTGTCCCAAGTTGGTCCAAATGTGCAGAATTCTTGGCTACATTTATAGAAAACGACAGCATCCTGGACACGGCCCCGTGTCCATTGGACACGGCCCCATGTGCAGGTGGAGTTCTGACACAATTTGTCCGTATTCTGACACTCTCTCTCTTCATTACTTGTAATTCGCAATTACAATTAATGTGCCTGCTGTACTTTCACCACGCCCCTGTGCTCACTGGACACGGCCCGTGGTGGGCAATAGAAGCTTCTATAGGTTTGTCTTTTCTGCTGCTTCTTGGGCACGACCCCGTGCTGGCTGAGCACGGGGCGTGTTCTGTCTTCTGCCTTCTCTATTTTGCTTGGGAAGATGCCGCTGAAGGGTCAGGCAGTCCACTTATGTTCCTTTTCTTGTATTTATGTTAGATTTAGCTGTCTTTTTGCTTCTTTTGTGAATTTGAGCTGATTTAATCCTGAAAATACAAAAGGAAGACAAAAACACTCTTTTTCCAACATTAGTACTTAAAAAGGGTTAGTTTTATGCCTCATTTGATGTAATTTATATGTTGCATTTTACACACATCAAATACCCCCACACTTGAACTTTTGCTTGTCCTCAAGCAAAACTCTTTAATATGTGGCTTACACTCCCAAATGGAATGGGTAGAAGAGAAGGTTTTGGCTTGTCATAGAGTGTTGGGAATCCAAGATCTTTTTGGGTTTTATTTTTATCTATTTACAATCCTATTCGTTATGATTTGTTTAGAACGTTTCATAGGATAAATTACTTATTTGGGCATAACATGCCTTTTTAAAATTCCATTTATATACAAGTTCACATACCTCACGGGAGAAATGACTCACACTCGGCCGAAGGTGTATTTTTAGTGAATCACTCGAGAGCAGCATGGAACTTACTCCTACCATAGGCTTGCCAAGCAATCAATCCTCCTCCTTTTTAACTTTTATACCTTTGTAAATATCAAGAGGACTTTGCGGGTGAAGGGTTAGGCTTGGGTTAAAGGTAGGTGGTTGGGTTAGTGGTTAGTAGAAAAAGGGTGAAAAAGCGTAACAAGTGTCGGTTTTCGTAGGACTTTCTATTTTTGTAACTTTTTATTTTGATGAAGCTATTATTCAAACAAAGTTATTTTTGATGAACTTGTTTGTTTATTTTCTTTTGCTTCATCATCAACACATTTTTTTTTTCAGCTGATCATACGAAAAACCGAACTTGTTACTAAAACAAAGGGTAAAAAAAAATGAAAAAGGTTTTGGTGGGTAAAAGGGGTGTTTGGTTTGTGTTATGAAATGAAAAGGTTTAGGCTCAAAGGGGCTAACTAGGGGGATTTTGGGTAGGTGGTAAAAAAAAGAAAAATAATGGTGTAGAAGAAAAAAAAGGGTTAGTCCTAATGCCTCTATCATTTACTTACTCAGGTTTTAGTTGATAAGGACCGGGAATGTATCGTCATGGCAAGTTCTAGAGTCGTAAGAACCAAGCGGCTATTCACACAAGAAACGAAAAATGAGCATTTAGTCTAAAGATGTAAATTTGTTATGCTCAATAAAGGCTCAAAAACTCACTTTTGCGGGAATGGGTTTTTATGTGATCAAGTATATATAATCAAATTTTAATTAAGCTTGTCATGCCGTTTCATAATTTTCTTATGTTGGTTCTTGTTATCACGACGCTCTCGGTTGTAAATTTGTAAAAATATAACCTTATTAATCTTATGATTCCTAACTTAAACTTTAGACAAGTAAAAAAATGAAAATTTTTGAAAAAATTTGGGGTGTTTAGCGGTTCCAATAGAGTTTTGTGTAAGGCTTGTTATTAGGACTTGCAAAATTTCAAGGTTTTAGCATCGCCCCCACACTTAAATTACACATTGTCCTCAATGTGTCCCAAAAATAAATTTTTAGGTTGATTAGATGTGTAAAATGGTGTTAAAAGCAAAGATTTATGTTACTGGCAGTCTGGACACGGCCTCGTGGGGACCGGACACGGCCCCGTGTTAATGTGCCAGTAACAAAAATTAAAGAAAAGAAACAGAAGCCTGGACACGGGGGCGTGTCTGGTGAACACGGCCCGTGTCCAGTTACCTGAACTGGGTATTTTCTGCAGGGGGTTCAGCACGGGGCCGTGTTGGTTGGACACGGCCCGTGTTGAACCTTCTGTAATGAAGAGATTGATGCCGGGTTGCCTTGTTCTTGTGCATGAGGTCATTTTTCTCGTTCCCCTTTTCATCCCTTACCACCATGAGTGTGTTTTATTTATTAAGAATCATCTAAACTTAAAAACCATCATTTCATTGCATCATAGAGAGACCTTACATAGTCCTAAATTTAAACTAGATAAGAAAACAAAGAAATATTAAACCATGGAGTTCTGGCCTCTACTTTATTTTAATTAGCAAAATTTCCAAGAAGCTACTAATCTTGGTTAGACAAGGCCTTTTAGAACTCCTACTTCCGGGTGCGGCTCTCCTCATATGTCGGCGAGCCACTCCTCCACCTCCCTTGGAAGGAGAAAAGAAGGCTCATTGGCATTGGTTTGAGGAGTTTCGATTTCCACCGGGATCTCTTGTTGGTGTTCCACGGGAGGTTCCGCTGGCAAATCTTCCCATCCGGCAGGTATGTTTATTCTGAGTGCTAGGTTCCAATCCTGTTGAGGAAGGACTGGTTCCATCGGGGGTGCTACAAGAATATTTAACCTTTGGTGCAAGAGGTTAATTTCTTGGAAGCTGCTTTCGAGTCCCACCGTAAGATCGTTAATACGGTCGATTAGGACCTCCTCTACTGATGTCATTTCGTCGAGAGCCTCCCTTAATGCTATCACATAGTGCACAAGTGTAGCTTCAACGGAGGGCCTCCTTCCTCTTCGGCTGTTTGATGAATACACGGAAGATGTTTCGCTGTTTTCACTCGACATCCTACGAAAAATAAACTGAAAAATAGTTTATTTGATGAAACAGTGACCGGACACGGCCACGTGCTCATTGAGCACGGCCCCGTGTTCATCTTTCTGCAGAATTTTGGAGCAAGGAAACTTGAAATTTTAAGTTATTTTCTGAACTTGTGGGGCCTTTTAAGACATTAATAACTTAAAACAATGTTACATAACATATTTTTACCAAGATTCCTTGAACAAAACTCACTAATCCCTTCCACAAAGTTGGAAGAATTCAAACTTTTAATGGAAGTTCTTGGAGAAAGATGGAGAAGAAGGAAATGGCTAAAAGAGGAAAGGACAAGATGGGTTGTTGGAACCTTCTTTTAGACTTACCTAGGATAGTTGAGAGAAGATTCCTTCAAATCTCTGTCCTAAGTTGGTCCAAATGTGCAGAATTCTTGGCTGCATTTATAGAAAACGACAGCATCCTGGACACGGCCCCGTGTCCATTGGACACGGCCCCGTGTGCAGGTGGAGTTCTGACACAGTTTGTCCGTATTCTGACGTACTGATCAGAAGGGAATCTTTTGGTGAACACGGGGGCGTGTTGGCTAGACACGGCCCCGTGTCGAGGGACTGTTTTATGAAGTTGTCTAGTTTTTTTAAGGAACTCATTAGTATCGGGTGGCTCCTGATTGGTTGGAACAACCCCAAAGTGCCTAAGATACCTTAATTGTCCTAAACTAAGGCGAGAACGCAAGAGGTTGTCGGTGAGGGTAATTCCTATTTTCATTCTAGGTGGACAAGTCCAACCCTTTCCCGGGCTCTCGTTAAAGAAGGTGTATGTCGAATCGCTCAGGTCTATGTATGCATCAAACGAAGTCGATGGAGAGTCCTTCACGGAACAATCGGCACAGGGACGACTATCGTCCACGTCTTTGCTAGGTATGAAGGTATTTTTGGGAGCAACGAGGTTGTCGGAATGCGGTTCCAACATTTCTTCATAGTCATCGTCTTGGGGCGGATCAATAAAGTCCTTCCTAAGCTCTTCCAACCAATTTAGAATTAGCTTTTCTAGTTGAAATAACTCGTCAAGGAGCATTTCCCCTAGAAAATCTGGCTGGGCGCATTCGAGGGAGAGATAGGGCTTATTTTTACTTTCGCCCCTCTTAAGGTTATAAGGACTCGGTGGGTCCATGTAGTGGGGCCTATAATTTAGAAAGTAACATTCTAATTCTCTATGTTCGCCTCCACATAATTGACACCACGTACCATAAGAGTGCCGAAAGTAAAAACAATTACTATCACTCATGTTTATGTTAGAAATTACCAACCGCCGGGATCTAACGTTTCTGTTTTCAGTAAGTGAATCTTGGGCACGGGGGCGTGTTGAGTGAGCACGGCCCCGTGTTCAGCTTACTGTCTGACTTAAAACAGGATTGCCAGTTCCAATGATTTAGCATGGGGGCGTGTTCAGCGGGCACGGCCCGTGCTGAGCTCTGCAGAAGCTGAAAAACTAAGAAAATCCTAGAAAATTAAAAAGAAAAAATAAAAAAAATGATTAGGCCGTTGATTCCTAACTTTCTTAAAATCCTTGTGTCCCCGACAGCGGCGCCAAAAACTTGATGCGTGTGAAGTGTTATATATATTAGGTGTATATTTTAAGCACCTTTAACACTTATTTTAGCCAAGTTTTAAATTTATAAAACACGATATTTTACTAACACTAAACACACATATGGGCAAGTGCACCCATCGTGAGCGTAGTATAGTGTTGGCAAGATACCGAGGTCGTCCAAGGACACAAGAGCTTTTAGTACCGGTTTATCCTCAACGTCTAATCAAAATAAAAAGTTTAGAAAAATGTTTTTAAATTAAGAAAAATAAAAACTAACTAAAATGCTGAAAAGTAAAATAAAAGAAAAACAGATAGACAAGATGAATCACTTGGTTTTGACTCGTATCTAGTATAACCTTTGATTATTTCCGCACTTTTGCACATAATTAAGAGATTATCTTAGTTATTGTAGTAGGCCCCTCTTTTGAAGGTGACGTTACCCTCACCCCAGTAGTTTGAGTCAGCAAGGATACAATCCTAAAAGGGTGGATTATTGGAAGATAATGAATTAAGTTATTAATGCAATATTATGGTAGGCCCCGCTTTTGGCGGTGACGTTACCCTCGGCTAAGTAGTCTGAGTCAGCAAGGCTACAGTCCTAAATAGCCGGGTTATAGTATTAATAGTAGTTAACTTATGAGGGGATCAAAGAGTTTGGACCCCCGCCATCCAATACCGTGAAGCATTGAAGGAGGTCCTACTAAATTTGACCCAGGTCCATTGCAGGACCTCTAAACGCTGAACAATGGCAAGACCTTTACCAAACCGTTCCCTTAACCCCCGACCAGGTAGCCAACATACCTCCATATAGACCGTGGAGATATGAATGGTGAAAATCTTTTATTTTATATAGACAGTAAAATAATGCCAAGACACCACGGACAAACGATAAGGAAAGATCACCTTCAACATAAGTAACTAGTTATTAAAGTCATTAATACAAAACCAAATAAAAAGTGCAAAAGATTAGAAATAAAAAGTATTATACTAGACACATTGTCTTCACCAAGTAATGTAAGAGACTTAGGCAAACATGGCCTTCATTGTCAAGAACTCTTACGATCAATCTTGGATCCCGAGACGACTCACACACTCTACGATGGACAATGGATGATGGTGGTGGATGATGGTGTTATGGTGGTGGTGGGTGGTGGGTGAAGTGTGAGAGAGGTAGTGTGCCAAGGGATGAGTTGAAATGAAACCAAGCACTCCTCTATATAGGCTGAACAGAAGGCTGGGCACGGCCCCGTGTCCGCTGGACACGCCCCCATGCCTGTCTGACACTCTCTCTCTTCATTAATTGTAATTCGCAATTACAATTAATGCGCCTGCTGTACTTTCGCCACGCCCCCGTGCTCGCTGGACACGGCCCGTGGTGGGCAATAGAAGCTTCTATAGGTTTGTCTTTTCTGCTGCTTCTTGGGCACGGCCCCGTGCTGGCTAAGCACGGGGAGTGTTCAGTCTTCTGCCTTCTCTATTTTGCTTGGGAAGATGCCGCTGAAGGGTCGGGCAGTCCACTTATGTTCCTTTTCTTGTATTTATGTTAGATTTAGCTGTCTTTTTTCTTCTTTTGTGAATTTGAGCTCATTTAATCCTGAAAATACAAAAGGAAGACAAAAACACTCTTTTTCCAATATTAGTACTTAAAAAGGGTTAGTTTTATGCCTCATTTGATGTAATTTATATGTTGCATTTTACACACATCACCTAGACGCGTACGTGCTTTACAACTCACTATCCAATTTAGTCTTTCTGCACAGATACGAGATACTCAGGTAGAAGCATTGAAACCAGAAAACGTCAGGGCTGAAGCCCTACGCGGCTCAAGGCAACGGTTAGAACAAAAGGAAGACGGCGCCTACTACGTAACAGGACGCATTTGGGTCCCACTCTTTGGTAATTTACAAGAACTGGTAATCAATGAAGCACATAAGTCTCGCTACTCAGTACATCTTGGTTCAGATAAGATGTACCACGATCTCATATCTACGTATTGGTGGCCTAGCATGAAAGCTCACATAGCAACTTACGTTAGCAAATGTTTGACTTGTGCGAGAGTCAAGACTGAATATCAGAAACCATCGGGCCTACTCCAATAACCAGAGTTACCACAATGGAAATGGGAGCAAATTTCCATGGATTTCGTTACTGGCCTGCCTAGATCTCAATGTGGAAATGATACTATTTGGGGTGATCGTGGATCGACTCACAAAGTCTGCACACTTTTTGGCTATCAAGGAAACGGATAAGTTCTCCACTCTAGCAGACGTTTACCTAAAGGAAGTGGTTTCGAGGCACGGAGTGCCGACCTCTATTATCTCTGATCGTGATGCACGTTTTACTTTAGAACTGTGGCAAGCGATGCACAAATCTTTTGGCTCTCGATTAGACATGAGCACAGCTTATCACCCGCAAATGGATGGGCAGTCTGAACGCACCATCCAAACTCTTGAAGACATGCTTCGTGCATGTGTAATCGATTTTGGCAACAGCTGGGAAAAACATCTCCCTCTAGTGGAGTTTTCGTATAATAACAATTACCACACTAGCATTCAAGCCGCTCCGTTTGAGGCAGTGTACGGGTGTTAGTGCCGATCACCTCTTTGCTGGGTAGAAGTTGGCGATAGCCAAATCACTGGCCCAGAACTCGTAGTTGATACTACAGAAAGGATTGCTCAGATACGACAACGCATGGCGGCAACTCGTGACCGTTAGAAAAGCTACGATGATAAACGAAGGAAACCACTCAAGTTCAAAGTTGGGGATCGAGTACTACTCAAAGTTTCACCCTGGAAGGGTGTGGTTCAATTTGGAAAAAAGGGCAAACTCAATCCACGTTATGTCGGACCGTTCGAAATCATTGAGAAGATAGGCAAAGTGGCCTACAAACTAAACTTACCCGTAGAACTCAGTGCAGTTCACAACGTTTTTCACGTGTCGAATCTGAAGAAGTGCCTGTCAGATGAGACCCTCATAGTTCCTTTGAAGGAGCTCACAGTCGACGATCAGTTGCGATTCGTCGAGGAACCAGTTGAAATTACTGACCGAGACGTCAAGGTTCTCAAGCACACCAGAATACCTCTTGTTCGAGTTCGTTGGAACTCCCATCGTGGCCCAGAGTTTACCTAGGAACGAGAAGATTAAATGAAACTCAAGTATCCCCAGTTGTTCGGAAACGGTGCAACCACTACTGAGACTGCAGCTATTGCAGAATTTTGGGACGAAATTCCAAACCAACGGGGGGATGATGTGACACCCCAGGAAAACCAGGAAATAACACAACAACACAACTAGCTTCCTCAGTAACTACGTGCTAAATTTCGGGACGAAATGTCTTTCAAGTTGGGGATAATGTGACAGCTCGAGTTTTCAAGGTTTCAACTTGACTTAATAACTGTTCACAAGTGTTGTTTTTATATTTATAGTTGGTGTGCATTATAAGTGTTTATATAATATATGTCTTGTATTAGTGACATGCTTAATATCAACAAAATGGAGCCATAGCCGAAAACACCCCACCCATGAAAACATTCTTGGACGAATACACTAAAGTGTTTTCCTCAAGAGCAGGCCGCGAAAACAAGAATGGGCCTTGGCCCAGTGATGAATTGTTTCAGTTTTGTTTATAACCTTTACGCGAGAATAGTATTCGGCAAAAACCCTAACCACCTCTCACATTCTTTCTCTCCACCCTTTGAACCCGACGACAATCTTTAGCTCTTTGGGAACCGTTGCTAGTCTCTTGTCAAAACTAGTTAGTATATTATCGCGGTAATTAGATTGTTGTTATGTATATTGGATAATTGTTATATTTTATTTGCAAATGTTATGTGTGTAGATGAGGTGCATGTAAGATGATCGACTGATATGTGCTGTTGTCTGTGGATTATGTGATGATCTAATAGTTACGGGTCAATGAAATCGTGTAAACAGTAGGGTTAGGTTAATGATAGTTAACTACTGAAGACAACACTATTGAAACTACCATGGATGATTATGCTGAGTATAATGGTGTTGATGATTGATCAGGTAACTGATAGAATTATGATTAGAATTACCAGATGATTTTGCTTAACTGTTACATCGCCGAGACGAAAACACAGGGACCACGAAAATACAAGGGTCAGATGAAAACACTTTGTGTTTTCGTCACACCTTATGCTCGACGAAAAGCAAAGGGGTTTTCGCCAGATAGGGGATTTCGCCATTAGTGTTTTCGCCCCAGGTGTTTTAGCCACATACATGATCTCGTTGAATGCTGTGACACATTTAAATCTGTTAAGTTATTAACTCTGTTAGTTAAGTAAACTCAGTTAGCTTATTTATTTCAGTTAGTTATTAACTCTGTTAAGATATACATGTAACTCTGTTAATTATATAACTTTACTAGTTTGTTAACTCTGTTAGTTAACTAACACAATTAGTTTATTATTCCTGTATGTATGTTAATCCTGTTAAGTTGTAAACTTTGTTAAGACTGTTAACCCTGTCAAGTAGGTTAATGAATAACCATGATTAGTACAAACTGTGAAGGACATTTATATGAAGCATGAATTGCATGACTTTGATTAACTGCTTATGTGATACATGATAATTGCTTAGGCACACTTTGTGACATAGATTGCATGTGAAACATTACGAACTTGAACCGATTGAGTATACATGCGCACTATAGGACTTGACTGATTTCTTGTGAGCACATAGTTTAGCATACCGAGCAAACCAAGGTGAGTTCACACTCCTAAGGCATGGGATTCCCGGTGGGTTGGGAATGGGATTGAATAACTATTTATATTATCAACACTACTAGACTTCCTACTAATGTCCTCGGATTGGGAATGGCACGTACATAACACCTACGTACACTCATACTTGCTACTGTCCTCAGATTGAGAAGGGCACGTACGTAAAACCTACGTACACTCATACTTAACACTGTCGTCGGATTGAGAAGGACACTTATGGATACGACTAGTCTAGTAACATACAACATGGGAAGCCCCCACTAAATATCGTGAAAAGGTTTGGGAAATTAAGGATATTGGGTAATACATGGTTATGAAACGAACTTATGATTTCTGAAACGAACTCAATAACTGAAAAAATCAACTGTGAACTCGCTCAACTTTGTTGTTGACTCGTTGTTACATGCCTTGCAGGTCGTTAGGTATCTATGGAGCTTGCAACGGAATGGGAAGAGTCGTTGTGGGACATGGACAGCAGTGTGCCATGCTAAACATTTGAAACGTTTAAACTTATGATTTGGTTTTAACATTTTGCTTCCGCTTGCAACTTAAACTATGTTTCGTTTAGACACCAAATGTATTGTGTTTGATTATATATACTACTTATATGCTTGTTCAATATAATTGGTGGCTTGATCCTGGTTAGTCACGCCTCCAAGCGGTGATACTCCGCGTGTGGATTTTTGGGGGTGTGACAATAATGGCATGAAACTTTGACATAGGTTGATAGCTTTGCATGTTGTACATATAGCTTAAAAAGTGGTAAAATATGTGAAATTTGCATGATTTATGTGCTTTATGCGATACCTACACTATCATGACTATAATCACTATTTTATTCAGTAAATAACACGGGTTATGTTAAAATATCAAGTCGTTTCGATTTGGGATGGTTAGGGTAACGTTTGATGCAAAACTATGCGGTAAAACGGTTAAAAATCGGCTTTTCAGAGGATTTTTATAAAACTGTTTTAGATCAGTAAGAAAACTGATATTTTTGATATAAAAATAAGTATTTTAACTTATATTAAGTTTACTTGTTGTTTTGTTAGTCATACGTGACTTCCGACGCCTAAAAATGTTACCGAATCGCTAAAATAAGTGTTTTTCGACATACACTATAATGGGTTGTTCATGGGTAAATTTATGTGTTACAATGTGTTATATGTTTTATAATATGTTACCGAATCGCTAAAATAAGGGTTTTTCGACATACACTATAATGGGTTGTTCATGGGTAAATTTTATGTGTTACAATGTGTTATGTGTTTTATAATATGTGTATGATGACATGATAATACCTGACAAGATTATGTGTATTACGCTATTATTAGTATGTTACATTTTAGTATATATATTACGACGTGCAAATCGTAGATATATTTCCTATAGCCTGGTGAGGGTCACCAACAAAATCATTCAAGTCGCAAAGTTTTTAAAATATATATATGAACCCATATATATAAATACATCAAAATAATCAAAAATAATAACTTTTCGAGAAACCTCAAGGTTATGTGAAAATTCTAAGTATTGGAGAAACTTATGTATTTTTGTGGGTTTTTGATTATTAAATCATTCTTATTTAATTTAGGACGAATAAACAATTAGAGGGATTGTGTTAACATATAAAAACGCACCCAAAGGTGAGTACATAGATCCCCTCTTTTTACATGTTTTGTGGTAACTATGTGAGTACATAGTTCCCCTATTTTACTGTTTCAATTGTTTTGCGGTGATTCATATGTATCAAAACGATTTCGATATTTTAACGATGGTTTCAAAACGATAGAGATGGTTTATACTAAACTAATAACGATTTCGATAATGTGAATGAACTTGTTGGTTGTAGTCACATAACAAATGACATTTATTAATTTTGGCCGAACCGACCAGTATTAGGTTATGGTACCATAGGATCTGACAAATCCCGTTATTAGGCTGCACCCATGGTTATGTGTCGGTTAGGTGGGTAACGACTGAATCTATGATTGTTAACTTACCCTTTGGTGGTTTGTTTATGCGAGAAGCGAGATAGTCGAGTCACGAAGGTTTGAATGTTATTAGCGAGACAACCAAAAATAGTTTTCACAATTAAAACGAGGATGATTTAAACGATCTAAACGAGTTAACGATTTTGAAACGATGTCACGTAACGATGTTTTCGAAAGGATATAAACCAGACGAGTTCTATTAACGAGTTAATACGAGATGTTTTACAATTTGGTTTACTAAAACAAATGCTTTTGGGTTAAGAATCATGGCTACGAGGTCTTATAAATTATAACCCGCTTGATTTGAGTTGGTAATTTATGTTGCAATATTATACTCTTTTCAAAACAAGGTCTTTAATAAGGTATTGCAATATGTAAACTAGCCATGAATCCGATACTCTTATAAAACCTATGTACTCGCCAGTATTTCTTTGCTGACTTTGTTTTTACATATGTTTCAGGTGATGTTGCTTGATGTTGATTGCTAGGACGCATGAGTCACATAGGATCTTGACGAGGCCTTAGTGACATAATAACAATGATAGTCGATATATAACTTGTTTGTTTCATGCTAAAACAATGTAAATTACTTAATGAATAAATAAAACAAAACTCTTTTGTATCCATGGTTGTAAAACAATAATTCTGTTACAACACTCCCCGACGTTTCCGCCACGATTTGTTGTTTTACGTGGTCTGGGTGTGACAGAAGAGTTGGTAGCAGAGCCAATGGTTATAGGGAATTAGGTTATTAGTAATGCTTTGACCTAGACTATAACTTTCTAGGACCCCAACGCAAGTTGATTTGCGTTTAGATTTTTAAAAAACAAAACCGTCACCTACCCTTAGGTGATAACCACAACGAGAACACAAAATCCGAATCTGCTTCGAAAATTAATCATCCGTTCTAGGATGATTGATTACTAGGTTTTGAACCCTCTATTATAAGGTTTTGAACCCTTCAAGTTTGACTCATTTTTGGCTTAGTGCCTTCTGAGTTTTCAAAATCTCGTCAAAGTTTGGGTCTAAATAATGTGAACACGTGCAAACTAGAAGAGTGATGCCTGTACCCTGAGTTTTCTGTCTAAGGCTAGAGTGTTCGTACAAATCCACATAATCGGACCCGTCACTCTTACCTGGGAACTCTTGGGGTGAGTGTTCACTTATAGGCGAGCGTGTCTTCGCGATACATTATTTTGATTCATTACTTTGATTAGTCACTGCGTGTCGTTTGTTTGTTGGAGGTAACGAACAAATGATCACCTTCCTTATGTTTCGTCGATATTTTCAATACCTCTTTTGTTATTCCTAATTCTCGACCTCACTCGTTTCTCATATTTCCTTGTTAGACAATGCCTCCTCGACGTGATGCACAATATTTTACTGCTGAAGAAGTCGCAGCCCTTGTCTCTCAGCAAATGGCTGCTGTGCTTCCAGGCGTTGTGACCCAAATCCATGAGCTATACAACAACAATAATAATAACAATGCACAATGTAATTTCAATTCTGCTAAGCCGCTAAAGTTTTCTGGGTCGCAAGGAGCAACTGCGCTCCTTCAATGGTTCGAAAGTATCGAGAGCACATTCAGACATGTGCAATGTCCGGATGGGCGTAAGGTTGAATTTGCATCAAGTGTGTTTGAGAAGCGTGCTCTTACGTGGTGGAACGGAGTGATGCGCGATAGGGGTGCCAAAGTGGCATTGGCACAAACATGGGAAGAGCTTCGATCTCTCATGATGAAAGACTTCTGTCCCCATCACGAAATTCGAGCTTTGAAACGAGGGTTTGACGATCTAAAGCAAGATGGGGGAGAACACCGTGCGTATACGGATCGATTTGAGGAACTCAGTCTTTTGTGTCCTACTATGGTTACCCCGTTGGAGAAAACGATAGAGAGGTATATCGATGGGTTACCCGATTCCATACAGGATATTGTGACCGGCGTTAATCCTACTACTGTTCGTCACGCGATCGAGTTATCTGCTACCCTGACTGAGTCGCAAGTCAGGAAATGTAAACTTACATGCAAGGGTGATAAGAAGAAGTCGACCGAATCTATCAAGGAAAAGGGTAAGGGTAAGAAAGGTGAGTCGTCGAAGAAGTCGAGAAAGAGAAAGGGTGCTCAGAAATTTGCAGTTACTGCTCAGAACCCTCAGAACCCACCAGCTCAACCGCCTGCGAAGAAAGCGTATGCTGGTACCGCACCTCATTATGCTCGCTGCAACGGTCATCATGTTGCACAACAAGCTTGTAAGCAATGCACAACGTGTGGTAAACTTGGGCATCTGGCCAACATCTGTCGTTTGGGTCAGAATCAGATTGTTCAGAATCAAGCTCCAGTTCAGGGGAATGCTGCTAGATTCCCACCGGGTTCATGTTTCAATTGTGGAGAGTTTGGTCACATCCGCAACAACTGTCCGAGGTTGGCGAATGCAAATGCGAATCCGAACGTGAATGTCAACGTGAATGCAAATCCCGCTCATGGACGAGCATTCAATCTGAATGCAAACGAGGCTCGAGCTGACAACCTCGTTGTCAATGGTACGTTTCTTGTTAACAATCGACCTGCATCTATTCTTTTTTATTCTGGTGCCGATAGAAGTTTTGTTTCATTATCTTTTGAACCTTTGCTTGCGATACCTAGAACTAAACTGAGGAAACCCTTATCTGTCGAAGTAGCTACTGGTAAACCTCTTGTTCTCGATTCTGTTATTCGTGATTGTCAATTAAACCTTGATAACCATCTTTTTCCCATTGACTTCACGCCAATGCAACTTGGGAGTTTCAATATTATCTTGGGGATGAATTGGTTAACCAAACATCATGCTGAGGTGGTTTGTTTCAATATGATTGTTCGTATTCCTCTTCCGTCTGGCGATGTTCTGGAAGTTTGTGGCGAGAAGCCATCTGGTGGTTTGAAGCTTATGTCGTGTACAAAGACCCAAAGTTATTTGCGAAAGGGATATGTTGCTTTCCTGGCACATGTCACCGAGGAGAAAGGCAAGAGCAAGAGTATTCAGGATATTCGGATTGTTCGAGATTATCCAGAGGTGTTTCCCTATGAACTACCTGGTTTGCCTCCAGTTCGTAAAGTCGAGTTTCATATTGACCTTGTACCCAATACCAACCCGATTGCGAAAGCACCTTATCGTCTTACACCGTCGGAGATGCAAGAGTTATCGAAACAACTTCAAGAGTTGTCTGATGAAGGATTCATCCGTCTGAGCTTTTCGCCTTGGGGAGCTCCTGTCCTCTTTGTGAAAAAGAAAGATGGATCTTTTCGAATCTGTATCGATTATCGTGAGCTTAATAAGCTTACCATCAAGAATCGATATCCCCTACCTAGAATTGATGATCTCTTTGACCAGCTGCAAGGTGCTTCATGCTTTTCCGAGATCGATCTGCGATCTGGGTATCATCAACTTCGTGTACTCGAAGAATATATTCCCAAAACTGCATTCCGTACGAGATATGGGCAGTACGAGTTCACTGTCATGCCTTTTGGTTTGACAAATGTCCCAGCTATCTTCATGGACTTAATGAATAGGGGTTGTAAACCTTATTTAGATAAGTTCATCATTGTGTTCATCGACGATATTCTCATTTATTCAAAGTCTCGAGCCGACCACGAGCAACACCTTCGTGTGACCTTGGAACTTCTGAAGAAGGAACAACTTTTTCCTAAATTCTCCAAGTGTGAATTTTGGCTTAGAGAAGTTCAATTTTTGGGTCATATAGTTAACGAGCAGGGTATTCATGTAGATCCATCCAAGATAGCTTCTATTAAGGATTGGAATACACTGACGACACCTACAGAGATTCGATCATTTATTGGTCTTGTTGGTTATTATCGTCGATTCATTTCTAATTTCTCAAAGATCGTGGTTCCACTCACTACTTTGACTCAGAAAAATAAGCCTTTTGAGTGGGGACCTAAGCAAGAAGAAGCGTTCCAAATGCTGAAACGGAAGCTCTGTGATGCTCCTGTTTTATCTCTACCTGAGGGAAACGATGATTTTGTTGTCTATTGTGACGCGTCGAATCTGGGACTTGGTTGCGTTCTTATGCAACGAGGTAAAGTCATAGCTTATGCGTCTAGACATCTGAAAATTCATGAGAAGTACTATACGACTCATGATCTTGAATTAGTAGCTGTGGTTTTCGCACTTAAAATCTGGAGACACTACCTCTATGGAACGAAGTGTGTGGTTTTCACAGACCACAAAAGTCTCCAGCATATTCTCAATCTGAAGGAGCTGAACATGAGGCAACGACGTTGGGTTGAACTCTTAAACGATTATGATTGCGAGATCCGCTACCATCCTGGTAAGGCGAATGTCATAGCCGATGCGCTTAGTCGAAAGGAACGAGTCAAGCTTCATTCTGTTCGAACTCTATCTGATATTCAATCTCGTGTCCTTCAAGCTCAATGATCTTGTGTGATCAAAGACTTATTGCAATATGAGCTACCGCTTCAACTCGAACTTAAACTCGAAACGAAGGACGATGGGTTGCTATATTTCAAGGATCGTGTGTGGATTCCGAAACAAGAGGATCTTCGCACCTTGGTAATGGACGAATCTCACAAGTCTCGATATTTTATCCATCCTGGTGCTGATAAAATGTACAAGTGTCTTCGTACTCAGTTCTGGTGGCCTGGTATGAAGAAGGATGTTGCCTTGTATGTATCGAAATGCCTAACTTGTCTCAAAGTCAAGGCTGAACATCAACGACCTTCTTGTTTGCTTGTACAACAAGAGATACCGGTTTGGAAGTGGGAGAACATTGCAATGGATCTCATCACTAAGTTACTGCATACATCTAAAGGTCACGATGCAATTTGGGTTGTTATCGATCGATTAATGAAATCAGCTCATTTTATACCGATTCGTGAGGATCTATCTACTGATAAACTTGCAAATATTTATGTTGATGAGATTGTATCACGGCATGGTGTTCCTTTGGATATCATTTCCGATCGTGATGCTCGGTTTTCATCTCATTTTTGGAAGACCATGCAATTTGCGTTGGGAACCCAAGTGAATCTAAGCACTGCTTATCATCCCCAAACATATGGACAATCTGAGAGAACGATTCAAACTTTGGAGGATATGCTTAGGGCATGCGTGATAGACTTTGGTGGTAATTGGGATTCTCATCTTCCACTGATCGAGTTCTCTTACAACAACAGTTATCATGCTAGTATTAATATGGCACCATTCGAAGCTCTCTACGGTCGAAAATGTCGTTCACCTGTATGTTGGAATGAGATCGGTGAAGCTCAGCTTACTGGACCTGAGCTCATTCTGGAAACAACAGACAAAATCAAGAAAATCCGCGATAATCTTGTGACAGCTCGAAGCCGTCAAAAGAGTTATGCGGATATGCGACGCAAGCCCGTAGAATTTCAAATCGGAGACCGTGTCCTACTCAAGGTGTCACCTTGTAAGGGAGTGGTGAGATTTGGAAAGAAAGGAAAACTTGCACCCCGATATGTTGGACCATTTAAGATTGTTGAAAGAATTGGAAAGGTTGCCTATCGACTAGAGCTACCTCTAGAGCTTGGAAATATTCATCCGACTTTTCACGTGTCCAATTTGTGAAAGTGTTTCGCTGATGCTGATCTTCACATTCCTCTCGACGAGATTCAAATCGATGAAACGATGCACTTTGTCGAGAAACCTGTGGAGATAGTGGACCGTACATTCAAACAGTTGAAGAACAAAAGGATTCGATTGGTCAAAGTTCGCTGGGAATCCAAACGTGGCCCCGAGTTTACTTGGGAATGTGAGGACCAGATGAAGACGAAATATCCGCATTTGTTTTCACAAGTTTCCTCTAAGTAAAAATTTCGGGACGAAATTTCCTAAAGTAGGGGAGACTGTGACATTTGTGTATTTTAACCCTTGTACTATTCCGAAAAACTTTGTATTTAATAAAATATGATGTTTCAATTTCAATATATGTTTAATTATTTGTGACATTAGTACGTTTTCAATCATTTTTCAATTCCGAACTCTCAAACCTGTTCTGGAAGTGAAATCATAAACCGTTACGTAAACATAATCAGTTTAATGTGACGTACACTCCGGAACTGTGACATAATCCAAACATACCCTAAATACCCTTTACATAACTTAGAAATAAGTTTCAAAGGATTCGGTATGGCAAAAACATGTTTATTTGAACTAAAGAACTAATTGCGACAAAACTGCGAAACGAACGTTGGTGACCGCCCGGATAATATTTAAACCCTAAAAATATTCTGTTATGATTAAAATTTTATTTTTAATCAGGTTTGTGTTGAAAAATAAATTAAAACGCTTAAAAACATAATTTTCAAGTTTAAGCGCGTACCGCGTGTTACTGCGCAACACAGTGCTTATACTGCAAAACGCAGACAACACAGCCAGTCTCGGCAACTGAAATTTATTTCAGTAATATTTTGGCGAGTTTATTTTTATAGAATAATAAAAATAATTTAGAACGCCATAAACCGGGATTTAAACGCTAGATAAAATACCCGGTATCCAGTTAAATACCTGTTTTTAACTTACACATAATAAATATATGTATAGATGCATACATAATTGTGTGTTGTCATATGCTTAAGATTGAAATTGCCACTTCTCTACAACCATGCCACTTGTTGTCTTCATGACACTTACAATCTTTCCTAAATCTTCCAAATCTCTACATATATCTTTCTAAGATCACTTCACATCTTCACAAGATCACTCAATCTCCTCACTCTCTCTCTCCCCAAAACCGTAACCCCATCACCACCTCCATCATCATCTTTTTCAACCTTGTTCTTCAAAATCAAGCTCCATTCCAAACAAATTTCAAGTTGGTGTGAAGATCCAAAGGAGTTTCCCATGTGTTTTCAAGTGATTTCAAGCTCCATATCATCAAAATCCCATCCAAAAACTTACTTGAATCTTGAAGGTATAAAGTTTATGTTTAAATCATACTCTTGATTCTTGGTTGTTCTTGATGATTTGAAGTTTCTCTTGAATCTTGGAATTTTTCACAAACTTGAAATCTAAAAAGAAATGGGTCTTGATACAAAATAAAAATGATGATATATTTATGTGTGTATATAACCGTATACATATATATGTATGTATGAGACTTGAGTTTGAATTTTTGATAAATACTTGTTTAGGATGATTTGCTTGCATGAACAAGATTATGTGCAAATATTGTAGAGATATAAAGGAGTGATTGAATCATGAGTTATAATTTGAAATAATGTTAGTATTTTGACATGTAAATGGCCAAAAAGTTATTAGACATATTTGAGAATTTTTAAGTTGTTACATGTTCTTGAATGATAGTTAAAATGCAAGTGTTTGTTGATTTGTGCATGATATGATAAATGTTCAAATACATCAGAAAATAAACATGAATAAGTTGCATATTGGATGCATTTAGATTCATATAAAATGATGATGATATGATAGTGTGCCTTAGGCACTTGTACATGAGAATAGATGTTGATTTAAAGCGCAAGAAATGATAAAAAATGATTGTGTGACAAAAATGTTTTAGAACAGATTATAAACACTAAAAATAACATTATTTGGTATATTATAATGGCATGAAACTTTGACATAGGTTGATAGCTTTGCATGTTGTACATATAGCTTAAAAAGTGGTAAAATATGTGAAATTTGCATGATTTATGTGCTTTATGTAAGACCTACACTATCATGAGTATAACCACTATTTTATTCAGTAAATAACATGGGTTATGTTAAAATATCAAGTCGTTTTGATTTGGGATGGTTAGGGTAACGTTTGATGCAAAACTATGTGGTAAAACGGTTAAAAATCGGCTTTTCGGAGGATTTTTATAAAACTGTTTTAGATCAGTATGTAAACTGATATTTTTGATATAAAAATAAGTATTTTAACTTATATTAAGTTTACTTGGTGTTTGGTTAGTCATACGTGACTTCCGACGCCCAAAAATGTTACCGAATCGCTAAAATAAGTGTTTTTCGACATACACTATAATGGGTTGTTCATGGTTAAATTTTATGTGTTAAAATGTGTTATGTGTTTTATAATATGTGTATGATGACATGATAATACCTGACAAGATTATGTGTATTACGCTATTATTAGTATGTTACATTTGAGTATATATATTACGACGCGCAAATCGTAGATATATTGCCTATAGCCTGGTGAGGGTCACCAATAAAATCGTTCAAGTCGCAAAGTTTTTAAAATATATATATGAACCCATATATATAAATACACCAAAATAATCAAAAATAATAACTTTTCGAGAAACCTCAAGGTTATGTGAAAATTCTAAGTATCGGAGAAACTTATGTATTTTTGTGGGTTTTTTATTATTAAATCATTCTTATTTAATTTAGGATAAATAAACAATTAGAGGGATTGTGTTAACATATAAAAACGCACCCAAAGGTGAGTACATAGATCCCCTACATGTTTTGTGGTAACTATGTAAGTACATAGTTCCCCTATTTTACTATTTTCAATTGTTTTGGGCTGATTCATATGTATCAAAACGATTTTGATATTTTAGCGATGGTTTCAAAACGATTGAGAAGGCTTATACTAAACTAATAACGATTTCGATAATGTGAATGAACTTGTTGGTTGTAGATACATAACGAATGACATTTATTAATTTTGGCCGAACCGACCAGTATTAGGTTATGGTACCATAGGATTTGACAAATCCCGTTATCAGACTACACCCATGGTTATGTGTGGGTTAGGTGGGTAACGACTGAATCTGTTATTGTTAACTTACCCTTTGGTGGTTTGTTAATGCAAGAAGTGAGATAGTCAAGTCACGAAGGTTTGAATGTTATTAGCGAGACGACCAAAAATAGTTTTCACAATTAAAACGAGGATGATTTAAACGATTTAAACGAGTTAACGATTTTGAAACGATGTCACTTAACGATGTTTTCGAAAGGATATAAACCAGAAGAGTTCTATTAACGAGTTAATACGAGATGTTTTACAATTTGGTTTACTAAAAAATGCTTTTGGGTTAAGAATCATGGCTACGAGGTCTTATAAATTATAACCCGCTTGATTTGAGTTGGTAATTTATGTTGCAATATTATACTCTTTTCAAAACAAGGTCTTTAATAAGGTATTGCAATATGTAAACTAGCCATGAATCCGATACTCTTATAAAACCTATGTACTCGCCAGCATTTCTTTGCTGACTTTGTTTTTACATATGTTTCAGGTGATGATGCTTGATGTTATTGATAGGACGCATGAGTCACATAGGATCTGGACGAGGCCTTAGTGACATAATAACAATGATAGTCGATATATAACTTGTTTGTTTCATGCTAAAACAATGTAAATTACTTAATGAATAAATAAAACGAAACTCTTTTGTATCCATGGTTGTAAAACAATAATTCTGTTACAACACTCCCCTGACGTTTCCACCACGATTTGTTGTTTTACGTGGTCGGGGTGTGACATCCTCGTCCACTCATGATTCTATATAAGAAAAGGGAAAGTTTAAAAGTCGAGATAAGGTTGGAGTCAAACCTCACGATGACTTCTATAGACTTCAAAGTTTACATTGAACATCAGAGCGAACCCCCTTTCACACTTGTTATGCCTCACTGGGACTCACATGCACCCCACATTACTATTATGTGTGCACCCATAATAGGAATGCAATTTGCATGTTTATCTCAGCTCCTCCCAACTCATGCTAAAAGGTTCCTCAAATTCTCACAACAAGACAGAACACCACAAACACGAACTCAGGTATCGCACTGTGACTCTATCAATCACATAACTCAGGTAAATATACATGAATTCAGTCTGAAATGCTAAGTGTGTGCAATCGCATGCAACATTGTACATAAGTGTATACTAGATATACTATGCAATAAGTAAACGAGAGACGAACCTTGCAATCTGGAGCTGAGTGTCATGGTCGATTTCGAAACTGTTCGGTTATAGTCTGGTTTTATAAAAACGTTTTTAAAACCTAGTTCGCTATAACCAGTGGCTCTGATACCAAACTGCCACACCCTCAAAATACCACATGCGGTAACCCCGATAGGTGTGTGACGTACCAGGTTCTAGCCACCAATCACATTGAACTAACCATAAGATGATTAACAAAATTCCCATTCATTAAGTAAAACATTCATAGAACATAATCCAAGTTAAATAGTGTCAGTTGAAGCAAATAGTAATTCACTATTAAATGTTTCAAAACCCAATCTATATGAATTCAGTAAACAAGACACGCATAGCCAAGCACTGTGACCCATGACCACTCCAGCCATCCAGATAGCAAGTTCCTCATCCAAAGCATCTAATGACCTGCGAGCATGCAACAAGTGTATCAGACAACGCTGGTGAGTTCATAGTTTTACGAAAACGTTAGTTACCAAGTGTTTAGTTCAGTTCATTGATTACAATGTTGATAATACCCTGAATACAAGACGGCTCCAGATTGATTTTTGCCCGTTCCTCAATGCTCCTATCAAAGCATTGGCATGACAGAGTCATTAGTTCACACCCGTCCTCTCAGGTACGGGGTGAGGGTGCCAAACCTAGATAACGCTACCAACTAATACTCCGTTACCTCTCAGGTAACAAACAAGATGGGACTTAAAGGTGATATGATGAGTGTATTATCCAACATTCCAGATTTTACCCACAAGACGTATTCCTCTCAAGAATACCCAATTGATTTACCCCAAAACCTATCCCTCTCAGGGATACCCAATGACTGTCCCACCCACCGGGACGCATGCTCAAGAGGAATGAACTCACCTTTGATTTGCTCGGTATGTTAAATTACCCGTCCAAGATGGTCAACCCAAACCCTATCGTGGTTACCAATCATCATTAGTTACATAATCAAACGAGTCACGTATTTGTACACAATAAGTCACATAGTCGTACATAGTAAGTCACATATTCGTATAGAGTTTGCATCTATCAAAGGTCACCGAATATCATATAATAAATACCCTATTCTATACATGTTCACATCCCATGTATAACATGCAATAGCACACAACAGTTAACTGGGCTATCTATCAAAGCCTAACCCGATCTGGTCCCTTCGGCGAAGAACCCTTCCGACGAAAATCCCACCGACGAAAGTTCCCATATCTTTCGTTATAAACAATTCTGATGAATAACCTATCTTTCGTCATAAACAACTGTGACGAAATACCTATCTATCGTCGATACAGGATTTGACAAAGTGTTCCTATGTTTTGTCAACATCAGTTACACAGCCTTGATTTCATAACATCAGTTACACATTTTTCAGCATAAACAACGGATCAAAGATCAGTTTCTTTACAGGTTCTGTATACCCTAACTACTGATCAATCATTGACTATACAAAACATCACGGTTTCTTTAAATCATGCAATTTCTAATCAAACACTAATCATTTAAATGCACAAGGATTTTTATCACGTTCATCGTACCAACACTGATGATAAACAATTATCGACCACCCAACATAACAGTTTCATCATTTAACATATTGATCATTGACCATACAATCAGGTGTTTGTCTATCATGAAATCAACTCATTACACGGAATCTACCAAACCCTCATACGAACAATACCGCATACAAATCATTGAATATCATAACAGTTCCAGATTTACAATATTCAAATGAACCCTAATCATATACAAAAATCACATCATCAACACTTCATCGAACAACAAGATTAAACACTCACCGTGATACCGAAGGGTTGTGATAGATCGAGATGGAAAGAACGTTTCGAGATCCTAAGATTGCCGTCGCACAGAGAGTAGAGAGGGGGGGGACCTAGGGTTTGTTTTACGGCAACTGATTACAATATAAGAAGTTATACGACACACAGTTGGGCAGCGAATTAGATTGGGCCGAGACCCGTTTCCGGCGAAAAACCAACTTCGACGAAAATCACTTTTTCGTCGAGGTTGTGGATGGCGAAGGTCTCCTTTTTTCGTCGGGGGAAAACCTTAATTAAACTATAATCATCACCACACATATCCCATAACTATAAATCAATCACAAAAACTACACACTAACATTTAACATTTAACATTTAACATCCAAGCACAAACATTAATCATTCAGATAAACCACACGACACCATGTAAATCAAATTGTAAAAACATAATTGTGAAGTTAGTGATGTGTATGGGAAAGAGCTTGAAATCTCGGTTTGTCACATCATCCCCAACTTGAAAGAAATTTCATCCCGAAATTTGACAAGTAGTCCAAAGTGGCAAGATGTTAACTCAGGATGATTGTGGATTTTCCGCGGGTACCACATCATCCCCAACTTGAAACGGAATTTCGCCTCGAAATTCGCTAGTTGCCTCAGATTTAGATTTGTCAGCTGGGAATAAGTGAGGGTACTTGAGCTTCATTTGATCCATGTCTATGCTTCTTATCTATTTGATCGCCCCGAAATTCGCCAGTTGCCTCAGATTTAGTAGCACAGTAGCCTCAGCAAGCTCGAGGCTGAGCATTTGTCATCACCGCCGCTCAGGCGCAAAATGCCAACGATGTTATAACTGGTACGTTTCTCGTTAACCATGTCTATGCTTCTTGTCTATTTGATACGGGAGCAGATAAGTGTTTTGTATCTATTGTATTCGAACCTATGCTTAAGTGTAAACACTCTAAGTTACCAAGATCATTCGTTGTCGAAGTCACAAATGGTAAATCCGTCACTGTCGATTCCGTCCTTTCTAAGTGTTCTTTGAATCTCAACAATCATACATTTTCGATTGATCTCATACCTATGCAAATGGGTAGTTTTGATATCATAGTAGGCATGGACTGGCTTAGGCGAGTTCGTGCTGAAGTTGTTTATTCTGACAAGTTCATTTGTCTTCCTCTTCCCAATGGTGATTCCTTGCATGTCTATGTCGAGAAACCATCTAAAGGTCTCAAGCTTATGTCGTGTACTCAAGCGAATAAACACTTGCATAAAGGTTCCTTCGCCTTTCTTGCCCACGTTGTGGAAAAGAAGGATAAGGGCTGAAGCGTGAGTAATGTTCCTGTTGTTTGTAATTTCCCTGATGTGTTCCCTGATGATCTTCCTGGTCCGCCTCCTACTCGTTCTGTCAATTTTCATATTGATTTAGTGTCTGGCGCTACGCCTGTCGTTAAGTCTCCTTATCATTTAGTACCCTCGGAAATGCGAGAGCTATCGATCCAACACCAAGAGCTTCTTGATAAAGGCTTTATATGCCCTAGTACTTCTACTTGGGGTGCTCCCATTCTATTCGTCAAGAAGAAAGATGGATCATTTTGGATGTGTATTGACTATCTTGAGCTCAACAAGCTTGCCGTAAAAAACTGATATCCTCTTCCTCGTATTGACTATCTCTTCGACCAATTGCAAGGAGCAACTTGTTTTTCCAAGATTGATCTTCGTTCTGGTTATCATCAACTTTGAGTCCTCGAAGAAGATATACCCAAAACCACCTTTCGTACACGTTATGGTTAGGGATGAGCAAATACCGATATCGTCCCGATCTCGAAAAATACCGATCCTGAATTTTGTGTAAACTTGGTACCGATACCAAAATATGTCGGTACGGTATCGGTATGGTATCGGTATTTTGATGGTAAAATTTGGTATTTTACCGATATCGTACCGTACCATACCGATACTGAAAATGCCAAAAAGTGGATACCGTTTCCGGTACCGAAAAAATTCGGGATCGGGATTTCAGGATCAGGATCGCGATGGGATCGGGATCAGGACGGTATTTTATACCAATTTCTCATCCCTAGTTATGGTCATTATGAGTTCGTGGTCATGCCCTTTGGTTTGACAACGCACTTGCAGTTTTCATGGATTTGATGAACCGCGTGTGCAAAGCTTATTTAGACCGTTTCGTGATCGTCTTCATCGACGATATTCTTATCTATTCCAAGACACAAGAAGAGCACGAGCGAAACTTGCGTCTTATCCTTCAACTTCTACGTGCTGAACGTCTTTATGCTAAATTCTCCAAGTGTGAATTTTGGTTAAAAGAGGTTCAATTCCGTGGTCATACCATCAACAAACTTGGTATTCACGTTTACCCTACAAATATTGAAGTTGTGAAGAACTGGATTGCTCCTAAGTCTCCGTCTGAAATTCATTCATTTCTTGGTCTAGCTTCTTATTATCGTCGTTTCATTTCCAACTTCTCTAAAATCGCTGTTCCTCTTATCTCCTTGACTCAAAAAAATAAACCTTTTGTTTGGGGTCTTGAACGAGAGGAGTCTTTCCAAACGCTCAAGGACATGCCTTGCAACGCTCCTATCCTTGCTCTTACCGATGGTAAGGATGACTTCATCGTGTATTGCAATGCTTTAAACCTAGGTCTTGGTTGTGTCCTTGAGGCAACGAGACAAGGTTATTGCTTACGCGTCAAGGCAACTCAAAATACATGAGAAAAACTACACTACGCACGACCATGAACTTGGTGCAGTTGTTTTTGCCTTGAAGATATGGCGACACTTCCTTTATGGTACTAAGTGTGTGGTCTTCACCGACCATAAGAGCCTTCATCACATCTTCAACCAAAAGGAACTGAACATGCGTCAACATCATTGGGTAGAGTTGTTAAACGACTACGACTTCGAAATTTGCTACCACCCAAGAAAGGAGAATGTAGTGGCTGATGCACTTAGTCGTAAAACTCATGTCAAGGGTATTCGTTGTTTCTAACTTGTCAACGACCTTCAAAACCGCATTCGTGAAGCTCAATACGCATATGTTAACGAGGGTAACCTCTACAACGAGATGCAATGTGGTGCTGAAGAGAGTCTTGTCTCTAAATCCGATGGTATTTTATATCATTTCGATCACATCTGGATTCCTAATCGTGATAACCTTCGAGAATTTCAGATGAAGGAAGCACACAAATCAAGGTATTCTATTCATCATGGTGCTGATAAGATGTACCACGGTATAAGTACGTCCTATTGGTGGCCTGGAATGAAGAAAGATATCGCCACCTTCGTTTTGAAATGTCTCACTTGTTCAAAGGTTAAAGCTAAACATCAACGTCCCTTTAGCTTGCTCGAACAACCAGAAATTCTTGTTTGGAAATGGGAGAGCATTACGATGGACTTTATTACTAAACTTCCTCGTACTTCTTTAGGACATGACAGTATTTGGGTAATTATTGATCGATTGACCAAATCCGCTCACTTCCTCCCCATTCGTGAAGATTACAAAGTTGAGAAATTGGCTCGTATCTACACGGATGTAATCATTTGTTGTCATGTTATCCCCATTGACATCATCTCTGATTGTGTCGGTCATTTTACGTCTCGTCTTTGGAAAACGTTTCAATCCACTATGGGTACTCTTCTTAACCTTAGCACCGCTTTTCATCCTCAGTCTGACGGTCAAAGCGAGCGTACTATCCAAACTCTAGAGGATATGCTTCATTCATGCATAATCTATTTTGGTGGCAACAGGGATATGCACTTGCCTTTGATCGAATTCTCGTACAAAAATAGTTATCACACGAGTATTCAAATGGCACCTTTCAAGGCATTGTATGGTCGTAAGTGTCGTTCGGCTATTTGTTGGCATAAGATCGGAGAAGCTCAAATCACAGGTCCCGAGCTTATACAAGAGACGACGGATAATATTTTACAGGTTCGAGATAACTTGCTGAAAGCCAGAAGTCGACAAAAGAGATAAGCTAACAAGCATCACAAACCTTTGGAATTCGAAGGAGGTGACTTTGTACTTCTCAAGGTATCCCCTTGGAAGGGCGTGGTTCATTTTGGTAAGAAAGGGAAACTCGCACCTCGCTACGTAGGTCCTTTCAAGATTCTCGAAAGGATTGGTAAGGTAGCGTATCGATTGGACCTAGCTCAAGAACTCAACAATGTGCATCCTACCTTCCACGTCTCAAACTTGAAAAAGTGTCTAGCTGAAGAAGGACTTCAAGTTCCACTCGACGATCTTCAAATCAACGAGACATTGCATTTCGTTGAGAAACCCGCCGAGATCATAGATCGAGGAGTCAAGCAATTGAGGCGCAGTCGAATTCATATCGTTAAGGTTCGATGGGAAGGAAAACGTGGTGCTGAGTTTACTTGGGAACTCGAAAGTGATACGTAGGCTAAGTATCCGCATATATTCGTTACATTTTCCTAAATTTCGGGAAAAAATTTCCTAAAGGAGGGGAGCCTGTAACGCCTCACTTTTCGCAGCTTTCCATCTTTTAGAAAGATTGAATCGTAATTCTATTTTTGGAAACTCGTTTCCTTTGTAATCGTATCTCATTCCGAATCGTTGTAAATTCGAGACTTTCATCGTAATGAAATTGATCTTTTATGTGAAATATAATGTACATGTTTATACATTAATACGTACACTCGTTTGTTACGCGATTCATGTTTCCCATAAACGTAAGTTTAACTCGTAAACAACTATCGTGTATTCGTAATTTTAAGCTTCCCATACATTCAAACGCTTGGTTATTCGATTATAAGACAAAGTTACATGTTTTTCACTTGATTAATACCTAAACATAAATCATACATACGTTACATTTGATATGTTACACACACTTATTTTATCACATATTTTGGTAATTAAAACATGTTTCATTTAAATTTTAGGCCTTTTTACATGTTGGGCACGTTTTAAACATCATGTAACACATTAATACATTACAAATAACCATCTAATATGTTACACAAAAAAAAGTTAAATGCTGAAAGGCAGTTACGATCGCAGCTATAGGGCTATGTTTAGTTGTTTTTTAAATGCTTAACTCCCACCTAATCATCTTAAATGCTCACCTAACTCAAACCCTAATTGCTTCCCTATATAAAGAACACTTCCCCATCCTTTCTCCCACTTTACAAACATTCTAAACACTCCAAAAATACTCTTAAACTCAGTTTGTTTTCAGTAGAATTTAGCAGAATGTTCCAGCCATTCTAAGTGAGTTTTAACTCACTTCTTCTATTTCTTTCTTGTTTATTCTTCTAAAGCACTTGGATAACGTCTAGGAAGGTTTTCACAAGTTTGCTTGGGTAAACTAAGGTGAAACCTCACCATTTTTAAGGTCCGAAGTGCACTTTAAATTCTTTTTGTTTTTATCTTTTTGTATCTTCATGTTTTTGATAGAAACTTGGTGGAATCTTGTTCCCACCAAGCTCACAACTTAGTATATGGTTGTGGGTTTGTGTTGAGATGATTTCCATCAAAGTTTTGAGCTCAAACACTCATTTAAATTATGTTTATACTTGGTAATCGAATAATGAAAGCAAGCACAAGTCATCATCTTCCATATGATGAACATGTGACTTGTGAAGTATGAACAAATGGAAGCTTTGGCTTTCCAAACTAAGTTCCACTCCTTCATTTGAACCTTGTGTATGAACACTCTTGTGGCTTGCTAGAATCAAAGTACCTTAGCCCCATCGAATGATGAAAGCAAGCACAAGTCATCATCTTCCATATGATGAACCTGTGACTTGTGAAGTGTGAACAAATGGAAGCTTTGGCTTTCCAAACTAAGTTCCACTCCTTCATTTGAACCTTGTGTATGAACACTCTTGTGACTTGCTAGAATCAAAGTACCTTAGCCCCATCTAGCCTCCGACACTTAGGATTACCTTTCCATGTCATGTTGGCACACCCGGGTTGTAGTGTACTTGGTCACTTGAGCCTTGTTAGAATAGATTTATTTTCTTGTTATTCATGACCCTCCGAACCATCTTCATGATGGTTTATGTAGTGGTGAATCATATAATGAGGTTTTAACCTTCATGCTTGACAATACATAATACTACATGATATTCTTGATTGGAATTAGATTAGTTTACTATTATTTTAACTTTATAAGTATATAAACCATATAAAACCTTGCTGAATTTTTGATGATAATCAAGTTATGATTATTCGTCATAAACCTAGGCTAATATATCTAAGATTCTAAGATACTTGTGATGATTCTAATGGGAAATTTGGGACCCATGAAACCACTTAAACATAGTGTCATTATCAAGCACTTAGAATTAGATATTACTTTCATATACATACTTTTGATACTTTAAATTCCAAGTTCGAATCTTCCATTCTAATTCCATGAATTTATACACCTTGTTTCCCCATGTAAGGTGACTTGGTGATTTCAACCTCAACAAACAACTCTTTATGGGATTATCAAGTTTGAATCTTGCAAAACCGTGAGTGCACTTAACCCATTTTCGTTTTACACATTTTTGGGTACAACATGTTAGCTTATTAAAATCACAATACTTAAACTCTACCTTTATGCACAAACAATCCAATACATGCATGCATACGTTATACTTGATATATCCATCTAGGTTAGTTCATTTTGTGATTGAACTTGTCATTAACTTCGATCAAGCCTACACTTAACATGTATAGCGCTATAGGAGTAACGCACCGCCTGTGAATGTTTGGCTCTGTTAAGAATCTTTTACTTGCATGAACTTTGGTTTGACTTGTTTATCACATGCTAGATTTACGCTAATCTTGAATAACTTAGTTTGTCATGTGGATTCGTTTAAACATTTTTATACTTATGCTATATACTTAAACTTGTCTACTCGCTAATGCTTTTTGTGTTGAACTATATTTTTAACATGTTGCAGGCTGATGATGTTGATTATGATTAATTCTAGTAGGGACGACACTAGAAACGAATCTTTAAATTACTAGATTTGTTTACTTTATTTGTTAAACTTGTCGTATTTGTTTTCCAATGTTGTACTTTGATTTTTCATGATGTAGTTGATGATTTATATTATGCTATGAAATTTGGTTTTGAATTAAATATTGTCACATAATGTTATGAAGTCTTTGAGCAATCTCGTTAGTCTCACTCCGATGTTTCTGCCATCGGTTGGGGTGTGACATAAAGTATAAGACTTTATCAAACAGGAAAATGATCGAAATGTGCAACCATTGACAATTATACATTCTTTCAAGTAAAATACAAGATTTTATTGAATACGAAAATGTTCAGAATCGTATAATGATTAAAAATGTGAAAATGTCACATGATTAACTACAACCTAGTGTTTGCACCAATGGAAAGGTTGGAAGCAATTCATTTCTTCCTAGCCTTTGCATCATTCAAGGGATTCAAAGTTTACCAACTTGACGTGAAGAGTGCGTTTCTTTACGGGAATGTCCAAGAACTGGTGTATGTCTCACAATCAGATGGGTTTACTGATCAAGACTTTCCAGGTCGAGTGGATAAACAGGATAAGGCCTTGTATGGACTGCATCAAGCACCCAGGGCTTGGTATGAGACACTGTCAACACATTTGTTAAAGAGTGGTTTTAAAAGAGGTCAGATTGATAGTACACTTTTCATCAAGCAAAAGAAGGAAGATTTTCTGCTGGTACGGATATATGTGGATGACATCAATTTTGGTTCATCTGATGGAAGCATATGTCATGAGTTCGAGCTGGTGATGAAGAGCAAGTTTGAAATGAGTGCATTGGATGAGCTGTCCTACTTCCTAGGATTACATGTTGAACAGAATAAGGATGGGATATTTATACATTAGACAAAGTATGTGTATAACATTTTGTCTCGTTTCAAGATAAAGGATTGCGCTACTTTCAACACACCTATCTACGAAAATCACAATCTTAGTCCAGATCATGAGAGTGTGGAAGATGTTGATCCAACTCAGTACAGGGCAATGATTCATTCTCTAATGTACCAGCTTCAAGACCAGATATCATGTTTGCAGTGTATCTCTGTGCTAGATATCAGGCGAATCCTAAAGAGTCACATATGAAAGCGATGAAGCGTATTCTTCATTACTTGAGGGGGAGACCAAAACTTGGGTTGTGGTATCCAGTTGCTAGTTATTTGAAGTTTGTTGCATTCACTGATTCAGACTTTAGAGGATGTAAGTCAACCAGAAATTCTACAACAGGTGGTTGTCAGTTCTTAGGGGGGAGTCTAGTGTTATGGCAATGCATGAAGCAGTCTTATGTGTCTACCTCGATGCGTGAAGTTGAATATACTGCTGCAGGTAGCTTTTGCTCTCAGGTTCTCCGGATTTAACAGCAAATGTGTGATTACGGTTTAAATTTCACTCGTACCCCTATAATGATAGACAATAATGCCACCATTTCTATCACAAATAATCCCCTAAAGCACAGCAGAACGAAGCATATTGACATTCGTTATCTCATTTATATGGGATTGTGTTGAAAAGAAACTGAATGAACTTCACAGAGTTGACACATTAGATAACCTGGCAAATCTTTATACAAAAGCATTTGACAGGGCTCGTTTTGAACATCTAGTCAAACTCAACGGGATGAGGAATCCTGAATAACCAGTTTTTCATAAGAATTTTGTATATATTTTATTGCTTTCTAAAAAATTAAAAAAATAAAATTAGAAAATTAAAAAAATAGAAAACTATAAAATATAAAAAAATATATAAAATCAAAAATGATTTGTCACTGTGTGAAAAAGAAGAAACAGTAGTACATCAGCGAGTTAGACTGTCACACTGAAATTGAAATTGAAATTGCTTAAGTGTGATAGTAGATCCATTATATGATGTACCAGTAGACAAAAAGCATGAAATAATCAACTTACCAATATAATATGGACCTAACGAACTATGTACCAAGTGGGTAACACATCAGTGGCGTATGGTTTAATGACCTTAAATCTTACGTTTAGAGATTGTCAAAATCCGTAGTTTTGGGTCTTTATACTGTTTATTTCATCCAGGGATATCAGGGTTGCCCTTCTGCTGCATCCAGGTATATGCTGACCTA
Organism: Helianthus tuberosus; assembly: GCA_030545235.1. Taxonomy (NCBI): domain Eukaryota; kingdom Viridiplantae; phylum Streptophyta; class Magnoliopsida; order Asterales; family Asteraceae; genus Helianthus; species Helianthus tuberosus. The sequence continues at coordinate 158,393,587 of CM060451.1, read as the reverse complement.
GGCACAACCAAAATATCTTAAAAGAGTAAAAATGCCAAAAACCCAAAAATTGAAGAAGCTCTCATAGAGAGTCATTCAAATGTGCAAAATGCATAAATCATACCATGTTTGTATTTGCCTTACCCTCATTAGATATTGGTCTCTTTGCTGCATGGAAGTACTTACTGGATCACCAAAGTGCTAACGTTATAAAACAAAAAATGGTGAATTCGGTATACTCACCTACTACGAGGAAGCTGTTAGGATCGTAGCTTCTCAGGATTGTGCTTGTTTGTATAATTTGAACAAATCAAATAGAGATAAATAGAGTTTAAGTGCAGCGAAAATGATCACAAACTTTGTAAACACAATCAAGGAAGAAAATAGTTTAGATAAACAAATGCTTTTCATCAGTCAAAAGATTACAAAGCAATTCAAAGGATTACAAGCATGCTTACAAACTAAACTCCCCCCTCAGCCTGATACTCTAGCGGTTGATTGGACAAGATGAAAGGATTGAATTGAGGAGAAGAACTCACTCAAAAACGATCAAATGTAACAGTACAGAGTACTGCTCCATTTATAGACAATCCAAACCGCTGAGGCATCTCAGCTGACGTCACCATGGAAGCGACGTCTAACAGCCTAACAACCTGTATCTACTGTTCTTATACAAACACTGCTAATCTAAACTACTGACTATACATAAAACAGATGACATACTAAACTACTGCTCTCTCTTTACATCAGTGCTTTCCTCGAGGTTGATCAGTCCTTGATTGGGCAGTGTTGTGTCATCAGTAGATTGTACCAGCAATGCTTAGTTCTCAGCAGTCTTCTGTCTTCATCAGTGGTTTTGAATAACAGCAGCAATTGTATCCGTGCAGTGGATGTAAGACCATCAGCTGTTATAATCACTTTCAAGGGAGAAGACTTAATGTAAACAGTTTCTTATTGTGAATCTACTGTTGTGATCCGGTTTTGGCTTTCATTATCTGTTCCTCTGGTAGGGTTCAATCCCAACAATCTCCCCTGGAACAGATAATGCCAAAACCCTTCATTATTCTAGATTTTTATTTCTCATCAGTAGTTCCCTTGCTTGTCTTTTAAATTCTACTTCAAATTCTTTGGAACTTGTGTCATCCTCATCCCTGCACAATGAAAGTTCAAGGAGATCCTGCAAATATTCAACAAAAAAGGCCTAGTGCTTCTTTCCTTGATATATACTTCATCTCACCATTGGATCTGACCAGGGTCAATACATGGGTCTTTTGATCAGAGAGCCACTTTAGTATTTTTGAACCCAATGGGTTTCTTGGGAGAGATTTATTTTCTGATGAGCTTGGAGATTTTGGCCTTGATAAAAATTGTAAAGCAGTATCCTGAACTTCAGACATTCTTTTGAGAGCTTCTTCTATGACTTCGTTTGCTGCAACTATGTCTTCTGCAACTTCTTTGTCAATTTGCTCTTGTGTCTTTTGTTGATCAAGCTCACTGTCTGAGATATCTGCTGAAATATTTGGTGATGCAGGTTTGGTTAATACCCTTTTGAAAAGATTTTGAAGGCTCACTGAACTATCTTCTTTTAGACCCATTTTCTTGATGTCTTCTGTGAAGTACTCAGCTTCCTTTTCTTTGTCTTCTTCACTGGTCAGCAGTTTTCCTTTTTCTTGGTTTTTCACAATGATAGGGTTATCTGCTGATGTGAGCAGTGTTTTAAGAGCATCCAGCTTTTGTTCCATCTTGTTGTAGTCTGGCTTTTTAGAAGTGTATGGGACTGTTGTCCTTCTTTTCTTCAGGCTTTCATAAGCTTCGTCGGTATACTGCTTTGTCCATTTTGCTATGGCTTCAGCAGTATCCACCTTAGCATCTATTAGTTCCTGCTTTTTCTTTTTGTATTCAGAAGTAAGATCAGCAATTAGATTTTTGTACTTATTCCAATTTGGAGCTGTCTTCTTCTTAGTTGGATCATTTTTAACCCTTTCAATCATGCTTGCTTCATGCTTCAAGGCAACCAGTGGCCACTCTTCAAATTGTTTTTCTTCAGCTTGATAGAATTTTTCTTTCATTATATATGCAAGATATTCCTTTCTCATTGCTTTTCGTTGATCTGTCTTTTCTTTGATCAGCTCTTATGCATAGTCTTCCATCAACTTGACTTTTGTGAGCAAGAATACCATTCTTTCTGCAATGGCTTCATCACCTTCATCTTTGCATTCAAGCTTAGCTCTAATCCTTGCTTGCCTTGCTTTCATTTCGAGATATTCATCCATGTTTTCTGGGACTATGAGGCCAATGAGAGAAGAAAATCTTCTTTTTGAAGGATCTTCCTCGATGTAAAATTGTCTCATCTCATTTTTCACAGCATCTAGTTCCAGTGGATATTTTGCGGTAACAGGATCATATTTTTCATCATTGGCTTGAGTTGTTTCTCTTTTTCTTTTGTGAAGCTTTACGGATAAAGAGGGTTTTGGTTTTGATGTAGAAATGATGAGAGCAGTGGTGGATGATTGACAAACAGCTGTTGAAACAACTGGTGTTTCAACCTCTGTTGTTATTACAACTACTGATGTGTCAGTAGATGTCTTCTGCTTTTGAGCAGGGGTTGAAGGTGGTGAGGTAATTTTTGATGGTGGTGATGGTGGTGGTGAATCATCAGGTATGAAAATCCTTCTCCTTTTTATTGTAGGAGAGGCTGATGATGTCTTGGGTGGCTCAGTGGTTTGAGATTGAATGGCAGTGGTTTGTGATTGACTAACAGTTGTTGAAACAACTGGTGCTTCAACCACTGTTGTCATTACAACAGATGTTGTAACATCTGTTGTCTTCTGCTTTTTGGCAGGAGATGATGGTGGTGGTGTTATTTTTGATGGTGGTGGTATAGAAGTGGTGATGGTGTATGTTGAAGTGATGGCAGCTGTTTGGCTACTACTAGCAGTTTTTGTAACTACTGCTGTATCAGCTGTTTGGATGGAAATTTGAGATTTTGAACCTTTTGAGTGTTTAGATGTCTGTTTTTCTTGTTCTGGTTCAACATACAGCCCATCTTCAATTCTCTTTTTCTTCAACTGCTTGATATTCTCCCCCTTTTGGCATTATCTGAAAGGGGTTTTTCCATGAAGAGGATAGTAGATGGAACTTTTCCAGTGGTGCTCTGGATGCTGGCCTTTATAGCCTTAATGTCTGCTTGAGTATCTTTGAATCTTGATTCCACCATGTTTGTCAGCATTTGTACATTTATTGCATGCTGCTGATCAGCCATTTGTTTTTGTTTTTCAAGCAAGGGTTGAAAAAGATTCCAGAGCTCATTTGCAGCAAGTGCTTGTGGTGGAGCAGGTGCTTGAGGTGGAACAGTAGTGGTTTGTGCTTTTTGAGCTTTTAATAGCTGTTGCACCATATCCTTTATCTCAGCAACTGATGTTTCAAGTTTTTCAACTCTGCCCGTCAATTCCTGATATTGTGAAACATCATCCGATTTACTAGAATCATCTGTTTCCCCACCAGCAGTGGTTGTATCAATGTGTGACTTAGGAACTGAGTCCCAAAAATCACCCATTGATGCCCCTTGTTCTTGATACTGGGGACTTCTTTCTTCAGCACTTGATAATCCTTTGATGGTACCAGTGGTTAAAACAAACTCACTGGTGGTTACCGAAGGTGCTATAGAAGAAATTGCCTTCAAGGGAGACTTATTGATGAAACAACTGCCCAAATGTAGATCTATTGATCCAACATTTGTAGTTGCTGCTCCACTTGAACAACCACCGAGAGTTACTTGTAACTCAGGGGGTGTAACCTCCTCAGATGTTGCTGGGATAGCAGGAGTAGTAGCATCAGACCCAGTCACTTGTGGGAGTATACTCTGAGTGACAGGTGATAGAGAGGAACTGGTTTGTGTCTGAGCTATAGCAACTGCATGCAACAAGGGTATTATTGATTGTGGCATTATGATTGGTGAGGGTATGGGTGTTGAAAGAGACATGTCCTTGGGATCAGGACTGAGGAAGATGGATCTGATTGGGTCCAGAGCTTCATATTGTGGGGTCCCTATGCTTACAACCTGATCCTTTTATGAGGATACAGGAGGAGTTTGAGGCAATGGTGGAGATCTTTCTATCAACTGCTGTGAGGAAGTAGCAGCAGTGGTTTGTGGTGACATTTGTTTTGTCACTGGCAGTTGCTCTGGGATCTCATCTTCCAGAGTTGCCTTTGTTTTGGGTTTGGTGGGTTTTCTGGATGTTTTCTTTTTGGTCTTTTTGGTAATGGTAGGTGTGGGTTTCAAAGCAGTGGTTGTGCTGCTATGATCACCTGGAGCAGTGGGCTCAGCAGCAGATGTCTGTGGAGCAGTGACAACTGCTAAATTCTGCTCAGACACCTCTGCTTTTGTTTTTATAGGTGCCAACATTCTAGTGAATGTTTCAGGTGTTAAATCTTTTATTTGAAAATAAACACCTTGTTTGAGCAAATTTTCATTTTCTTTTTCAAATTTTTGTTTAAAATAATAGCTTAGAAACCTTGGAAAAAGTAAAAATGATTTGCTATCAACATTCTTTACCAAGTCATTAAAGATCTCCTGGGAATAGTTGTAATTTTCATTATTTAAAATAGCGTAACCCAGACATTGAATCTTCAATGGTATTTCGTTAAAAGTTGTTGTTTTATTTGAAACACACATCAAAGGTGTGTGAAATAAAAACCTAGGTGCAGAAGGGAAGTAACCTTTTTGTAAGGTATCTACCTTTGATTGTTCTGCATACCCTCTTTTCAAAAAATCAGTTTTCAACTTGGTTTTATCAAAGGAAGTTTTACCTTTCTGATCATCGAGTTTGAAGACTTCTGAGATTGATTTTGGAGTGATTTGGATCGCTTTACCCTGTATCGAGGAGTTGATGGCTACTACTTTATCGTCTTGTTTTTCAAGCGTAGCATTTTTCCAGAACTCTCTCTGGGTTTGTTGGTAAATGGGAGCATCTGCTATCAACAAAGTTTTGTAATTTGATTCAGATAATGTGTCGATGATGGAATCAAAAGTGTGGTTGTTTGTGGGTTTTGTGAGTACACCCAAGTAGTTGTGAGGAGATTTGTACTGTATTTCAATGGGTTCCGCGGCCGTTTGAGCGACCTCTTTGGAAGATGATGATGATGATTTTGACTTTGATTTTGATTTCGTCATTTTGATGCGGAAGAATAGAGAATGATTTGGGATGAGGGTTGAAAACTGCTTTGAGAAGAGAATTTTAGAATTGAATTCGACAGTGTAAAGCCCTGTTTGGGGGTTTTGATCAGGGTTTTATTAAGGAAAAAATAAGTGCTGATGTGGCAGCGGTTACAAATATCTGAGGGCTAAAAAACTAACCACGTGCCAACCACTGATGAAATGGATGAAGAATGGAGGACAGTTGTTTTGAGAGCCACTGATGTACCAAGCATTAGTAGTTACAACAGTAATAATGTGATAACAGTGGATGATTTTTACTATCAGAAGATAGCATATCAGTGGATAAGACACTAATTTTGAACATCAGTGCTTGCCGAGAAACTGAAGGATCAGTGGCTGACTTTCAGCAGTGGACAGTATTTAGTAAACAGATGTTTGAACAAAACAGTGGTTAGGGATAAGATAATGATAATGATTTGAAAGGCTTAGTATGTCAGCAACTGTTTTGAGAATTTTCATTCAAGGTTTTGCCACATGTCATTTAGATATATTGAAGCTTTTACAACTCCCTGACAGTGAATTAGTACCGCAAATGATGTAAACTTTTTACCAAGGCAACTCATTCTTGTTATAATATTTAAATTAAAACATGAGTACCCAAGTATTTTAAGATCTGTTGGCAATCAATCTTTTGCTTAGTGTAAGAACAAACTTTGAGTTTGACATGACCTTGATAACTATACCATTTCCTTTTGATCTATTTTGAGGATAATATCACCAACAAAAATAAGGTCATATATCCTCACAGGAGATTGAAACTTTTACTATCAAAAACCAGTAAAAAGTTCAAAATATATCATTCCTAAAGAAAAAATAAAGAATAATATATCCTGCTTTATTTGATTAAACCCTTTTTCAGAAAAAGAATTTAACGGATTTTCTGAAAACAGCACCAAAAGAATCTGGTATAATTTTCCACTGAAACTCCTAATCATATCAATCTCAAGCTTATGAGAATGGTCAGTGGTTTGACAAAAGTGGTATGAAATTTTAAATACATTTTGACCACTGTTTGGTACCACTCTCATGTTGATTGATTGACAACAGAAAAATGAGGACACAAGGTCACATGAATTTTCGAAAACCCTGGTGTAGATTTTGTTACCATGTGATAATTCTGAAAATTTGTCTAGTCCTTTTGAAAGTTTATTCTCTGCAACTACTATTGTTACCTGAACCTTTTCCTGAACCAATGAATGCACACAGTTGCTTAATGACCATTGTTACCCCAATTTTTGACTCTAAAGCGTTTTATATTTATACTCTTTTCTTTTTACTTCAAAAGTTTTGAGATAAACACACTTTTTGAGTTTTTACGATTATCTTCTTCCCTTTTTACCCTTCCCATTTATTGAAGGAATACTTATTCCAAAATCATTTTGCAGTAATGTTTTGAGAAATTTGGGCATTTACACACATGCTCATGCCAAATTTCACATCACTTATGATCTGAACATTTTTTACCCCTGATTTTCTTAATGTGATTTTAACTAGGTTGGTTTCTTCCTTTTGAGGATCTCAACCTGTTTTTCATCACAAAAGATCAAGTGACTAAAGTTTTAATTTCCCTCTCTTTCGTTAGCAAAAACACCAATGTTTTTATGAACATAGGTTTTTGTTAATCCGAGGTTCATACTTTAGCATCTGATATAATGAAACCATCACAAATTTCATAACAACAGTTGAAATCAATTTTTGAAAAGAAGAAATAATATCATAGTTTAACAGATATGTTTTTAGATCTGAAAACTATGAGTGACTTGTGCATGATATCACTAGTTGTGAGAAATTTGTGTGTCTTATGATATCTTGGTTGTTTTACAGAGTTTTTGAATAACATTTTTGAATTAATTTCTCGTTACTCTGTTTTTCAACTAAATACAACCAACCTTAGTATCAATGAATTTTTGAGCTGAACTGTTATGTCAAATTGATTGTTAGATCGAATTTGACTGTCCGAGCTCTGATACCAATTGTTAGGATCGTAGCTTCTCAGGATTGTGCTTGTTTGTATAATTTGAACAAATCAAATAGAGATAAATAGAGTTTAAGTGCAGCGGAAATGATCACAAACTTTGTAAACACAATCAAGGAAGAAAATAGTTTAGATAAACAAATGTTTTTCATCAGTCAAAAGATTACAAAGCAATTCAAAGGATTACAAGCATGCTTACAAACTAAACTCCCCCTCAACCTGATACTCCAGCGGTTGATTGCACAAGATGAAAGGATTGAATTGAGGAGAAGAACTCACTCAAAAACGATCAAATGTAACAGTACAGAGTACTGCTCCATTTATAGACAATCCAAACCGCTAAGGCATCTCAGCTGACGTCACCATGGAAGCGACGTCTAACAGCCTAACAACCTGTATCTACTGTTCTTATACAAACAATGCTGATCTAAACTACTGACTATACATAAAACAGATGACATACTAAACTACTGCTCTCTCTTTACGTCAGTGCTTTCCTCAAGGTTGATCAGTCCTTGATTGGGCAATATTGTGTCATCAGTAGATTGTACCAGCAGTGCTTAGTTCTCAGCAGTCGTCTGTCTTCATCAGTGGTTTTGAATAACAGAAACAGTTGTATCCGGGCAGTGGATGTAAGACCATCAGCTGTTATAATCACTTTCAAGGGAGAAGACTTAGTGTAAACAATTGCTTATTGTGAATCCACTGTTGTGATCTGGTTTTGGCTTTCATTATCTGTACCTCTGGTAGGGTTCAATCCCAACAGAAGCTTTGTGCATACTTTGATCGCGGGGGTATGTCTTGAAGTGGGACACACTAGTACATCAGTATAATATAACCTTAATAATATCACACGATAATGGCACTTGAAATGTTCATGTGTTTTGTTTAAGTGGATAAACAATACTGGTAATCTTCTTAGACTGCTTTTCATGAAAATTAAATAAAAAAATTATCTAATAGTTTGAAAACAGTTTGATTTAGCTTATATGATCTTCTTGCATATGATTCTCACAAAACGATGTATTGTGTATATTTTTCAGTTTGTTTAGTTTCTTTTGAAAAATATTAAAAATACCAAAAAGAATTTCTTTTTTAAAAGGTCCCATATTTTGAACTGACAGGTTGTTATTTTTGCAAGCTAAGATAAAATATTGATTTATCTTGAATGTGAATAGGTCCTTATCAAGTAGATCGTTACGAGATTAACAATCAATCAAGGGTGCAAAATCCTCTTGATAGATCACACGAACACAGAAACAAGTTTATCAGATGAAGAACACGAAGAATCACTTTCAAACCTTCTTCTATTGATAACCCAACAAGAATGTTTACATTCAATTCAAGACACACAAGAAATTTCTCAGCCACTCTTTGTAGATGTCTCACACCCTCTCTCTAGAACCACTAACTCTTAGAATTAACAAAAACCTAATACAAAACATGTTTATATACCACATGTTTGCATACTGGGCTTTAGACTAGGCTAGGCCATTCTCCAAGCCCATTACAACTCTAAACAAGCTAAACACAAATTCTAATCCCAATATAAAATATCCAAAGACTAAACTATTAAACTATTAAGCTGTTGTCATAGAATATGTACCAACAGACTCCACCATGACAATAGCTTCATAGTGTAACTTTGTCTTTAAACATCTTGCAATCTTTTGGTCTTTGGATAGCTTCAACTATACATAGATTCTGACATCAACATATTTTGTTGGTGAAAGGACTACCTTTTAAATTGGAAAAGTATTAATAAATTTCAAAACTCTAAACCAACTAGCAAATAAAAATCTGGTGAAAGGACTACCTTTTATTTCATTCAAAAAGGATAAAACATATGAAACATGTGAGTTGGGAAAATCAAAAAGAGGCTCACACAAAACAATCACTGAATCTTCTGTAACACTCCAATCGTGTAATATACAACAACACGCAACAAAAACATTGGGGAGCCGCGTTACAAATTGTTTCACAACACATGGCACATAAAGTTTTGTTTTATTGAGTGAATTATTTACATTGTCTTGGAGAAAACAAATATACACAACAATTGTCTTGTAGGTTTTAAAGTCACTAAGGCCGAAGTTTGCCCTATGTGAAGCTTGCTCAAAGTCAAACATAAGCTCCTGAAACATATGTGAAAATAAAACGTCAGCATAAAAATGCATGTGAGTAACATAGATTTTGTGGTGAATATTCATGGCTTTGATTGTTAAAGAAATGATTGACTATTTCAAAAGTAGCCATGAATTATTATAAAACTGTTTCTTTTATGAAATCATATGAAAATCAAATAATTTAAAAGAAGTAATGCAAGGTTAACTTAATAACCAAAATATTTCATGTCTTGTATAAATTGTGTCATGACTAGTATAAAATATGTCATGTGTAAAACAATGTCTTGCGTAAACCAAATGTCATGTGTAAAACAATGTCATGTGTAAACCAAATGTTATGTATAAACCAATGTCTTGTATGATAAACAAAAAGCTCTTTGTTTAAACCATAGGAAATAATGTCTTGTATAACCAAAATGTCTTGTATAAAAACAATGTTTTTGAATGAACAAAAGTCTTGTTTAATCAAAGGTTTTGTTTTATAAATCAATACTTTTATTGTGTAAACATATATATGGATTGTTGGCGAATACATTCAAGCCTTGTCGACTGTCGGATAAACCCTTATAAGGAAGAAGGTTTATCATATGTTTATCGGATTCTGTCATTCCCTATGGATACTTCCAAACAAAACTAGGAAGCAGAAATGGGGTCGTCAAACCTATGGTACCATAACATACTACCGGTCGGCGGGGTTAATGTTAATGAATGTATCATTGTCGAGTTCAACGCACCAAAATGTCTAAAACAGTGTAAGAATATCGTGAAAATGTTTTGAAACCATGTACTAGGTATGCTAGGTCAATATACGAAGCAAAAATGTCTTTGAAATCATGTAATATATGTACTAGATAAACAAAACATGTATAATGTCATGAAAACAAGAAAGTAGTGATAGGCACATATGAATCACCCCAAAACATTTGTAAATATAAAAGAGGGACTATGTACTCACTTGGGATTGCGTATAAGTCTAGTTCAAATGATCAAACAAAGCTCAAGAGATCAAGGATTCAAGTGTGTCCTAATATCGGATAACTATGTTAATATGTCGGGACTTTAAATCAGAGGATTGGATAGAATGGAGTCTTATAAACCAAATGAGTGTTGGAACTCATATGATATGGTTTAATAAACTTATCATTCTGATTGGCAAAGGATCCTAAATGCTTTTGACCCGTTATGACTCGTTAAAGTAGTTTACGCTACTTTAACGGGTCATTAGTGTAATTATGGGTTTGGATGGTCAAATATATCCTATGATAAGTCTTATATGCCAAAACATGTTTGATAATGTTGTAACATCAGTTTAGATGTCAAAACTTTGGTTACATATGCTTAAAATCAATTTATGTGCAAAAAGGGCGTTTTAGTCATTTTTAAAGAACATAAAAGCGACTTATCATAAAATTAACCTAACCTTATGACCATAAGGTATAACCTCAGTAGGTTATTCCCTATACAACTATGGTCACAAAAATGTGCTTGATCGAATCCTAAGATCGACAAAACGGTCGGATTCGAAAGTCAAAGCGGTGGTCAAATCGCTCAACTTACGACCCAAATAAAGCACTAAACTTGAAGTGACGAGTTAGACATGTTGAAACATGTCTAACTAAGTTAATAAACTGATTTGGTATCAAAACTTGAAGTTTTAATACCCGAAAATAGTTTCGTCGTAAAATGCACTTTATGTGCATCTTTGACTAAAATTTTAACTCGTCACTTCGCCTAGTAAACGTGGTAATCAGAAGGTGCAATCGCAAGGGCTTATAACCTTCGTGATTACGATTATGTTGCAAAGTTCAACTGAACTTTGACTTGACCAATTATGGTCAGTGTTAGGGGTCATTTTCTTAACATACGTATCCTGACCAATATCCTGCCATTGTTTGTTTATTTGTGATCAGGATGCTGGAAGAGGATATTGCTAACATCTTGGGCGATATCCTGAGGCTTATTGAACTAACCACGTGCAGGTTAAGGGCTGAGGCTTGCTAACGGTCAAGAGGACTTCTTCTCCTCAAGACTCGGACGAATTTGTTGAGAAAGAGACGTTGAGCCCGAAAGACCAGGTCTACAACGTTCCAAGAAGGAATATTCGGTGGATCCCGCAAGTTTAGGGTAGTTAGTTATTTTATCTTTACTATAAATAGATGAGGTCGGATCAGCTTAGAACACAACATTTCACACTTACACTCTCGAACACTATCACTCTCTAGCTAATTGCAAACACCACACTTGTATTCAAGTTTCGTGGTAACACTTAGTCGATCCGTACCACGTCCTGCACTGTATCCTGATTTTTGAAGCAATTGAAGAACAAGGCAGCTGCGATTGTCAGCTCCCGAGGTTTTATGCCGGCGATCTAGATTGATCAAGGGCTTTCCTCGTACATCTCGTGTCGTTTACTTTATTTTTGCTCATTGTTTGATCATAGATACAGCTCTACATCTTGAGCCGTATCCTGAATACTGTTTTTCCAAACAACTTAACAAGTATATTTTCAATACACTTTCTAGCACACTACCTCACTAAACTAATTTGATCACTTAATTACTTCGGTAATTTTTGACCAAAACAATTTGGCGCCCACCGTGGGGCAAGTGGTGCTCTCTTTACTAAAAAATTTTGTCAAATCGCTAATCGGTTTTCTATTTTCAAAACTTTTTGCCACATTGTCCATAATGGCCTCAAGATCAAACATGAGTTCCTCTACTGTGTCTGCTATGACTTCTGCTACTACCGGTTCGGTGCTTCCACCACCTCCTCCAAGGATGCCAGCCTCTACACAATCTCAAGATGTTATCCCAACTCGGAGTGTCCAGGGATCTGCTCCCGTTTTAGCTTCTAATGATGAAATTTTAACCTTATTTGGAAGTGTGCAGGAACAAATGAGGCAGCAACAGGAAACAAACCAAATGCTTTTGAGGGAAATACAACTCCTGAAGGCTGGCTCGAGCAGATCTGCGGAGGACAATGTCACTCCGTTACACCCCAGAGCGTTGAACTTTAGTTCAGCTGTATATACCGAGGATAATAGGGGGAATATCATGCCCAGTCTTCCTCAGAATCATACTCCTGAAGTACCCTCCTTGGTCAGGATGTCAACCATAAGGAGCTCAGGATATGCTTCAGGATATGGGCAGAATCCTCCAACTGGTAACGTGTCTAATAATAATAATACTCATGCTGCTAACACTGGTGGATCTTTGCAGGATACAGGTGTGACATCAGCACTTACCAGGGAACTTCAGAAGTTAAAGGACATGATATCTAGTGTACCTGGGGTGGTCCAACCGATCCCGGAAGTGTCTCAAGACAGCCACAAGATATCTCGTTTCGCGTATCCTATCTGTGATGCTGAGATCCCAAAGAGATTCCAAACCCCCAACATGAAGCTTTATGATGGGACTACGGATCCTGAGGAGCATATTGCCCAGTATAGGGAAAGAATGGAGATTAACCCTATCCCTCCGGAGCTCAAAGAAGCGTGCTTGTGCAAGGGATTTGGTTCTACTCTAACAGGATCAGCCTTAAAATGGCTGTTAAACGTTCCTCCTCACTCAATTACTTCATTTGCTCACTTGGTTAATTTGTTTAACAGTCAATTTTCTTGTAGTCGGAGTTTTGAGAAACTAACCAGTGATCTTTACAGGGTAACTCAGGGGCCTCAGGAATCCTTGAGGGATTATGTGAACAAATTTAGTCGAGAATCCTTGGATATCCCACATCTTGATGTCGCAACAGCTGTGCAAGCTTTCAAGATGGGATTACAAAAGGATTCTCAGTTTTATCAGGATCTTGTAATGAATCCCTGCAGGAATCTCGACGAAGCTCGTAACAGGGCTTTGAGATATATCCGTCTGGAAGATGACAAGAAGACGCAAGAAAGGATGAACTCATCCAACACTTATGAATCGACTAATAGGAAGTCAGAATCCTCATTTAAGTCATATCGGCCTAGCCATATGGTAGAAATGAAAACAAGAGAGTGAATGCTGTCGAAGATGAGGATCCTGAAGAGTATCCTGAGTTGTCTGAATATTGCTTTTCTGTTAATATTCCTGAATTGATGTATGCTATGCAGGGTCTAGGAGACAAGGCTAGATGGCCTCGAAAGAATCAACAAAAGGCTGACTGGAAAGATAAGTCAAAATGGTGTGCTTTCCACGAAGATTTCGGACATATGACTGAGGATTGCATTGCTCTAAGGAAAGAAATAAGCTATCTTCTAAGCAAGGGATATCTGAAAGATCTCTTAGGAAAAAAGAAGAATAAGGGTCAGGATACTGAGAAGGATCCTGAACGAGCAGCATCACCTCCCGCGGATGCCAAGATAATCAACTTCATTTCGGGGGGATCCGACATTTGTGGGACCTCGTATTCGGCAGCAAAGCGACATGCAAAGGAAGCTAAGGCCGAAAGGGGAGACAGACCTGTCAGGATGACTACCCTCACGATTGACAAAGTGATCACTTTTGATGCAGATGACAGGGATACTGTCCAGGATCCTCACCATGATGCTCTGGTAAAAACGTTATATGTGGCTAACCATTTTGTACGCAGGATATTGGTTGATAATGGCAGCTCCGTCAACATAATCCAACTAGAGACACTTAAAAGAATGAATGTATCTCCAATGGATATCACTTCGAAGTCTACCGTGCTTGTTGGGTTTAGTAGAGAGGCCAGAAACACAGTGGGGGAGATAAAGTTGCCGGTGTACGTTGAAGGAGTCAACTCGATACAACGTTTCTGTGTGATGGACTCTCTATCCTGCTATAACATTATACGGGGAAGACCGTGGATTCATGATATGAAGGCCGTGCCATCAACATATCACCAATGCATCAAGATACCTACCCCCTGGGGAGTTGTTAAAGTTGATAGCGATCAGCAGGAGGCAAAGGAATGCTACTCATCCTCAATGAAATCCTCAACCAAACCTAGTGCAGCATAGCAATTAAAGACGCGGGCCCAGGATATCGTGGAGGATCCGGAGCAGGATGTGAAGAAAATTATCCTAGACCAGGATAATCCCGATATTTCGGTGCTCGTGGGAACCAATATCCCTCAGGATATTGAAGAGCAGTTAATTAACTTTTTAAAATGCAGGATGTCGACGTTTGCATGGAAGCATGAGTATATGACAGGCATATCCAAAGATATTATCACTCACAAGCTTGGAATTGATAAGTCATTCAAGCCTGTGCAACAAAAAAGAAGGAAGTTTGCTCCTGAGCGGAACACGATTATCCAGGAGGAAGTTGAAAGATTATTAAAGTCAAGAATGATCAGAGAGGTTAAGTTCCCAAGGTGGCTAGCAAATGTGGTTGTAGTACAGAAGAAGAATGGGAAATGGAGAGTTTGTGTAGACTACACAGACTTGAACAAAGCTTGTCCTAAAGACCCATTTCCTCTTCCCCATATTGATGCAATGGTAGATGCCACTGCCGGGCATGAAATGCTGACCTTCATGGACGCATCCTCAGGATTTCAACAGATCCAAATGGAGCCTTCTGACCAGGAGGATACCGCCTTCATGACACCAACAGGTATTTATTGTTATACAGCTATGCCTTTTGGTTTGAAAAATGCAGGTGCAACATACCAAAGATTGGTGAACATGATGTTCAAAGACAAACTGGGGGACACCATGGAGGTATATATCGATGACATGGTGGTGAAATCTAAAAAGTCTGAGGATCACCTCCAGGATATCAAGGGAGCATTTGATATCCTGGATCACTACAACATGAAGCTAAATCCTGCTAAATGCCATTTCGGAGTGGGGGCAGGGAAGTTTCTTGGATATATGGTGACAAAAAGGGGGATAGAAGCAAGCCCAGAGCAGATCAAAGCTATCCTAGACATAAAATCACCCTCAAACATGAAGGACGTACAAAGATTAACAGGCCGGGTAGCAGCTCTAAACAGATTTATCTCAAGATCCTCAGAAAAATGCAAAGACTTCTATGATATCCTAAAGAAGAACAAAAGATTTGAATGGGGGGAAAAGCATGAAGCAGCCCTGCAGGATTTGAAACGACATCTTTCAACCGCACCTCTATTGATGAAGCCCGAAAATGGTGAACCACTATCCCTGTACCTTGCTGTGTCAGGGAATGCTGTAAGTGCCGTTCTTATAAAAGACCATGAAGGTCAGCAGTATCATGTTTATTATGTTAGTAAAAGTTTGTTAGATGCTGAAACTAGGTATTCTCATTTAGAAAAATTGATATTAGCTCTAGTCATGGCATCAATGAAACTTAGGCATTATTTCGAGACACATAGGATACATGTCAAAACAAATTATCCTGTAAAAAATGTGCTTAGGAAACCAGAGATGTCAGGCAGGATGGCCAAGTGGTCAGTAAAGTTGAGTGCTTATGATTTGGTATATGAACCTAGAAGTGCCATAAAATCTCAGGCTTTAGCTGACTTTGTGGCTGACTTTAGTAGTGACATTCAGGACGAGGTAGACCTAGAAGTTCAACAGTTAGGAGAATCCTCAGGATCCTGGACATTATATACTGACGGTGCATCTAATGTAAGAGGAGTAGGATTAGGAATACTACTAAAATCGCCACTGGGGGACATATTACCCCAGGCTATTAGGTGTGAATTTCTTGCTACTAATAATGAAGCAGAGTATGAGGCTTTAATTGCAGGATTAGAATTGGCTAAGAGTATGAGTATCAAAAATTTGCAAGTATATGTTGACTCTTTGTTAATTACTAACCATTTTAATGGATCCTATGCAGTTAAGGGAGAGAAATTAATCGAATATCTCGATATTCTCAAAAAAATAGCAGGATATTTCGATGTTTTTATACTTGAACAGGTACCAAGGGAGGATAATGCTGAAGCGGATGCCCTAGCAAATTTGGGATCATCGATCAGGATACCTGAAGGGACGCAAATACCAATATTACATGTCTTATATCCTGCAACGAATCCTCAGGATAAAGAAGTAGCTAGTATACAGAATCCTGGAGCAGAACATCCTGAGGAGGATCCTAAATCCTGGACTGCTCCAATCATGAGATATCTCAAAGAAGGACACATCCCTGGAAATGAAAATCCTAAGGCATTTAGGATGAAGGTATCACGATTCACTATTATAAATAATATTTTATACAAGAAATCTCTTGCAGGACCGTATTTGAGATGCTTGGAGGATCCTGAAGCCAAAGAAGTACTTCAGGATATACATGAAGGGGATTGTGGTAACCATGCTGGGGGCAGATCGTTATTCTCAAAAGTATTAAGGACAGGATATTATTGGCCAACAATGAGGAAGGATGCAGCAGAACATGCTCGAAGATGTGACGCATGTCAAAGACATAGTAACATACTGCATCAACCGGCTGAACCATTATATCCTATTGTTTCCCCTTGGCCATTTATGAAGTGGGGTATGGATATAGTGGGAAAGCTACCAAAAGCTCCGGGAGGAAAAGTCTTTATGCTAGCAATGACGGAAGCAGAAGCATTCGTTCAAGTAAGAGACCAAGAAGTAGTATCCTTCATCAAGAGAAATATCCTGATCAGATTCGGAGTACCAGCCGAGATAATTTGCGACAATGGTTCTCAGTTCATAAGTAAGAGGACTACAGACTTTTGCAAGAGTTGGGGAATCAAAATGATTACGTCTACTCCGGTACATCCTCAAGCAAATGGACAAGCAGAATCCTCAAACAAAATAATTGTCAATAACTTAAAGAAAAGGCTTGCAGCCAAAAAAGGAAGATGGGCAGAAGAATTACCCTTTGTTTTATGGGCTGATAGGACAACGGTAAAGAATGCAACAGGTCAAACCCCATTTTCGTTGGTGTTTGGAGCAGAAGCAGTGATTCCAACGGAGATGACAATACCTACTGCAAGATCTATCTTAAGTGATCCTGAGCAGAATCCCGAAGCCTTAGGTCAGGATTTAGACACTATAGATGAAAAGAGAGATGCGGCAAGGCTAAGGATGGCAGCATATCAACAGAGAATATCCAGGGCATATAACAAGAATATTAGAACCAGAAGATTTAAGATTGGAGATTGGGTGTTAAGAAAGGCTTTTCAGAATACTACTAATCCTGCCGATGGTAAGTTAGCCCCAAAATGGGAAGGACCATATGAAGTTGAATCCGAAGCAGGGAAAGGAGCATATAGACTCAAGAACATGGAGGGGGATATGCTACCGAGATCTTGGAATGCTATACACCTTAAGCTCTATTTCAAGTAAGTTAGAATTTAATTTCTAACTCAGGATGGTATGAATTCTACTTCTTTTAAATATGTTTGGTTTAATTTGTTCTTTGTAACTCAATACTGACTTAATCATCGGAGGGGTGTTAGCTAAGCTAACACCCACCTTAGTTTACAATTGTTTTGCAAGATATGTTTCAGGATATAGCTCCAGGATATGTGCTCAGGATAATTCGAAAGACTAGAGGATTGGCCCCCTCTCTCACGTTTAAGGGATACTGATCCCTTCACAGGTTTAAAGGTATTCACCTTTCTTCCGAATTGGGTTTAAACACCCCGCCTGGAGCGCAAGTTATTCAGGGATAGTTCAAGGTGGCGGGACCAGTCCATGTAAAAGTGGCTGACAATTTCGTCACTATTGGCTATATCCTGAATCCTAACGGTATTTGAGGATTGATCACCCTCTCTCACGAAAGGGTATTTTCATACTCTCTAAGGTTTAAAGGTTTTCACCTTTCTAAGTCTTGGAGTTTATACACTCCCGCCTGTAGCGCATGAAAAATTGGGATTTTCCCCAGGAAACAAAGGATTTATCTCCAGTACATCCTTGGGTTATACCCTCGGGACGTGAAAAATTGCTTATGCCATGGAAACTGACATTAAGTAGATTTTTAAGATACTTGAAGACATTGTACACAGGGGACATCCCTGCCAAGATGGTGGTGTAAAGCTAAAAGAATGAAGTTTGCGACTAATGCACTAAGTACCTTGCACTGGGGACATCTTCATTGGAAGAGTTGCAAAGGGATTGAAGTTCGGTAATAGGTTTATATCCTATGTCTGGTATGATCTTTCCTTTGTAAGCCTCATTTAAGTTTTTAGTAACACTATGTTAAGTATCCTGACATATATCCTCAAAGTCCTTTTAAGGATATTTGATTAGGATGTTTGAAACTAGTATTGGCTTGGAACTTTGATCATCATCAAAACTTGGTTTTGAAGAGATAAACTATTTTTTACTTTCTAAAGAAATTTTTATAAAGTTAAAGGAACGTCTGAAAGATCTATCTAATAAAAGGCTTTTGCAGTATGTTTCTGAGCATACTGGTCAGGATATTTTGTAAAATAACAGTATGAAATTTTTACAAAGCTAAGACTTACACTAAACAATGCAAGGTAATAGAAAATAAGTCAAAAGATAGTTATATTATTAACAAGTCAAAAGTTGTGCTTTTGGGTTTTACCTTAAACTAAGGCCCATCCGTCAAAAGCACAATTAGTTTTTACCATATTTGTGTAACGGTTGCAGGATCTGTCTCAAAACAGGACCCGTCCACCTACAACCGTTACTATGTTCAAAACAAGTTATACTAATCGATGACCAAGGGCTTCATCCTAAAACCTAGGACCCATCCACCTTTGGTCATCACATTGTTCTAGTGCAGGAAATGTAAATTGTTCAAAGACAGGAAAAGTAAATTGTTTATGCAACCGCAACCATGAAATTAAAAAGTGGGCTCCGGCCTTGGCACGTATATCCATCATCGCCCACTCTGCTGCCTAAGGGGCAGCACCTTCTTGAACAGCAACCTCCTTGCCAGCATTCGCCCCAGCATCACCCTCGGGATTCTTCTCAGCACCATCACCGGCATTGGCAACCTCCTCTGCCACCTTATAAGGCTCTTCACCAGTATGTTTTGCAGGATGAGCAACGGGATGACCTCCGAGGCCCTGTAGTTTCTCCTCCCAAGCCTTTACATTCCAGGAAGGGCATTCAAAACCCAGATCCATGGCCTCATAAGCCATCCTTATCCTGGCTTGGAGAAGAGAGACGACCACCGAAGCCTTTAGTCTATCCCGGTATGAGCTCATATTCTGCTGATATTGGAGAAGAGCGGCGTCTAGCTTGGCTTGAGCATTCTCATTAGCTTTGTGGAGGGTGGCTTGATGTTCCTGAGTCATTGCCTTGTATTTGTCTTCATAGTGCTGGGATTTGGCAGCTGCAATGGTTCCTTGATCAGCTATGGTGGCTTGAGCTTTCTCCAGCTGAATCTGCAACATCTTGTTAAGACCGCTAGCGTCCTCGTATAAATACATGAGGCGATCCAGACCCTGTCAATAAAGACACAGGTATTAATGTGAAAAATAAGCAAGATAAAGACTAACATACTTGTACAGCATGTCGGAAAGAAAATTCTACCTGTTTGAGGAATGAGGTGGCTTCGTTAAACCCATGATTCTCAAGAGAGAATGTTTCAGAAACAGCTGGGGAGTCAGTCTCCTTTCTCTTCCGAGAGCTGGATGCCCTGGTCCTGGATGCCGGAGGACCTTTGGGGGCTGAAATAGTCTTGGATGAGGTAGGCTTTGGTGTAGCAGATGGCTTTGTCTTGGATTCTTGTTTGATGGGTTCAAGGCTGGAGTAGCAATCTAACTCATCAAGTTCGAAACCTTCAAGGTTGACGACTGGTACTACATAAGGGAAGATATTCTTAAAACTCATCATATTTTTGAAAAATAATTAACATATGAAGATGTGCTTACCAGACATTTCTGAGCTTGATTTTTGATGAGGATCTGTGAGAGACAGGGAAAAAGTTCTTTCACTGGCAGGAAGACGGTAGATTTCCTTGATCTTGGATTCGGATTCTGCGCTAGGAGGCACTAAATCTCTGAAATTCGCTGCATAAGAACATCAGAATATAAGTCCGGGATACAGTTTGAAGATATGATTGGGGATATTCCTAAAACCCTAAATCCTACCCTTGGTTAACCATTTAACCGGTAGATCGAAACCCTTATCAATGGAGTCTCTTTTGACGAAAAAGAATTTTCGTCGCCATCGATCCTCATTCTTGGTGGCTTTAAGGACCAAAGGGTTCTTGATGGAGAACAGAAGATAACGGTGATTGCCATGAGATCTCAACCGGTATGCTACGGGAAGGTCCTCAACAAGTAGGTTAGGAAAATGACGAGATTTGATTTGATCCAACACTATCAAGATTCGCCAGACCATTGGCATAACTTGGGCATAACTAAGGCCGGTGAGGTCGAAAAAGCTGGAGATAAAGGGTGGAAATGGATACCGGAGTCCAAGAGAGAAAGGATAAGCGAAAAAAACAAACCCACTCGTCGGATGATGCATCCGATCGGGCTTCCTTGTCAAAGGGGCGAAAGACCGTTCCGGTGGGAAAGGCACCGGAGTCTTTGAGAGCAGCAATATCAGCATTATTGAAGCAGCAAATCTCCTTTGCTGGATCGGTGATAAAGTTTTGACTTATGAGGGTTGAGGCTGGCCGGTCTGAGCGGGATTTCGTTCGTGGTGCCATTGAGCAAATTAAGAAAAATTAAAGAAAGGAGATTAGAAAAGAAGATACCTGATGCTTGCTCGCAGATAAGGATAACCGAGACAAGGAGTCCCTCGGTTAATATAGGATGAATATAGGGGGGTAAAAAGTAAATAATGCCTTGGAAGTTGCACCGCTGTCATTTCAAGAGTCTAGTCATATTAATTACCTTAAGTTATGAGATAAGATTTTTGAAATATATCCGTTGGATTGGTATCCCAACCGATATATTTGGGGACAATTGTTAGGGGTCATTTTCTTAACATACGTATCCTGACCAATATCCTGCCTTTGTTTGTTTATTTGTGATCAGGATGCTGGAAGAGGATATTGCTAACATCTTGGGCGATATCCTGAGGCTTATTGAACTAACCACGTGCAGGTTAAGGCTTGAGGCTTGCTAACGGTCAAGAGGACTTCTTCTCCTCAAGACTCGGACGAATTTGTTGAGAAAGAGACGTTGAGCCCGACAGACCAGGTCTACAACGTTCCAAGAAGGAATATTCGGTGGATCCCGCAAGTTTAGGGTAGTTAGTTATTTTATCTTTACTATAAATAGATGAGGTCGAATCAGCTTAGAACACAACATTTCACACTTACACTCTCGAACACTATCACTCTCTAGCTAATTGCAAACACCACACTTGTATTCAAGTTTCGTGGTAACACTTAGTCGATCCGTACCACGTCCTGCACTGTATCCTGATTTTTGAAGCAATTGAAGAACAAGGCAGCTGCGATTGTCAGCTCCCGAGGTTTTATGCCGGCGATCTAGATTGATCAAGGGCTTTCCTCGTACATCTCGTGTCGTTTACTTTATTTTTGCTCATTGTTTGATCATAGATACAACTCTACATCTTGAGCCGTATCCTGAATACTGTTTTTCCAAACAACTTAACAAGTATATTTTCAATACACTTTCTAGCACACTACCTCACTAAACTAATTTGATCACTTAATTACTTCGGTAATTTTTGACCAAAACAGTCAGAACCAAAAGTCAAACAGAAAGTCAAACTGTTTGACTTTTAGCTCAAAAATGACTAAATAAATGAAATAGACTAAGGAAGAGTACTTACTTGTGTTGTGAACACTATAAGAACTCTGTTAGGAGGTCTCCAATTGCTGGAAACAACTCCAAGAAGATGGGAGAAATAATTTGCGAATGAGCAAAGAAAATGGATGAAATGTGGTTGCTATTTATAGTGTTTTGTATGCCACAAGATCATTCCATGTGTCCCATGAGGTGTCAATGATCAGGAGATGTCTTAACACTTGTCACAAGATGGAACAAACCAGAAAAATTCGAGAACTTGAGCTCCACGCAAAGAAATAATGAGCTGCAACATTTCTGCTGTCTGGGCACCCCTTACGGTCCGTAAGGACCTGACAGGGGTAGACTTTTGAAAATTGGTAGATTTGGCCCCTAGACTTGTTTTGTCGCGTTTTGTCACTTTTAACCCCTTTTAACCTAATATTTAGGTTATATAAAGGTGCTAAGGCATATGTAACTTGGATTTTGCCCGGAAATGTCGTGGAGGTCGGTTCGTTCGATTGTAAACTTACACGTTTTGCAAATAACGCACAACGCTTTATCGAACACGAAAATGACCGAAATTGGCAACGATTGACATTTTTGCACTCTTATCAATAAAATACAAGATTTTATTGAATACAAAAATATTCAGATTTGTACACATGGTCCATATTAAAAATACGAAAATGGGCAAACTTTTGCAGTTTGTCAAAAATAGTCCCTGGACTTGTATAAACGTCTTTTTGTCATACCTAACCCTTCAAAACTTATGTCCAGTTATGTAAAGGGTATTTAAGGTATGTGTAGCTTGTGTCCTTGTCCCGGTGTGTACGTCATGTTAAACTGATTATGTTTGAGTATCAGTTAACGAATTTCTTCCAAAATAAAAAGTTTTTGAAAGTTCGGAATTGTACAAGGACTGAAAATATATAAATGTCACATCTTCAATCACTCAAAATTTAGAACTTTTGCACATGGACCTTTGTGGACCTATCAGCACAACAAGTTTTTCTAGAAAGAAATATATTTTGGTCATTATAGATGACTATTCTAGGTACATTTGGGTTGAATTTCTGAGAAAGAAAAGTGAAAGCCCAAATCTGATCACGAATTTTATCAGAAAGACAGGAAATCTGTTAAAATTAATTGTCAAAAGGATCAGATATGATAATGGAACAAAATTTAAAAATTCAAAACTTGAGTCCTTGTTAGCAAAGGAATTTCTCATGACTTTTGTCACACCCCGACCGCGTAAAACAACAAATCGCGGCGGAAACATCGGGGCGTGTCGTAACAGAATAAATTGTTTCATAACCATGGCATACAAAGTTGTATTTTATTTATTAAACAAGGGTGTTACATTGTCTTGAACAGTAAACAAAAGAGTTTATAACATAATTAAACATAATCTATCTTCTTTTAAAGTCTCTAAGGCACAGGTCCGCCCTAGTATCATGATCAACATCCTATGGAAAAGCACCTGAAAACACATGTGAAAATAGGTACGTCAGCATAAAAATGCATGTGAGATACATAGGTTTTGTGAAAATAGGATTCATGACTTATGTTTAAGAAAAATGTTTAGTCATGAATCTTGTAATTTGCTTTGTCATGTAAATCATTTGAAAACAATAAGATCAGATGATATGTATAAGTAAATGTCAGGTTAAATAAATAACCATGTAAAAATGTGTTTGTATAAGATAAGTTGTTTGTAAATCAATGTCTTGTGAAAAGTATGTTATTTGTATAAAATGTTCTATGTCTCAATATTGAAATGATTCAAATAACGTTACGACATGTAATACCATACAAACACTTATATATAGGAAGTACCAGCGGCGTATCCACCATGCTTGTATCATATTACACACGCATCGTTACTTAATCACTTAATCAAACCATACCAACCAATGTAAGAAGTCTATGTTTAAACCAATTGTCAAATGTATTGAATAATATGTCAAAGTGTTCATGTCAAGATGTAAATCATGTAGTGTGAAACAATTGTCAAACATGTTATGTGTCAAATGTAAACCATGTCAAATGTCAATGTCAAATATCCATGTCAAATGTCTATGTCAAATATCCATGTCAAATGTCTATGTCAAATATCCATGTCAAATGTCTTTGTCAAATGTCTTTGTGTAAAATGTCTATGTCAAAATGTCATGTATGGCAAGTGAAATGTCTCAACTAAACCATATGCACAAAAACAAAATGTTGAAGTAAAACATGGTTTAAATCAATCTTATGTCTTTGTGGAAAAATGCATGCAAATATTTAATATGAACATTTATGCGGTATTGTGAAAATGCATACATCCAAGCCTTGTGACTATGGTGATAAACCCTTTAAACAAATTAAAGGTCTATCTGTCTTATATCATCGAATTCGGTCATTCCTTTCATCCCCTTTCCCTGGGATGTCCGGAACGGGAGTTGTCAATTCCTATGGTACCACTACCTACTAACGAACGGCGTAGCTAATGTTAATGAATGTATTGTCCCATGTAAACAAACCAAATGTTATACCAAAATGTAAGCATGTGAAAACAATGCACTAAGTATGTAATCAAATGAACATACATAGCGTGAAATGTCATGTAAAATGATGTACTAAGTAATGCACATAATGGGCACACCTAGCATGAAATGTCATGTAAAACAATGTACTAAGTAATGCACATAATGGGCACACCTAGCATGAAATGTCATGAAATCATGTACTATAATGTAGTAACGAACATAGCAGGTATATGATGTGAAAACAGGAAAGCATGAAAGTAACAAGTAGGCACATGTGTTCCACCCCAAAACAGTTTGGAAAACAGTAAAAGAGGGGTCTATGTACTCACTTGAGATTGCTCAGATGTCTAAAGATAATCACCAAGTAATGCTAGAGATCTCGGAATCAAACGGCACCTAGTATAGGTAACTATGTTAATAAACCGGACCTATCTCGGAAGACTGGGTAGCATTAGGGTTTGTAAACCAAATGAGTGTAGGAACTCACGTGATATGGTTTAACAAAGCCTACATACTAAATGAAACTTAACCTTAGTCTTATTGACCCATTATGATCCGTTTAGGTAGCTTACGCTACTTTAACGCATCGTGCGCGTGAAACGCGTTCGGACCGCCTAACTAGTCCTATGACAAGTATTATATGCCTAAACATGTTACATAATCAGTTACGTGACAAAAGTTTAGGTTACATATGCTAAATTACCAATTATGTATGAAAAGGGTATTCTGGTAATTTACCTAAGGCATATAAACTACCTATCATACAACTACTTAAACGTCGTGACCATAAGGTATAACCTCGGAAGGTTATTCCCTACACTATGGTCACCTAATGTATTTGGTCGGATCCTAATGATCGACCAAACTGGGTCGGGTTCGAAGGTATAAGCGATTTATCAGATCGCTTACCCTACGACCCTAGACAACGTGGTAATCAGTAGGCATAGTCCCAAGGGACTATAACCAACATGATTACACTCACGTTGCGAAGTTCAAACGAACTTCGCATTGACCATTACTGGTCAACGCTGAAAGTCAAACAAAGTTTGACTTTCTGACTCGAAAAGCAGTAAAATAAGGAAAAGAACGAAAGAATACTTACGAAGGGTCCCCGAATGCTAATCTAGATCAATATAGTTCAGGTATGAAACAAAGGTTTCAACTTAGAACACAATTAATCAGATTCTAGTGCCTTAAAACAATGAAAGGCATGGGGTATATATATAGTTTTCGGTGAACCGTTGAGATCGTTTCATGGAAACCGTGATTCGATCACATCCGTACACTTGTTGAAAGGTTATGGAAGCTAAATATGATCCTTATCTAGTGACTAAGCAACTTAGAACATGTGGTGGAGGATCAAACAGCTGCAACTTGTGATTAAAAACACTGAATCTGGTCTGATAGGTAGTCGCGTAGCGCGACGGGTAAGCCTATAGGGCTCGCGCTACGCTAGCACCCCCCTGAATCAGAAAAGTTTCAGAATTGGCAGAAATGGTCCCTGCACGTGTTTAAGCGATTTTCGATGCGTTTGAACCCCGTTAACCTCATTCCAAGGCTCTAAAATGAAGTTAAAGTATAGGGAACTCAAAACATGTTCAAAAATATCTCAGATGTCGGTTCGTTTGGCCGTACGATCGCGATGTTCGCTTAATTACGACGGAATGCGCATAAGCGCGAAAAACGATCCAAATGACGCGACGAATGGATTTTTCTTATGGCGAACACTAAAATATAATGTAGTCATGTTCACATAAATTTTTGGATGTCCGGATGTATTCAGAACGTAAGTTATGCGCGAAAATGCAAACTTGTGCACTTTTTGACACTTTTAGTCCCTGAATGACCCAAAAGTTTATTTTAGCACACCAAACCCCTCAAAGCCTATTTCTAAGCTATGTAAAGGATATTTAAAGTGTGTTTAACTTATGGTCATGTTCCGGAATGTTCGTTACAGTTCAGATTGGCATACTTTCGCAGTTTGTCAATTTTAGACCCTGTAAGCGAACTTACTTGTTTTTGCCATACCAAAGCCTTCAAAACTTATTTCTAAGTTATGTAAAGGTTATTTAAGGTATGTTAAGTATATGTTGATGTTCCGGAGTATTTGTCGCGTTAAACTGAGTACGTTTACGCACTAGTTTGCGTATAACTCTCTAGAAAGTGATGTAGAGTTTGGAATTGAACAAAAGTCAAAACATGAAAAATGTAAAACATAACAAAACAAAGATTGTGATTAAATAACATTGTTTTATTGATAATAGAACTGTTCATAGTGATTACAAGCACAGTTGTTACAGTCTCCCCTACTTGTGGAAATTTCGCCCCGAAATTTATTTAGAGGAAACTCGTGGAAAAAGATGTGGATATTTCGCCTTCATTTGATCTTCGCGTTCCCAAGTAAACTCAGGTCCACGTTTAGCTTCCCAGCGAACTTTGACCAAAGGAATGCGCTTGCGTTTAAGCCACTTGACTTCACGTTCCATGATTTCCACTGGTTTCTCAACAAATTTCAGTGTTTTGCCAACACGAATTTCGTCAAGCGGTATGGAGAAGTTCTCATCAGCTGAACACTTCTTGAGATTGGACACGTGAAAAGTTGGATGAACATTTCCAAGTTCAGGAGGTAACTCAAGTCTGTAGGCTACCTTTCCGATTCTTTCGACGATCTTGAATGGTCCAACGTATCTAGGTGCAAGTTTTCCTTTCTTTCCAAATCTGATCACACCTTTCCAAGGTGAGACCTTAAGTAATACTCGATCACCGACTTGAAATTCCAAGGCTTTGCGTTTTGGGTCCGCGTAAATCTTCTGACGGCTTCTAGCTGCCTGAAGGTTATCACGAACTTTCTTGACCTTGTCAGTTGTCTCTAAAATGAGGGCAGGTCCAGTAAGTTGAGCCTCGCCAATCTCATTCCAGCAGACTGGTGAACGACATTTTCGACCATAGAGAGCCTCGAAAGGAGCCATTTTGATGCTAGTGTGATAACTGTTGTTGTAGGAGAATTCAATCAATTTAAGATGTGAATCCCAGCTACCACCAAAATCGATCACACAAGCTCTTAGCATATCCTCCAGAGTCTGGATTGTTCTCTCAGATTGACCATCCGTTTGCGGATGATAAGCTGTGCTCAGATTAAGTTGGGTCCCCATAGCAGATTGCATGGTTCTCCAAAAATGAGAAGTGAAACGAGCATCTCTGTCAGAAATGATGTTCAACGGAACACCATGTCGAGCTACAATTTCATCTACATAGATTTGTGCAAGTCTGTCAGCAGGAAAATCCTCACGGATTGGCAAGAAATGTGCTGACTTTGTAAGACGATCAACGACTACCCAGATGGCATCATGACCTTTCTTTGTGCGCGGGAGTTTGGTAACAAGATCCATAGTAATGTTTTCCCATTTCCAAACTGGGATCTCTGGTTGCTCCAATAAACCAGAAGGACGCTGATGTTCAGCCTTAACCTTAAGACAAGTAAGGCATTTGGATACGTATAAGGCAATGTCTTTCTTCATACCAGGCCACCAATAGTGAATACTAAGATCCTTATACATTTTATCTGAGCCCGGATGAATAGAATAACGAGACTTATGGGCTTCATCCATAAGCAAGGTACGAAGATTATCCTGGCTTGGGACCCACAAACGGTCCATGAAGTAATATGATCCATTGTCCTTCAGTTCCAGAGCAGGTGTTATGTGATAGGGAAATTCCTTATCCATTAGACCTTGTGAAACACAAGATTGTTGAGCTTGAGAAATGCGTGCTTGAATATCAGATCGAGCTTGAATAATAGATTGAACACATACACAATGAAGCTTAGTACGTTCCTTACGACTTAATGCATCAGCTACGACATTCGCCTTACCAGGATGGTAGCGAATTTCGCAATCATAGTCGTTTAAAAGCTCAACCCAACGTCGCTGTCTCATGTTGAGTTCTTTCTGGTTGAAGATATGCTGAAGACTTTTGTGGTCAGTGAAAACCACACATTTTGTACCGTACAAATAGTGTCTTCAGATCTTGAGAGCAAATACAACTGCACCCAACTCAAGATCATGAGTGGTGTAGTTCTTCTCATGTATCTTCAACTGCCTTGATGCATATGCTATGACTTTGTTCCTTTGCATAAGAACACAGCCAAGACCCAATTTCGATGCATCACAATACACGACAAAATCATCATCACCCTCAGGCAATGATAGAACAGGCGCATCGCAAAGCTTCTGCTTCAAGTGTTGAAAAGCTTCCTCTTGCTTGAATCCCCAGTAAAAGGGCATTTTCTTCTGAGTTAGAGCAGTTAGAGGAACTGCAATCTTAGAGAAGTTTTCTATGAAGCGGCGATAATAACCCGCTAGACCAAGAAAAGAACGAACTTCAGTAGGAGTAGTAGGCGTATCCCAATCCTTAATCGCACTGATCTTGGAGGGATCTACATGAATACCTCGTTCGTTAATAACATGCCCCAAAAATTGAACTTCTTTAAGCCAAAATTCGCATTTGGAAAATTTGGCGAAAAGTTGCTCTTTCTTTAGGAGTTCTAGGGTAAGACGAAGATGTTGCTCGTGGTCAGCTTGCGTCTTAGAGTATATCAAGATGTCATCAATAAAAACAATGACGAACTGATCCAAATAAGGTTTGCAGACCCTATTCATTAAGTCCATGAAAACAGCAGGAGCATTAGTCACACCGAATGGCATGACTGTGAACTCATAATGCCCATATCGAGTACGGAACGCTGTCTTCGGAATGTCTTCTTCTTGCACCCGAAGTTGATGATATCCAGATCGCAGATCAATCTTCGAAAAATAAGAAGTGCCTTGTAACTGATCAAAGAGATCATCGATGCGAGGTAGGGGATATCGATTCTTGATGGTAAGCTTGTTAAGCTCACGATAATCGATACACATCCTAAAGGATCCATCCTTCTTCTTGACAAAAAGAACGGGAGCACCCCAAGGTGAAATGCTGGGACGGATAAAACCTTTGTCAGAGAGTTCCTGAAGCTGCTTAGACAACTCTTGCATCTCAGACGGTGCAAGACGATATGGAGCTCTGGCAATGGGATTTGCACCAGGTACGAGATCAATACGGAACTCGACTTGGCGTGCTGGAGGTAGACCAGGTAAATCTTCAGGGAACACTTCAGAATAATCCCGAACGACAGGAATATCTGAAATAGACTTACCCTTGCCTTTATCTTCTGTAACATGTGCTAAGAAAGCCACATAGTTCTTCCGTAAATACTTCCGAGCTTTAAAACAAGACATGAGTTTGAGACCACCGATAGGCTTCTCACCTTGAACCTGCAGAATCTCGCCTGACGAAAGCGGCACACGAACAATCTTCTCAGAACAAACTATCTCTGCGTGATTCTTGGATAACCAATCCATTCCCATAATAACGTCAAAGCTTCCAAGTTGCATAGGCGTGAGGTCAATAGGAAAGAGATGATCATTAAGGTTCAACTGGCAGTTGCGAAGAACAGAATCAAGAATAATGGGTTCACCATTAGCAACCTCTACTGTCAAAAGTATTCCTAGTTTTGTTCTAGACACGCCAAGCATAGGCTCAAAAGACAATGACACGAAACTCTTATCGGCACCAGAATCGAAAAGAACAGATGCAGGCTGATTATTAATAAAGAACGTACCGTTCACCACGTTATCGTCCGCCTGCGCCTCTTGGGCGTTCATGTTAAAGACTCAGCCTCGAGCCGGAGCCTGATTCTGGTTCTGGTTCTGGTTCGCCAGTCTTGGGCACCGATTCCTGTAGTGGGTCAGATCCCCACAATTGTAACAAGCACCTGGTGGGTATTGTGGTCTTGCAGCTTGACCCTGTTGCTGAGCAACTTGTTGAACCGGGTTCTGAACCGCGGGATTCTGAGCAGACCGACAAACATTGGCAAGATGGCCTGACTTGTGACAACTTGAATTTCCGACTTTCTTTATTCGCATTTAATGCACGTTGACTTTGACTATTTAGTTGTGATATGATAAAACCTAGTGTGTTTGCATGGTTATGTGTGATTGTATATCATGTGTACTGTTTGTTGAACTTAAACTGTTAAGAACCCGACGAAACACAAGGCTGTTTCGCCATAACCCATTCCGACGAAACAGGCTGTTTCGCCATAACCCATTCCGACGAAACAGGCTGTTTCGCCATGAACACTCCGACGAAACAGAAGTTTGTTTCGCCGGCCCAGTAATTCACGAAGCCCAGTTCGGGCCCAGCTTGTTATTTCGGGTTTTAAAACGTGTAACAGCCTCAGTTTCACACATTTTATCATAACAACCGAAACCCTAGAACACTCTCCCTTTCTGTGCGACGGCAACAACCATCGTTCACCATCATCCCTAGCTCTCGAATCCTTGTTCCTTCATCTCGAATCGGTTAGTGTGTGTTTGTTAGTCGATTCTATGTTTCTGTATTGTATAGATTCTTGCTGGTGCATATGATTGATGTGTGTTACGGCTGTGATGAGTGTATGATGGTGATGATATAGATTTCGATGAGTATGATATGCGAAACTTGATACAATCGAGTGCTCGGTTCTGGATATTGTTATTATGCTCTGATTATGAATCCAAGTTAGTATCTTGATAGGGTACAATGATATGATGTTGTATGTTGATATGTTATACACATAAACTAGGGTTTATGCTAGACAATGACTCTGGGATGATTGATTTATGATGATTCGATATGCACATTGACCTTCGTATGATTTCTGTTATTGATGACGGCTGCTAGAAGGATTAGGGTTTATGTGTTATTCGCATCTGCTGTAACTGATGTCTGTGAAACAGACATCCGACGAAACAGGACTCCCGGCGAAACAGAATGTGTTTCGCCAAGAGTCATCGACGAATTAGAATCCTGTTTCGCCAAACAAGGCCACGACGAAACAGAATGTGTTTCGTCAATTTGTGTTTCGCCGAAAGTGTGTTTCGCCAACTTATGTGTTTCGCCATTATGTGTGTTTCGCCGAATAGCTGATCTGTGCAGGAACTTGGGTTAATTCTGTTAAGCATTAACTGGAATATTTAACTGCTGTTAAGTGTAACCATCTTGTATATGATTGTGATTACGTGCTACATGTTTATACGTGAACAAATTGAACACAAACTGATTTCACATACGTGCCTACTTTAGGACGCGATTGATTACTTGTGAGCATACACTTAGCATACCGAGCAAACCAAGGTGAGTTCACACTCTTACCAAGGCATGGGATTCCCCGGTGGGTTGGGAATGGGATAGAATGATTACTTGTACTTACATCATTACTAGACTACTTACCACGGTCCTCGGATTGGGAAGGATGCCTGTGCCAAACTCTACGTAAAGCCTACGTACTGTCCTCGGTTTGGGAAGGACACTAGTGTTTAAACCTACGTAAAGCCTACGTACTGTCCTCGGATTGGGAAGGACACCAGCACTAAACCTACGTAAAACCTACGTACTACCGTCCTCGGATTGGGAAGGACGCCAGCGCTAAACCTACGTACTCGCTACGTACTGTCCTCGGTTGGGAAGGGCACTTACGTAAAACCTACGTAAACTTATACTTACTACTATCCTCGGATTGGGAAGGATACTTATGGATAAAACTAGTCTAGTAACTTACAACATGGGAAGCCCCCACTAATTGAACTTACAACATGGGAAGCCCCCACTAATTGAACTTACAACATGGGAAGCCCCCACTAATTGAACTTACAACATGGGAAGCCCCCACTAATTGAACTTACAACATGGGAAGCCCCCACTAATTGAACTTACAACATGGGAAGCCCCCACAATAGAACGTACTATCGGCCCAGTAGAGCCACATGTTACATACGAACTTACTATTACGCATTTACTTTCTGTGAACTCGCTCAACTAGTTGTTGATCCTCTGTTACATGCCTTGCAGGTCGTTAGATACATGGAGCTTGCACAGGAAGGAGCAGGTCGTTGTGGGATACGGATCGTAGACGATATTTGAACTTATAACTTATTTTGGGTTTTCATGATTATGCTTCCGCTACTTAAACAATGTTTGGTTATGAACATCAGTCATGTCAAGATGAATTACCTTTTCCTATTTTTACACTTAAATACTATGTTTGATATGATTGATGGCTTGATCCTGGTCAGTCACGCCTCCAAGCGGTGATACTCCGCGGGTGGATTTTGGGGGTGTGACTGATTGGTATCAGAGCCATTGGTTATAGAGAACTCGGTTTTAATAAGGGGAAAACGATTTTGTTAAAACCAG
Source organism: Helianthus tuberosus (assembly GCA_030545235.1). Lineage (NCBI taxonomy): Eukaryota > Viridiplantae > Streptophyta > Magnoliopsida > Asterales > Asteraceae > Helianthus > Helianthus tuberosus. The sequence continues at coordinate 158,360,905 of CM060451.1, read as the reverse complement.
ACTATAACCAGAACAGTGCTCAACGATCCACAACGATGCTTCGCTCCACGTGCAAGGCTCAACATCATAGGTACTACTATTCATGTTACTTTACCTACTTGCTAGAATTACATAGAACTTTGCTCGTGGTATGCTCAGATTTCAGAACCTACTATAAGTTATTGCTTGAGAATACTGTGTGCTCACTCTCTTCGCACTATTCGCGACCCTCTCACCCACATGTTCTCCTTGATGTCGAGATCATGAGTGGACGCGTTAACCCAACTCAAGCCCAGTTGGCGGCTTCGATCACTGAACAAGTTACTGCAGCACTCGCAGCTGCCCAGGCAGGAGGTGTAACCTGCCATCACCACTTACTCTAGGATCTTTAGATCCTACTCTCGTAACTCAACACTTGTGCTTAATTTTGATTACTCTTACGCACACGACAAGTCAACACGCTCAGCCACCTGTATGCACATACAAGACTTTTATGGACTGTCGTCCTACTACTTTCAGCGACACTGAAGGAGCTGTTGTACTCCTCCATTAGTTCGAGGAACTCGAATCGGTCTTCGAGTGTGTGAATGACCCGAGGCTCGTTAGGTGAAATATGCCACTGATATTCTCGAAGGCACTGCGCAAACTTGGTGGAACGCGCAAGTTACGACACTGGGGCTGGCGGCTGCTATGCCACCCCATGGAATGATTTTAAGGAACCTATCAAACGTGAATACAATAGTTATGATGCCATCCACAAGTTGGAAGTGGAGTCCTTTAACATGAAGATGACGGGGTCAGAGATAGAAGCGTGCACGATAACGATCCAACAAACTGACAATTTTGTGTCCAACTATGGTGGATCCTCCCATAAAGAGCTTTGAGCTGTACCTCAAGGGTTTAGTACCAGGAATTCAAAACCATGTGATGACGGCTAAACTTGCTACTATTCAAGATGTTACTCATCTTGCTCATCGTCTCACAGACCAGGCAGTGGAACAGAACAAGCTGCCTCAACGTATCAGCGATACTACTACCACTACTACTTCAACTACTTCTGCTACCCTCAGTAACAATGGATGAAAGTGGGATGGAACCTCTAGCAAGGGTTCGACTACAATTCCGTCCCAGGCACAGCAGTGAAAGGTCGATGACAACTAAAGTCCTGATCAGCAACATTTAGTATTCAAGGGCAGGGTGGATACAAGGGAAACCACCCTAAGCGCAAACGATGTAACCTGCACCACAGCGGGCAGGGCAAACGCAATCATTGTCAATAATGCAACAAACTTGGTCATGGAACCAAAGAGGGTAGAAACTCACGTCCTGCAAACCAGAACCAACAACAACAGCCACAAGATCTATAGAATCGGCGACAACAGCATGGTAACAAGGGATGTTATCAGATGGTGCTGAAAGTCACTTCAAAAGACACTGCCCACGGTTGAACCAGAACCAGAATCAGAACCACAACCAAGGAAACGGGAACTAGCGAAGACAACAACGGGGATAATAACGACGGCAATGGTGCCAGGGGTCGAGTGTTCGTGATTGGTCAGGGTGATACTAGGAATGACCCCAGCGTTGCGATAGTTTCGACATCGTCATTAGTATGGACTGGTTATCCCAACAACAAGCAGAGATCCTATGCAAGGAGAAGATCATCCGCATTCCTCGTGATGGTTAAGAACCTTTGGTAACTCATAGTAACAAGCTCCTGGAGCAGCACCCATAGCTCGAGCACCTTATCGTTTAGCTCCAAATGAACTGGAAGAACTGTCTAAGCAATTGCAAGAACTTTTGGAAAAGGGTTTCATACGTCCTAGCTCTTCGCCCTGGGGAGCCCCAGTACTATTTGTAAAGAAGAAGGACGGTACCTTCCGCATGGGTATAGACTACCGCGAACTGAACAAGGTGACTGTGAAGAATCGCTATCCTCTTCCACGCATCGACGATTTATTCGACCAGTTGCAAGGGTCGAGCTATTACTCGAAGATTGATCTAAGGTCGGGATACCATCAACTGAGAGTCCGGGATGAGGACGTCTCCAAAACAGCTTTCAGAACACGCTACGACCGTTACGAGTTTTTGGTCATGCCTTTCGGGCTAACGAACGCGCCTGCAGTTTTCATGGATCTTATGAACAGGGTGTGCAAACCTTATCTTGACAAGTTCGTCATTGTTTTCATCGATGACATTCTGATCTACTCGAAGAGTCAGGAGGAACACGAGCATCACTTACGACTTATTTTGGAACTTCTTCGAACGGAACAGCTATACGCCAAGTTTTCCAAATGTGACTTCTGGCTTCGTGAAGTCCATTTCCTAGGCCACGTGGTAAACCAGGATGGGATTCATGTTGATCCATCCAAGGTAGATTCGATCAAGAACTGGCCTGCACCTCGCACACCAACTGAAATACGCCAATTCTTAGGTTTGGCGGGATACTACAGAAGGTTCATCAAAGACTTCTCAAAGATTGCACAGCCGCTTACACTATTGACACAGAAAGGTGTTGTTTATCGTTGGGGTAATACACAGGAAACAGCGTTTCAGCACTTAAAGGATAGACTTTGTAGCGCACCTATCCTCTCATTGCCTGAAGGCACCGATGATTTCGTAGTCTACTGCGACGCATCAATCCAAGGTCTTGGATGTGTGCTGATGCAACGGGATAAAGTTATTGCTTACGCGTCGCGCCAACTTAAGATTCACGAACGGAATTACACAACACATGACTTAGAGCTGGGAGCTGTTGTTTTTGCGCTCAAGATATGGCGACATTACATGTACGGTACTAAGTGCACTATATACACTGATCACAGAAGCCTCGAACATATCTTCAAACAGAAGGAAGATGGTGCTTACTACGTCACAGGACGCATTTGGGTCCCACACTATGGTAACTTACGCGAGCTTGTAAGGGATGAAGCTCATAAGTCTCGCTACTCGGTACATCCAGGTTCGGATAAGATGTACCATGACCTCAGAACTACATATTGGTGGCCTAGCATGAAGGCCCACATAGCAACTTACGTTAGCAAGTGTTTGACTTGTGCGAGAGTCAAAGCAGAATATCAGAAACCATCAGGTCCACTCCAGCAACCTGAGATACCACAATGGAAATGGGAGCAAATTTCCATGGATTTTGTTACTGGCCTGCCTAGATCTCAGCGCGGAAATGATACTATTTGGGTGATCGTGGATCGACTCACAAAGTCTGCTCACTTCTTGGCTATCAAGGAAACGGATAAGTTCTCCACTCTAGCAGACGTATACCTTAAAGAAGTTGTCTCGAGGCACGGGGTGCCCACATCTATCATCTCTGATCGTGACGCACGTTTTACTTCAGAACTGTGGCAAGCAATGCATAAATCTTTTGGCTCTCGTTTAGACATGAGCACAGCTTATCATCCTCAGACGGATGGGCAGTCTGAGCGCACTATTCAAACTCTAGAAGACATGCTTCGGGCGTGCGTAATTGACCTTGGCAATGGTTGGGAGAAACATCTGCCACTCGTGGAATTTTCATACAATAACAGCTACCACACCAGCATTAAGGCTGCACCATTCGAGGCATTGTACGGGCGTAAATGCCGGTCACCTCTCTGTTGGGCAGAGGTGGGAGATAGTCAAATCACAGGTCCAGAAATGGTAGTCGATACTACAGAAAAGATTGCACAAATACGACAACGCATGGCGGCAGCACGCGACCGTCAGAAAGCATACGCTGATTTAGACAGGAAACTACTCGAATTCCAGGTTGGGGATCGAGCGCTACTTAAAGTTTCACCCTGGAAGGGTGTGGTTCGTTTTGGCAAACGCGGCAAACTAAATCCACGATATGTTGGACCTTTCGAGGTTATTGAGAAAATAGGCAAAGTGGCCTACAGATTGAACTTACCACCTGAACTCAGTGCAGTTCACAACGTCTTTCACGTGTCGAATCTGAAGAAGTGTACGTCAGATGAGACCCACATAGTTCCCTTAAAGGAACTCACTATCGACGAGCGGTTGCACTTCGTCGAGGAACCTGTTGAAATCACGGACCGGGATGTTAAGGTCCTCAAGAACACGAGAATCCCTCTTGTACGAGTTCGTTGGAACTCCCGCCGCGGCCCAGAGTTCACCTGGGAGCGTAAAGATCAAATGGAACTCAAATATCCCCAGTTATTCGGAAACCAATGCAACTACTACTGAGGCTGAAGCTACCAATACAGAATTTCGGGACGAAATTCCAAATCAACGGGGGGATAATGTGACACCCCAAGAAAACCAGTAATCTTCGCAAACCTGCTCGGGGAGCCGCGATACGATACAGGTAAACAACGTCACACTACTAGCTTCCTCAGTAACTGCATGCTAAATTTCGGGACGAAATTTCTTTTAAGTTGGGGATAATGTGACAACTTGAATTTCCGACTTTCTTTATTCGCATTTAATGCACGTTGACTTTGACTATTTAGTTGTGATATGATAAAACCTAGTGTGTTTGCATGGTTATGTGTGATTGTATATCATGTGTACTGTTTGTTGAACTTAAACTGTTAAGAACCCGACGAAACACAAGGCTGTTTCGCCATAACCCATTCCGACGAAACAGGCTGTTTCGCCATAACCCATTCCGACGAAACAGGCTGTTTCGCCATGAACACTCCGACGAAACAGAAGTTTGTTTCGCCGGCCCAGTAATTCACGAAGCCCAGTTCGGGCCCAGCTTGTTATTTCGGGTTTTAAAACGTGTAACAGCCTCAGTTTCACACATTTTATCATAACAACCGAAACCCTAGAACACTCTCCCTTTCTGTGCGACGGCAACAACCATCGTTCACCATCATCCCTAGCTCTCGAATCCTTGTTCCTTCATCTCGAATCGGTTAGTGTGTGTTTGTTAGTCGATTCTATGTTTCTGTATTGTATAGATTCTTGCTGGTGCATATGATTGATGTGTGTTACGGCTGTGATGAGTGTATGATGGTGATGATATAGATTTCGATGAGTATGATATGCGAAACTTGATACAATCGAGTGCTCGGTTCTGGATATTGTTATTATGCTCTGATTATGAATCCAAGTTAGTATCTTGATAGGGTACAATGATATGATGTTGTATGTTGATATGTTATACACATAAACTAGGGTTTATGCTAGACAATGACTCTGGGATGATTGATTTATGATGATTCGATATGCACATTGACCTTCGTATGATTTCTGTTATTGATGACGGCTGCTAGAAGGATTAGGGTTTATGTGTTATTCGCATCTGCTGTAACTGATGTCTGCGAAACAGACATCCGACGAAACAGGACTCCCGGCGAAACAGAATGTGTTTCGCCAAGAGTCATCGACGAATTAGAATCCTGTTTCGCCAAACAAGGCCACGACGAAACAGAATGTGTTTCGTCAATTTGTGTTTCGCCGAAAGTGTGTTTCGCCAACTTATGTGTTTCGCCATTATGTGTGTTTCGCCGAATAGCTGATCTGTGCAGGAACTTGGGTTAATTCTGTTAAGCATTAACTGGAATATTTAACTGCTGTTAAGTGTAACCATCTTGTATATGATTGTGATTACGTGCTACATGTTTATACGTGAACAAATTGAACACAAACTGATTTCACATACGTGCCTACTTTAGGACGCGATTGATTACTTGTGAGCATACACTTAGCATACCGAGCAAACCAAGGTGAGTTCACACTCTTACCAAGGCATGGGATTCCCCGGTGGGTTGGGAATGGGATAGAATGATTACTTGTACTTACATCATTACTAGACTACTTACCACGGTCCTCGGATTGGGAAGGATGCCTGTGCCAAACTCTACGTAAAGCCTACGTACTGTCCTCGGTTTGGGAAGGACACTAGTGTTTAAACCTACGTAAAGCCTACGTACTGTCCTCGGATTGGGAAGGACACCAGCACTAAACCTACGTAAAACCTACGTACTACCGTCCTCGGATTGGGAAGGACGCCAGCGCTAAACCTACGTACTCGCTACGTACTGTCCTCGGTTGGGAAGGGCACTTACGTAAAACCTACGTAAACTTATACTTACTACTATCCTCGGATTGGGAAGGATACTTATGGATAAAACTAGTCTAGTAACTTACAACATGGGAAGCCCCCACTAATTGAACTTACAACATGGGAAGCCCCCACTAATTGAACTTACAACATGGGAAGCCCCCACTAATTGAACTTACAACATGGGAAGCCCCCACCAATAGAACGTACTATCGGCCCAGTAGAGCCACATGTTACATACGAACTTACTATTACGCATTTACTTTCTGTGAACTCGCTCAACTAGTTGTTGATCCTCTGTTACATGCCTTGCAGGTCATTAGATACATGGAGCTTGCACAGGAAGGAGCAGGTCGTTGTGGGATACGGATCGTAGACGATATTTGAACTTATAACTTATTTTGGGTTTTCATGATTATGCTTCCGCTACTTAAACAATGTTTGGTTATGAACATCAGTCATGTCAAGATGAATTACCTTTTCCTATTTTTACACTTAAATACTATGTTTGATATGATTGATGGCTTGATCCTGGTCAGTCACGCCTCCAAGCGGTGATACTCCGCGGGTGGATTTTGGGGGTGTGACTGATTGGTATCAGAGCCATTGGTTATAGAGAACTCGGTTTTAATAAGGGGAAAACGATTTTGTTAAAACCAGACTATAACCAGAACAGTGCTCAACGATCCACAACGATGCTTCGCTCCACGTGCAAGGCTCAACATCATAGGTACTACTATTCATGTTACTTTACCTACTTGCTAGAATTACATAGAACTTTGCTCGTGGTATGCTCAGATTTCAGAACCTACTATAAGTTATTGCTTGAGAATACTGTGTGCTCACTCTCTTCGCACTATTCGCGACCCTCTCACCCACATGTTCTCCTTGATGTCGAGATCATGAGTGGACGCGTTAACCCAACTCAAGCCCAGTTGGCGGCTTCGATCACTGAACAAGTTACTGCAGCACTCGCAGCTGCCCAGGCAGGAGGTGTAACCTGCCATCACCACTTACTCTAGGATCTTTAGATCCTACTCTCGTAACTCAACACTTGTGCTTAATTTTGATTACTCTTACGCACACGACAAGTCAAGGATATTTAAAGTGTGTTTAACTTATGGTCATGTAAAGGATATTTAAAGTGTGTTTAACTTATGGTCATGTTCCGGAATGTTCGTTACAGTTCAGATTGGCATACTTTCGCAGTTTGTCAATTTTAGACCCTGTAAGCGAACTTACTTGTTTTTGCCATACCAAAGCCTTCAAAACTTATTTCTAAGTTATGTAAAGGTTATTTAAGGTATGTTAAGTATATGTTGATGTTCCGGAGTATTTGTCGCGTTAAACTGAGTACGTTTACGCACTAGTTTGCGTATAACTCTCTAGAAAGTGATGTAGAGTTTGGAATTGAACAAAAGTCAAAACATGAAAAATGTAAAACATAACAAAACAAAGATTGTGATTAAATAACATTGTTTTATTGATAATAGAACTGTTCATAGTGATTACAAGCACAGTTGTTACAGTCTCCCCTACTTGTGGAAATTTCGCCCCGAAATTTATTTAGAGGAAACTCGTGGAAAAAGATGTGGATATTTCACCTTCATTTGATCTTCGCGTTCCCAAGTAAACTCAGGTCCACGTTTAGCTTCCCAGCGAACTTTGACCAAAGGAATGCGCTTGCGTTTAAGCCACTTGACTTCACGTTCCATGATTTCCACTGGTTTCTCAACAAATTTCAGTGTTTTGCCAACACGAATTTCGTCAAGCGGTATGGAGAAGTTCTCATCAGCTGAACACTTCTTGAGATTGGACACGTGAAAAGTTGGATGAACATTTCCAAGTTCAGGAGGTAACTCAAGTCTGTAGGCTACCTTTCCGATTCTTTCGACGATCTTGAATGGTCCAACGTATCTAGGTGCAAGTTTTCCTTTCTTTCCAAATCTGATCACACCTTTCCAAGGTGAGACCTTAAGTAATACTCGATCACCGACTTGAAATTCCAAGGCTTTGCGTTTTGGGTCCGCGTAAATCTTCTGACGGCTTCTAGCTGCCTGAAGGTTATCACGAACTTTCTTGACCTTGTCAGTTGTCTCTAAAATGAGGGCAGGTCCAGTAAGTTGAGCCTCGCCAATCTCATTCCAGCAGACTGGTGAACGACATTTTCGACCATAGAGAGCCTCGAAAGGAGCCATTTTGATGCTAGTGTGATAACTGTTGTTGTAGGAGAATTCAATCAATTTAAGATGTGAATCCCAGCTACCACCAAAATCGATCACACAAGCTCTTAGCATATCCTCCAGAGTCTGGATTGTTCTCTCAGATTGACCATCCGTTTGCGGATGATAAGCTGTGCTCAGATTAAGTTGGGTCCCCATAGCAGATTGCATGGTTCTCCAAAAATGAGAAGTGAAACGAGCATCTCTGTCAGAAATGATGTTCAACGGAACACCATGTCGAGCTACAATTTCATCTACATAGATTTGTGCAAGTCTGTCAGCAGGAAAATCCTCACGGATTGGCAAGAAATGTGCTGACTTTGTAAGACGATCAACGACTACCCAGATGGCATCATGACCTTTCTTTGTGCGCGGGAGTTTGGTAACAAGATCCATAGTAATGTTTTCCCATTTCCAAACTGGGATCTCTGGTTGCTCCAATAAACCAGAAGGACGCTGATGTTCAGCCTTAACCTTAAGACAAGTAAGGCATTTGGATACGTATAAGGCAATGTCTTTCTTCATACCAGGCCACCAATAGTTAATACTAAGATCCTTATACATTTTATCTGAGCCCGGATGAATAGAATAACGAGACTTATGGGCTTCATCCATAAGCAAGGTACGAAGATTATCCTGGCTTGGGACCCACAAACGGTCCATGAAGTAATATGATCCATTGTCCTTCAGTTCCAGAGCAGGTGTTATGTGATAGGGAAATTCCTTATCCATTAGACCTTGTGAAACACAAGATTGTTGAGCTTGAGAAATGCGTGCTTGAATATCAGATCGAGCTTGAATAATAGATTGAACACATACACAATGAAGCTTAGTACGTTCCTTACGACTTAATGCATCAGCTACGACATTCGCCTTACCAGGATGGTAGCGAATTTCGCAATCATAGTCGTTTAAAAGCTCAACCCAACGTCGCTGTCTCATGTTGAGTTCTTTCTGGTTGAAGATATGCTGAAGACTTTTGTGGTCAGTGAAAACCACACATTTTGTACCGTACAAATAGTGTCTCCAGATCTTGAGAGCAAATACAACTGCACCCAACTCAAGATCATGAGTGGTGTAGTTCTTCTCATGTATCTTCAACTGCCTTGATGCATATGCTATGACTTTGTTCCTTTGCATAAGAACACAGCCAAGACCCAATTTCGATGCATCACAATACACGACAAAATCATCATCACCCTCAGGCAATGATAGAACAGGCGCATCGCAAAGCTTCTGCTTCAAGTGTTGAAAAGCTTCCTCTTGCTTGAATCCCCAGTAAAAGGGCATTTTCTTCTGAGTTAGAGCAGTTAGAGGAACTGCAATCTTAGAGAAGTTTTCTATGAAGCGGCGATAATAACCCGCTAGACCAAGAAAAGAACGAACTTCAGTAGGAGTAGTAGGCGTATCCCAATCCTTAATCGCACTGATCTTGGAGGGAACTACATGAATACCTCGTTCGTTAATAACATGCCCCAAAAATTGAACTTCTTTAAGCCAAAATTCGCATTTGGAAAATTTGGCGAAAAGTTGCTCTTTCTTTAGGAGTTCTAGGGTAAGACGAAGATGTTGCTCGTGGTCAGCTTGCGTCTTAGAGTATATCAAGATGTCATCAATAAAAACAATGACGAACTGATCCAAATAAGGTTTGCAGACCCTATTCATTAAGTCCATGAAAACAGCAGGAGCATTAGTCACACCGAATGGCATGACTGTGAACTCATAATGCCCATATCGAGTACGGAACGCTGTCTTCGGAATGTCTTCTTCTTGCACCCGAAGTTGATGATATCCAGATCGCAGATCAATCTTCGAAAAATAAGAAGCGCCTTGTAACTGATCAAAGAGATCATCGATGCGAGGTAGGGGATATCGATTCTTGATGGTAAGCTTGTTAAGCTCACGATAATCGATACACATCCTAAAGGATCCATCCTTCTTCTTGACAAAAAGAACGGGAGCACCCCAAGGTGAAATGCTGGGACGGATAAAACCTTTGTCAGAGAGTTCCTGAAGCTGCTTAGACAACTCTTGCATCTCAGACGGTGCAAGACGATATGGAGCTCTGGCAATGGGATTTGCACCAGGTACGAGATCAATACGGAACTCGACTTGGCATGCTGGAGGTAGACCAGGTAAATCTTCAGGGAACACTTCAGAATAATCCCGAACGACAGGAATATCTGAAATAGACTTACCCTTGCCTTTATCTTCTGTAACATGTGCTAAGAAAGCCACATAGTTCTTCCGCAAATACTTCCGAGCTTTAAAACAAGACATGAGTTTGAGACCACCGATAGGCTTCTCACCTTGAACCTGCAGAATCTCGCCTGACGAAAGCGGCACACGAACAATCTTCTCAGAACAAACTATCTCTGCGTGATTCTTGGATAACCAATCCATTCCCATAATAACGTCAAAGCTTCCAAGTTGCATAGGCGTGAGGTCAATAGGAAAGAGATGATCATTAAGGTTCAACTGGCAGTTGCGAAGAACAGAATCAAGAATAATGGGTTCACCATTAGCAACCTCTACTGTCAAAAGTATTCCTAGTTTTGTTCTAGACACGCCAAGCATAGGCTCAAAAGACAATGACACGAAACTCTTATCGGCACCAGAATCGAAAAGAACAGATGCAGGCTGATTATTAATAAAGAACGTACCGTTCACCACGTTATCGTCCGCCTGCGCCTCTTGGGCGTTCATGTTAAAGACTCGGCCTCGAGCCGGAGCCTGATTCTGGTTCTGGTTCTGGTTCGCCAGTCTTGGGCACCGATTCCTGTAGTGGGTCAGATCCCCACAATTGTAACAAGCACCTGGTGGGTATTGTGGTCTTGCAGCTTGACCCTGTTGCTGAGCAACTTGTTGAACCGGGTTCTGAACCGCGGGATTCTGAGCAGACCGACAAACATTGGCAAGATGGCCTGACTTCCCATAGTTAGTACAGAAACAGCATGGAAGTTGCGGCTGGTGGTGACTGTTGCATCTATTGCACAAAGGTGCAATCCCTGAATAGGGTTTCTTCGCTGGAGGCTGTGCTGGTTGGTTGGGAGCTGCCTGGTTAGCTTGGGCAGTGATAGCAAAATTTTGGGAAGCCTTACGCTTCTTTGCCCTCTTTGAAGAACCAGAGTTCTTTCCACTCCCGTTTTGACTTTTCTTGCTATCCACCTTGTCAGCCGACTGTTTCTTGCCCTTGTCACCCTTCCGGTGTAACTTGTTCTTCCGGATCTGCGACTCAGTCAATGTCGCAGATAACTCGATCGCCTGACGAAGTGTGGCAGGGTTACTACCAGTAAGAATATCTTGTACCGAGTCAGGTAGACCATCGATGTATCTCTCGATAGCCTTGTCGAGTGGGGTGACCATTGTTGGGCAAAGCAAACTCAATTCTTCAAACCGATCAGTATAAGCCCTATGCTCACCACTATCTTGCTTCAGCTCATCAAACTCCTTCTCCAACGCTCGTTGCTCATGACGAGGACAGAATTCCCTCATCATAAGGGCTCTAAGTTCAGCCCATGTCTGTGCGAGAGCAACTTCTGCACCTTGGTCCCTCATAACCCCGTTCCACCATGTCAAAGCCCTCTTCTGAAATACGCTCGAAGCAAACTCGACTTTGCGATTTTCGAGACACTGCACGTGGCGAAAAGTATTCTCTATGCTCTCAAACCACTGAAGAAGCCCAGTCGCTCCCTCAGAACCACTAAACTTGAGTGGTTTAGCCGAGTTAAAATCCTTGTATTTGCACGGACCATTGTTGTTGTTGTTGGCTTGTTGCCATTGAGCAAAGAGATTTGGGAATTGAGCAGCCATCTGCTGCAAAATAATTTCTGCCAGCTCGGCAGTAGCTATCTGGTTCTCGCGTCGAGGAGGCATTCTAAAAGAGGAAAACATGAAAAGAAACGAGTGAGATGATTGGATGAAAACAATGAGATGATAAAAAAAACAAGAATTGCAAACAGCATAGATGGTGGTCATTCGTCCGTATCACAAAGCAAACAAATGACTCACAGTGACTAATCAAAGTAAATGGGTCAAAAATAATGTATAATGAAGACATGCTCGCCTATAAGTGAACACTCATCCCAAGAATTCCCAGGTAAGCACAACTGGTCTCGCGTCTGGTTGAGATGTATACGAAGTGCTTGCCTAGACAGAAAACCCAGAATACAGGCATTCACCCTTCCAGTTTGCACATGTTCACATTATTTAAAACCCAAAACGTTTGACGGGATTTTGAAAATTTGAAGGCACAAGGCCAAAAACCAATACTGAAAAGGGTTCAAAACCATATAACAGAGGGTTCAAAACCTTATAATTTAGGGTTCAAAACCTTGTAATAAAACATTCAAAAACAGATGATTGTTTTTTTTAAAAAAAAAACGTTTCGGAAAATTGGGTTCTTGTTTTGATAATCACCTAAGGATAGGTGATGTACATGTTTTAAGATCTAAACACAAGATAACTTGTGTTAGGGTCCTAGAAAAGTTATAGTCTAGGTCAAAGCATTACTAATAACCTAATTCCCTATAACCATTGGCTCTGATACCAACTCTTCTGTCACACCCCGACCGCGTAAAACAACAAATCGCGGCGGAAACATCGGGGCGTGTCGTAACAGAATAAATTGTTTCATAACCATGGCATACAAAGTTGTATTTTATTTATTAAACAAGGGTGTTACATTGTCTTGAACAGTAAACAAAAGAGTTTATAACATAATTAAACATAATCTATCTTCTTTTAAAGTCTCTAAGGCACAGGTCCGCCCTAGTATCATGATCAACATCCTATGGAAAAGCACCTGAAAACACATGTGAAAATAGGTACGTCGGCATAAAAATGCCTGTGAGATACATAGGTTTTGTGAAAATAGGATTCATGACTTATGTTTAAGAAAAATGTTTAGTCATGAACCTTGTAATTTGCTTTATCATGTAAATCATTTGAAAACAATAAGATCAGATGATATGTATAAGTAAATGTCAGGTTAAATAAATAACCATGTAAAATGTGTTTGTATAAGATAAGTTATTTGTAAATCAATGTCTTGTGAAAAGTATGTTATTTGTATAAAATGTTCTATGTCTCAATATTGAAATGATTCAAATAACGTTACGACATGTAATACCATACAAACACTTATATATAGGAAGTACCAGCGGCGTATCCACCATGCTTGTATCATATTACACACGCATCGTTACTTAATCACTTAATCAAACCATACCAACCAATGTAAGAAGTCTATGTTTAAACCAATTGTCAAATGTATTGAATAATATGTCAAAGTGTTCATGTCAAGATGTAAATCATGTAGTGTGAAACAATTGTCAAACATGTTATGTGTCAAATGTAAACCATGTCAAATGTCAATGTCAAATATCCATGTCAAATATCCATGTCAAATGTCTATGTCAAATATCCATGTCAAATGTCTTTGTGTAAAATGTCTATGTCAAAATGTCATGTATGGCAAGTGAAATGTCTCAACTAAACCATATGCACAAAAACAAAATGTTGAAGTAAAACATGGTTTAAATCAATCTTATGTCTTTGTGGAAAAATGCATGCAAATATTTAATATGAACATTTATGCGGTATTGTGAAAATGCATACATCCAAGCCTTGTGACTGTGGTGATAAACCCTTTAAACAAATTAAAGGTCTATCTGTCTTATATCATCGAATTCGGTCATTCCTTTCATCCCCTTTCCCTGGGATGTCCGGAACGGGAGTTGTCAATTCCTATGGTACCACTACCTACTAATGTTAATGAACGGCGTAGCTAATGTTAATGAATGTATTGTCCCATGTAAACAAACCAAATGTTATACCAAAATGTAAGCATGTGAAAACAATGCACTAAGTATGTAATCAAATGAACATACATAGCGTGAAATGTCATGTAAAATGATGTACTAAGTAATGCACATAATGGGCACACCTAGCATGAAATGTCATGTAAAACAATGTACTAAGTAATGCACATAATGGGCACACCTAGCATGAAATGTCATGAAATCATGTACTATAATGTACTAACGAACATAGCAGGTATATGATGTGAAAACAGGAAAGCATGAAAGTAACAAGTAGGCACATGTGTTCCACCCCAAAACAGTTTGGAAAACAGTAAAAGAGGGGTCTATGTACTCACTTGAGATTGCTCAGATGTCTAAAGATAATCACCAAGTAATGCTAGAGATCTCGGAATCAAACGGCACCTAGTATAGGTAACTATGTTAATAAACCGGACCTATCTCGGAAGACTGGGTAGCATTAGGGTTTGTAAACCAAATGAGTGTAGGAACTCACGTGATATGGTTTAACAAAGCCTACATACTAAATGAAACTTAACCTTAGTCTTATTGACCCATTATGATCCGTTTAGGTAGCTTACGCTACTTTAACGCATCGTGCGCGTGAAACGCGTTCGGACCGCCTAACTAGTCCTATGACAAGTATTATATGCCTAAACATGTTACATAATCAGTTACGTGACAAAAGTTTAGGTTACATATGCTAAATTACCAATTATGTATGAAAAGGGTATTCTGGTAATTTACCTAAGGCATATAAACTACCTATCATACAACTACTTAAACGTCGTGACCATAAGGTATAACCTCGGAAGGTTATTCCCTACACTATGGTCACCTAATGTATTTGGTCGGATCCTAATGATCGACCAAACTGGGTCGGGTTCGAAGGTATAAGCGATTTATCAGATCGCTTACCCTACGACCCTAGACAACGTGGTAATCAGTAGGCATAGTCCCAAGGGACTATAACCAACGTGATTACACTCACGTTGCGAAGTTCAAACGAACTTCGCATTGACCATTACTGGTCAACGCTGAAAGTCAAACAAAGTTTGACTTTCTGACTCGAAAAGCAGTAAAATAAGGAAAAGAACGAAAGAATACTTACGAAGGGTCCCCAAATGCTAATCTAGATCAATATAGTTCAGGTATGAAACAAAGGTTTCAACTTAGAACACAATTAATCAGATTCTAGTGCCTTAAAACAATGAAAGGCATGGGGTATATATAGTTTTCGGTGAACCGTTGAGATCGTTTCATGGAAACCGTGATTCGATCACATCCGTACACTTGTTGAAAGATTATGGAAGCTAAATATGATCCTTATCTAGTGACTAAGCAACTTAGAACATGTGGTGGAGGATCAAACAGCTGCAACTTGTGATTAAAAACACTGAATCTGGTCTGATAGGCAGTCGCGTAGCGCGACGGGTAAGCCTATAGGGCTCGCGCTACGCTAGCACCCCCCTGAATCAGAAAAGTTTCAGAATTGGCAGAAATGGTCCCTGCACATGTTTAAGCGATTTTCGATGCGTTTGAACCCCGTTAACCTCATTCCAAGGCTCTAAAATGAAGTTAAAGTATAGGGAACTCAAAACATGTTCAAAAATATCTCAGATGTCGGTTCGTTTGGCCGTACGATCGCGATGTTCGCTTAATTACGATGGAATGCGCATAAGCGCGAAAAACGATCCAAATGACGCGACGAATGGATTTTTCTTATGGCGAACACTAAAATATAATGTAGTCATGTTCACATAAATTTTTGGATGTCCGGATGTATTCAGAACGTAAGTTATGCGCGAAAATGCAAACTTGTGCACTTTTTGACACTTTTAGTCCCTGAATGACCCAAAAGTTTATTTTAGCACACCAAACCCCTCAAAGCCTATTTCTAAGCTATGTAAAGGATATTTAAAGTGTGTTTAACTTATGGTCATGTTCCGGAATGTTCGTTACAGTTCAGATTGGCACACTTTCGCAGTTTATCAATTTTAGACCCTGTAAGCGAACTTACTTGTTTTTGCCATACCAAAGCCTTCAAAACTTATTTCTAAGTTATGTAAAGGTTATTTAAGGTATGTTAAGTATATGTTGATGTTCCGGAGTATTTGTCGCGTTAAACTGAGTACGTTTACGCACTAGTTTGCGTATAACTCTCCAGAAAGTGATGTAGAGTTTGGAATTGAACAAAAGTCAAAACATGAAAAATGTAAAACATAACAAAACAAACATTGTGATTAAATAACATTGTTTTATTGATAATAGAACTGTTCATAGTGATTACAAGCATAGTTGTTACAACTTTCTGCTCCAAGAAAACCACAGTAAAATGGACTTGTAGAAAGAATAAATAGAACCTTGGTTGAAGCAGCAAGAACCATGCCTACTTATGCCAAACTGCCCACTTACTTTTGGGCCAAAGTAGTTGCCAATGCCTGTTTTAGATAAAATTGAACTATAATACACAAAAGACACCAGAAAACACCCTATAACATCATCAATGGAAGGGTCACAAGCATCAAATTTTTACACACCTTTGGTTATAGATGTTTTGTGTTCAATGATTTTGACAGTCTGGAAAAATTTGACCTAAAGGCTGAAAAGGGAATTTTTCTTGGTTACTCTTTGTCCTCAAAAGCTTACAGAGTTTTCATTTTAAATACAAGGACAATAAGAGAAAGCTTGTATGTATAATTTGATGACTCGTCAGAAACTGAAATTTCTGGTGAATTTTTAAAAGAGCTCATCAAACCAACAAAAAAATTCTAAACATCTTCTTAATCAATTAACAAAAGAACTTCGAGAATGTGACTACATAAACCATGAAACAACCAAAAGTCAGTCATGTACTAACCCTGCAGACAATCTGGAGTCTTTATCAGAAATACCTGCATCAAATGATCAGAATTCTGGTAACCTATCAGAAAATACAATTGCACATCAGAATTCTGATCCTCTTAACATAACAGAGGCCACGGATCAGGGGGAAATATCAGAACTATCTGATCACATAGAATCACACACAAACATTATATGGATTAAGGACCAATCAAACATAACTGGGAACCCAGAAGAAGGTGTTAAGATAAGGTTAACTATAGCACATGAATGTCTACATGCTGGTTTTCTAAGCATGATAGAACCAAGGACTGTCAAAGAAGCACTCAATGACTCAGATTGGGTCCAAGCAATGCAAGAAGAACTTGACCAATTTGAAAAGAGTTAAGTATGGAATTTGGTACCTAGACCAACTAACAAATCTGTCATTGGATCAAAATGGGTATTCAGAAATAAATCTAATGAACAAGGTATCTACAAGGCAAGACTAGTGGTAAAAGACTATTGTTAACAAGAAGGCATAAACTATGATGAGACATTTTCACCAGTTGCTAGGTTAGAAGCAGTAAGAATCTTCCTTGCTTAAGCTGCATCCAAAGACTTCAAAGTTTATCAGATTGACGTAAAATCATCATTCTTGAATGGTAAGATTGAGAAGAAGTATATGTGCAACAACCAGAAGGCTTTGTTGGTCCTAAATTTCCAAAACATGTTTACAAACTAAACAATGCCTTATATGGGTTGAAACAAGCTCCAAGAGCATGGTATGAAACTTTCTCAAACTTCTTAATCAATTCAGGCTTCACCAAATGTACCATTGATACAACTCTGTTTTTTAAAACTCACAAAGCGCACACTTTGTTGGTTCAAACTTATGTTGATGACATTATCTTTGGATCAACCAATCAGATATTTTGTAAAAATTTTGAAAAACTAATTACCAGTCATTTTGAAATGAGCATGATGGGTGAGTTGAGCTTTTTCTTAGGATTACAAGTAAAACAACAAAGTGATGGCATATTTATGAGTCAATCAAAATATGTCAGAACTATTTTAAGAAAATACTCACTTGAAAATTGCCCATATTCAAAAACTCCCATGGCCACTAGAAAAACTCGATTCTGATTTAGAAGTTAAAGATGTTGATATTAAAATTTATAGGGGAATGATAGGGTCATTGTTATACTTAACTAGACCAGATATAATGTTTTCAACTTGTTTTCTAGCAAGATACCAATGCAATCCCAAAGAGTCCCACTTAAAAGCAGTAAAATAGTTTTTAAATATCTGAAAGCTACATCAAATCTTGGTTTGTAGTATCCTAAAGGCACAAGTTTAGAATTGATAACATACACAGATGCAGATCATGCAGGATGCAAAGTTGACAGAAAAAGCACATCTGGTGCCTATCAAATGCTGGGGGAAAAATTAGTATGTTGGGTAAGTAAGAAACACAACTGTGTATCCACTTCCACAGTTGAATCAGAATATGTAGCAACAGCAAGTTGTTGCTCACAAGTGTTACGGATACAAACTCAGCTCATGGATTATGGAGTAAATCTGACAAAAATTCATATACTGTATGATTCAAAGAGTGCAATTGCAATAACTTCAAATCCAGTACATCACTCAAGAACAAAACACATTGATGTCAGATATCACTTCATAAAAGATCATGTGGAGAACGGTAACATTGAAATGTACTTTGTTCCAACAGAAAGCCAAATTGCTAACATTTTTACTAAACCTCTTGATGAAAGAAGACATAATTTTTTAGTCAGTAAATTGGGAATGGTCAGTATGAGGTATGAAGAAATATCAGACTAAGTTTTGTCACAAAATGAATAAAATTTTGAAAAATAAGATCAGAATTCTGATAAAAATTCTAATGACTCATTAGAAATCTAAGCTTACCAGAAATCTGGTAAAATCATCATATTCTGACTAAGTCAACAAAAAAAATCTGATGAAATTCAAATTTTTTTCTCCATGCACGTATACCACTTCACCAATGCATTCTTGTACATTATTTTTTTTATTACTTTCATTATTTTTTTACTCTTTTGGTTCACTTTCACGTATTTTTTTTTTTTGTATTATAATGTCTTTAAAACTCAAAACTCAAAATTAAAAACTCTTCTTTTAAGATTATTTGCGTCACAAATTAGAAAACCTGTAGCAAACAAAATTCAATGCATACTCTCACTTTCTCTTAACATTCATTGCTTACTCATCAATACTTAGAGGGGAAATCCATCTCACAACATTCTTTTATACTCCTGACAACAGATCTTAACTATAAAGAAAAACAGGGGAAAAATCTAAGTTGGTAGGTGCCATTTATGGCAAAGTTACAACTTCACTTATAAATAACTACCACTTGGTGATTTTCTCATATCATCAGTCACTTTCATCCTCACCTTTTGCTCAGAAACCCTAGAAAGAAAACTCTTCATCTTTAATCCATAACCTTGGCATAGATTGAAATCACACACTTCCCACTACCCTCCCACCAAACACACAACCTAATGGTTCGCATGGACGTTGTTGGTCTAGCCTGGGAAAGATGCAATGTCATCCTGGCCATTTTGCTCAACAGCCCCCTGGCCTATGCCTTGACTGCTCATATTTGGATTCATCCAGATATCTTACAAGAGTTTTGGCTTAATGCCCAACTCATCTTCCATGAAGGGAGACTGACTACCATTGGTAGTTGGGTAATGGGGAAACCCATCGTCCGGAATGAGTACATCATCAGAGAAGTGCTACACCTCAATGATGATAACAATGAGCTGACCTTCACCTGGCAGAAGCTGAACAACACCCTGACCCAGATGGAATACCATGTGGAGGGCCATGTAAGAGCCATTGCCAAGTCTGGTTTCATTCAACCATGGCCGTTTCTTGTCACACAGCTCGGGATATGCTTCTTGAAAAAGATTGTGAACTTCCATGAAGTATCATACAAGCTGATGGAACCTGTTCATGCAATAGTACAAGATGGTCCATACAACTTCTCTTATTACTTAATGAGAGATTTTGTAAGTAACATGTACTCTAGCAGGACAATTTTGGTCCACCCTCGCTTCTTGATGAGGGTAATAACACATCAGCTAGACTTCGGAAGAGTTCCAGTCTTGTATCCTAGAGCAGAGATGACACTTTAAGAGAACTTTCACAATGCACACCTGGTGCCAACTACCAATCATACGGGACTTGAAACTCATCTCTGGGCCTTTGTTGAACTTATTTTTAATGTAGACTAGTTTTATTTTTTTGGACTTTTTTATTTTGTATATATTCTATATATATTTCCTTTTTTCATATCATGCTCAAAAACAAGATACGTAAAATTAAAAGAAAGGTATGGTATGCTCAAAAACAGGTTTTATAACAATGTAACTTAAGATTATCAGATAGAATATCATTTAAATTTTTATACATATCTGATAAGATTAACATTTACTTCTGGTAAAATCTGATTAGTCATTTCACAGATCTGATGAAGTCAAATAAAAAAAGGAAGAGGGGGAATAAAATTCTGGTAAATCTGTTAAGAAATTTCTTTAACTGATCAAAATTACATTCCAAACCACACAAAACATTTGTTTTTTTTTTTGTTGAAACCCAAAGAGAATAAAATGAAAACATTTTTTTGTTTCTCCACCTTAAAACACAAGTTTCTGAAGGGAAAAGAAGAATTTAATCGACAGGAACAATTGTAAGTACCCTTTCTGATACTCCACCCATTCCCTCTCATCTCCAAAAAAAGAAGGCACTCTATTAAGGGGAAGATACAGTTCTGATGACCTTCTAATGAAAATGAAAGCAAGATAACTAGTTCTGATAAACAAAATGTTAGACACATTTTCTGATGACGTCATCAGAAATTGAATTTTGCCTTTCAAAAAGAGGGAAGAATGTCAGCTTCTAAAAAGAATGTAATTGGACCTTTTCTCTAAATGGGGTCCCAAAAGAGGTAAAAAGTACCACATGGCCATTAGTATTCACCAATCACAATTCATGTCATTGAGGAATATTGGAGATATATCAAACATTCAACAATGGTTCAGATAAAGTTAAAACACAATTAACTTATCATAAACCAACTTAAATACTAACCAACCCATGATCTATGTCCCCACAAATCCTATAAATACACAATTTCAAAATCCAGGACTTCACCTTCAACCTCAAACCCACTTAAAATGTCACAGCCCCCGACCCCACCCTGGGAGCGGGAGCCGTGAACCAGCCAGATGGTATTGGTGTTTGTTAATTACACAGCGGAAAATTTTTCATCAAGATCGTAGTTAGGAAATAATTTCAGAGTTTATAAAAACACCAAACTTTTAATATTAAACAAATTGGCTAAAACCCATATTCCATTCAATTGTTTTTATAGGGATAAACCCAAATAAATAAAACATAAATTTCTTCTTTTATTCAGGTATTTATAGCCACTTTATTTAAGCTTTCAGTGCTCCATAGATGGCTTCTATTATCTTTACAGCAAATTACCTGAAACACGTTTTGAAAACATTTTATATTTTTATAAAAATATATTGTTATACTTTACAGCAACAAGGTTTTTATATTTGTTTATATTTATCCAAAAACTCAATCAATATTTGTCACATGGTGGCAGTTCCGATGTGACGATGGCCATATCACTCATTGGCGAACTTTCGTCCAATAGTGCAGTTTATCAAGTAATAGATATATCGTATATCTTACTATTATTTAAAAGTTATCTGTCACTAGGCGGTTCCCGTGACGGTGGTCAAATCACTGTTGATCATTCTTTCAACTAGTGACAGGGGTCGTATCACTGTTGATCATTCTCTCAACTAGTGACTCTGGTCATATCACTGTTGATCATTCTCTCAACTAGTGATTCTGGTCATATCATTGTTGGTCGTTCTCTCAACTAAGGACTTTGGTCATATCACTGTTGATCATTCTCTCAACTAGTGACTCTGATCATAGTAGTGTCCATGACATTACTTTGTCAAATATATAATATACATAGTTATAAAAATATTATACTTCTTAGAGCTTCTTATTAAATACTTTTATTATACTTGCATACTTTAATAATATAAAATCAAAATATAAACATATCTCCCGTCTTAAATATACCCATGTCCATTTTAGTTATGTATACTTAAAACCATTAAGGACATAACTATTTATATATACCTATTATTCCACTAGATGAGAGGCAATAAAATGGATATAAACTTATGTACAAAACTTTTAGTTCTTGATATTAAGCTTGACACTATGGGTAAAATATACAAACATAATATCCAGTTACTTGTCCTTAATATTAATATATTATAATAGCTATTAAAAGGAATTTGCACAAGATAATATATACATAATTTTTTTTTTATAACATAATGCTTTATAATGGATATTAAGGATATAAACCATTTGTAAAACCATACCTGGCATATAAGTAATTATATCTTAGATAGGAGTTTGTATACTTACAAAAATAGGTAATATATATTTAATATAATAGGAGACAAATAAAGCATTAGTCATAATATACAGAAAAACTCTATAATGCATAAATTATTCAATTCTTTTCCTTAAATTGTAAAGCAATTACTTGGTTCCTAATATCATATCCATTCTTGCAACATGATAATATATGTTGGTGACGATATCTATGATATATGTAAATGCCTTGTATTTATCTATAATGATTTATATTTAATTTGGTTTATTTAAATGTATCTATAATGTATAGAAACTCCCGTGTATACTGGCAGCTATTGCGGAATATAAAAACTTAATCACTTTAAGTATAACCGATAAACATTGAGGATTTTGGAAAGCATTTTTAAATATAACTGTATCACAAAAAGGTGATAAGAAGGAGAATAACTCACTTTGTAACTTTAGGGTTCAACTAAAAGTCTCTTGGTAGAATCTTGGGTATAACTCCTGACCTATTTAATAAAATAAATATTGCACTCGTGTTAAGTATATTAACCCAAATTCAACTTTATCCCTACGTCACGAGACAAAACCCCAACGAACTTAGTCGGGCAGAGCCTTGACATGCGTTATGGGGCCCCAGATCAATCAGACAGGGTATCAGTGATCAGGGGATAAAACACTTAAAACGGGGCAGGGCTTTGTAGCTTTATTGGGTATAATATTTAAAGAAAATAATATAATATGAAGATAGTGGTCGAGAGAAAGGCAGCAGGGGAAAAATATTTTTGAGCAAGAATTCTTGAAAAGCTTTTGTCATTTTTATAGTGGAAGACTAGTTTGGAGATCACGGAAATTCTGGACACCTATAGAACAACATTAATTTCTCACTTCTATTTGATTGACACGTACATGCCCACTTAGAATAATCTGATTTGATGTTTTTAGTTTTAATACTATTTTAATTTTTTGAAAGCCACGTATAGTGTTTTGAGGATAAACACCTCATGCACTCTACAACTTTTTAGTCATATTTCCTTCAAATTAACTAAACATTGCCTTATAGTCAAAGTATGCTGTGTCTTGCCTTTGGGACAAACCACCTTCAATTAGCTTATCAAAGGTAAAAAGTGATTACCAAATTTTAAATTTGTCAACTCAAATTGCTTCACAAACACAAAATCTGATTAAACTTATTTTCAGTTATAATAAAACAGAATAAATATTAATATGTAAATAAAAGCAATAGGCTATAACCTATCATCGATGAAGTATGGTGTCGACATAAATGTTTAGATGATTTTTTTATATATTATAATTAATTCAGTTGCTTCACTTATTTGATGCTTAGAACTTCTAAAATATGACGTTTTATAAAACAATAAATATGTCATTAGAACGAGAATAATCTTATCTACATTTTGAACCAAGTTTCATTAAAAACGGAGTAAGTCCAAATACAATGTATTTTTATAATTTAATTATTAGACGGCCACTAGGTCCGTCTAGGTACTTCATATTTCTACAGTCAACTTACCCGTAATCTATCCATTTAATAATATAAGTTTTATACACTTTATTTTAATATAGAACATAGAAATGTCACACATATATAAGCCAATTAATTAGTATAACATTCCAACCAAATATATATAAAATAGTTTTTAAAACTATATGGGTTGAATAATTATTTTAAAAAATAAAACTAGTCACTAGTGGTTAATAAATTTAAACAACCTATAATTCTTATATGATAAATAATGAAATGTTACATCCTCCCCACCTTGTTTTAAATCTCTTCCTCGAGATTTAGGCTACGATGTTATGTTATGTCTTAGTCAGTAAAAATAGTATTAAGGTAAATGACACAGAATCAAGACATGTTCAAATGAATATGTGTTTTACAATAAACAGAGCTCAATGGTTCTATTGAATTATTTCTAGGAATCGATGTCAAACGAACTAGTTGAAATGATATAATTTCCAAGGTGACTAGGTTCAAGTCAAAAGAGATTTATGATCGATAGATGTCTAAGTCGAACGTTTACAAGTTGTGAATGACTTCTAGAATCAATAGAATTCATTGTCAAAAAGAAAACTTACTTTGATTGTCAACTGAGGAAGACTCAGAATCAACAAGCTTAAATAAAATAGAAGTACGAAAATGATTTGTCATCTATCGAATTATGATATGAGAAAAATCAATGTGTTGACATTATTGAATTACAAGGATACACCGAAAATACAATAGAATTTAGTGTATCATTGTCTTAATACATAATTGCATTAAGGCTATTTTTAATGACGAGTCAAACGAAAGACATGGGTGGTTTTGCATGACTCGTATGAGTATGATTAGCCCAAGCTACAAGTTTATACCGACGCGGCAAGGTGTCGTAATGATTGAAATAGTTCAATAATTACGGTGACCGAACAAATTCACCGTGTTCGTAATCAACTAAAAGTTTTAATGAAGTAAATTTGGATATTCATTTCAAATAAATCTTATAGGATTTTGAGTTGATGATGAAAGACCAAATGAATATCATAGAATTTTCGATCAATGATGAAAGAATCTTTAGAGATACACCGGAATATGATATGAATTTTTGTACTCTTATCTTAACACATAATTGTATTAAGACTGTTTAAGATAATGGACCAACAGAAATTAAATAAATAAATCCATACATCAGGTGTGAAAATGAGATTAGCGCAAGCTTCAAATTAAAGAAAACGCCACCACAAGGTGTCATAACCAATTAAATGATTCAATGAAAGTGAAGACCAAACAAGTCTGTTATGGTTTTGAATAGATGAAGTACTTGACAGAATGCATTTATTTATAAACTTTTATTTGTACTAGGTTCAAATAATAACTTAACTTAGATATTACATATCAGCGATTACGTCTGGAATCATTTTTGCTTCTTGTGTAGTAAGTACGAATGCTCGCGCGCTCCTCTTAGCTCCGTCTGTTGTTCTGGCCTTGTTGTCGGGTGTTTTAGTCAGTTTCGGGCAATACGGTTTGATGTGTCATGTCTCTCTGCAATTGTAACAAATATTAGTTTTCCTTCTACACTCTTCCTCTATATGTCCGGTCATCTTGTAGAAGTCACAGTAGGATGTTTTCCTAAAACGGCATTTTCCTGAATGCTTTTTGTTACGGTTCAGTTCCTTTCTTCTTGAATTCTTGGGAAATTTTTTGTGCTAACTCTTTCTTCGTGTTTTCTTCTCTTGTGCGGATTAGTCCATCTGTCAGGATGTTAGCCAGTTCAATTGTTTCATCAATAGTCTGTGGTCTAGCGGCCTTGACCATGTCTCGGATTTCGCTAACTAATCCCCAAAATATAACGAGAAATTAGTACAGGTTCTGGCGAAGCCAGAGTTGGTACCATTCTTGCGTATTCGAAGAATGTTGTCGTATATTCACGACAATTCACATCTATCATTTTATGATTTAGGAATTCGTTAGTCATTCGTTCCTTTTCATACGGAGGACAAAATTTCCTTTCTGCCATTTCCTTGAATTTTTCCCAGTTCATGGCATAAGCCATGTCACTTCCTTTTGCCTGAAGAATTGTATTCCACCATTCTAAGGCTTCTTCTTTAAAGAGGTTGGAAGCATACATCACCTTATCTTCTTCGGCACATTTGCTGATTTTAAGAACAACTTCCGTCTTTTCCAACCATCGCAGAGCAGTCGTGGCTCCTTCACTGCCTGCGAACTCAGTTGGTTTACAAGCTATAAATTCTTTGTAGGTACACCCGAGAGTTATCGTCTTCATTTTCTTAGGAAATGGGGTTTTGATAATATCATCATTGCCTCCGTTGACACTATGGCTAAAACTGTCGTCACGAGTATGCTTGCTACTTACAGCTTTGGTGTGTTCAACGGAGTTTTTAACGGCTTTAATTATTAAAGGTATAGCTTTAGCTATTCCCTGGGCAATTATATTTTCTATAGCATTTTTATCCGAAGAATTTTCATTATTAGCATGAACTTCTGGATTATGTGATACTTCATTCGACATCTGAATTGCAAATATTTTCAATTATTAATATCACAGAATAGTTAAAACAAAACAATACTTTCAAGAATCATATGTGCATATATGTAGATATATACATATATTTAAATCTGCAAAAAATAACACAAATGTTACTTTGTATTAATTTCCTAACTTTATTGTTTAAGTTTAGGTATTAAAAGAACACCTAAATAGCTTAAACAAGTGGCTCTGATATCACCTTCTGTCACAGCCCCCGACCCCACCCTTGGATCGGGAGCCGTGAACCAGCCAGATGGTATCGGTGTTTCTTAATTACGCAGCGGAAAATTTTTCATCAGGATCGTAGTTAGGAAATAATTTCAGAGTTTATAAAAACACCAAACTTTTAATATTAAACAAATGGGCTAAAACCCATATTCCATTCAATTGTTTTTATAGGGATAAACCCAAATAAATAAAACATAAATTTCTTCTTTTATTCAGGTATTTATAGCCACTTTATTTAAGCTTTCAATGCTCCATAGCTGGCTTCTATTATCTTTACAACAAATTACCTGAAACACGTTTTGAAAACATTTTATCAGTATTAAATACTGACGAGTTCATTCTATTTTTATAAAATATATTGTTATACTTTTACAGCAACAAGGTTTTTATATTTATCCAAAAACTCAATCAATATTTGTCACATGGTGGCAGTTCTGATGTGACGGTGGCCATATCACTCGTTGGCGAACTTTCGTCCAATAGTGCAGTTTATCAAGTAATAGATATATCGTATATCTTACTATTATTTAAAAGTTATCTGTCACTAGGCAGTTTCCGTGATGGTGGTCAAATCACTGTTGATCATTCTTTCAACTAGTGACTGGGTCGTATCACTGTTGATCATTCTCCCAACTAGTGACTCTGGTCATATCACTGTTGATCATTTTCTAAACTAGTGATTCTGGTCATATCATTATTGATCGTTCTCTCAACTAATGAATTTGGTCATATCACTGTTGATCATTCTATCAACTAGTGACTTTGATCATAGTAGTGTCCCATGACATTACTTTGTCAAATATATAATATACATAGTTATAAAAATATTATACTTCTTATTAAATACTTTTATTATACTTGCATACTTTAATGATATAAAATCAAAATATAAACATATCTCCCGTCTTAAATATACCCATGTCCATTTTAGTTATGTATACTTAAAACCATTAAGGACATAACCATTTATATATACCTATTATTCCACTAGATGAGAGGCATTAAAATGGATATAAAATTATGTACAAAACTTTTAGTTCTTGATATTAAGCTTGACTCTATGGGTAAAATATATAAACATAATATCCAGTTACTTGTCCTTAATATTAATATATTATAATAGCTATTAAAAGGAATTCGCACAAGATAATATATACACAAATTTATTTTTATAACATACTGCTTTATAATGGATATTAAGGATATAAACCATTTGTAAAACCATACCTGGCATATAAGTAATTATATCTTAGATAGGAGTTTGTATACTTACAAAAATAGGTAATATATATTTAATATAATAGGAGACAAGTAAAGCATTAGTCATAATATACAGAAAAGCTCTATAATGCATAAATTATTCAATTCTTTTCCTTAAATTGTAAAGCAATTACTTAGTTCCTAATATCATATCCATTCTTGCAACATGATAATATATGTTGGTGACGATGTCTATGATATATGTAAATGCCTTGTATTTATCTATAATGATTTATATTTAATTTGATTTATTTAAATTTATCTATAATGTATAGAAACTCCCGTATACTGGCAGCTATTGCGGAATATAAAAACTTAATCACTGTAAGTATAACTGATAAACATTGAGGATTTTGAAAAGCATTTTTAAATATAACTGTATCACAAAAAGGTGATAAAAAGGAGAATGACTCACTTTGTAACTTTAGGGTTCAACTAAAAGTCTCCTGGTAGAATCTTGGGTATGACTCCTGAGCTATTCAATAAAATATATAATGCACTCGTGTTAAGTATAATAACCCAAATTCAACTTTATCCCTACGTCACGAGACAGAACCCCAACGAACTTAGTCGGGCAGAGCCTTGACATGCGTTATGGGGCCCCAGATCAATCGGACAGGGTATCAGTGATCAGGGGTTAAAACACCTAAAACGGGGCAGGGATTTACAGCTTTATTGGGTATAATATTTAAAGAAAATAATAGAATATGGAGATAGTGGTCGAGAGAAAGGCAGCAGGGGAAAAGGGATTTTTGGGCAAGAATTCTTGAAAAACTTTTGTCATTTTTATAGTGGAAGACTAGTTTGGAGATTACGGAAATTCTGGACACCTACAGAACAACATTAATTTCTCACTTCTATTTATTGACACGTGCATGCCCACTTAGAATAATCTGATTTGATGTTTTTAGTTTTAATATTATTTTAATTTTTTGAAAGCCACGTATAGTGTTTTGAGGATAAACACCTCATGCACTCTACGACTTTTTGGTCATATTTCCTTCAAATTAACTAAACATTGGCTTATAGTCATAGTATGTTGTGTCTTGCCTCTGCGACAAACCACCTTCAATTAGCTTATCAAAGGTAAAAAGTGATTACCAAATTTCAAATTTGTCAACTCAAATTGCTTCACAAACACAAAATCTGATTAAACTTATTTTCATTTATAATAAAACAAAATACATATTAATATGTAAATAAAAGCAATAGGTTATAACCTATCATCGATGAAGTATGGTGTCCACATAAATGTTTAGATGATTTTTTTATATATTATAATTAATTCAGCTGCTTCACTTATTTGACGCTTATAACTTCTAAAATATGACGTTTTATAAAACAATAAATATGTCATTAAAACGAGAATAATCTTATCTACATTTTGAACCAAGTTTCATTAAAAACGGAGTAAGTCCAAATACAATGTATTTTTATAATTTAATTATTAGAGGGTCACTAGGTCCGTCTAGGTACTTCATATTTCTATTGTCAACTTACCCGTAATCATCATCATCATCATCATCATCATCATCATCGTACTCAGTATATCCCACCTATAGCAAAGCTAAGGTAGGGTCTGAGGAGGGTGGGATGTAGACAGCCTTACCTCTACCCCGTAGGAATAGAGAGGCTGCTTCCAATGAGACCCCCGGCTCGATGTCAACTTACCCGTAATCTATCCGTTTATTAATATAAGTTTTATACACTTTATTTTAATATAGAAAATAGAAATGTCACACATATATAAGCCAATTAATTAGTATAACAATCCAACCAAATATATATAAAATAGTTTTTAAAACTATATGGGTTGAATAATTATTTTAAAAAATAAAACTAGTTACTAGTGGTTCATAAATTTAAACAACCTATAATTCTTATATGATATAATAATGAAATGTTACATACAAGCCCTAAAATCCATTTGATTTTTGAAAAGAAAAATTCATCCCCAAACCACCATGTCTGCATCAAACTCTGTCAACCTTAACATTCCAGCAGTAGTACACGATATCACCATCATCAAGGAAGATGAATTTCTACCTATCAAAGGAAAAAATCTCATGATGAATGTTCAACACTCACAGTATGATAAAGATGTCAACTTTTAGTTGAATTCCTGTTGAACTGTCTGATTACCTAAGCTATCATGAAGACCACGGAGGTACCGGAAAACAACATACAGCAACACACTCAAAGAAACCGGCAAAGATGAAGTTGAAGCTCATCTCTGGGGAAGTATTTCAATAATAATCACTCTGAGAAAAATCAGAGACTGCATGGAACTTCCAATCAAAGCCAGTTACTTGGAATCACCGAAAAAGGATGAACTTATGAAGGAGTTCATAGAACTCGGATACAAAGAGCAAATCACCAAAACAGAAGAATTCAAGAGAAACAAATTACCTGCCTTCTGGAAAGTTATGATGGAGATGCTGAACAAGTGTTTGACCTCAAAGATTGGAGGAGCCGATCAAATAAATTAGTCTATCCTTACAATCATATATGGACTCATTACAAGGTACAACATTGAGTATAGAACAAAAATTTTCAATATGATGAAAAGGTCAATACTCACCAAGTCTGGAAGAGTCTCATCCCATTTACCTCATCCAAGATTCTGGTCATTCATAATTGCTAAAACCTTTGAAGAAAGGAATGTGGTACTACTTGTATTAGAAAACATATGGAAGTCACCAATCATGAAGCCTATGTGCAACTCAAGGTTGGACCTCTAACAAAGATGTGCCTATTTTACTAGAAAGCATGCTATGTCTGATAGCAGAGGATACACCATACCGAAAGATACATGAAGACATTCTTAACAAGGAAGAAGATCAAGTAGAAGTGTTTAACAGCAGCTCTTCACCAGAAGACAATGATTAGATCTTTGTGGCACCAGAAATAAATGAAGCAGAAGAAGAACAGCAACATGACATCAGAATTTTGCCAGATCCGATGGAAATAGATGAACAAGTGGAGCAAAATCCAGAAATAGGAATGCAACATGAAGCTGAATCAGGTGCTCAATTTAATCCCTCTCTAAATATTGCAAGAAATTCAACAGATTCTGATTCTGAAGAATCTGTTCAAGTAAGTTATAAAATTGTTCCTAGACAATCTGATGCAATAAATGAGGAGATTATCAGTCCCCATACATCTTGACTCCAAATCAATTGGTGAGGAGGAGTTTGTGATAGCAACAAGTGGAGATCAGTCAACTGATTAAGGAAACCTGGAAGAGGAAACTAGGCTTTTCTCAACAACTCATGGAGAGTCATTCTCTAGAATGATTCAAGGAAATGAGG
Organism: Helianthus tuberosus; assembly: GCA_030545235.1. NCBI lineage: Eukaryota > Viridiplantae > Streptophyta > Magnoliopsida > Asterales > Asteraceae > Helianthus > Helianthus tuberosus. Next base: position 158,329,708 of record CM060451.1, on the reverse strand, counting down.
AAATTTCAGATGTGAATGTGTTTCATAAATCTAGTGAAGGTGTTCCTGATTGGTCTCATGATCAATCTTACCCTTTAAAAATAGCAGCAAGTGTATCTTCTGCTGGTATGGTAGCTGGAACATATGTTGTTCCTCCTTTTCCTATGGAAACACCCCTCATATCAAGGGAACAACTTGACACTGTGCTTGACAATGTCATACAAGTTGTAACAAAACCATCAACAAAAGAAACAAAGTCACCTGTTGAAGCTAAGCTAGACATGCTGCTAGAAGAACTGAGAAGCGAAAAATCTGATATGAAAACTTTATCAGAATCAGTAGAAGCAATCAAAAGTCAGACTGAAAAGAATACTAAAACTATAAAAAAAATATGCAGCAGCCACCAAAAAGTTCATCAGATAGTAGCATATTCATAGCAGAATTCAAAAAAGTTTTTTAGGAAATGGAAAGCATAAAAACTCGGATGAAGGAAGCTGTTGAAAAACGAGGAACCTCAAGATCTGGTGAGATTCTAGAAGAAATCAGCAACTTGAGAGCAAGCAATAACAGTATACTTGATGCTCTTGAGAAACTTGTAAAAGAATGGGCAACATAGAAAGAACAAGGCAAATCTGAATTTGAGAAGGTGCATGAAGAAGAAAAGAAAAATGCACAAATGATGAGTGATGTGCATTCACTGATGAAGGGATTGCATTACAATGATGCCAGATTGGCAAACATAGACATTCAACAGTTGATGACCCCAATTCCGAAAGAAGCTTCACACATGGAGGTCCTAAAAATCATTCGCACTACTCAGCCAAAACCAGTTGTTCTAACTAGTCAATCCAGGCCCACACCAATGCCCCCCCCCCCCCCATATCACCACTATTATCAAAGTCAGAAATTCTCAGAAGAACTAATTTCTCTCCTCTAATCATTTCTGATGAAAGCAGTGGTCCTTCAAGAGATAAAGGAAAGAAGGAAGCGCCACCAAGAAAGACCTCGTCAATTGAAACTGTCGTTAATGAGTCCTTGAACCTAGCAGAAAAGAGAAAATGGGAAGAATCTGCAACATCTTCAAAGAGACTTAAGATAGTACAAGCAAAGGATTCAGAAGGAAATGTCATTTTTATACAAGAAATTGAAAAAGAAGACATGATGTTCCCTGAAAGCAAACTCAAAGAATTCTATTGGTCTGAACAAGGCAAAGAAGAAAGACTACTGAGCCCTATGAGCAGAGACTTAAGTCTAAAAAGACTTCAAAGAGGAAAATACAACATTCAAAAAGTTCAAACCAATCTTATAGTGAGAGTCAGAAAGGTGGATCCCCTTGTAACACCAGATGACAATTTGGGGATCCATGAGCAAAACAAATATACTCCAATAAGAAGAAATGGTGAAGAAGAGGTAATCACTGATGATGATTTAACTGATAAGCTCAACCCAACAGACCTGATCATGCTGAAAAAGACCTATGATGGAGAAAAAGGAAACACAAGAGTAATAAGAAGAGCCCTTGATAGCCTCTCAAAAGATGGAAGGAAGCTATTCACTCGAATAGTTGTAACTGATTTTGATCTTTGCATCACTTACGACTATATGATTAACAAAAAGTTGCTCATTCCCCATCCTATCACAACAATCCCAGCGGAACTACAAGAAGAAGCTAGAATGGGAGTTATCTTTGAAAATCCAAAACTTTCTGTTGTTTTCAAGGATCATAAAGGAGAGAAGGCTCTTTTTAGAGTAAGAGAAATATGAAAGTACTCAAACCAAACTCTCAAATACATAAAGAATGCATGAACAAGAAGGAGGAGCAGCTTAAAGCAAAAGGTTGTGACAAAGAAGTGTAAAGGAAAGAGATTGAGAAGATCATCAACGAATGGATTGAAGCAAGAACTTTTACAAAGCTATGTTCAAGGAATGCAACAAACCAATTGACTACAAGAAGAAACTGAAGAATGGTGATCTTTACCTTACCAACCTTGACAATGCTTGATAAACAATCTACTTGTCATAGTTATTTTTGTTAAACAATGTTTGTGTTATAGTTTGAACTTTTATGATTTGCAATTCTTTCAAGTTTTTTTTTATGAGTTGATATTTTTCTTACAATACTTAGGGAGAAATTGTTAGGAAACTTTGTAAGTATTGAAGAAAAATATGATCAATCTGATCATGTACTGAAGATAAAGTCAAAGGATCAAACAAGAAAAAGATACAAGATAAACAAGACAAAAGCAGAAAGGCAGATACATCTTCAACAAGTATCAGAATTTGATCACAAAAGAAGTATGACGATTAGAAAGGACCAATATGATAAATCTTATGTTTATCGCCATAATCTTGTAACTTCTGGTCATTAGAAATCTGATGATCAACTCAATAGATTTCTGATAAGTTAGTCATCAGAAAATCTAATGGACCAACTTGTCTAAAAGATAAGGCTCTGTCACCATAGTAAAGTAGCAAGTTGACCCTGGACGGATTCAATGAATATGCCAAAAAGCTACTTTATGTAGACAAGTGCATGAATAAACTAATGTTTATTCATGTCAAATCTGCTCTATAAATGGAGAAGTCACCATCGAAGGAAAATGAGTTAAGCTAAGAATTCATTACAGAATTCTTAAAATATTTATTTGTAGTAGCCAATAACCTCAAAATCACCTTGTAAAACTTGCTTCAAAGTGATATAAACTTCAAAATTCTGTAGTTGTGTCTCTTGAAAGTTTGATTCCCATTTCCGCACATTATTTTCATATATGTTGAAATCATTTGCCAAATTTAGTTAAAAGAGTATTGTTATCTGGGATCAACACATGGACTTAATTCATTAAACACTTTGAATTATACTAAACATGTCATAACCACACAATATATGCCACACATCATAACATCTTCATACTTAACACTTAATAAAAAAATCAACACAAGTCAATACCCCCCATTCAAAAACCATCCACATTTCATGTGGGACCTACTTTCATGTTTGCTTGGTCAATAATGGTCAAAGACGCCACTTGGTTAACTCTTGGTTATTAACATAAAGTGAGTTTATAAAACAAAAGGGTCTTGAAACTTATCTTCACCCCACATATTCACTTTCAAAGATCAAACTCCAAACACTCTCGTTCTCCTCTCCTAATTTCGGCCAAGCACACCCAAGATCATCATCCATCATCAAGCTTCCTTCAAATATTTTAAGCATTCTCTAAGGTGTCTCAAGATGGATTAAGATACATGCAAGTGAAGGAAGTCTTTTATCCTCATTCTAGAGCTTTTATCCAAGTCTTAAATCTTCATCTTCATTTTTCTAGTGTGCTTCCCTAGCCTTGTGCTAGTTGTAAATGTTCTTATACATCAAGTTAACTTCTTATTTCATGAAGGTCAATAAATGTACAAGTGGTCATTAAAGAACCTTGTTTAAAAGTATGAAGAATATAACATGAACAACATAATATAACTAATCTAAGTGGGTTTTGTGTTGATCTTGTTGTGAATATTGAAGTTGTTTATGTTGATCTTAATGTTGTTATGAAAAGTTTAACTAGTAGACTTACTAGAAGTTGTTAAATTGTAGATCTAGCAAGTAGACTAGTAGATCTACCAAAATACACCAATAAAAATGTTATGAACATGTTGAACTTGAAAATTATTTTTAAAAGTATGCTTAAAAGGTTTTATAAGTTTACTTGGAATTTTTTAAAGAATACAAGTTCATGTTCATGACTTGATAGAAAAAGCATGTATAAAAGTCTTGTATTTCTAAAAGATCCAGACTTTTATACAAGTTTATATATGTTAGTTTTGTTGAAAAATATATATTTTATGTTTTTAATATTACATATGTTTTTGTTGAGTTTTGGAAAGAAATTCAAAATGTTGAAAAACATGGAAAATCCATATTTTAGGGGAAACTATGGCAAAAATTTTATGAAATTTTAAGTGTGTTTTAAGCAAGTATTTTGCAAGTTAAAATGATTGAAAACACTAAACATAATCTTACAAAGTTTTGAGTGAAAATTGTAAATTTTGAAAACTAGAGTTTTTCATGAATTTAAAATGGATATATATATATATATATATATATATATATATATGGGAGGATAAATCGAAAACCCTCTTGAGTTAAGAAAACCTAGAAAACTCTAGATCTACCATTGATTAAAAAAGATTGATGGTTGTGATGTGTTTTAGTGTAATCTATATTACTTTTTAATATTCTAATCAATAATAGTACACATAAGGGTAAAATGGGAATAAAGTGTAACAATTTTCTTTTTGGAAGAATGGAACTGTTGTCTTAGTATGATGCATCAGATGCATCATATCACTAGTATGCATTATTACATCTTCATTTTTTAAAAATCTCTCTCTCTTCATCCCATTATTCAAACACCACATAAAAATACAAAAATCAGTTCACATTTCCTACATTTTTTAACAATCTCTCTATCTCTCTCTCTTCATCCCATCATTCAAACACCACACAAAAATACAAAAATCAAATCCAATTTACATTTCCTTCATCTACAAAAAAAGTGAGCTAATATATGAAAACAGTAATAAAATCCTTCATCCAGCGATTCAAACCTTGACACAAAAAAAATGTTACATAAAAATGTAGCATATAATTTTTACATGATCAAATGTTACATAGAAACGTAACATATAATTTTTACATGATCAATTTTACGTCACATATATAACAAGCACTTTTTTGTAACAAAAAAAAAGATGTAACTACACACTTTGTTTCTGTAACAGTCACTTTATTTTTACAATAATCTTGAAAAATGTAACAATCCACCTTATTTTTACAATAATCTAAAAAAGTGTAACAATGCACTTTATTTTCTGTAACGGCCAGTATTTATGTAACACGGAAAAATGTAATATGCATTTTTTCTTCGATTGTTACATTTCTAACAACCTGTTACATAGTATTACATAAAAAATGCAACACAAAAAAAATGTAACATACATTTTTTGCTTTGATTGTTACATTTCTAACACAAAAAAAATGTAACAACACACCTTATTTTTACAATAATCTAAAAAAGTGTAACAATGCACTTTATTTTCGGTAACGTGCATAATTTATGTATTACGAAAAAATGTAACATGCATTCTTTCTTTGATTATTACATTTCGTAACTAAGATGCAAAAGAATTGTTATGAGAATTGTTACATCAAAAAATAAACTTCATTAACAATAATCCAACATAAGTAATGTAACTAGCAATGTTACAAAATGTATATAAAAATATAACTTCATTAACAAGAATCCAACAACAAATAGATTTTTTAGATTCAATCATAAAATCAGTAATAAAAAAACAACATATCCAGAAAACAAGAACTTAATAACATTCATCTTCTTAAACAAAAAAAATAAAAAAAAGTTGCAAATCTGAAAATTGCAAATCTGGAGGTCCTTTTTGATCTGGAACACAAAAAATTACAAATCTGAGAATTTTACAAAAAAGTTGGAGATCTACAAAACACAAAAAAATGAAGATCTACAAAAACACAAAGATACTTATGGATCTGGAGGATCTTTTAGATCTGGAACATCATGTTCAACATCAAAACATCTTTTGGATCATCTTCAAACATCTAAAACATCGTCTTCAACATCGGATTTATTGACCACTGCCGGATCTTGAAACCACCATCGGATCTTGAATGCAGTTCCGCAGCCTACATCACCGACAGGTGATTGGGTGTTCAAGTCAAGCATGTTTAATGCAGTGGGTGGTGTGGGGTGTGTCACTCTCATCGACACACAGTGTGAATAGGTTTGTGTGAAGAAATGGATTGTAATGAAGGCGACCTTGTAAAAATATATATAAATACAAAATAAACCAGACGGTTTGGAAAAAGATGGTACATATGAACTGATGGTTTCAATTAATGAGTAAAATGATGTTTGGGTACATATGACCTGATGGAAGAAGATGACATAGCCCCCATTTTGTCCACACTTAGTCAAAACAAAAGTGGATGTGATGAATGCCATGCAGTCTGATACACTTCACATTTACTCTCCCTAGAAAATGTAAAAAGACTCATATACCCTTTTTTTATCATTTGGTATGCATATGACGTGGTTCAATACTAACCATACATATAGGATTCCTAGGTTTTCTTAACTGGAGTGAGTTTTCTCATTATAATTAGTATATATATATACATATATATATATGGGATAGATCATGAGAAAAGTAGTTTAAATGAGAAAACCAAAAAACTAACTAAAAAAGCCTAAAAACATACCAAAATTTTTTTTTTACATTTTTTTTAGAGTAAATTACAAGTTTTGTCCTTTATGTTTGTATCAAATTACAGGCGGTGTCCTTTGCCTTTAAATTTGACGAGTTTTGTCCTTAATGTTTCAAAATCCTGCATGTTATGTCCTTTAGCCCTAACTTAGTTAGATTTTTTGGTTAAATATTGTCATGTGTCTTGCACATGAGGGCATTTTTGTCATTTCATCTTAACAGGGGCTATTTTGTAAAGAATTATTATTCAGCGACTGTTTGTACAAAACTGAAAACTAAAAAAAAATAATAAACTCTCTCTTCACTCCCCCCTAAACGAAACTCAACTGATCCAAACATCAAGAACCATTGCATAAACTAGAAATTTTCTAAAACACGAAAGAAAAAGAATGGATGTCTGAAATGAAAAAAGAAAAAGGTTTAGCTACTGTGAGGAAACTTGAGGACGCCATGGATAGGTAATTTTTATCTTCAGTTTTTGAGAAAGAAACGGTGGGTAGCTTCAGTTAGAGTAGAAAGAGAACTACAGGATTCGCGGTGTGTTGTTTAATGTTGGCATTGAGTCCACTCGCCGCCGGTGAAATCAAACGACGGTGTTACGGTGAGAGAGAGAGAGAGATCCCAAAATCCGGCACCGTCTCCTCCGCCGTACTCTTCTTTATCAACCTTTTCCATTTCGTTTTCGAATCTGACTCGTTGAACGCCGGTGTTTTGTTGCTTGATTTGCCCATTGGTAATACACGGCGGCAGAGGAACTGAACCCTTTGTGGTTTGATCGAGTTTAAGACTGTGAATGAAAGTGTTCGTTCGTTAGAGTGAGAGAGAGTTCTATAGATTTCGATTTAGATCTTATCTGCATAAAGAAGATAAGATGAGAGAAGGGGTGACGGCTGCAACTTTAAGATATAGGGTTTGGTAATGTGATAACAAATAAATAAACTATTATGAAATGACAAGAATGCCCTCATGTGTAAGACACATGACAATATTTAACCAAAAAATCTAACTAAGTTAAGGCTAAAGGACATAACGTGCAGGATCTTGAAACGTTAAGGACAAAACTCATCAAATTTAAAGGCAAAGGACACCGCCTGCAATTTGGTACAAACATAAAGGACAAAACTTGTAATTTACTCTTTTTTTTATAAAAATCGCTGGTTTTTATGCATGGAAAAAAATTTCAAAAAAAAAAATAAAAAAACCTATTTTTGTTGTATTGCACATGTGCACTATTACGGATATAGTGCACATGTGTAGTACACATATAATGCACATATAATGCACATGTGTAGTACAACAAAAACAAAATTTGAAAAAAATTTTATATATAAAAAATAGCAATTTTTTTTATAAAAAATTGTAAAAAAAAAATTGGTATCTTTTTTTAGCTTTTTTAGGCTTTTTTAGTTAGTTTTCTCATTTAGATGTAGTTTTCTCATAATCCTCTCCCTATATATATATATATATAGGGGACCGCTAAAAGGAAAACCACCTCTCGTTGTAAGAACCGAGAGAACCACTGTCTAGCCACTAGATCAACAAGATGGATGGACAAGATTAAAAGTAATTAAAAATAATATTAACTAATTTTTGTCTTACTATGTTTTTAACATTTTAATGCAAAATGGTAGTTTAGTAAAATTACTCTTTTTTGTCTTTTTATGTTTATTATTTTTTATTACTTTTTTTGTATTATTATATTAGTTTTTATTTTTTTAAAATTCAGATTTTTTAAACTTTTTACGTTTTACGTTAAACTTTTTACGTTTTACGTTGAACTTTTTACGTTTTACGTTAAACTTTTTACGTTTTTATGTTTAAGTTAAACTTTTTAGGTTTTACGTTAAAAAATTTATGTTTTATGTTAAAAAGTTTACGGTTTTACCTTTTTTTTCAAATGCTTGTTTACAGAACAAACCCAGAAATCGTAACTAGGTAGGTGTCGCAGATAGATTGTTATCATCATCGACTGGGAAAAAAATAACAAACCAACAACAGAAATCAAAACAATGTTTGGATTCTTGAAAAAAACGGGGTTTGGCTCAGATTTTTCCGATAATCAGAGACTGCAAAGTGGGGTTGCAGGTTCAAAAACCTACCTTCCACCATCCTTGTCGCGCCATCGTCATCAAAATATGCGTTTTTTTTTCATCATCACCGCCCAAATCCAAACATCAAATCCACATAGTTCACTGTTCGAACTTCCAAAAAAGACACCCAAAGATCAAGAAAGTCAAAACCCACAAGTATGCAACGATACAAAACAAAAAACCTGAAGATGAACACATGAAAAACACCAAGATCAAACATGTTCTAACAGATCAAACAAACCACACAGCAACCCCCCTTCACCCACCCCTAACCCACCACAACAACCCCTTCACCCACCCCTAACCCACCTGGTTTGCCCATTCTAACAGATCATACAAACCACACAAGATCAAGGGCTCAAACAAAGATTAAAAAAAATCAAAACATGTCGCCGGAGATGGGGTGGCAAATCACCCACCGCCTCTCTCTCCCAGACGCCGTCAGATCACCCACCCCCTTCACCCCATAATTCGCCGCCACCACTGCCGACCAACCACCTCCCACCACCGTCTTCTGCCGCTGACCAACCACCTCCTCACCACCGATCAAACATCTTTTGGGTTCCTTGGAAGAGATGAGAGATGGGTGCAGGTCTGAGGGTGGCCGGAGAAACGAGGGAACGCAGTAACATCATCAGCCACCGCCGCTCACACATGAGTGAAACCCCCCCTGTGCGACGGCGGTATCCACCGGAGACGGAGAAGGAGGGGGGATAAAACGGGGAGTGGGTGCGGCTGCAGATTAGTTGGGAAGGGGGGATCGGAGAAGATGAAGCTCTGGTTTATGAAGAAATGAGGAGAGAGGCAAATGAAAGGAGAGAAATGAGGAGAGAGACAATGTCTGGTAGATTTAAATGAAGTGAGATGGTGAGATTTGACATTTGGGGTAAATGACCAAACTACGCCTTTTTCTGATTGGTTGAGAGTGGTTCTCCCGGTTCTTACAACTATGGATGGTTTATATTTTAGCGGCTCCCTATATATATATATATATATATATGTGTGTGTGGAGCCACTAAAATGAAAACCACTCCTAGTTGTTGATGCATTTTTTTGGTGTCTGTAACTAGTCTTGTTTAACGATGTATTTTGTACGGTCTTTTATTAATTATCGAGTATGTATTTGATGTCGACCAAGTCGGATATCCTCCTATCCACTTGTGTCTGACTTGTTTGTCTCTTTTGGTATGTAATGTATTAAGAACAATGCATGTTGCATGACAAGGGTATAATGGTCATTATATGTTTATATAGTCTATCTGTTTGCTGTCTGTATACAACAAACAGAACAGCTGATGCAGTCATCGACGAAACAGGTATGTTTCGTCGAACACATCATGACGAAACAGACCAATGTCCATTATTTCTGTTTCGTCAACAGTCATGACGAATCACACTTGATTCGTCGTGTAATGGGCTGCTTCAAGCCCAATGGTTGGCCCATATTCTGTTTCGCCGATGCACTTTGTGTTTCGTCGAAGTCTTGGGCCCAGGGACTATATAAACCAAGTCTGCTTTCACTTTGAAGTAGATGAGATAATAACCAGTAACGAAACTCTGTCGAAATTCTGTCTGAACTGTGTTTGTATCAGTTTGTAATCGGTTCTCATCCCGTTTAATCAATCGAGTGTGTTTCATTGATTAATCCTTTGTTGTTATTGCTTTATATGTTTGATTTGGCATAGTTACGTGGATTCCGCACACGTGACCGTGTTTGCTATAAACAAGTGATTCGGTTCGTTATCGATCCTCAGATTTCGGGACCTACAAGTGGTATCAGAGCATTGGCTCTTATCCTTGTTTAAAATCAAACATCGTTCGGTTTTTATCAAGTTTTTGTGATTGTTTTTCTGAAAAGTTGTTCTTGAAAAATCATAATTTCTGGGAAAATATTCATAAAATCTGTTTGTGTGTTGTTATTTGCTAAAGAGTTTTTATCAAAAACCTATTTAGATTGTTTGTTTATGCTTTAAACCGGGGTTTTATTGAAAGTCTTGTGCATTTTCTTGTTTCGGAAAATTATCGGTGATCGGAAAACTCATTGTTCTTGAGTGTGTTCTTCATATCTTCATAATTGTTCTTATAACAACTGTGAACTTGATCTTTAAATTGTTAAAAAACTAAGTGTTATAAAATATTATACATTAAATTGACTTTAGTGTAAAAGAGTGATCATTGTTTTTCTGAGAAAAGCATGCTGTGTTGAAAAACGTTGTAACAAACATACCTTGTGTTAGAGAAAAATATCTTGCTGTCTGAGACTTATCTTTGACTAAACAAGCAGACGACGAAACAAAAGCATTTCGTCAAAAATATCTTCGACGAAACAACTTATGTTTCGCCATAATATCTTCAACGAAACAAGTCTGTTTCGTCATCATCAATTTCGACAAAACAAGTCTGTTTCGTGGAAGAGTGTTTCGTCATCAGCTGCCATTTTTTATACAGAGGACTTCTAAAAGTGTGTTAACTGTGTGTTTTCAAGAATTTGATCAGGTACTACACTTCATACATCAAATATGAGTTGTACTAGTCCATGGGATTGGAGTATGGACTCAAGACCACGTGAAGATCCGACCTCCGCAGCAGCATGGGTGAAGAATGTTTTTGGTCAACCTTCTATAAGTGCCGGACAATGGGCTTTGGTATCCAATCAAAATCAAAACATTCAAAATCTTTTGCTTAGCGAGAGCGAAACGGGCAGCAACAATCGCCCACCAAAGTTGAATCATATGAAGGAGTTTCCATCATGGAAAGGTCATTTCCATACATATGTTCAAGGTCAAATCACTGATCTTTGGAGGTGTTTCATTACTCCACGCAATAATGCTCTCGAAGTAGCAGCCTCAACGGCCGAAGGTTTTTCTAACATGCAGGAAAATGACAAGAAAGCCTATGAATTTGAGAAAAAGTCGTTTGCTGTTCTTACCCAAGCGCTTCACAAAGATATCTATCATCAATTTTCTTATTGTACGGACACGAAAACATTATGGGATTCTTTGGTAACAAGAGGAGAAGGAAATGCAGCTTCTAGAAAGACACGCCATGATCTATTGAAGAAAGAGTTTGAATCTTTTCAGTTCTTGGAAAATGAAACTCTAAATGATATGACTACACGTTTTATCATTTGATTAGTGAAATGTTTGCTTATGCTGTTACTGCAACTCAAAAGGAAGTCGTTGCACGGTTTGCTGATTCTCTACCACCAAAGTGGAGCCCATACATTGAGCTTTTAAAGCATACTGGTGTTCTAGATGCTGACACTGTAAGTATCTATGAATTCGTACAAAAGCTGGAACACAAGAATAATGAAGAAATTCGGAAAGCAAAACGAATTGTTGCTCCTCAAAATATCGAAATGTATTATGGAGGAGGTTTTAACCCGTCAGTTAGTTCCAGTTCGGCTCAGCAACCAAAGTTACAAACGGCGTTTGTATCAAATACAAACTCTTCTCCGTTTCCTCAATCAGCTCCGCCTCCTGTCTTCGATCCGAGTGCCTATCTTCCGCCAGCGCATTTGATTGCTCAAGCTCAGGCTTATTCTGGAGGAGGTTTTATTCCTTACACACCTCCAGTTGCCACTACTCAACCTCAGTTCAATCCGAGTGCTTATATTCCAGCCCAACCACAATCACAAGTCCAACCACAACAACAGCAAGCTCATTATACCAACAATCCTCCACCCACAAACCCTAACACAGTCAAAGTTGATACATCAAACCTCTCAAATGTTAGCATTGAAGTAGCAAAGGAACATATGGAACTTATTAATACAATGGTCAGTGCTTACTGCGGTTTGGTCGCAGGTCAAATTGGAAACATCAGTTTGACCAACGAAGACTATCTACAAATCAACCGTGATGAAATGGAGTTGATGGATATAAAGTGGGCGTTCGCAAGTGCTGTTAGAAGGGCGAAGGACTTTATGGTTCGAACAGGGAGAAGTTCTTTAGACAGCAAACAGGATACAAAGTACGGATTTGATAAAGAAGCAGTTACATGCTTCAATTGTGGCGAAAAGGGTCACTTCAAACGTGAGTGCACCCGACCAAGCAAACAAGGCAATCAGAACCCATTCCGTAATCAGACGAGTACTTCAAATGCCAATCAAGAAAATCGTGGAAAAGGGATAGTGGCTGTAAACAACACCACCAACCAGAATCAGTCTGGATCATCAAACGATAATCGTGCATTAACCGTACAAGCTGATGAAGGGTTTAATTGGTCTTTACAACTTGGGGAAGGTGATCAAGATAAAGGAGGAACAGCGTGTTATGCAAAGATCATTAATCACATCAAGCACGTTCATAAGGAAGAATTTTCTGAAAGTGATGACAGTTCAGGTTATACCGGGAGTTCTGATGAAGAAAGTTCTACTTCGGGCGATTATCATTCTGAATCTGATGTGAGCAAAGAAGCAAGTTCTAATCTTGATGACTTATTGAATGAAGCAGAAGAGTTGAAATGTCAGAAATCAGTTCTGATCAAGAAGGCTGAGGTAGCATCTAAAGAAATGGAGAAGTTCTTTTCTGAAGACGGATCTTTTTCTTATCAGACTGCCTTTATGGCAAATGTCTCAGCTTCTACAAGTCAGGTAAAATCTGAAATTCTTATCAACTGTAGAGATTGTGAGTATATGAAAAATGAATTTGAAAGAATAAAACTTGAATGTGATACGATTCATATTCACAATCAGAGTTTAGTTGTTGAAATGGCTAAATGCAAAGAAGCGAATATGGCTTTAGTTAGACATGAAAAAGAATTTAAATCTATGATTGAAATTCTAAAGAAAAATGTTTCCGAAGTGACAAAAACTGTTTATCATAAACAAGTTAGTATAAACGATTACATTAACATTGTTGAGGAAACTAAAAGGGAATTAGCCATTGTAAAATGCGAGCATGATGCAATCAATCAAAAGTTGGAGAGTTATTCTAACTCCCGATTTGTGCTCGATCACATTATTGATGTTCAACAACTAAAGGGAAACAAGAAAGGTGTTGGGTATGAGAAGTGTCCGCCCCCTTTAAGACATAATTATGCTTATATGCCTGATGAAGAAGAAATGCCACGGTTTGAACCCAGTGTGCCTCTTGATTATGAGGAAATTACTACTGGCCTAGGGTTCAAATCGGACAATTTTCCAAGTACAACTTCTGAGCAAAAAGATTCAACATCTACGAAACAAGGTCCTCCAACCATTGAGGACTATGAGTCGTCGGATGATGAAACAGAATCAGATGTGAGTAATCAGGATAAATCACTTGACAAACTTAAAGGAGTAGAAGTTCCAATTGAGAATCATATTCTGTGTGATCCTCCTACCCCTGCTGTTCAACCTGTTGTTCAACAAGTGATAGATCATGTGTCTACCGTTAAAAGTAATATTGTGTTTTACACTTTGGTTGGTGATTCTAAAATCTATTCAGATAATGATTTTCCAATTAAAAATGTCAATCCATCATCGATTGATAATGTTTTTGAAAATAACACAAGTAAGTTTTTGGGAAAGTCGATTCCGGGAGTTATTGTGACTCAATGTAATCCAATTCCTAAGGCTGAAATCAAAAAGAAATTTGGAAATCAGAAATCACCTTCAAAGCAACAACCTATTGCTTCTAAGGGTAAACAATCAGATCAACGAGCTCAAAGGCCAAATGTTTCTAAATCAAAATTTGAAACAAAAGGGGCTTGTTATCAGAAGAAAAACAGTAGTGTCAAATTTGTGGAATCGAGGGGTACGGATAAAATTGAGACTTTTGAAAACAAGTCAAACACTGATTTTGTACAAGTCAAAATTTTAAAACGTGATTGTCAAAACAATTACACTCAACATTCAAACGGGTGTGATGAAAAAGCAAGTACCTCGGGTTATACAAGTTCGACATCTGATCGTCGATCCAGTTCTCCTAAGTTTGTTGAAAGGAGAACGTGTTTTAAATGTGGAGAGTTTGGGCACATCATCAAAGATTGTGCAAACACTCCGAAAGAGAAATTTGTTGAGAGAGCATCACCTGAAACGATTCACCCTAAATGTCGTCCTGTTTCGCCTAAACATGATGAAAGAACTGTTAAAGAACAGGAAACGAAACAACGACATCAAAATGTGAAGAAAATAGAAAAGGCCTTAAAAACTGAGGTCAAATCTGTTCCAAGGAAACCAAGTTCACCGTTAAAACCAGAAATTTCAAAACTTGTTTATAAAACTCAATCTGGTAAACAAAAACAAACTTGGAAACCTAAGATGGGTGAAAGTTCAGGGGGAGCTGTTCTGTTACAAAATCATCAAGAAATCGAGATCACCATTTGTGATGCTCAGGGACGACCCAAGACCACTATGGCTTGGGTCCCCATTCTTAACTAATCATTGGATGAAATGTGCAGGGTGTTCTAGGAGGAACTATCAGTAGTCATTGGATTGTTGATAGTGGGGCATCCAGGAACATGACGGGCGACTTACGGCTTCTATATGATGTGAGAAACATTAAAGGAGGCTATGTCGCTTTCGCTGGAGACAAAGGCGGATACATCACTGGAGAGGGAATGATCTCCAATGGTGTTGTATGTTTCGATAAGATCAATTATGTTCGTCAAATTGATCATAATCTTCTCAGTGTGTCGCAAATCTGCGATAAAAAGTTCACCGTGCATTTCGATGATGCCGGTTGTTATGTGCTTAAACCTGGTTTCAAAATTCCAGATGAATGGATTCTCTTATCGGCTCCAAGAGTTAATGATCTTTATATTCTTGATATGAGCCAAGCGATTACGACTTCTGCACAAGTCACATGTTTTGTCTCGAAAGCCACGGAGAAGGAGTCTATATCTTGGCACAGAAGAATGGGACACATTCATTTAAGAAAAATGAACCATTTGGTGAAAAACAGTCTTGTGAATGGCGTGCCCGTCAGAAGTTTTCATCTACAGGATATCTGTGTTTCGTGCCAGAAAGGGAAACAAACAAAGAAGTCTCACCCTTTGAAGAAAATCAACACTGTTAGCATGCCTCTCGAACGTCTTCATATGGACCTTTTTGGACCTATGAGACACAAGACAACGTTCGGAGATGTTTATTGTTTAGTAGTTACTGATGACTACTCTAGATTTTCTTGGGTAGCTTTTATGGCACACAAGAGTGATACTCCTGGCATCCTCAAGGATCTTCTTACAATGTTGGAAAATCTCTACTCGTTGAAAGTTAAGAGGATCAGAAGCGACAATGGAACTGAATTCAAAAACCGTGTTATGGATGAGTTCTGTACTTCTAAAGGAATTCTTCATGAATACAGTTCTCCTTACACTCCACAACAAAATGGTGTCACGGAGAGGAAGAATCGTACAATAATTGAAACTGCAAGAACAATGTTGGTAGAGTCGGCGTTTCCTGTTCAGTTCTGGGCGGAGGCTGTGTCGACTGCTTGCTACACATTAAACCGAGTTCTTACGGTTAAGAGACATGGCAAGACTTGTTTCGAACTTCTACAGAAAAGGAAACCAGATCTTTCAATTCTAGAACCTTTTGGCGGTCCATGCACTATGATTGAGTCGGATGGAAAGTTTGGCGCGAAAGCTATCGAGGGTTTCTTCCTTGGATATGCTACACTAAATTTTCGTGTTTGGAATCTGACTACCAAAAAGATTGAGCTATGGAGTGAGGTAAGGGTTCAGAGATATACAAGTCCTGTTAAAGCTCCAGGTGATCCTTGGATGTTCAATTACGATGGGCTATTCAACTCCTTTAATCTACCAACCTTTGATGAAGATTCTGCAGCTGCTAGAATGATATTTGATAGTGACAATGCTGCTGACTCGTCATTGGTTAGACCTGTTGTTGTTAACTCACAATGTTCTAATTCGACTAACAACACAGTTCAAAATGAGGAAGTTGAAAATGCTACTGAATACAATGAGTCATCAGAAGAAGATGAAGAAAATCTGGATGCGACTGAAGGCACTTCATCTCCAGTTGCTCCTATTCAGGGTACTTCTTTTGACACTCCTCATGTGCAGGATGTTGATACTGCTGAAGGGAACGCATCCACTTCCACGCATATTCCCGGTGCGGAGTTGGTTGCTGATCCTAATCTTAACAATTTGGGTATTAATGCTCGGGTTTCTGAAAATCCTGAAATGAGGATTCATAATACCCATCCACAGCAGAACATTATAGGAGATGTCCAACAAGGTGTGCAGACGCGTAATCAGCTGAGAAACAACCAGAGTGCTGGTTTGTATTCAGCTATTAGAGAATCTGGTCTTCAAAACGATTGGTCCTTTGCGTGTTACGTTTCACAAGAAGAACCGAAATCTTGGAAGGAAGCTTTAAAAGATAATTCTTGGGTTGAAGCCATGCAGGACGAACTGCAACAATTTCAAAAGCTTGGTGTTTGGAAGCTTGTTGAAAAACCGGAGAATTACAAGAAAATTGGCACTCGATGGGTTTACAAATGCAAGAAAGACGACCGTGGAGTTGTTATTCGGAACAAAGCGAGATTGGTTGTTCAGGGTTTTCGCCAGATTGAAGGCATTGACTATAACGAAGTTTATGCACCTGTTGCACGTCTGGAAGCTATTCGGATCTTCTTAGCTTATGCTTCTTTCAAAGGATTCAAAGTTTACCAGATGGACGTTAAAAGTGCTTTTCTTCATGGTATAGTTCAAGAAGAGGTGCACGTCGAACAACCTCCAGGTTTTGAAGATCCTATTCACCCCGATCGGGTTTGGTTGCTAAACAAAGCTCTTTATGGTTTACATCAAGCACCTAGGGCTTGGTACGCAACCTTATCCAACTATCTTCTGGAGAATGGATTTCGACGAGGTCTTATTGATTGCACACTTTTTATCAAAGAACTAGATGGAGATCTTCTGCTGGTGCAGGTATACGTTGATGATATAATATTTGGTTCTACTAATGAATCTTTGTGCAGGCATTTCGAACGTGTTATGCAGGAAAAGTTCGAAATGAGCGCTATGGGAGAGATGAACTTCTTCTTGGGCCTACAAGTACAACAAACAGAGTCTGGGATATTCATCCATCAGACTAAATATGTTGGTGACATTTTGAGCCGATTCCAAATGTCAGATGCAACGCCCATTGGTACTCCACTTCCGCAGAATCACGGGATTACTCCGGATTTGAAGGGAGAAAGTGTCAACTCTTCTTACTATCGTGCCATGATCGGATCTCTCATGTATCTCACCGCTTCGAGGCCTGACATAATGTATCCAACATGCCTGCTTGCAAGATATCAAGCAAACCCGAAGGCCTCTCATCTGTCAGCTATCAAAAGGATTTTTCGCTATTTGAAGGGATGCCCGGACCTTGGTCTTTGGTACCCTAGGGATGATAGTTTTGAATTAATTGCATACAGTGATTCTGACTTCGGTGGTTGCAAAATCGATGGCAAATCGACAACAGCAGGATGTCAGTTCCTAGGAAATCGCCTGGTCACGTGGCAGTGCAAGAAGCAAACGTGTGTTGCTACATCAACATGTGAAGCAGAATATATTGCTGCCTCGAGTTGTTGCTCCCAAGTTCTTTGGATACAACAACAAATGCGCGACTACGGTTTAGAATTCCTATCTACTCATATTTTTGTTGATAATAATGCTGCCTTACAGATCACTAGAAATCCTGTGCAACATTCCAAGACTAAACACATCGACATTAAATATCACTTCATACGTGATTGTTTTGACAAGAGGTTAATCGATGTCGTTCATGTCCCCACTGATCACCAACGTGCTGACCTGTTTACAAAAGCTTTTGATAAATCACGTTTTGATTATCTACTTTTGGTCAATGGCATTAAGGTGATACCCGAGTAAACTTCTTTGGCTGATCGTTTTTGTAAATATTTTCTTTATAAACTCTAAAAAATTCAAAAAGATTTTCGTTTTTCGTAACCTTTTAGCATTTTAGGGGGAGTAATTTTCAAGAAAATACAAAAACATTGCAAAACTTCAAAATCCAAAGAGATGTCTTTATTTTTCTGTCTTTACGTTTGAAAATTTCAAAATTTCAAAAACAATAGAAAAACCAAAAATGAGTTTCTTGGATAAAGGAAAATGATGATGTTCACTGGTGTGGTCGGTCAACGTGTTCAAAATGAAAAACAAAAAGAAAAATGATAAGTATCTCTACTAACGATGTATCGGTAGGCTCACAATCAGACTAAAATGTGCAGGATGATACAAACCTAACAGACTTCAAGTCAGGTGGGAACCATTCATTGGCATATGGTCTTAGTACCGAAATCTCGTTTGAGAGATTGCCGAGATCTGAAATATTCGGTCTTTATGCTGCTTATCATCTGGGTATCATGGTTGTATCCCAAACCGTAAAAATAACGGAGACGAAGTCTAAGATCTTCCATGATACTATACATACGTGTACATATTACATTCGACCTCAATAAGTGATCAACAATCACATGTCCAAACAAAATAAGTGATTTTATATCACAGATTCTTTGCGGGAGTCAAGTTCGTCTCTCTGCTGTACGGAAGTACTGACCTGTTCACGGACTTGCTCCTGTGCCCTCATGCATATGAAAATCAAGTTCCTCATCAATAAGTGATT
Source organism: Helianthus tuberosus (assembly GCA_030545235.1). Taxonomy (NCBI): domain Eukaryota; kingdom Viridiplantae; phylum Streptophyta; class Magnoliopsida; order Asterales; family Asteraceae; genus Helianthus; species Helianthus tuberosus. The sequence continues at coordinate 158,310,766 of CM060451.1, read as the reverse complement.
CTATCATATAGGGCTTGTTTTCAATCAAAATAAGTGAGTTTCTCACATTTTTATACGATCAAACAGATGATAATCGGTATACTCACCGGTAAGATGAATTCTCGTGCATACCTTGATACGGGAATGTGTCGTGAGTGGATTTACATCGACTTGTAAGTATAATCCTTACCGTTAATCGTATCTCTTAATTATGATTAAGTCTGATCAGTTTGAGCTTATGTGGACCACAATACCGATAATCGAGGTAGTATACTTATCCAGAGCTTTAAACAGAAATCAAAATCATGTTGACTAAGACCGTAAGCTGGTATGATTCCTTGTCCTTGAAATTCGCAAAAAGATTGCATTTGTACAGTTGCTTACTGTTTTTCTCAGTTTATTACCTTTTCGTGTAGTTTACCGTGCTTTAAATTTTTTGTTGTGTTATTTGTAAAGTTCGTTTTTGATTAAGCCGAAGTTGTTGCTTGGTGTTTTCTACCGGAAGGCTGAAACCTACTTCATAACATGTTCTTGCATTTGGAAACTAAAACAAAATGGAAAAGTGTTCATTTTAAATCATAATTTGTTCAGTCTGTAGAAAATTTTCATGTCTCTATGTTTTGAAAATTTAAATGTCGACGAAACAAAATGTGTACGGCGAATCAAAACTGTGACGACGAAACAGATCAGTTTCGTCGAAGTTACGACGAATCACATGAGCCCAAATCAGTTTCGTCATGGGCTAAATTCAAGCCCAAGTGTAAGCCCAACTTTGTTCTGATTCGTCGAGCCCAATCCTGTTTCGTCGAGATCTCTGTTTCGTCGAGATGAGGCGGTGTATAAAAGGGGTCCCTGTGTTCACTTTTTCAAAATATCATCTGTTCATCTTCTCCAAACAACCGTTTCGCCATTTTTCTTTCTCGAACCATTTAACCTTGTTTTTAATCGAAACTCGTTCAACACTCAAAGGTACAAACATGTTCATGTTCAGATTCTGAACATTTTGAACCGAGTGTTTTTGTTCGAAACCCTCGGAAACCGATCATACTCGCTGTTTTATTGATCTGAACTTATGTTTGTTGTGATTTTCTACAATAACTGATAGATTTAGGTTATTTTACAGTGATTGATGTTTGTTTTTGGGTTTGGGTTTCATAGAACTAAACAGGGGTTGTTTAATGATGTTTTTGAATGTTTCAAAAAGGGGTTTTTGGATCGGAAATCATATATGGGTTGTCATAAGTTGGTTTGGGTATAAATAATGATGTTGAATGTGTTTGTGTTTGTATTTGATCTTTGTTTAAACCACAAAACGGCGAAACAGAAAAACCCACATATCGACGAATTGATTAAACCCTAATTCCGGCGAATCAAACATACGGCGAATCAAAAACGGCGAAACAGACGACGAATCAGACATGGCGAAACAGACATGGCGAATCAAACCAACGACGAATCAGATCTGTTTCGTCGCACATCTTCTGTTTCGTCGAAGTGTTTCTGTTTCGTCGTCCATGCCTTAGCAGTTTTCTGTTTTTGCTGTTTGTTCACAGTAGACTTGTTTTGATAGGTTATCTGTTAAGTGGATACATGAACTTGTATCCATACATGTCTAAATACATAAGTAATGTAATTGTTGCTTATTATGGACATTTTCATGTACAGATGGCACCAAAGACACTGAAAGAAGGAAAACGCATGAAGGCGATAAAGAAGGAAAACAAAACTGAAGAGGAGATTATGTCAGAGAAGCGTCATAATCAAGTTGCATATCTGGATCCTGATGACAAGCTCACGGAATTTAAAGATATCACGAAGTGGATCAGGGAGTCACGTATTAATTATGCTATTACATTCTCGACGCCCGTTTACAAATCACTTATCAAGGCTTTCTGGAATTCTGCAAGCGTTGTACAACTGGATGGAAAGGAAGTTATCAGGGGTCGTGTGAATGATCTGGATGTTATCGTATCTCCGGATATACTGAATGAAGTTCTTCAATTACAAGATAGTCCGGACGCTCCATATTCTATTCCGATTATGTGTACGCGAGGTTGTTTACTACGCATGAAGTGTAAAGGAGACATTTTCGTCAAACAAATCAACAAAGGTGATCTTCCATTACGCTACAAGTTTTTATTGCATATTCTTATTCAGTGTCTCAGCAACGGACGGTCTGGATATGATATGGCTGGAGATGATCTCGTTGGTTTCATGGTTGCTTTGGTGTTAAACAAACCGTTTAGCATCTCAAAGTATATTTTCAGCAACATGAAAGAAAATATGACAAGGACAGGAAGTAGAACAACCGGAAACAAGTTTTGGATGTATCCGCATTTTCTTCAAATGATTATGAATGTTCAACATCCTGACCTTCCTAAAGCTGACAATGATCTTCTGAAGATAGAGGCGATGAATTTCAACTCTTTAAGGTTAATCAAGAATCTTGCCGCAAAAAGATACAAAGAAAGCGTTCCTCCAAGGAAGCTTTTTGGCGCACTTAAGAATCCTGATTATGTTGCTCCAGCAAATGATAAATGGCGTCATGATGACAGCCAATCTGACAACGAAGAGCCTGAGTTGGAAAGAAAAAGGATAGAGAAATTTGGTCCTGATCCAGTTGATTCAGATGAGTCTGGGAGTGATAGTGATGACAGTAGTGGTGAAAGTGATGATGGTGGTGATGCTGGTGCTGTTGGTACATCGAGCAAGGGTGCAGCTGGTGATACATCAGCTAGTAGTTCTTCAGCAAGTGGCGATGATGAATCTGATTCTAGCTCTAGTGATCATATAGTCGAGCCTGGATACGAAATGTATATCGATATACGTGGAGTGAAAAGATATAGAAAGATTAGAACTGAAGATGATCCAGCATACGTTCCAGAGGATCCTGAAGGTGAAAGAAGAACAAAAAGGAGAGCTGAGAAAGCTGCTGAAACTCAAAAGAAGAAAGCAAGAAGATATTTGAGTACTTATACTAGAAAACCTGTGCCTCAAGAGTCTTCATCTGTACCTCAGGAGCCTGTACAAGAAGCTCCTGTAGTTACATCAGCTACAGAAACTCCAGTTGTTACATCAGCTGCTGAAACTCCATCTGTTACTCCTCAGGCAGTTCCTGAAAGAACTATGTCTTCTGCAATCAGAGCAACCACTTCGCAGATCAGTTCTGAACGTCATAGGGTATTTTCCGGATATTCTCAAGACGAAAAGAACAGATACCTATTCACTCAACTGGAAGCAGCTGCTGATAGGATTCAAAGGCAATCTCATTTCATTAATCTCACGAAGACTGATCAGCTTAAACAATTGGTGGAGATTAACAACTTGAAGTCCACCGTTGGTCAACAGCAAACGGTAATAGAGCGACAACAAGCTGAAATTGATTTGCTTAAAGCCGAGCATGCTCGCTTGAAGGCTGTTGATGAAGAGAAAGAGAGAAGGATTGTTGTTCTGTGGGATTATCACTGTAAACAACAAGAAGTACTGAAGAAAAAGGATGATGATACTGAGGACCAAGGGAATCCTGACACTTCAGGTACATCACAGAAGCAGCCAGCAGCTACATCTTCAGAAATAGTTGAAGTTCAACCGCCAGTGGTCGAATCATCTCAGGGAACTTCTACTGGAAAAGTTCAACAGATCGCAGGTACTTCTTCTGTCGTAAGCAGTGCTGATATTGCTTTACAGGCTATTCATCCATTTACGGGAGAGTTGCTTGAAGAAGGAGAGTTAATAGAAGATCTTTCTCAGGAGCAATTAAGTGTTCTACATTCTCTGAGAGAAATTGATGATGCTGAGATAGATAAAATATCGACTGAGACTGATACAACTAATATAGAAGATATTGATGAGATCGTGTTTGAAGGCGAAGCAACAAAATCAACGTATGTTCGAAAAGATGGTACTGAATTCGCTTCGTTTGATGAAGATTGGATGAAGGAGAATATTGATGACATAGACGAGCACTTAAAGAATCGTAATTCGTTCAAAAAAGACACAGATGCATTTTCTGAATGGAGAAAACAGTTTCTATCTAAAGTCTCCAAGCCTGTGCCTGAAAAAGCTCAAGTCGACTACTTGCAATTTGAAAAGGCAAAGCCAAGTGGAAGAATTCTATGCTGGATGTTTGTTAGAGATATTCACTGTGTTGCAATCAAACGTGAATACGGAATCCTGTATTTCAACTCACTGCTGAGCATTCTTTCGTTGCCATTTTATGATGTTGCTGCGTTGACGAGGCTTGAGCTTATTAATCGTTCAAACTACGATGGAGCTACTTTATTTGAGCGACTGATTAAAGTAAACAAGAAGTCGGACTGGAAGGATGAATCATACAAGCCACAATTTCCCATCTATCAACCGATCAAGTTTACTCTTGATCCTGATACCAACACTTGCAGATACAAGCTTGTGTACCAGCCTCCGAGGGTCGTAGATAAAATCCCATTGATGCCTATGCAGCAGGATTTTCTTGAAGATATGGCATTATGGTGCTATGACTCGGACACACATGAAGCCGTGATTGTGTTTAGAGATAATCGTGCAAATTACCGGATGTTGGATCCGATGTGGATCGTCAACATGTCCAAGGCTGACATCAGCAGATTATATCGTCATGATATTTTCTATGAAGATCAGGACGCACGTCAAGCTTTAAAGTTTCAGCGCGTAGCGTGTTTTTGCTACTACCGGGGCATACATTCGGGCAGTTCGTGGTCCGAACAACACTGAGATGGAAGATTAGAAGACCGAAGACGAGTAACAGACAAGGGGGAGTTTGTTGATGCATTTTTTTGGTGTCTGTAACTAGTCTTGTTTAACGATGTATTTTGTACGGTCTTTTATTAATTATCGAGTATGTATTTGATGTCGACCAAGTCGGATATCCTCCTATCCACTTGTGTCTGACTTGTTTGTCTCTTTTGGTATGTAATGTATTAAGAACAATGCATGTTGCATGACAAGGGTATAATGGTCATTATATGTTTATATAGTCTATCTGTTTGCTGTCTGTATACAACAAACAGAACAGCTGATGCAGTCCTCGACGAAACAGGTCTGTTTCGTCGAACACATCATGACGAAACAGACCAATGTCCATTATTTCTGTTTCGCCAATAGTCATGACGAATCACACTTGATTCGTCGTGTAATGGGCTGCTTCAAGCCCAATGGTTGGCCCATATTCTGTTTCGCCGATACACTTTGTGTTTCGTCGAAGTCTTGGGCCCAGGGACTATATAAACCAAGTCTGCTTTCACTTTGAAGTAGATGAGATAATAACCAGTAACGAAACTCTGTCGAAATTCTGTCTGAACTGTGTTTGTATCAGTTTGTAATCGGTTCTCATCCCGTTTAATCAATCGAGTGTGTTTCATTGATTAATCCTTTGTTGTTATTGCTTTATATGTTTGATTTGGCATAGTTACGTGGATTCCGCACACGTGACCGTGTTTGCTATAAACAAGTGATTCGGTTCGTTATCGATCCTCAGATTTCGGGACCTACACTAGTTGTAAGAACCGTAGGAACCACTCTCCACCAATCACATAATGACACGTATGCACTATTATTTTAAAACCTAAAGGGTAATTTAGTCATTTACTCAATCTATCAAATCATCTATCTGTCTTTTGTCTTTAAAGTCTTTTATCCACAGACTTTGAAATTCTCATTTTCTCTTTCTCTCTCTCTCTCTCTCTCTCTCTCTCTCTACATCGAACTGCTCCTAAAATCCAATCCCCATCCACAATCCTTCACATCTTTAGTGATGTACCAAATTGTAAGGAAGATGAGATGGTTCTAGTGGAGACGGAGGCAGAAGGGGAGGAGCAACCAGCGGTGGAAACCGGGCCACCACCACGGACACCGCCACCGAAGACGGAGGCAGAAGGGGAGGAGCTACCGACGTCGAACTTGGTCACCGAAGCACACCCACAGCCAAGAAAGTCATGTAAAATAGTGGGTTTAACATCATCACTTGCATTGGTGTTGTTGTTTTGAGCCATCAAGATAGCAACCATAATCTCATCTCAAATCACCTATTGTTGTTATTATCATCATATCATAGAGACTGTATAAATGAGAAAAGTAAATGGGGGGCTTTTTGGAGAGAAACAATGGTTTTCTTTTCCTACTTATCAAAAGTAAAGGGGGGCTTTTGAAGAGTGACGGTGATGGTTGTTATAGGTAGGTGAAATCATAGGAGAAAGGGAGTGGTGAGTGGTGGGTGTGTTGGTGAGAGGTGGATGTCAGTGGTGTTGTTGTTCCGTCGGTGGTGCCGGTAAACCCTTGGCCTTCCCTTCCCTTCTTCTCTTTTATCTTGGTGGTGCCGGGTGGTACCGATGATGCCGGTGGTTCCGGTGAGTTCTAAATTTTTGTTTGTTTGTTTTTTTGCTGGGTTTTGTTTATGAAATGGGTTGATGTGTTTGTTGGGTGACGGTTTTGCTGGGTATTCTTTATGAAATGGGTTTGATGGGTTTTTTTTTGCTGGGTTTTTTTTTATGAAATGGTTCGATTGGTGGTTGTTTGATCTTGATTGTGTTTAGTGGTTTTTTTGTCCATTATAGTTTACATGAGTTTATACCTTCTGTTATATTTTTCAGTCGGCCGCGCTGTTGGTGGGATTTGATCTGTTCAGTTGGTTATGTTGATAACATTTTTTTTTCTTGGCAGTGATAGTTCGAAACATTTTTTTCCGACAAATTGATGACGATGGCGCGGCAAGGATGGTGGAGGGTAGGTTTTTGAACCTGCAACCCCACTTTGGAGCCTTGATTATTGGAAACTTTGAGTCAAACCCCGTTATTTTTTAAAGAGCCACACATTTGTTTTGACTTTTGTTGTTGGGTTTTTTACATTTTTTTCCCAGTCGATGATGATAAGTTCAATCTATCTAAGACACCTACCGAGTTGTAATTTCTGGGTGCGTTCGTTTTGTGTAAAAAAGTTTTTGTAAAAAAAAAAAGTTAAAACCGTAAACTTTTTAACATAAAACGTAAAACGTAAAGTTTTTAACGTAAAACGTAAACTTTTTAACGTAAAGCGTAAAACGTAAACTTTTTAACGTATAGCGTAAAACTTAAACTTTTTAACGTAAAGCTTAACATGTAAACTTTTTAACGTAAAGCGTAAAACGTAAACTTTTTAACGTACAGCGTAAAACGTAAAATTTTTAACGTAAAGCGTAAAACGAAAACTTTTTAACGTAAAGCGTAAAACGTAAACTTTTTAACGTAAAGCGTAAAACGTAAACTTTTTAACGTAAAGCGTAAAACGTAAACTTTTTAACGTAAAACGTAAACTTTTTAACGTAAAACTTATTTACGTAAATTGTAAAACGTAAAAACCGTGTGATAAAATGGCGCCGAAACAAGGGGCGTGAATACGGGGCATAAAAACGCCGCGTAAGAAAACGGTGCGTTAAAACGGCGCGTAAAAAACGGCGAGTTAAAAAAAACGACGCGTGAAAAAGCCGGGCGAAAAAAACGGCATGCAAAAACGGCGCATGAAAAAGCCGAGCGTAAAAACGGTGTGCAAAAACCGGCACGCAAAAAAGTTGTTTTGTTAAAAAATCTGAATATAAAATGGTTTTTAATAAAAAAAATTCCATTTAAAACAATAACTAATATAATATTACAAAAAAAAGTAATAAAAATAATAAAGACAAAAAGACCAAAAAGAGTAAATTTACTAAACTAACCTTTAGTATTAAAATATTAAAAGTATAATAAGAAAAAAAGTATTTAATATTAATATTAATATTAACTACTTTTAATCTCATCAATACATCTTGAAGATCTAGTGGTTAGAAAGTGGTTCTCTTGGTTCTTACAACTGTAGGTGGTTTTCATTTTAGCGGCCCCATATATATATATATATATATATATATATATATATATATAGGGAGCTGCTAGAATGAGAACCACCACGAGTTATGAGAACCACGAGAACCGCGCCCCGCGGGTGGCCGTTGACCACGAAATTTTTTTTACACCTAAATCCGTATATTTTAAGACCGGGTGTAAATTTTGGGTTCAAACGGCGCGCCCGAGGGGGTAGTTTTTTACGACCAAAGTTTGGGTTTTTTTAATTTTTCTTTTTTTTTTAACCAAACTTTGGGCGTAAAAAACTACCCCCTCGGGCGCGCCGTTTGAACCCAAAATTTACACCCGGTCTTAAAATATACGGATCTAGGTGTAAAAAAAATTTCGTGGTCAACGGCCACCCGCGGGGCGCGGTTCTCGTGGTTCTCATAACTCGTGGTGGTTCTCATTCTAGCGGCCCCCTATATATATATATAGGGGATGGATCATGAGAAAACTAGTTTAAATGAGAAAACCAAAAAACTAACCAAAAAAGCCTAAAAAAAACCTAAAAACATACCAAGTTTTTTTTTACAATTTTTTTTTTAAATCGCTACTTTTTATTTATGGAAAAAAAATTTCAAAAAAAAAAATTTTTGGTTGTACTGCACATGTGCACTAATACATAAAGCTTAAACCACTTAACCCACCCCCCCCACCGACACCCCCAAAAACCTAAACCCCCCACCCCCCAAAAACCTAAATTCACCCTCCCACCAAAAGCCTAACCCCCCCCCCCCACCCCCCAAAAACCTAAACCCCCCACCCCCACCCTCCCGAAAACCTAAAACTAAACCCTAAACATAAACCCGAAAAAAACCTAAACCCCCCCACCCCCCAAAAACCTAAACCCCCCTCCCCCCCCCCCCCCCCCCCACACCCAAAAACCTAATCCTAATCCTAAACCTCTAAAAAAACTAACCCTAAAAGCTAAACTAGACTCAAAAAGCTAATTTTAAGCATGTAATGCAATAAAAAAACCTAAACCCCCCACCCCCCAAAAACCTAAACCCCTCTCCCTCCACACCCAAAAAAAAACTAACCCTAAAAGCTAAACTAGACTCAAAAAACTAATTTTAAGCATGTAATGCAATAAAAAAACCTAAACCCCCCACCCCCCAAAAACCTAAACCCCCCTCCCCCCACACCCAAAAACCTAATCCTAATCCTAATCCTAAACCTCAAAAATAAAAAAACTAACCCTAAAAGCTAAACTAGACACAAAAAGTTAATTTTAAGCATATAATGCAATAAAAAAACCTAAACCCCCCACCCCCCAAAAACCTAAACCCCCATCCCCCCACACCCAAAAACTTAATCCTAATCCTAATCCTAAACCTCCAAAAAAACTAACCTAAAAGCTAAACTAGACTCAAAAAACTAATTTTAAGCATGTAATTCAATTGTAATACATATTATATTGCACATGTGCACTATTATAATAATAGTATTGAAAACAAGACGACACCATAAATCTTTTTTTATGTCATAAAAAATATGCCCGAATATACTTGAATGAAAGATACAAAAATTTGTGATCTTATGGTGCCATTTTTGTTTTAAAATGATAAAGTATGGAGAAATGGGAAATGTTTGAAAAGTTATATATTTTTTTTCCAATTTTACCCCTCCTTTATTAAAAGTCCCCCTCCTTCATTAAAAGTCCCCCCCCCCCCCCCTTCTTTTTAGTGTTTTTTTGGTTAGTTTTTTGGTTTTCTCATTTATATCTAGTTTTCTCATGATACTCTCCCTATATATATATATATATATATATATATATATATATATATTTAGCAATCACCCAAATATGTGTCTATGTGTGTATATTATATGTAAGCCCCTAGTTCGTATTTGACAAAAAGTCGCAGTGGAAGTTCATGCCATAAAATTTCTTTCCTTATAAATACCTTGACTTACTTAAATCTTCATTTTAACACAACTTTTTCACATGAAGTCATCAATCGAATCATTTACAACTAAAAACATAATATGGGTTTTCTAAATTTCATACACCAACGTTCCCGTACAATCTGTCTTGTGACTCGATCCTCGATCTCTAATCCTTGATGATCCTCATGACTCGTACTACCTGAGCTCACCACATAAAATTCATAACATTAGTACGCATTATAAACATACAAGATTTATTCACGTTTACGATTCATTCCGTTAACTCTTTACATCCCAGCTTTCCATCTAATCATACAATCCGTGGTGAGACTTCTTACACTTCATTCACCAGGCACGCTAATATTATCGTTAGGACTCAATTTCATTGGATACATGCTTACCTACTTTCATACATACTTATACATATTCATACGTTCACACATAACCAATTACATACATACGTACATACTCACATGTAAACACATCTACATCATTACATACGTATCTACATACACACAGACCTACATCATTACGTACACTCATAACAGTATACATATATACATACATACATCCCTACTTGCAACATACCTAACTCATACAAGCCTACTCACATACGTAGGTGCATACATGCTTACATACATTTCTAAATACATGTATAGAGACATACAAACATACATACATATCCGGGCACTCTTGGCTATCACCTATGATCAAAACCAACTTAAAAGTTAGCTTTGATAGTTAAATAACAAGTTTAAACAAGTTATATGGGTCAAACAAGCAAAATTAAACAATTTTTGGAATCAGGGGGCTAGACGCTACACCTAGGGGCTAGACGCTACACCTAGCCACTTTTTTGACAGCAAGTTGCTTAATTGCTGCTGCAAAATTCCCAGCCAACCCAAGTTTCACGAAAACGGACATAACTCATTCGTTATTGGTCCGATTTACATGATTCTTTTTCCTACGCGATCATAATTTAATTCTCCATCACATGGAGTGAAAATCCAATATTCGGGCTACAAAAATTTAGGACCTTCAAGCCTTCGGCTTATTACCCTTTTACCAAAATTTTGACCCGTTCATGCATTTATCAACATAACTCGTTTGTTTGACCATAACTTCTTATGAACCTAATAATATCAATGACGTCTATCATAAAAGACTAAATTCTTGGATGTCTTGCATCCTCTTAACCCATTTTCGCTCAAAAGCTTATTTTGACCCGTTAAAGGTTTATTCCGCATTTTAAAGTCCTTGGCTTACGAAAATCATATTTCTCGCTTTCCTACTTTTTCAAAACATTCACTTAATCAAATAGCTTGTTTCTAATCAACTTTTAAGACCGTTTTCCCGATTTATACATCAAGGGCGTTTTTGTAAACTTTTTTTCCATCCTTTACTACAAAGGACTTCCTTTAACATTTGACTAATCGCACGACTTAACTATAAATTAATTCGTACATACCTGGCTCGGATCAAAGCTATGACCCGTTTTAATATTTCGTGCACTAAATGGCTAGTTATTAGCAACATAATTCCTTTCGCTATTCATCCTGTGAATGCATAATACTTGACAAAACAATTCATTAGTCAATATCGCCAAATGGTGATATCTTCACCATTTGACCCGCTAAGTCTAAATGTCCATTTTATCCTTGTGGGACTTTAGTTAGTCATTATCCCATTCATGTAACTTATTCCTTCGTTAACTCGTAACCAAAATCACCATAATACCCTTTTTACCCTTTTCAACCATCAACTTAGTTTCTTAACATAATCACATGTTCTGACCCATACCAAAACTTGTCGGAACGTCATAATTCACATATTTAGTTACGATGTTCGTAATCTATACAATGAATAGATATTTTACAAAAAGGGGTGTAAGCTTTACTTACATAACATCCGAATATGCTTCCCGTGCGCATTAGTCCCGTTTGACCCGCTTCCTTCCCAAGCTTCCATGTCGCTTATTAAGCATCAACTATCATATATCATTCTCAAGATAGTTAGCTTATTCATCATTCATCAAATCCTTTTTATCACACGGATCTTATATTAAGTTTATCATTTAACCTTAAAACATGCTAATCCATCATTTCTTATCCAATTTCTTTAAACATACTTACACATATATGATTTTCAGCATTATTAACATAAGCATATCATTACTTCTATCATATCATCAAAAACCCACTTCATAACTACTTTGTTAATCACTTACAAGTGATCTAATATTAAGTTCTTCATAATTTCATCATACTTTTGATGTGTGTACTACCTCCTAAGCATAGTGTACAACTAATTCATGCATATCCTTCTAATCTCATTCATAATTCAACAAATTCCTCCTTCTAATCAACATAAATCATTCATGCATAAACATCAAACATACTAGTATCACATTTCTTTCAATTCCTCTAATAAGAATCCATCATACAAATCAAAATACATCAATATTAAGCAAGAATTGGACATGGGTGACCATTCAAGCCGTTATCATCACCATAATCAACGGGTTTCATCTCTAAACATCAAATTAGCCCAAACCGTGCATACCCCATGTTCTATATGACAATTCTAACATATACTCATTCTCAATTTCATACAAATTCGCAACTTACATCATAACCCACTTCGTGAAAGATCACCAATCTAATCTTTAAGAGATACCTTATGATACCCATGAGAAGGTGGTCACTAATCCATGCTCAGTTATGAATTTAAGCTTCATCTTGCCTTTTGATTTGATGAAATGGATGGAAACTAGGGTTTTTTGCTCATGGAGCTCCTGATCGATTTCTAGAACACACAAATGTGTGTGTTTGTGTGTGTTAACTTTCATAAATAAAACCCATCTTTCCATCCTAACCTTTTTGGTCCCTCAAGTTTCGTTTTGATTGCATACGGGACTAAAAACTCATCTTATTACTTATATACATAACACCACTAGGCTAATTTATTCCTAGTTATTTTGTTTATGGGTTCACTTTTACTACTAACGGTACTTTACCCATTCATTTATCTTAACCGGGTTCTAAATTACCAAACCCGTTTTTGGGGTGTTACAAGTCTACCCCCCTTAAATAAGGTTTCGTCCCCGAAACCTTTCTCATTTCCATTTACACATACACATCTCTGTTTGACTTCATAGTCACATCATAATTATAGTAATCATCCTATCTCATTTCATAATTATTCATACAATTGACTTCTTCTTAACAAGTCTATACTTTCCATGGCATACTTTCACATAACATTCTCATTTCCTCGACCCGTTAGTAACATGTCATTATACATATTTATTTAAACTTATAATAATGCTTACCTTCATATGATCAGTTTATAACAGATTTAATACTTTTATCGCACCCTTTAAGATCTCATTCTATACATATATTACATAACATTTAATTACTGTTTCGTTATCGCAACGAAGTTACTAGTTCATAGTCATGCCTTCATGCTTAACCCCAAAGTTAACATCATTCTTTATTTTCTATAGTTATTTGTACCATACATACCCTTACGTTACCTTCAACTCACCTTATTCATTCTACGTTACTATTCCTCTCATTTCGTGCATTACTTAATTTGCATAAGTATACATATCATGCAAATTCATCATACGAGAGTTTAACCCATACTCATATCTTTCACTCAAAACCTTTAAGATTCACTTCTTAATGACATAGTTTTCAATCTTATGTCAACTATTAGAAATCAAACATTCCATACTATACCATACCCATTCCATCATTCATCTCGTAGGTCGTTTTCAATTTACTAATTCATATCTATCTGGCATGAGTTAAAACATTTTAATTACTTTGATATCATTTCGTGCTTCTGCGATCCGTAAACCAGGTCGATCCGCTCCTTCGCGTGTACTGACCGTACCAGGCCAACTTTCATTCATCCTTGTACTGAGCTTTCACTCGTGCACATTCGTTCACCAATTCGATTGGTTTCATCACATTGAGAGTTCTACCATTAATATCTACAAAATCAGCGGTTAGCACTTTTCATTCAAACATTCATTATACTAGGTGATTACTCACCTATAATTCTTTTACAATTTCCTACGTACGTGCTATAAGACATTCCACATTTCATTCCTTACATGCAAGTCTTTTATTCTGGTTACTTATTTTGTCGACCTTTGCAGTTTGACTTTTCAAGGTCAAACCGACATTTCTTACTTATCGTAGATGTATTGAGGTACACATTCGTACTTCTTTCCCTTCATGCTTATTTGCAAAGACATTCATTACATCATTTCGGTATTCTTAACCAAACTCACCCTTCTCATTTATACTTAAATTATTGTCCAGGTCGTAGCCCGTCATTTATTATGACTCCTAAGAGTCGATTACTAACACATTTAACACATAACTTGTCCGAAACTTCTTCTTCCTTTCGTTTTAAAATTTAGGTTTGCGTGCCAATTACGATCATTCTTTCATTCAGTTACTTTACGTTTACTCGTATGACTCGTTTGACGCGACCAAGGTCAAACTATCGGCATATTCTGATATGGCCTAATTTCATCCTTTTTATATTTTTAAATCCGTCCAGCGGTTCCAAACGTACCATTCATACCTTTTCTTCCTTCTATGATTTGAATCCATCTAACGGATTTCAAACATATCATTCACATCTTTCATTCCTTACATGTGTTGAATCCGTCTCGCGGATTCAGACATATCATTTCTACATTTCATTTCCTTGAATTCGTTTTACGGATTCAAACATTCCATTCATGCCTTTCATTTCTTGAATCCGTCTCGCAGATTCAAACAGGTCATTCATACTTCATTACCTTCATGCTTCGAATCCGTCTCGCGGATTCTAACATATCATTCATACTTTCATTCCTGAAAGTCTTACGTTTCTCTTTACCCTCACATCCACCTACTACCTAATTCTAACGGACATACCTGTAACAATTATCACGGTCTCACGAACGTCATATGTTTCTTGTGTACTGGCCAGGTACACAATCCACATACTAGTTTCGTGTCTTCGTGTAATCGCCACCTTATGTCCGAAGAATTAAGTTTTAGCACATGTATCATTTTCAAAACTTCATTTCCAAATCACTATTATATTTCATTTAAAATTTTCTTTCACTCGCTTAATTATACCACTTCATACGCCCACACGTTAAATTTACGTACCTGGGGTCCATTTGCCTTATCACTTGCCTTGATGTCGGTTCTAGACCGCATTCACGGATCATCCTTTCCAAGCAGTTATGCTTACCTTTAGATCTTGATCAAGTCGTGGATTGTACGGGTTCCTTATCACAAGAGCACACATGTTTGAGTTCAAGTACCTATTCTCTCGTACTTGATTCTCTCAAACCAGGGCTCTGATACCAACTTGTAAGCCCCTAGTTCGTATTTGACAAAAAGTCGCAGCGGAAGTTCATGCCATAAAATTTCTTTCCTTATAAATACCTTGACTTACTTAAATCTTCATTTTAACACAACTTTTTCACATGAAGTCATCAATCGAATCATTTACAATTAAAACATAATATGGGTTTTCTAAATTTCATACACCAACGTTCCCGTACAATCTGTCTTGTGACTCGATCCTCGATCTCTAATCCTTGATGATCCTCATGACTCGTACTACCTGAGCTCACCACATAAAATTCATAACATTAGTACGCATTATAAACATACAAGATTTATTCAGGTTTACTTTTCGTTCCGTTAACTCTTTACATCCCAGCTTTCCATCTAATCATACAATATGTGGTGAGACTTCTTTGCTATTCCTGCGTTACACTTCATTCACCAGGCACGCTAATATTATCGTTAGTACTCAATTTCATTGGATACAGTACCTACTTTCATACATACATATACATATTCATACGTTCACACATAACCAATTACATACATACGTACATACTCACATGTAAACACATCTACATCATTACATACGTATCTACATACACACATACCTACATCATTACGTACACTCATAACATTATACATATATACATACATACATCCCTACTTGCAACATACCAAACTCATACAAGCCTACTCACATACATACCTTCATATATCCGCGTATACTTGCTCACATACTTATAAACATACATACGTAGGTGCATACATGCTTACATACATTTCTAAATACGTGTATAGAGACATACAAACATACATACATATCCGGGCACTCTTGGCTATCACCTATGATAAAAACCAACTTAAAAGTTAGCTTTGATAGTTAAATAACAAGTTTAAACAAGTTATATGGGTCAAACAAGCAAAATTAAACAATTTTCGGAATCAGGGGGGCTAGACGCTACACCTAGGGGCTAGACGCTACACCTAGCCCCTTTTTTGACAACAAGTTGCTTAATTGATGCTGCAAAATTCCCAACCAACACAAGTTTCACGAAAAACGGACATAACTCATTCGTTATTGATCCGATTTACATTATTCTTTTTCCTACGCGGTCGTAATTTAATTCTCCATCACATGGAGTGAAAATCCAATATTCGGGCTACCGAAATTTAGGACCTTCAAGCCTTCGGCTTATTACCCTTTTACCAAAATTTTGACCCGTTCATGCATTTATCAACATAACTCGTTTGTTTGACCATAACTTCTTATGAACCTAATAATATCAATGACGTCTATCATAAAAGACTAAATTCTTGGATGTCTTGCATCCTCTTAACCCATTTTCGTTCAAAAGCTTATTTTGACCCGTTAAAGGTTTATTCCGCATTTTAAGGTCCCTGGCTTACGAAAATCATATTTCTCGCTTTCCTACTTTTTCAAAACATTCACTTAATCAAATAGCTTGTTTCTAATCAACTTTTAAGACCGTTTTCCCGATTTATTCATCAAGGGTGTTTTTGTCAACTTTGTTCCATCCTTTACTACAAAGGACTTCCTTTAACATTTGACTAATCGCACGACTTAACTATAACTCAATTCGTACATACCTGGCTCGGATCAAAGCTATGACCCGTTTTAATATTTCGTGCACTAAATGGCTAGTTATTAGCAACATAATTCCTTTCGCTATTCATCCTCTGAATGCATAATACTTGACAAAACAATTCATTAGTCAATATCGCCAAATAGTGATATCTTCACCATTTGACCCGTTAAGTCTAAATGTCCATTTTATCCTTGTGGGACTTTAGTTAGTCATTATCCCATTCATGTAACTTATTCCTTCGTTAACTCGTAACCAAAATCACCATAATACCCTTTTCGACCATCAACTTAGTTTCTTAACATAATCACATGTTCTGACCCATACCAAAACTTGTCGGAAAATCATAATTCACATATTTAGTTACCATGTTCGTAATCTATATAATGAATAGATATTCTACAAAAAGGGGTGTAAGCTTTACTTACATAACATCTGAATATGCTTCCCGTGCGCATTAGTCCCGTTTGACCCGCTTCCTTTCCAAGCTTCCATGTCGCTTATTAAGCATCAACTATCATATATCATTCTCAAGATAGTTAGCTTATTCATCATTCATCAAATCCTTTTTATCACACGGATCTTATATTAAGTTCATCATTTAACCTTAAAACATGCTAATCCATCATTTCTTATCCAATTTCTTTAAACATACTTACACATATATGATTTTCAACATTATTAACATAAGCATATCATTACTTCTATCATATCATCAAAAACCCACTTCATAACTACTTTGTTAATCACTTACAAGTTATCTAATATTAAGTTCTTCATAATTTCATCATACTTTTGATGTGTGTACTACCTCCTAAGCATAGTGTACAACTAATTCATGCATATCCTTCTAATCTCATTCATAATTCAACAAATTCCTCCTTCTAATCAACATAAATCATTCATGCATAAACATCAAACATACTAGTATCGCATTTCTTTCAATTTCTCTAACAAGAATCCATCATACAAATCAAAATACATCAATATTAAGCAAGAATTGGACATGGGTGACCATTCAAGCCGTTATCATCACCATAATCAACGGGTTTCATCTCTAAACATCAAATTAGCCCAAACCATACATACCCCATGTTCTATATGACAATTCTAACACATACTCATTCTCAATTTCATACAAATTCGCAACTTACATCATAACCCACTTCGTGAAAGATCACCAATCTAATCTTTAAGACATACCTTATGATCCCCATGAGAAGGTGATCACTAATCCATGCTCGGTTATGAATTTAAGCTTCATCTTGCCTTTTGATTTGATGAAATGGGTGGAAACTAGGGTTTTGAGCTCATGGAGCTCCTGATCGATTTCTGGAACACACGAATGTGTGTGTGTGTGTGTGTGTGTGTGTGTGTGTGTGTGTGTGTTTGTGTGTGTTAACTTTCATAAATAAAACCCATCTTTCCATCCTAACCTTTTTGGTCCCTCAATTTTCGTTTTGATTGCATACGGGACTAAAAACTCATCATCTTATTACTTATATACATAACACCACTAGGCTAATTTATTCCTAGTTATTTTGTTTATGGGTTCACTTTTACTTCTAACGGTACTTTACCCATTCATTTATCTTAACCAGGTTCTAAATTACCAAACCCATTTTTGGGGTGTTACATTATGTGTTACATATTTAGTGTAAATATAGGAAATTATATTTGACTAATACCCACAAAAATACACCTACAAAAATATACATTGAAAAGTTACCAAGTGTGTGTGTGTCTATATATATATATATATAGGGTAAGGATCCTGTACATTAATCCAGAAGTGTGAGAAGTGTATTATAACACTATATATAACACCATATAAACACTGTATAACATTATGTAACACCATATAACACTAAGTAATACTATATAACACTATACATCTATCATAGACATGCTATCAGACAAAATATAGTGTTATATTTGTTATATAGTGTTACAGAGTGTTATATGGTATTATATGGTGTTACATAGTATTACCCGGTGTTTATATGGTGTTATATAGTGTTATAATAAACTTCTCACACTTCTGGATTAATGTACGGGATCCTCTATATATATATATAGGATTAGGTTCATTAGTGAACAACTTTTTGAGAGTGAACTAATCTTGGCCCCTGATTATTTTTCAGATTAAAATGGTAAGATTGACATTGGCCAAGTATTTTTAATTAAAATCCTTTAATTTTCTCATCTCTTAACTCTCTCTCTCTTTTAATTATTTCTTAATTATTTTAATTATAAGAGACTGAAGGGCTAATGTTTTTTTAATAAACTCTTATGTTCTTTTTAAAATTAAATATTAAACCTAATTAAATTATGTTTTTTAACATATGTGTATACAGGTTAGTATATACATGACTTATACATTTGTATATTATTAAATTTTGTTCTCATCGGTCGGTAGAAACCAGATTTATAACACATGTGTATTATTTAAGTACATATGTGTACACAGGTCGGTATATACCAGATGTATACACCTGTGTATTAATACATCTTGTTTCCACTATGCATTTTTTCATCAAACAGTGATCTAATACATATGTGTATAGAGAATGTAATTAAATATTTTTAATCGTGTTCTAGATGGAACTATATTTGATAATGTTTGTATTTTTTTAAAACATTAAATATTAAGTTAGGTAATTTGTGAGAGAATAAAGTATAGAGAATGTAATTAGATATTCTTTTAATTGAAAAGAGAAATTAGGAGAGAGAAAAAAATCAATTAACTAAATGAAGAGAGAAAAATACAATTATACCCTTATGTCTATTAAAATACATGTAAGTTACAAAAGATAATTACAATCTTGCACTACAAAAAAAATCTAGATCTACAAAATTAATGGTTAGGATAAGTTCATTTTGTTCACAAATACATCATTGTTCACTCATGAACCATACCCTATATATATATATATAGGGTAGGGTTCCAGCGTGAACAACCTCCCAAGAGTGAACTGCGTGAACAGATATGGACCCTAGATTTCCTTTTTAGTTGTTAAGGGTAGGATTGTAATTATATAAAAAATAGATTTAAATCATTATTTTAATAATTGAATTAAGTTACATCTTTCCTAATTTAAATTCATTATCCACATTATGTTTATTTATTAATAAGATAATTATCAAAAGAAACAACAAATCACCATATTTCAATTTTAATTTTTATTTCAGATTTCATCACCAGAATTCAAATTTTGATTTTTAAGATCCACGTAACCTTCATATTTCAACGTTATACACATGTGTACTTGGATATAAATAGAACAGTACACATGTATACTCAGCATCGTACATACGTGTACAGTAATTCACAGGTGTACATCAACATTCAATACAAAAAAAATTCTGAGATATCACAAAAATAGACGATATACACATGTGTACATCGCATTAAAAAGAGGGCAAAATCAGAATACACATGTGTACATCGCATTTAAACAAATAATTATTTTAATATATGAATTAAGTTACATCTTTCCTAATCATTGATTTGATTTGTGAGAGATTTATGCAATCAATTTAAGAGGATAATTGATTACTTGATTTGTGAGAGATTTATGCAATCAATTTAAGATTGAAATTACATATATACCCTTTTTGTATTTAATTAAATGAAAAAAATTAACCAAATAATTACCATCATGCCACTCACTTTAATCTCAAGATCACAAAAATCAAGGGCCCAGATCAGTTCACGCAGTTCACTCTTGGGATTTTGTTCACGTTTGAACCTAATCCTATATATATATATATATATATATATATATATTTATAAAATAACTAGAGGCGTACATTAATAACGTTCGTTTCAAGATCCAACTAGAGCTCATTTAATAATAGGCTGAGTAGGAGGGCGGGCAGGATGATGTTGAGGTCTCGCCTCACCATGAAGAAGGGGATCATTAGCATCCACAGTTAGCTTGCCGTGCGATTATTGTCACACGTTGGAAAAAGCAGCGTCGTGGTAGTATATATGGAGGAACGTTTATCGGCCGGATAGCTAAGAGTGTTGGTCGGTACTTTGGTCAGGAGATAACATCATACGGTCGCAAGATGGACCAGATGCATGATGACATAGGGTGGCTAATGACTGGCATGGGGGAAATGTATAAGTATATGGGTATATCGGTTCCACCCCATCCACCACCACGAGTTTATCCGGACCAGGGCCAGTTCTTTACGCAGCAGGCCGACCCGCCCATGCCATACTTTACCTAGCCCATCCCGTCCATGCAGGTATGTTACCTTATTTTTATGTCATTTATCTACGAGCAATTTAATGTTATGTAATAGGTATTTTATTTAAATTCTTATAGGCATACGACCCTCCTATATTCAGCCTGACCTTTCCATGCAACATTTTCCTCAGTTCGGCCAGACTATGCCGCTCTTTTCTCTGTCTGACTTTTCCATCCAGGTATGTAATTTTGTTTTTATTTCATTTTCTAAGAACAATTTTAATGTTATGTAATGAGTATTTTGTTTAAACTAGTCTTAAGCCCCCGCGTTGTGGGTCGGGGGTGTAAAATCGTGCTAACCAAACGATCACCAAAACCGGAGAAAAACATAAAACAATAACACGAATTTAAAACATTAAGTGAGTAACTGAAAACGTATATAAAAATAAGGAGGAAAACTTATATTATATTTGATCTGATGCATTTCAAGTAAAAATTTATTTCGAATTGTAAACCAATTTGTATTTATACCTATACGAACATTAAAGAAAGCACGTAAAACTTTAGGAGAATAAAAATAACATACAAAGTTTTGGAAAAGTTAAGGGGTTGAAGTTGTTAATATTGAAAATCATGATATAAAAAAAAAGAAAAATAAAAAAACAATAGATGACAAAATAATTACTATTCATTGATATGTTATCAATTAATAGATACTACTAATACTAATAATAATAATTTTTATAGGCTCCAAGCACGTTATATACGTGGCACAACCTGTCACCCTCTACTAGACGTGGCCCGAGCTTTACGGAGGAGAAGCTCGTTGAGTCTGGTGAGAAGTCTGACGAGGATTGATGACGATAGTGGTTTATGTTATTATTATATAATGCAGTACTGTATGAACAATTGAATTTAATTTTAAGTATTTGTAAAATTTGGATATGTTTAGTATGTTTGGATTTCTTAATTTTACTACGTCCTTTATAAATTTATAACAAAAAAAAAACCATCCTTTTATAACAAAAAAAAGCCAACTTAATTAATTTAAAAAAATAAAATTCAAAAAGATACTAAAAACAATATGCTCCTCTTGCAAAAAAATTCCTCCCGGGAACGTATAACCCTATATGATTCCCCTGATCTTTTGAGAAAAAAAATTCCTTTAGAGAGCGTATGACACTATACGATTCTCCTGGTCTCCTAATCATTAGCTGACCATCTTCTAAAAAGTTTGTACTTCAAGTACACATATAGGCAGGGGCGGACCCAAGCCCACCCCAAGGTGGGCGGGCGCACCCCCGGGGGAAAAAATTAGGGCTAAATTCTGTCGAAAATCCCGTCCGCACCCCTTGGAATTTTTCGTCCGCACCCCTTGGAATTTTCGACCGCACCATTTGAAATTTTTCGTCCGCACCCCTTAGGTAAAAAGTGTTATCAATTTATATTTTAATTTTTTTTAGTAAACTCTTATTTTTTTTTTTTAAATATACTACCTAAATTATATAACTTTTAATACCTAACCAACTAGACCCAAATACGCATACCTTTACCCACTTATAATTCCTAACTAGATAGCCCACTAAGTCTTAGCCCATTAACCAAACCTAACAATATTTCAAACTATAATAAAATAATTAAAGCCCAAAACCATAAGAAATTCTATCCCACTCTGTCTCTCTCTTGCGTCCCTGCACTGCCAACGAACAACATCATCCAGCGACAACAGTCCAGCAGTCGGCGACCACCGTAATCAGCCACCATACCACCGTCGTTCGACACCAAATCTAACCGGAATCCGAACACGGGTAAGTTTCTTTGTTATTTTGATGATTTTGGTTGATATTATAGGACAAAAAAGGGTAACAAAGTTGTTAAATAAGTTTGAAATTTTGTGTGTTTTGACGGTGTTTATGGTTGTTTAGATGATTTTTAGTGTGATTATGTTGTTTATATATTTTTAGGGTGATTACAACTTACGTTATGATTTCTAGGGCTTGAATAGTTGAAAATTAAAATTGAAACATTATGTTATGGAGCGATGAACTTCTGTTATATAGAGAAAGAATTGCTTAAGAAATTAGATTTAGATGATGTTTTGGATATATTTCAAAAAATGAAAACTCGTAGGGCGTCGACGTTTTAGTTATGTTTGTAATAAGGTTTGACATGTTTTTGATGATTATATAAATTTAGTTTGATGTTCGTTTGTTTTACATGACCCGACCCGACCCAATACGAACCGATTTTTTTACTTATATACCTAAGGGCCTAAAATTTTTAAAAATGTTCCGCACCCTCATGAAAAAATTCATGGGTCCGCCACTGCATATAGGAAGTGTATTGTTCAATACGTTTGGACCCAAAGGAACTGTATTGCCCTATACGTTTTCTATAGAGTTGAAGGGATGTGCAAATAAAATGGGAGAATGTATGGTAAACCAGGCCTTCGTTTTTTGGTTGGATGTGCCAAGCATACACGTGTGGGTGACAAGATTGAACAGGAACATTCCGTGCTAGAAGATTTGAAACATTTCATTGTAAAAAAATATGCCTGATATGATTATATAAAAGCTAAAATAATTATATAAAGAAGTTTATACTAGCTACACCTACACATATTTTTATTTAAAGAGCCTTTGCTCAGTAACTAATTAATAAAAAAGCTACCTAACGTCTAATTAAAGGCATTCTTTGGCCATGTGGGATCTACTAGATTAAGATGTGTCCATTAAGAACTATCTTAAGCATTGAGCATTTATTCTCTAAAGGCACCTTTAAGTCATGTGGCCCCTATGGCCATTATTATCTTCCACCTTTCTCTATATCTAACCATTGACCATTTGCACATAAAGTACTAAAGTAGAATACAAACTAATTGCCAATTATCCTCACACCAATTGGTTTGAGGGGAGTTGAGAAGGTTTACCCATTTATATGGGTTCTGCCTGAAAGGTCTCAGGGTTGAATCTTAGAATGATATCTTATTTCATATTTTTGACATATTTAAATATCACTTAGAATAATATCATATACCGCTGCTAGACCTAACTTTTCCGGACCTAAGCCGAACTTGCATGTAGGCGTGAGCATCACAAAAGATCCTACACACAATCATTACTAACAAAAAGACACGAAGACATAATATGATAACCATATATTCCATACTAGAACGATAGAAAATAACAACCCTTACTGATAACTTATTGAGATAACCAACGTCACATTCAATGGCTATAGATACACCGACTGTTACTCATATTTACGCACGTTCCGATCAACTAATTCATAGCAAATATCTACTCTCCACTGATCCTTAGAGCGGAGTCTAACCCCGAAATAATTCTTTTGCATGAGGCTAACGGTCTTGTTTTCTTGTAGGCCAGTGATGATCTAGAAAATCCTTATAGGGTAACGAAATTAAAAAAAAAAACGTCAAATTTTTCCAAAATTTACACTACCGCCGGAACCTCAAGGAGTAGCGGGGACTATCCCTATTAACAAGCTAGCACTACTGCAGAAACAGGCATTTGCTACGGGCAATTCCGTAGCAAATCCGTAGCAAACACCCTTTTTGCTACGAATTTGCTACGGATTTGGTTCGTAGCTACAAGTCCCGTCTCGAATTTATTTGCTATGAACTTTAGCTACGGAAATTTTGTTTGCGACGAATTTAGCTACAAAAAATGGCGTCAGTATTTTAGCCACGAATTTGCTATGAAGAAGGTTGCTACGAAATTTCGCTATGGGTTTTTAGCTACGGAAGTTTTTAGCTACGATTTTTTTTAGCTACGGAAAATTTTAGCTACGGATGTTTTTAGCTACGAATACTTTTAGCTATGGCTATTTTTAGCTACGGGGTAGTTTCGCTACGAATGGGTTGGCTATGATAATTTGCAATGTTTTTGCTACAAAATTTAACTACGAACTTACTATCGTTTAGCTACGAGAATTTGCTACCTTTTACATTTTTTTTGATACGAAACTTGTTACGTTTTTTGTTATCGGGTTTGCTACATACTTTAGCTACAAATTCACTATGATTTGGCTACAAAAATTTGCAGTCTTTTTGCTACGATTTTGCAACGGAATTTAATTATCAATTTCGCTTGACTTTGCTACGGATATAGCTATGAATTTTAGAAGGTCTTTGCAAAAAAATTAACTACACTATTTGCTTGGAATTTTTCAAATAATTTTCAAAATCATTATCGTATCCATAAATTGCAGTCAATGATTCATATAATCACATCAAATTACGTAACAACTTATTACCTTTAATTTTGCAAATCAAGAAAGAAACATGTTTTTTTTTTTGAACATTTAAGATTACCCACAAATCACAAAACAATATGAATTAAGAATTCATCATGCAAACACAACATAATTTAGGTTTTGCAATGTCCATCTGGATCAAATGGGTACTTTCATTTCTCTGAAATCAGTTCAACTTTTTCACAAAATTTCAAACAATTCAGTTCCAAATCGTTCTACGATAAAAGAATTCATTACAATGATCTATTAACCTCCGAATCCGTACAAAGTCCTTCCTTGCCTCTTCAAAGCATAGACCACATCCATCGCGGTTACCGTCTTCCGGCGAGCATGCTCCATGTAGGTAACAACGTCACGAATCACATTCACCAAAAATATCTTCAAAACACCACGTGTCTCTTCATATATGGGACCACCGATTCTCTTGACTCCACCTCTTCTAGCGAGCCTCCTGATTGCCAGTTTGGTGATACCCTGAATATTACCCGGAGAACTTTCCGGTGACGCTTTGCTCCTCCCTTTCCCAACCCCTTTCCTCGTCCAGACATTGTCAAACGTCAAATTAGTGTTTCGATTGAACTATCGGTGCTTTGTGATAAAAGATTTTGTTGAGGGAGATTGGTTGATTTGATAGACTTGAGTGCTAAGGTTCATATAGGGGGTGATGAATGATGATGGATTTTGGGATTTTGAATTTTGAGCGGTCAAAATTAAAAGGATGAATTGGGATCCGGGTGATGAGGGATAAACTGATGTGAGACCTTGATTGAATTGTAATCGATGGACATAAGTGATTTTGTGGGAAATGAGATCGATGAGGTGGCATGTTGGGTGGAAGTTTTATTTTTAGCACTTAGGAAATAGATAATGAACATAGGCCCCTGTTGAATGTAAAACTTTGTCAAAAAAACATCTTTTTTTTGTTTTGTTTTTGGAGCATGCTTGGGGTTGTATCTATCCTATCACAAAAATTAAAATTATATTTTCTTAGATTAATATCTAAAATTTATTTGTCGTCTTAAACGTATTATACATCATTCCTCATAGTGATCTTTGCTCTATAAAATAGTAGTTTCATGTTTTTTAATGTATTGTTTTTTACCCCACGCACTCATATTTATCGTCGCGACCATTTTGTTTCGGTATATACTTTCTTAATCTCGGTTTATATTTGTTTCGGTTGATGAAACTTCTATATATGTCATGACATATACCAGTTATGCTCGGATCTATTCTCAACTGTGTAAGTTAATCAATCAAATGTATAAGTACTGAAACATAGAAAATGAACTGCTGTTGATGTTTTTATTTAATTAAAGAGGAGAGCTTCTTATTCTAGAAGATAAACAAACTGATTTTTTTTTCTTGGAAGTTAAACAGTGTCGATTTAATAAATGAAGGTGATGACCGAATTGTTAAGTTCAAACCATTTTTGTTTCTTTTATATCATAACTAGGTTATAACCCCGTGTATTACATGGGTTGAAAAAAGAATGTAATTTTACAAACTAAATAATAAAACAATATATCTTTAAAAATCTCATTTATTACACGGGTTGAATAAATGTAATTTTATATATTAAATAATAAAAAAAATATATTTTTAAGAACCTCGTGTATTGTAATTTATATACCAAATAATAAAAAAGTTAAATCTTTAAAAACTCTATGTATTACACGAGTTGAATAAATATAATTTTAGATTAATAGTATATTAAATAAATATAATTTTGGACTAATAGTGTATTAAATAAATATAATTTTGGATAAAGTCTTATATATAAATAAATACTAATATGGATTTTTTTTTTTTTTAGAACGACGGTGTATTTGTGTTCAGTGGCATGCCCCTTCATAGCCCAAGTATATATCCTACCTTCGACGGAATTACAACCGTTCATTGTTTGTTTGACGCTTGAGGATGACTCTAAACCATTCCACAAGGAAACCAGCTAAGTTGTAAAATCTCCTGACTTGCTTTACAGGAGAAATTCGCTGACAACAAGATTTGAACCGAGAGATATTATTAGCATATTTATTTACGAGTAAAGTACGCGGGTGGTCCGTGTGGTTTACCAAAATTTTGGATTTGGTCTCTAGTTTTCCAAAAGTACACGGATAGTCCCTGACGTTTGTACTTTGTAACGCATTTAGTTCCCAGTTTTTCCAAAAGTACATGGATCGTCCCTTTGGTTTGCACTTTATGACGCATTTAGTCCCTAACTTGGACATGCTAAACTTTTATTTTTTTGACCAAGGACAAAAACATTACAAATGCAAACCTTAGAGATGATTCGTATACTTTTAAAAATCTAGGTATTAAATAATTTTTGTTTATATAAACTGTAAGGATGAGTGTAGTTTACAATTTGTTTACTCTTTGTTTAGTAAGTTAAAAGATTTATCTTGTACATGGCTTTATAGTCTAGTGGCATTTTAGAGGTGGGATAAGGTTTTGGATAGATCCTGGGTAAGATTCCACAAGAGGTTTTTTTTCTCATATTTATTGAGTTTCTCCCAAATTTGTATACATTGGTCCGTCAGTGATTCAAATTTGCCCGTTAAAAAAAAAGTATCCCTTTATGAGTTTTTCCTTTTTTGTATATACAAACTAGTTGATGCTCCGCCCGCGTTATGGGGCGATAGGCCGAATATTTCTCAACTAATTAAAAAACACTACTATAGCTTTGCTAGAAAAAAAAACCTAAAACGATGGCAAATCATAATTTTGAGTTTGGGCCAAGACTGTAATTTGTCAGGATTAATAAGCGCTTGATAAGCAGCTCATTGACACCAAAGAAAAATTAAACCGAGTCAACCAATTAAAACAGACACTTCTATAGTATTTTGAACTGAGGGAAAAAATTGTAATTTTTGACAGGGGTAAAATCATAATTTGCCAAAAGATAAAGCGATGGCAATATTGTAACTTTGAACCATAGGCAAAATGGTAATTTTAAACAGGGGCAAATCTGTAATTTTTAACTGGGGGTAAAATCGTAACATACCTGGACCAATATAGGAGTGTCATGCAGCAGCCTGACACTATTCCCCCACACACCTTTTAAAGAAACCAAAACGATGGCGATACTGTAATTTTTAACTAAGGGAAAAATAGTAATTTTTGGATGAGGTAAAATCGTAATTTACCAAAAATTAAAGCGATGTCAATACTGTAATTTTTAACCAGTGGCAAAACCGTAACTTTAAACATAGGGCAAACTCGTAATTTTAAACGGGGGTAAAATCGTAATACACCCGAACCAATAAGAAAGTGCCAAGTAAATATACAATCGAAAAACAGAAAAAAAAAAAGATGGCCACCGCCCTTTTCCTCCACTTATTGTAAACAATTATTCCCTATCTTGGTTTTGTTGTTACAGAGAATAGTTTATGCCTCGCCCGCGTTGCGGGGCACTCGGCAAAATATTTATCTACCAATTAAAACAAAACACTATCAAAGTTTTGTTAAAAAAAAAGAAACCGATGAAAATACTGTAATTCTGAACTGGGGATAAATCGTAAGTTCAACTGGGGTATAATCCAATGTTTTAAAAATTGGTTCAAACCGGCCGGTACACCCGGTTGAACCGCCCGAAACACTCGGTTAAACCTTTTTTGAGCCAAATCTGGTACGGTATAAAAACTGGATTTTAAAACATTGATATAATCATAATTTGTCAAAAGCTACAACGGTGGCAACATTGTAATTTTGAACTGAGGGCAAAATCGTAAATTTGACTGGGGTAAAATCATAATTTGTCGAAATCTTCAACGAGGGTAAGATTGGAATTTTGAACTGGGGGCAAATCGTAATTCTAAGCTGGGGTAAAATCGTAATTTGTTCGGGCCAATGGGGAAGCTGCTTGACTATTCCCCTCCATGGATTTTGTATATTAACTGGGGTCCAAATCGTAATTCTAAGCTGGGGTAAAATCATAATTTGTCCAGGTCAATGGAGAAGTGTCAGGCAGCTGCCTGACACTATTCCCTCCATGGATTTTGTATATTTATAAAATGAGTGCAAATAATATGAAAACATTATAGAAATCAATTACCAGAATGATCCAATATGCTTAACTAGGGATGAGTTCGGTGTCAATTGGTACTGAAAATCCCAAGAATGGGCACCGGTACCGAAAATACCTGGTAAGGTACTGGTATTTTGAGTGGTAAAACCGATAAATACCGGTACAAAAAACGTTCAAAAGTCGGTACCAAATATATTCGGTACCGACACCCAACACCATTTGCTCATCCCTATGCTTAATTTAGCACGTATTATTTGTATTATTTGTATGAGATAACTATATTAAATATATTTATTTTTACATCAGTCCTTGTAAAATTGACTTTTTTTCTTCTTAACTATTTTTAAGTAATTAATAGTTTTGCTTTTGATTTTTCTATTGTATATATTATTAATTATTTTTTAATATTTCTTTTGTTCATTTTTGCTTATGGATTTTCTTACGCGTCTTTTTTTATTGTTTTTTTGAATATTTATTTTGTTAGTTTTGCTATGAATTTTGCTACCACTTTTATTAATTAATTTTAATTTTTTTTGTTTGCTATGGATGTTGCGATGGATATTAGTAAATTATTTTTTGAATACTTTCTTTTTCTTATTTTGCAATGAATTTTTCTATGGATTTGCTATAGATTTTGCTACGTTAGTTTTTAAGAATTTTTCTATAATTTGCTACCAATTTCTCTACGGACTCTATTTACTTACCGATTTTGCTACCGTTTTTTAAACCTCGGTTAGTTAGTTTTTAAATATTTATTTTTATGATTTAGCTAAGGACTTTGCTACCAATTTTACTAAGTTTTTTTATTATATTTATTTTCACAATTTTGCTATCGATTTTGCTACCGGTTTTATTTTACTTTTTTTAGTTTATTTCTAAATACTTATTTTCATGGTTTTGCTACGGATTTTGCTACATTATATGTCTTATATTAATTTCGTCAATTTTGCTACGGATTTGCTATGAGTTTTGCTACGAAATTCATTTGCGACGGAAGTTCATAGCTAAACCGTAGCTAATTCGTAGCAAAATGTGTTCGTAGTTAATCCGTAGCTAACTCGTAGCAAAATTTGCCACCATTTTTTTTTCCGTAGCAAAATTTCATAGCAAATGCCTCTTTTTGTAGTAGTGTAGGTCCGGCCTTGTTATAGGCCTACATTGTCCCATGCTAGCCCTTCGAAACTCCTGACAAACGTTGAACAATTACAAATTTGTAACGATATACTAAAAATGTATCTATGGTCTCATTGAATCAAGATTTGTAATGCATAGAACTCCCAAATCATTTCATAAATATATTCAGAGTATTGATAATTTAAATAAATTACAAACGTCCTTTAATCAGTTTATTATAACATGCAATCGTCATAAAGCGTAAAGGAGTAAAGGACAAATCAGTATTTTAATCGTATTATTTGTCGAGTGTTCTAAGAAGCATCCTCTCCAATTTGGATATATATTTAACTCGAAAGACCAAAAGACCAAACGTGCACATTGTATATATCTGACCTTTGACTTCAAACTTGTCATATTTTTATTTTCTTTTTCTAATCTAAAATTACGTAAATGCCACTGGCTATTTGGTCGTTGAAATCTGGTCTGACGGCTGAATGACATTATTTTATCAACGGCCGTTTAAGTACAATGACCGATATACCCCTGCACATTAGCAGATACATTTACCCCGTACAAACATCGAAGGGTATTTATGTAATTGACTAAATCCAACTTGATATGATCTTTTGCTTTTTCCAACGTGGAGTTGTTATTGCCGCCTGTCAACCATTCGGAGCATATATGATCACTTTCTCAAGAATATAGGATAACGACATTGAAATTTTTATTGAATAGTTGATTAATTTAGTTCATTGTACGATCTTTTTTTAACAATTTCTTTAGGGGATGGGATGTTCTCATGTTCTGTTCGTGTGCATGCATCTCTTATTGGTCTAATAGTTGTTTGTTTAGCACTTAATGGTTCCGAATGTTTGTTTCGCGAGCAGATGTTTGAATGATTCAAACATTTGTCTCTAAATAGTTAAGCATTATACCGAATCTGAATGGTTAAGACCTCTAATCTGAATTAGTCAGATACTTGCCTCAAAACGATTAAGCGTTATACTGGCTCTTAACGGTTCAGACCTCTAACTGATTCGACACTTAAGCACTTACCTATTTAGAAGGTGTCAAACAACCCCTAAAACATATAGTTCTAGTAACATATTATTAAGCTATGGATCCGAGATCTTTATAATGTAACAAGACTTATCATCAACCATAAGCTCAAAGGGTATATAAACTGTATATACATGCACAGACGGCGTACACAGGCGGCATGTATACGTATAACATCCAAACTTGGTTACAAAATGTGCATGTTTCAAATCTTTTCTTTATAACAAGTTTATCATGAACTCCATTTGCTAGCTACTTTTCTAAGCATCATGAGTAGTTGTATTATTCAAAGTCAACCAAAATTCTAGCATAAATCTTTCATCCATCACTATCTAGGTGTTTAGGATATATACATAATGTGCGTATCAATATACTAAATATTTTTAACATTTTACCGAGTTAGTTAAGCCTAACTTGATTACTTATTCAACTATGCATACATCACAAATGGGTACAATATCTTATTTGTGAGTAATCTTTGTGCATCTCCACACTCATGGTGTGAATGTGTGATAATGCTGATGCTACCTGCCTGTATGCAAATACAATGGTTCATCATCTTACAAAACACATTAAGATTGATTTCCACCTCGTATGAATAAATAAATTACACAACAATTAACTTCGGACTTCATAGTTAATTCTACCTGGTTTGTATTTATGCGTTCCAAGTTTCAGGTCACCGTTCGCTTATAGCGGCTTATCAAACCAGAATTACGAGACGAACATTGTCTAGCCATAATGTATAGTACGTGGGTCATGAGACCCATTCATGAGGTTTTGCTTATACACTAAGCATTTTCTTTCTATATGACACTTGTACAAGTTTTATAAGGAAATATACAATGATACCAAGCTCAAAACGAGCCAATACCACGCACCCATCCACACTCGGTATCCACCGCTGAGTCGTTTCATGTATATTTTACAATCAACAAAACCTCATATCTCATACAGGTTAGGGTGGAGGGTATGGTTCAATCACTCTAGGGTGTTTGAGTTATTCTCTACCCAATAATAGCATGCCATGTCAACTCCCCATTTTACACTCAATCATTAGGTATGGTTCAAACACCCCTCAATTATAAAAAAAAAACTTGATTGGTTGTATCTCTCCTCTCTCTCTCTCCTCTCCTCTCTCCTCTCATCGGTGTATTACACCGAAATCAACCCTCCCCACTCACCGATCCCCACTCACCGATGGACCCGGTGTGGTTCACCGATCGGTGACCCCCATCCCCGAATGAGGTCCCCGCAACCATACCGGGTACCCTTAGTCATATGCATTGATTATAGTGTTTAAGTTTTCGTAGCTAGGTAATTTTGTCCCTACAAACATGGTGCAATGGTAAGGTGTTTCTCTCAAGAGGAGTGAAGTTCAAATCCTGCAAAGTGCATTTATCCGAGTATCTAAGAGTACGTTAGTTTGTCATTAATAAAAGTTTGTATATTTTGTCTTTTATAATTTTAATTTATGCGAAGCTTTTTGGTCTAATCTAATTCTCTAGGTTCGAGTACAATATTTTGTCACCACATCATTAAATCTTTCTATTAAAAGCATATTTTACGATTAAGAGAGAGGCTCCCATACAAGAGAGCTCTCTTGTATGAAGAATAGACGAGAAGATCAGCCATTCATCTTTCAAGATTAATGGCTCAAATTTAGGCGGTGATATTTTTGTAAATTTTAGGGTCAAACATTTGAATAAACAAATAGATAAATGGTATTCTAGTCATTTCTCACTTGAAGTCATTTATCTCTTGATTTTCAAACGGCTATAACTTTTTCATATGTTAATATTTAAAAAAAAAATTAAACCGTATTAACAAACATTTTTTTCTCTTTAATTCGAGTAGCCTATTACTATAGTTTTTTTTTTAAAAAAAATACATGATTTTGAATGTCCATTATGTGATTACGTGATTTTGAATACCCAACACATGATTAAGTGATTAAGTGATTTCATTATAGCATGTGAAACCACACTAAGTGATTATGTAATTACGTAACAATAATTGACTATGTATTATTACGTGACTAGGTGATTTTGAATGCCCATTTCGTAATTACGTGATTTCATTATAATATTTTATGTGAAAACCACACTGAGTGATTACATAATTATGTAAAAACAAAAACATGTAATACATAATATTTCATATGGAACACCTAATATTTCAGTTCTAACTACGTATTAAGGATAAATTATATACAAAACATTAGCCAATTAACCTATAATAACCACATAATGTCATATATTAGAGATTTAATCACGTAATAAAGCATAAACAATCAAGTTCTTATTATTGAATGCGTAATCACATAATAAGCATAGTTGTAAAAATCATATTGAATGTGTAATCAAGTAATAGATTTATACTAAATATGTAATCACGTACTGATTTATATTGAATGTGTAATCACGTAACGGATATTCAAAATAACGTAGTCATGTGTTGGGTATTTAAAATCACGTAATAGACTAATTAATTTTCAAAATCCTGTAAACTTTTTTAAGAAAACTATAGCAATAGCCTAGTCGAATTAAAGAGAATGAAATGCTTTTTAATACTATGTAATTTTTTTAATATTAATGTATGAAAAAGTACAGTCGTTTGAAAATTAAAGAGAAAAATTGCTTTCTTGAGAAATGACTAAATTACCCTTCAAGCAAATGCCACTTGTTCTCTCCATGTGCCTTATACTTCGAACGTAAAATTTGTCTTCTACATGATCCAGTATCTTAAAATTAATATTTAATTTGAGTAGTATACACAGCTATTTATAGATAAAACTTTGACAAGTATTCCCATTGCCCATAGTTCTACGCAAACATAGGAAGAAAAACAATGGTCACACGCACTCATATGAAAAGTAATAATATTTTTAAGAAGCTAAGCATCACATCAAGCTCTAATTCTATATGATGAACCGGGATTGTACTATTAATTAATAACAAATCTTGCCAGGATAATCATCAAATTATCTGAATAAAGACTTAATTTGGTAATTTAATTAATTTAGATAATGATGTAGTTAATTTACATATTTATGTATATTTTGATCTTTTAATTTATGTAAATAAACTATATATTTGTTATCAGTATAAAAAGAAAAAAAAAGATTTAACCAAAAATATCAACAATATTTTAATATAATTTAAATAAAAAAATAACCCCACTTTCTCTAGTTATTAAAATTATTTTGAACACCACCACCTTTTATACATATAAAATATTACAATTTGCCTTTGTATGGTTGCATGGCTGACGAAAGTTCATAGCAGTTACCATCAACACTTTATTTCATTCTCCCCATATATATACACACCCTCATATCTATATTTCCACACAGCAATTATTTCAACAACAAAATCCCAACAGAATTCAAAAACCCTAACTCAAGAATTCACACTAAAACACAAACAAAATGTTTCAAGATCAATCTTTCATGTCAGAATCTGATCTATCTTTTCTTGACTCAATCCAACACCACCTCCTCTTTGATTCCCAAATCCCAGATCTTTTTCCGGTAATAGATAGTGGATATTCCGGCAATGTTGCAACCGTAGGAGATATGTCGGTTTCTAGCAGGTTCGTGCAGCCGGTTGTGAAGCTTGAGAGACCGGAAGTGGTGGAAAACCAAGAGTTTCAAGGGACTCAAGTGGCTCAAGAGTTTAGGAAGTTTAGGGGGGTGAGGCGGCGGCCGTGGGGGAAGTACGCGGCGGAGATAAGAGACCCTGCGAAGCGTGGTGCGAGGGTGTGGCTTGGGACGTATGAGACGCCTGAGGATGCTGCTGTGGCTTATGATCAAGCTGCCTTTAAGATAAGAGGGTCTAGGGCCTTGTTGAATTTTCCACATTTGATTGGGACAAATATGGTGGAGCCCGTAAGGGTGGCTCCGCGGCGGAAGACGGTGATGAGGGATGTGTCGCCGCCGTCGTCTTCGTCGGAAGATAGTGGTGTAAAGAGGGCAAGGATAAGTAGTGGTGGTGATACCATGGTTGACGACTTTTACTACAGGCCTTATTAAGATGTAATGTTTCATCAACTTATTTGATTTGTTCTATTCTTTTAATTAACTGAAAGTTAATTAGCATTTCCATTCTGATTTCTTTGAATCATATTATTTACTAATTGTATAAAACAAGTTGACGCTAACCCGCGCGTTGCGGCGGGACATCGATTGTGAATGTTTTTTATAATAGATGCGAAAATTCTTGATATGTATGTATTTACAAAACGTTTTAGTTTTGACATGGAGTACCCATTTTACTTTTCAATTATTCAATTCTGGATCTAGTCACACATACATATGCTTAGTCACATATTTATGCAGAATCTAAAATCAATTTGATGGGTATTAAAGTGGTATAACAGCCTGGCAAGAATCTATAGATCAATGTGTAAAAAATAAATGTTGAAAAATCTAAAGCAATATCCTTATGTGGTAAATTAAATGAAAAAACAAATGACATAAACATACAATTTGAAGTATGTGAGCCCAACCCACTAAAAGATATGTTGCCAACCAATATGCGAGCCATTTGCAACCCTTTGATGAGAATTCACTGTTCAATAAACCCTCGTTTGCCTCTTCACGTAATAAACTTACTGCAATACAATACAAAACCAACCCACCAATAGGAAAACACAGACACATCATTGCATGTACCCTCCTCATGCAGTATCAGTATGTGTCTTTTCTTTCCAACCAAGACAACTCTTCCCTATATTTCAAAACCAAAGATTGGATGGGTAGGTTTTATTCTTTTCAATTCTAGCCCCCCGAAACGACCCGGTCTCCTGAAGGATCGATTTCAACGAAATCTGCATCGGAATAGTTGGTGCTTGATCTGACAACGATTCCGGTGATATTTCAATGAGAAAGTAACCGCGTCACGGAGCCGGTGACCAGATTGTGGAGTTAGTAGATTTGTGGTGTGCGGTTACGACTCGCCATAGATGAAGAGGCAACGGTTATGAATTGTTGGAAGGGTTTGCACAATGATTTTTGCTTGAATCACCGGAGATGAAGAGACAACGGTTACGAATTACCGGAGATGAAGAGGCGGTGACTCTCTGGATACCAAAAAACAATGTTACAAATCGCCGAATGGGCATAATTTCGATTTAAGGTTTACCGTTTACTAAAATTTTGTTTATACAACAACAATATTGATAGCAATTCTGGTGTAAATGAGAGAATTGTGAACGTAAACTGTTTGTGTGAAATTTGGATAATTTCGGATGGATGAAGTGAAAGGGAAGCGCTCCCTTTTATATTGTTCAATAATACTTTCATGAACCATCACAACGGTTCGTAAAGATCAACACCCGTTCGTAATTTTTTTCATTTAATTGACACAACCTTTGCTTTTTGTGACACAATTTTCTTCACGGAGGCGTGAGGGGTGACGTTTTGTTGGTTTTATATGTATAGATAATAATATCATTTTATCAATTCAGCCGGTCGAGATGTCATTGTTCTGTGTTACAGTGTGTTTTTTTACGCAATGGTTGGTTATCCCTTAGTTATATAGTTTTGTAATTTAAGATATTAGAATATGGTGGGTTACTTTTAATTAAAAAAATTATAATATTTAATAAGATGATGGGTATGACTTAATGTTAAACGCTAGCAAAAGGTCTCCACGTCATTGTGGTTTTCCTTTTTTCGTTTTCTGAAACGTCACTTTAAAATTCCAACCGGTTGCCTTTAAATTCCAACCGGTGTGAGTTGCTTTGATAGATCACGGAGAGGGACGCGATGTTTAAACATACCCTTCCAACCGGTGTGAGTTGCTTTGATAGATCACGGAGAGGGACGCGATGTTTAAACATACCCTTCCAACCGGTGTGAGTTGCTTTGATAGATCACGGAGAGGGACGCGATGTTTAAACATACCCTAAGTTGGTTTTTGTATATATAGATAATGTTTGAGGGCTTTTTTTTACTAAGTACGTGTTTTACAAGGTTTTTATTTTTATTTTTATAAATCGATGTTTTTCCTTTGGTATTGTAAAACTGGGGTCTTCTCTATCTAGAATAGCAAATTCGAATGATAAAAAATGAAGACAATTCAAATTTAGTACTTATTATAACAAAATTCAATTTAGTTTTGATTTCTTTCAGTTTTGTTTTACAAATAATAATATATGCAATGATAGATATTTAAAATAATTTAAATACATAGTTTTGTTTAAATTTTTCTATATTTTATTTTTTATTGTGTGTTTGGATCTTTTAAGTTTCAATATTACATATTATTAGAGAAAAGCTAAATTATATGTTCAGTAAAAATTTCACAGAAAAAAATATAAAATACAAGAGATGATCAATTAACTGTATCAAATAGCATTAGGCCATTTCAATTTGCATTAATTTAAACTCGTTATTTTGAATAGCGAATACCCCATACATTTTTTTGAACAACTTATTTTGAACAGTAAAGCACACCAAATCGGCCTTTTAAGGCTCAAACCCTTGACTTCAATGGAAACAACACCTTAATTATAATGGCTTTCACAATTGAATCCAACCCCCACCCCAAATACCCCATATTTACAAGAAAGAAAAGGTCAGAATCCAAATATTATTTAACTTCTAAAAACATTTGTGTTTTTAATGATTAGGGAAAAAATGTATGTGTTTTACTTTGTGCTCTAACTTATACTCTTATTTCATCCACTGTAGTATAGATATAACAATCTAGGCTCTATAAAATTTCCTTGTTTAAGCCATTTAGTTTGTTATTTGTGTTTGTGTTCGAATCTTGAAAGTACAAGATTATTTGCCGATAACCAAATCCAATCCATCTTGGTTGTCATTAAAATCCACTCTTATAAGCTCTACTACACACATGTCTACATCATGTCTTTGTATCGGCTGCACGCTTATTACTTCTTTTATCGCAAACATAAAAGCATCACCATCATTCTCATCCAAAATACCATCAACAAGTTTTTTTTGGATGGAAGAAGAACTTCACAGTTAAATATGCTTCATAGAGAATTTTCAAACTGGGTAACATTTAGTTAAGTCTCGGCATTAGCTCTTGAAAATCAAAACACGCACAAACAATATTGACTGGTATGATGTAGAGTGGTCATATGCCAATGAGCTAGTGGTGGAGTGGTTAAGGAGAGATCTGGTGTTTCAAATGACCCAAGTTCAAATCCTGCCCCCAGCATTTAGTTTCTGCGGCACCTGGTAATGATGGGAGACTAGGTGAGTAGGCGGCGATCGCTAGTTTGATCCTTGAACTGAGTGAGTTTTACCTCACCGCATTGTCGTGCATTCGGGCGAGTGTTCACGGGTTTCAGCCCTAGGTAAGGGTTTTCCTCAGTTCGTAAGGCGAGTATATCCTGATGTGGTGAATTTCGCCAATAGTTCATTTGAAGATTCGTTGGCCGTTCAAAAAAATTGTAGAGGGGTCATATATGATGCTAGATTGACAATGATATATCTGGACTACATTGATGATGTTGTCATTTTGATTAGCTCTCTTAATTGATGACCTCTAATAAATACCTAATCAGGTGGGCGGTGGCTAAGCAAGTTCCATAGCCCTCATCGTTTTCATTACACTTTTCTTTGCTGTCAAGTTCCTTCTATATTATGTTTAAAATCTATTTGTTTAATTATTTAAACACTCAACTTATCTTTCAACGTTATTTTAGAATCTCTTATTTCTTATAATAATAAGATATGGTTGCCACTTGATCACAAACAAACAATATAATTTGTCTTAACACTTCTTGTTCTTTCTACTTTGGCATATACATGATGTAACTCATACATGCAGCCTTCTAGAAGTACCCAAACGCAAGTTTAATTAATTTATGCAACTGTGATAAGATACAGACCCTAATATGTGTTACTTGCAAGATAAATTGTTTTTTTTTTTAAATGTAAAAGGGTGTTGAAAATGTCGAAAAAACCATGCATGTCACATGAGTATATGAGTGTAAAAACATATGGTATCAACAATACACAGGATCGAACACACAGAAATAGCGACAAAACGATGACAAAATCTTATTATTAACCCAAACAAAAAAACTCCCAACCAAACTCTTGATCTTACACTTAGTAAGATCTTGTTAACAATAAGGTTCAGATCAACTGATATATGCAATCAATTGATCACACAATACAAACAACAAAAGATAAAAGTGCACAGGGAAAGAATACAACCAGATCTAAGACAATCTCACAGGCGAGATGATGAACAACACACAAAATACAATCTGATCGCCACAGATCAGAGCAAATTGATCCAGAGAACAAGTGCGAGTGAATGAGAAAAGCAAAAGAATCATCTGGAAACTAGGGTTTCCCTTTTTTATACCAGCATCTTCATAAGTTTCACTTTGCACCTTGATCTTTACAATAAATACACCGCCTTTATAACATGTTTCACTTAAGTCCCTCCAGAGTTACACTGAGACACTTCAAGTTATA
The DNA here is from genome assembly GCA_030545235.1 of Helianthus tuberosus. Classification (NCBI taxonomy): domain Eukaryota; kingdom Viridiplantae; phylum Streptophyta; class Magnoliopsida; order Asterales; family Asteraceae; genus Helianthus; species Helianthus tuberosus. The sequence continues at coordinate 158,270,910 of CM060451.1, read as the reverse complement.
TTTCTGATACACCAACACTTAACAACCAGATTAGAATCACAAATAATATAACACAATATGAATGATATTTAGATGTCACCTTTTTAACATCCCCCCTTCATTCATATGGGAAAACCAATTTACAAGATTCAATTTTTCACAAAAAAAATTGTGTTGTGTAATACTCATACCTTTTGTAAACCTTTCTTCTGGTTGACTTTCAGAGTCAACCTTATTAGTTTCAACAATACCAGCTGCTACCTTTTCTGACAAAAAATGTAGATCTACCTCAAAGTGTTTAGTTCGTTCATGAAAGACAAGGTTAGCTGCTATAGATATAGTTGCCTTACTGTCACAATATAACTTCACAGGTAAACCACATTCAACATGAACTTCTCTAAGCAAATTTAACAGCCACATAATCTCACAAGTTGCCGAGCACATAGCTCTATACTCAGCCTCCCCCGTTGACCTAGACATTGTACTTTGTTTCTTGCTTTTCCAAGAAACGAGCGAATTGCCCAGGTAAATACAGAACCATGTTATAGACTTTCTTGTGGACAAACACTTTACCCAATCCGAATCAACAAAACCAACTAAGTCAAGATTTTCACCTTTCCTAAACAGCAGACCTCTGCCAGGACTAGACTTTAGATATCTTAACAACCTCAATGCAATTTGCAAATGAATTTCTGTTGGACTATGCATAAACTGACTAAAAAATTGGACATCATAACTGATATCAGGTCTGGTCAACGATAAATAAATCAACTTTCCAATCAATCTTTGAAAATTAGTAACATTTTTTAGTTGTTGTTGATCTTTAGTTAGTTTAGTTGAAACTAAATAACTTTGTTCAATTGAAGTGTTAACTGGTTTACACCCCAAATAACCAAACTCACTCAACAATTCCAAACAAGATTTCCTTTGGTTCATGCAAATACCAGATTTATCATACAACACTTCAATACCTAAAAAATATTTCAGTCTTCCTAGATCTTTAATTTGAAAATTAGTATTCAGAATCATTTTAACCTTATCAATCTCTTTTATACTATTTCCAGTAACCACAATGTCGTCCACATAGATTAACAAAACAACAAACACACCACTTTTAGACAAAACATACATAGAGTGGTCACATTTACTTTAGACAAAACCATAATCAATTAACACACTAGATAATCTTTCATTCCACTTTCTAGGGGCCTGTTTAAGACCATACAACGACTTGACTAATTTACAACCTTTGGTTTCATCTTGTGAATAATAACCTTGTGGCAAACACATATAAACACCTTTACTAATAGTACCATATAAAAAGGCGTTATTAATATCAAGTTGAAATAAGGGCCAGTCATTTTGTACAACAAGTGTAACAATACACCTAACTGTAACCATTTTCACAACCGGCGAAAATGTTTCACCAAAATCTAAACCTTCCCTTTGATTAAACCCTTTAGCTACTAACCTAGCTTTAAATCTCTCTACCTCACCACTGGACTTATATTTAACTTTGTACACCCACTTACAGCCTATAGGCTTTCTACCAGGTGGTAAATCAACAAGAGTCCAAGTATTATTCCTAAACAAGGCCTCCATTTCCTTGTTCATTGCTTCTACCCACCTGGGATCTTTAACAGCTTCATTATAACTAACAGGTTCCACTGTTAGAAAATATCTAAAACCTTCATAACTAGACACTTTATACGGACCCCACAGATCTAAATGAACTATATCACCTATCTTTTTTGTTTTATGTTCACTTAAGGGGAAATGAACTCTTACTTGTTTTGCCTTATGGCAAATCTCACAAGGACCATGATCAACAGTTTTAATATCTAGATTACCTTTTAAAACAGCCAGAACCTAATCAGATGGATGGCCTAATCTACTATGCCACATACTAGACTTTAAGAAACTATTATAACACATATTTACAGAATTACCATTCTTTCTAACAAAGTACAACCCATTGTCCTGGCTACTAGTCACAGGACTTTCTTTGACCTCAAATCCTGTAACAGACAATCAGTTTCATTAAACATTACTGCTATCTTATTATCTTTAGCCAACCTAAAAACAGATAACATATTTACACTATACTCAGGAACATAGAAAACATCTTCTAGAATTACACCACCTATTAACTTTAGTTTCCCAATTTTAAACACTTTAACATTAGTACCATTTGGATGACCAACCTTTAAATCAAAATCAGATACGTCTACCCAATCAAACATATCCCTATCAGACTTAACCATATGTTGATTCGCACCATAATCAACAATCCAATTATATTTATAACCAAAAACATTTGAACTAGAACAACTAACAAACCCAACAATAAAACCACAAGTAACTGAGGACTCACCTCACATATTTGATTTAGACTGCTCACCACCAGATTTCTCACCAACACGATTCAACAATTTTGAAATCTTGTTAGTATATTTGTTCTTCAGGCTGATAAACATCATCAAGCCCCATAAGAAACAACATCAATTTAATGAGAGTTGAAAAATCATTGTAATCCTTGGCAGCCTGACAAGAACATGAAGGAAGATGCACCATGGCATCAAATTGCTTCCACATTGTTGTCAGTCTGTTATAATACTCAGCAACAGTGATTCCATTTTGAGAAATTCCATTTATCTTTTTATATAAGGCATACACAGTAGAACCATCCACCTTATCAAATGACTCTTTTAAATCAGTCCATAACTCTAAGGCAAGTTTGGAAAAAACTTGCCCCAAAAGTAACTCCTCAGATATAGAATTCAAAAGCCAAGTAATAACCACTGAGTTACACCTATCCCACTGGTTTGCTAAGACCTCATCATCTTTTGACTTCACACACTTACCATCAAACCATATTTATTTTTGGCCTCTAAAGTAAGTCTCGTAGCATTTAACCAAACTGGATAGTTTTCAGTACCTTTTAACTTTATACTAACAATGGTTAAAGTACTAGAGTCACTAGGATGAAGGTATAAGGATCACCTATTTCAAGTTTGCTAATGAGAGTAGCAGAAGTACTAGTGTCACCCATATTAATCACAACAATAACAAGTAAACAATTAACAATCAATCAAGAGAGTAACAACAAATCAACACACACCGCTGTCTGTGACAGAGGCCAGATTCCAGGTTCATCACTCTGTAGGTGCCTGGACAAGCTTATCAACAGAAGCAACAAACAACCCAAGACCAAGAACAAAGAAATTAACAAACAATCAAGACTCAATGAATGAAACAGAGAAATAACAAGAGAAAGTTAGAACACCCTTACAGAAGCTTTTAACTCCCTCCTTAGCAGATCTGATCTGTAACCTTCAAGGGTTACACGATCAAGATCAGAAGACAAGCAGCAAAAAAAAATCTGGTTAGTTTGCTTTGTGATAATAGATAATCACAAAGACCAACACAGACCTTCACTCCACCAACAGACATCAAGAAGATCACTAACAGCCTCAAGTTAGGGTTTCTAAGCCCAAATTTGATAACACACCCAAGATTGCTCCTCTAGGGTTTCTTGAGTCCAGAAACCCTAACAATGACCTACACAATCACAAAAAACCAGAGATAATACCAGCGGAAACAATAATCAAGAGCAATAATTACTCTGATACCATGTAAAAACAGATGGTATCAACAATACACAGGATGGAACACACAGAAATAACGACAAAACGAAGACAAAATCTTATTATTAACCCAAACCAAAAAACTCCCAACCAAACCCTTGATCTTACACTTAGTAAGATCTTGTTAACAATAAGGTTCAGAACAACTAATATATACAATCAGTTGATCACAATACAAGCAGCAAAAGATAAAAGTGCACAGGGAAAGAATACAACCAGATCTAAGACAATCTCACAGGCGAGATGATGAACATCACACAAAATACAATCTGATCACCACAGATCAGAGCAAATCAATCCAGAGAACAAGTGCGACTGAATGAGCAGCAAAAGAATTATCTGGAAACTAGGGTTTCCCTTTTTATACCAGCAACTTCATAAGTTTCACTTTGCACCTTGATCTTTACAATAAATACACCGCCTTTATAACATGCTTCACTTAAGTCCCTCCAGAGTTAGACTGTGACCCTTCAAGTTATATTTCTGATACATCAACACTTAACAACCAGATTAGAATCACAAATAATATAACATAATATGAATGATATTTAGATGTCACCCTTTTAACAATGAGGGTATTACTACCTACTATCAGGCTTATATGAAAATCCTGAAGAGATGAATAGATAATTATCTTTTTGCCCATGGCATTATAATTATATCCTAGTGGCATTTTGAGAGTGAGATAAGCCTTAAAGACCAATAGGTTCTAGGTTCGATTTCCACAAGGGGGCTTTTCCTAGATTTATTGGGTTTCCTTCTGAATTGGTGTATAGGCATTATTGCCTAGTGGAGATGGATATGATCGGGTGGTTTCGTTAGTTGTACGATGATATTTCAGTGGTCTGTTAGTGATCCAAATTTATCGTTCATAAAAAAGCATTTCCAACGCAACACCTCATTAACAGTAGCTAATATAACATTGAAGGCCAACTCGTCATAGTAAATATGATAATAATAATAATAATAATAATAATAATAATAATAATAATCACTTACTTATATCACTATGTTGAAATATATTGGGCTTATTTCTCATTCATATTTGTCACACCCCAACCGATGACGGAAACATCGGGGCTTGGCACTGAGCGAAACAGATTGTCCAGTAGAAATCTATAACTAATTTACAGATATTTAATTATTATGTCCCATACCATAACATACCAAAGTAAATAATTATTACAGACCAAATATCTCAAAGACAAATATCATGTTCCGACAACTCAGATTTAAATTGTTTGTTTCTAGACTCTCATTCCTACTTGATTCCACAAAAGAAGGTAAAGCACAGCATCCTAGGCACCTGTCACATACGTTAAAATAAAGGTCAATACACATAGTGTAAAGGTGAGCATACAAGTTTAATAGTAATAATAGAGTTCGAAAGCGTTTACGCATAACCAGCATGTAACATGTATAGTGTGAAGCTAGTAGGTTGTCGACAATGAGATATGCACAGACAAGACTGCGAGTTGTAGAATGCGCAACACATATCACCACTGTGACACGTGAAGAGGTAACCTTAACAACCCTTGTCCATGATAGGTGCTGAGTCCAAACTATAGTACTATGGTTGCTAAGGCGTCATGCAACAATCACTGTGTTAACATAACATACAAGCATTCATCGAGTAACACGTAACATGCAATAACGGTCAGTGTATAAATAGTATTTGCGTTGTGTGATCGATGTGATTTAGAATAAGTAACGTATGTAACACCCAAAAGTGCGTAAAGCAAAAAGGGATCAAGTATACTCACAGCGATGGAAGTTAATGGATTGAAGGGAGCGCTACATGTAACACCCGTTCTTAAAATTTAAGGTTTAACGTATTACTAACGAAAAACAGGCATGTAATTAAGATTACATATGCATTGGAAATACGGGTTTGTTAAAAACTTTTACAATTTATGTGTTATACATAATGTGATTTAATTCGCCGTTTAGAATAACGACAAAACAACTTGCGGAAGCTTCATTTAACGCGTGTTCGGTTCTTGCTCGTCGCTTGATCTTCATCCGGGACTCTCGACTTTCACCTGTGATCAAAACCAACTTAAAAGTTAGTTTTGATAATTAAATAACTAGTACATCAAGGAAAATTGGGCGAATTATCAATTTAAACAAGGAATTCGATAGATTCCAACCTTAATATCTTGATCCCAAAAACAAAGATTTAAAACAGGCCTCCACCGTAACTTACGGTGGCACCGTAAGTTACGGTGGTCCCTGTATCAGAACTTTCCAATTTGCCGTTTTTGACACGAAAACTTTCGTATCTTTCAATCCGCTTGTCCGTTTGACCTACCGTTTCTTCCTACGTGTTTGTAATTTAATCCTCCATCACATGGAGTTAAAATCCAACATCCGGATTGATGTGTCTTAAATTATACACATTTTACACATCAAATTCCTTACAATTTAATCTATTTAGATATGATTTTCTCGCGATATTGGTACTTATTTGATTATATGTTATATTTATAGGAAACTGTGAATATTCTGTGGATTACGCGAGGAAACGGTACAGGATCGACGAAGGAAACAATACATGGGGAATTCGAATGGATTAAAAATAAAGATATTAGAATATGGCATGATAGAGGGTTGAATTACGAAGACGTGGGCGAAAACGGTGCGTAAAACGGAGCTAAAACGAAGAAGAAATGAAGAAATACGCGCCAGAAACAGGCAGAACTTCATCTGGACATATCCGGAGCTAGGAAATGAGTTACGGGTGCCATAATATATGTTTTTGGGGTAGCTCGACGAGAGGAATCCAAAAATGAAATTTGTTTTTGGAGAAGACCTACGCATCGTAGCCATAAAACCCCTACGATGCGCAGGGAGTTCTGTCGGCAAGACTTTTTGGTGCACTTTTGAAAGTTAGTTGAGGTTGCCCTACGATGCGTAGCACAATATGGCCTACGGTGCGTAGGGGGTGTCCAGAAGCTAATTTTTTCACCTATAAATACCCCTTCACTTGTAACTCGAAAATACACCTTTCAAGCTCGGAAAACACACGTAAAAACCTGCTATCAGGTGACTTTAGGTAGCTGGAAGTGTCAAGAAAGTACCACGGAGCTCTCGGGAAGTTTAGAGGCGTTCGGTTCTAGTCCTAATCGACCCGAGTTCGGTAAATATTTGTTTTTTTAGTAGTTGTTATGCTTGTTATAAGTGTGTTATTGTTTAATATGTGTAGTTAAACTTGTATAATACCTGGGTTATGATGAACTAGATAATTGTAATGCTTGTTTGATATAATTTCAGTTATTTGATGTGATTTACAGAATTTTATCTTTGAAATTAATCTTGATATTGCATGTTGTTATAATTTTGATTTAATTATTTGTTGATAAATTCACCAAGTTTATAACATGAAGAAATTCCCTTTAAACTTAGAATTTAATTTAATTCGTTTACGGGTTAAATATTGTGTTGAGAAATTGACCAAGTCTAATAATAATTCAAGTCAAAATAATAAAACATGCATTATTACCTCATGATTAGAAATATGATTAGGGTAAGCCAGGTTATTAGCTAATCATTGGTGGGTAATTTGGGTAATCGATAACTCGAACTCTTTTATTACATCGTGATTAAGGTTTCTTGGGATTTTAATTTTCAAAGATTTGTTCGCTTTACGTGTTTAAAAGATCGTCTCACAACTTAGTCTCTGAGGTTCCAACGGTTGGATTCACGTAGGATTTGGTATCGATAGCTCGAGCCGGTTTGTTCTAGCACTTCACATTTCGTCTTTATCTTTTGTTTAAGTTGCATCTCTAACGGGGGATTAATCAATTGAAAAAGATACTTAACTGTTTTTATTATCAAACTAGCATTGCATGATTTTAGGGATTCTAAACCCAGGTAGTCCAGTTATTATATTTGTTACACTTTATTTGTGATTATTATACTTTGTCTGTATTTATTACACTGTGTGTTTGTTTTACTTTTCTTGTTTTGCTTTCTTTATTTTATTATTTAAAAATCAAAAACCAATTTAAATCAAACCTTTAAATTCAACTTTATATTCGATAAAGGTTTATTATCTAAAGTTTGTATATAGTGTCCACGGATTGATATCCGGTCTTGCCATCTACACTACACCGCGACCGGTGCACTTGCCGATTGTGTGTGGTTTAGTAGCAATTCCATTTAAAACTTGTTTTGAAAATAAAAAGAAATATCATATGCTCGGATATGTAGTAACTGGAAGGGTTAAGTGCCGTTAAATTGGGAACTCCTGTCTAGGCTGGCATTCGCATAAATCCAAAAGGACCCGTTGCCTACCTGGGGACCATCCCAATGAGAGTACCTATACCTATTAGGCCAAAGCATATCCCACTTTTGAGCATTTGAATAAACAACCTTACATCAAGCTTTTTACATACCAAGGCTTTTGAATAAAACGACATACAACATCAAAGTCTTTTCAAACATAAAAAGCAGGTTGTACTTACACCAAGTTTTTGGCGCCGTTTACGGGGACCAAAAACAGGTTGTAAAATCATACACAGAAAAAGGTTGCGAATCCGCACGATCAAGTTTTTTGGCGCCGCTGCCGGGGACACTGGCAAACTTTAGAGAACTACCCGAGTCGTTTATTAAGTTACTTTCTTTTTACTTGCTTTCATAGATTAAAATTAGTTTGTTTGTTTGTTTGTTTTGTTTATTTTTAAAATGTGTTTGATCTGTGGAGGACATCATTATACCAAATATTGTCCAAATTCATCAGAGTGTTCCACAGATTACTCTTCTAACTTATATTCACAACCACAATCATATCAAGACTGTTATTCTACACCATATCAATCATGCAACGAGAGCAGGTATCCACCTTATTTTCCGACATTTGTGGAATATCAAATCGCTCAAACAACATCATTAATGGAGCAAAACTGCGAAGTACTCGATCAAATGTTAGAAAAGATGAAAAACGACAATCTAATCGCTCAAACAACATCTTTACTCAAGCAAAACTGCGAAGTGCAAGAACAAATGTTAGAAAAGATGAAAAACAATGATCAAATCAGAAATCCATTTTGTGGGAACTGCGCTGGAACGCACAAGTCTGAAGATTGTCCGAACTCTTTTCGATGGTCAATGCCTTCGGATACAAAGGGGATATATTGGGCCGACAAGGATGATGTAAATCAAGACATGAATGACGAGTCGGTAGATGCCACAGAGCTAACCAATAAGGAGACAACATTGAAGGATGCTGAGGGAATTGGTGAAGATAATAAGGTAAAGCAGGAAAAGAAAAATGTTAAATTCATAATTGATTTTTCCTGTGATGATGCAGAGATAGATGCGAAGCTGGCTGAATATAGGAAACTAATAAAAGAAGAGAAGAAAGAGGAGCTACCCGGTCATCCAGAATTGTCAGAAAAAGAACCGGAGACAAAAATGGACACTGAAATCCCACCTCCGGTTCAGCAAGTTGTTAATTCCAACTATTGGAGTGATGACTTTTGGAGTGATGACGATGAAGGGGTAGTAGAAGTTGTAGAAATGCCACTTGACAAGATGGAGGATGTGAAAGATCATGAACCATCTTGGGAAGACGAGTTTGGTGATGAGTTGGTAGGTTTGCCAATTTATGAAAATGAAGAATTTGACCCAATCGGTGATATTGCCTATTTAGAGAAATTACTTGAAGGTGAACCGATCATAGAGATCAAACAAATACCAAACGAAGAAAAAAAGAATGTGGCTGAGGAACCTGGAATCCGGAGTAGGTCATGCATCCGGCTAATGCCAGGTAAGTTTAAATTCTGGTGGTCTGACCCTTTTCAAAATTTAAAATTATTATATTATTCCACCGTTAAATTTTTATATATTTTTGAAGTCCGGGTGGAATTGAATGGGTTGGATAAGGTCCAGATAAAAGAAAAACCTCCTGATTAAATTCAAGTGTGGGGAGGTTTTGTAAATATTTGGGTTTTTAAGTTGTTTGTTTGTGTCGAGTCAGTACTGCTTGGGTTGTTGCTTGTTTTTGTTTATGCAGGTTTGGATTGTACCACTCGTACTCAATCTCCATTCGAGTGATTTCGGAGCTGTACGCCAATTTCAAGTAATTTACCAAGTGTGCTAGTCAGAGTCAAAGCCGATCGCGACCGAAATGCTATACGATCGAGCTGGATTGGACAAAAGCTTTTATACATCATATAACCAGCTAAGTCCTTTCCAATTTGTGTTTAGTATTTTATTTTTTATTTATGCAAGTGTGTTTAATTCTATTTCTCATTTCCACATTGAGGACAATGTGTCTTTCAAGTGTGGGGATGAGGGATTTTGTATAATATTTAGTATATACATATATATAAAAAAAATATATAAAAATAATAATAATAATAATAATAATAATAAATAAAGTTACTGTTTTATATTTTTACATTTTCTTGTTTATATTTCCAGTTTTTTAGTATATATATATATATATTTTTTTTTCTTGTTTATATTCCCAGTTTTCTTTTATATATTTTCTTGTTTATTTTCCCAGTTTTTTTTTTAAGTTAAAATTACACTAAAACTTCATAAATTATTCTATTCTTGTCCCGATCCTATAAACACATTTAAAACTTGAACATTTTGCAAAAATGTATGTCAAAAACATTTTAAATATTGAATTTACAAAATCTGAAAATATATGTTTCTTTAAGTTGCGGGATAGTAGGTTGTTTAAATCAAAGTTTTTGTGAAAAATTTTTACGAGATACTTAAGATAAATTTTTCTAACTTTAAAGTAAATTAAATATGCAATAACAAAACCTTTTAACCCTTACATTACCACATGACGGTAAGATTTGAGCCTAAAAGTGTTTAATACAATAAACACTACTTTCGTTTCATGTGTGTTTACCAACTTGTTGCATTACTTTAGAACTTGTACGTTTTGATACATTTCAAAACCTTTGGTTTAATTATTGATACAAATTCTCATAAGAGGCTTTTGGTTCACCCATTTCTATGTAAAAATTCACCGTTGCCATTAGATACCACTTTGAGCCTAAAACCATTCGTTTGTTACCTGATAACTGGAATGGATTTTAGAAATTGATCTAATATGAGAAGATGTAAAAAAGTCAAATACACGCTTCTAATAGAGGTAGGATCTATTAGGCTCAATGCCGAACGATCTATCAGAATTGGAAGAAATATTCGCTACAGGATTGATAAAGACTTGATTTACTTCTTCGATAAAATGGTCTTGACGATCTGACCGTAAAAAGAGTCATTAGGATGAAAGTGGTGTGAAAAAAAAAAAAAAAAAAAGAAAAAAAAAATTACAATTACGCACCGCTAGTCTCATATTGTAACGATGCGTAAGAGAAGGGCGGGCATAAAAATAGCATGGCAGCAGCCCCCGAGATTCGAAATCGGGTCTGTGCTCCCACACTCTTTCGCGCCCTTGTCAACCATTGGACTAGGGCCTAGTATTGTTCATTTTATAGTTTGCATTTGTATATATATCCAGTTTTTGCAAGATAAACTAACTATGAAACTCTATAGTTAGTCACATCTTTCCAAATAAATAACCTTCCTTTTACCCTTTCCTTCACAACCATAAGTCCTCTATTTTTGTATCAATTTTTAAAAATAAGGTAGAGATTTGATTGACGTACAAGCATATAGTAGTCATGCTTCACAGTCTGGTTTTGAGAGTTCACTTCAAATTATATACATATTATCCGAGAGAATAGTGAATTCAGTGAGTGGTATTGTTTTTACATAGTTAATTACTTAAAAGTAAGAAAATTTTGATTAAGTATTCTCGGTTTCCGTTTCATTCTCTTGATTTGCCAACCTTTTGAACGTTGTAAGTCTTGTGAAATTTTTGTTTAAAGATTTTTTTAGTTCGTATTTAAATTTGTTCGAAACATGCATTATTGTTTAATTGTTTAAATTTGATATGTGTTTAGGATTTTGCTTAGGGACAAGCAAAAGGTTAAGTGTGGGGATGTTTGATGTGTCTTAAATTATACACATTTTACACATCAAATTCCTTACAATTTAATCTATTTAGATATGATTTTCTCGCGATATTGGTACTTATTTGATTATATGTTATATTTATAGGAAACTGTGAATATTCTGTGGATTACGCGAGGAAACGGTACAGGATCGACGAAGGAAACAATACATGGGGAATGTGAATGGATTAAAAATAAAGATATTAGAATATGGCATGATAGAGGGTTGAATTACGAAGACGTGGGCGAAAACGGTGCGTAAAACGGAGCTAAAACGAAGAAGAAATGAAGAAATACGCGCCAGAAACAGGCAGAACTTCATCTGGACATATCCGGAGCTAGGAAATGAGTTACGGGTGCCATAATATATGTTTTTGGGGTAGCTCGACGAGAGGAATCCAAAAATGAAATTTGTTTTTGGAGAAGACCTACGCATCGTAGCCATAAAACCCCTACGATGCGCAGGGAGTTCTGTCGGCAAGACTTTTTGGTGCACTTTTGAAAGTTAGTTGAGGTTGCCCTACGATGCGTAGCACAATATGGCCTACGGTGCGTAGGGGGTGTCCAGAAGCTAAATTTTTCACCTATAAATACCCCTTCACTTGTAACTCGAAAATACACCTTTCAAGCTCGGAAAACACACGTAAAAACCTGCTATCAGGTGACTTTAGGTAGCTGGAAGTGTCAAGAAAGTACCACGGAGCTCTCGGGAAGTTTAGAGGCGTTCGGTTCTAGTCCTAATCGACCCGAGTTCGGTAAATATTTGTTTTTTTAGTAGTTGTTATGCTTGTTATAAGTGTGTTATTGTTTAATATGTGTAGTTAAACTTGTATAATACCTGGGTTATGATGAACTAGATAATTGTAATGCTTGTTTGATATAATTTCAGTTATTTGATGTGATTTACAGAATTTTATCTTTGAAATTAATCTTGATATTGCATGTTGTTATAATTTTGATTTAATTATTTGTTGATAAATTCACCAAGTTTATAACATGAAGAAATTCCCTTTAAACTTAGAATTTAATTTAATTCGTTTACGGGTTAAATATTGTGTTGAGAAATTGACCAAGTCTAATAATAATTCAAGTCAAAATAATAAAACATGCATTATTACCTCATGATTAGAAATATGATTAGGGTAAGCCAGGTTATTAGCTAATCATTGGTGGGTAATTTGGGTAATCGATAACTCGAACTCTTTTATTACATCGTGATTAAGGTTTCTTGGGATTTTAATTTTCAAAGATTTGTTCGCTTTACGTGTTTAAAAGATCGTCTCACAACTTAGTCTCTGAGGTTCCAACGGTTGGATTCACGTAGGATTTGGTATCGATAGCTCGAGCCGGTTTGTTCTAGCACTTCACATTTCGTCTTTATCTTTTGTTTAAGTTGCATCTCTAACGGGGGATTAATCAATTGAAAAAGATACTTAACTGTTTTTATTATCAAACTAGCATTGCATGATTTTAGGGATTCTAAACCCAGGTAGTCCAGTTATTATATTTGTTACACTTTATTTGTGATTATTATACTTTGTCTGTATTTATTACACTGTGTGTTTGTTTTACTTTTCTTGTTTTGCTTTCTTTATTTTATTATTTAAAAATCAAAAACCAATTTAAATCAAACCTTTAAATTCAACTTTATATTCGATAAAGGTTTATTATCTAAAGTTTGTATATAGTGTCCACGGATTGATATCCGGTCTTGCCATCTACACTACACCGCGACCGGTGCACTTGCCGATTGTGTGTGGTTTAGTAGCAATTCCATTTAAAACTTGTTTTGAAAATAAAAAGAAATATCATATGCTCGGATATGTAGTAACTGGAAGGGTTAAGTGCCGTTAAATTGGGAACTCCTGTCTAGGCTGGCATTCGCATAAATCCAAAAGGACCCGTTGCCTACCTGGGGACCATCCCAATGAGAGTACCTATACCTATTAGGCCAAAGCATATCCCACTTTTGAGCATTTGAATAAACAACCTTACATCAAGCTTTTTACATACCAAGGCTTTTGAATAAAACGACATACAACATCAAAGTCTTTTCAAACATAAAAAGCAGGTTGTACTTACACCAAGTTTTTGGCGCCGTTTACGGGGACCAAAAACAGGTTGTAAAATCATACACAGAAAAAGGTTGCGAATCCGCACGATCACGGATTAACAAAATTTAAGACTTTTAAGTCTTCGCCTTATTACCCTTTTACCAAATTTTGACCCGTTCGCAATTTTATTAAACAAACATGTTTACTTGATCTATAAACTTATGAGAATCACAATTTCAATATCTCCTATCAATTTAACCATAAATTATGGGTTTCTTACTTAGTTAAAACCCGTTTACGCTCAAATGTTTATTTTGACCCGTTAAGGGTATTTATGTCCTTTTTGGAATAAATCTCCCTCATTTATTTTTAGCACCATATTTTCACATTAGTTCTCAAATGGTCTTCCACCACAATTATGTTTGTGGTGGATTTGATATAGTAAACTATTTAGATCGCGTTTTACTTCTCGGTTTGTCATATTACAAAAAAGACCTATTTCTAGGCAATCGACCTACAAAGGTTTATGCCTATCACCTTGATGCTTATCTAAGGATTACATGATTATAATACGTGATTCCCAAACCACCCATAGGAGCCGTTTTCCTGATTTACCCATCAAAGGTATATTTATCAACATTAGTCCTTCATTTACGATGAAGGATTTTCACTACAATTATGATCAAATCGCACATTTAAAATGTAATCTCATTGATGCGTACCTGGCTCGAGTCAACAAATTGACCCGATTTATACCTCGCTTTTATGATCACCAATTCTATGGACGTAATTAACCAAATCGCTAATTGCTCCTGTTAACACAAGACTTGACAACCACATTAATCGATATTGTCAAATGGTGTTATCACACCATTTGACCCGTTTGGCTTTTAAGACCTAGCATTTTCATAAGTAGCAAAACATGGTTATTAATTACCAATTTGTTCATCCGACCCATTTCGGATTCTTGCCACAATACCCCTTTTTCTCTTAAACTCTTTTCTTATAGTCTTACCCATTCGGCTTACGCCACAGGTGCCCCTTTTGAACTTTAATCGATACTTGACTAAATTTCCATTTTTACCCAATTTCCCATTACTAGTTACGCTATAAGGTAACCTTGAGAAAAACTCTTAAACTCTTAACCAATTCATGATTAGTTTACCATTTTTTTGCCTTTTTCACCATTAATCATGGTTTAAAACGTTTCTATTCGTTCCGACCCAATTCGTTTCGTGTCGGAACCCTCAATTTGAACCAAATCCTTTGTCGTATTTATCGCCTAAAAAATAAACACGTATACTACAAGTAGGTGTAAGTTTTACTTACTTTGCATCCGAAAGACGCTTTTACTTCACACTTGATTCGTTTGACCCGCTCACTCATCAAGCTTCCACCTAGCTCGTTAGGCGTCAAACTATCATCATAATTCATGAGATTGTTAGATTAGTCATTATCAATTATGACTACTCCATCTAACGGGTCTTATGTTGACTTTATCACTTGATTAAATCGTTGGCTAGTTTGACTTCCTAGAAGTCGATTGATCTATCAACATACTCAAATGCACATTACACATGGAATTTCAACATTTTAGCTTCATTTAGGCATTATAACAAACACCTAGTGAGCATAATTTTACATATTTACTAACTAGTTCATAACTAGTTATTTTTACCAAGATTTACATCACAAATCAAACCTCTATGTCTAGTGTTCATGAACTACACATCATATTTTGAGAAATCAGTTTCTATGCATCAATTTAAACTAGATTAGCATTCTACATCTTAATGTTTATCATTTTCTCACAAAACCCATGAATCACCTTCAATGTGTTCATGAAATTTTTCAGAATTTAGCCATGATTTCACATGTTATTGTCTAGGTTTTACTCCTAGACACCATATCAACCTTATTCTACCCAAATAGCTAACATGCATCATAAATTTTCAGATTTCCCAATTTCATGAGAAATTCAAACAGAGAATTAACACCTAATTTCACATACCTTGTAACCCCCTTGTGATGAGGATCACAAATCTACGTTCAGAATTCGATTTGGGACAGGAATTGACCTTCAATTTGATGATTTTGGCACTTTAGGGTTTTCACCCTCCTGGTCGCTCCTGGAGATCGATCCACACACACCTGGTGTGTGTGGTGTGTTATATTTTTTTTATTAAATAAAACTTGTTTCCTTTTTAACGGTTTTGGTCCATCAAGTTTAGATATTCATAAATGAAACTATAACTCATAGTTTATTATTCAATTACCCATTACTAACTAGGTTAATTTTACCTAGTTAACTTAGTGGGTTCCGGGAGTTAAAAACCTGTTGTATTTTAAGTCCCGTTGACTCGGGCTCTTATAAACTAAATTCTTAAATTCTTTGATTCGCTTGTATTTAATTATCAGGATTTCTTATTTAAATCCAAATATTCAACGGGTTATTTTTACTGCTAACGGTACTTTACCCGTCTTTTAGTGCTAATGTGGTTTGATCACCAAACCCATTTTCGGGGTGTTACAAGTCTACCCCCCTTAAAGAGGTTTCGTCCTCGAAAACTTGCTTACATAGTTCATTGAGTTCTAAACTCAATGCGTTTGACTTGAGTAATCTCTTAAGCATTACTCATACTTTAACCAATTGTTAGTATTACCAGAAAAATTATGGTAATGTCTTTTTGGTTACAAAACCTCTACGTACCTCATACGACATAATGTAACTTGAAATAACGTAATTCCGTTATTTTTACTAGTTTAGTTAACTTAGCGATTTCCATCGCTTTTATATATATTATCGAACTCTTGGTGAATCCGTTACCTTGACCCGTTTAAAGGTCTTTAGTGAAATATTTCACTTTTAGCAATAATTTCTTTTGTTTTCAGATTTATTTATTCGGTTCAGTTATACCGAATCCAACGCTTACAAGCAAACCAATTTTTTTTATTTGAATTACTGGCCTTAACCGGTCTTACTAACTAGACTTATTAGTCCCGTTACTTTTCACCGCTCGCTTGGTTATAATGCGATTTTACTTCACATTATATTTCCTAACCGTGATCGTGTCACATCGTGTTTAGTTTGTATCAACCTTTCATTTTTGAAAATATCACTTTTCGAATATATCGTCTTGCGCCTACCAGTGTCAAGACTTGAACCTTTCATGCTTACTATTCAAATTCCTATCAGAATTTATATTGGTAACAACGTTATTTCTTACTAAAATCGAAGTTTTAGTTTTAGGGTCCTTTCTTTAACTTTTGTCAATTATCCATACCATGATATTGACAGTCCATAATTTATTCTTTTAAAATCTTAGTTTTATACGGGGAATCGTAACAAGTTCCCTTACCTCACACTATTGACCTGTAGGTCCCTTCACTTAACCTTGTAGGCTATTTCCTTAGGCTTTCACCTCTTTGAGGCGAGGCCCTTATGATCCTTTTGCTTCAATTCATGACCCGTGGGTCATTTTGGCCCCGTAGACCTTTTGCTCTAATTAATATCCCGTAGGTTATGATGATCCCGTAGATCATCTTTTATTCGAGTCTTCATTCAAATGTGTATACATTTATATACGCATTTGGCGTTAAGGCACCCCTTCTTATGTTTTAGAATTATTCACCTTTACTTTTTGGATTTCTTTTGACCTTGACCGTAGTCTAAGGCTACATTGTTTTCTCTTGAATTATCTTTCCGACTTCTTGACTTCTCATATCGTTTATGCGTCGGTTCATCTTATGCTCACCATTCTCTAGTTTACATATATCCGTACTCGATTATGTCCCATTACCGGGCTCATTATTCTTTTGCTTTTAACGGTACCATTATCTTGCTTGTATTTACTCATGCCGTCCGGCATGATATTGTAATCGACCCGTTCAACTTTAAAATAGTTGAACATAATTTATTCACAATTTTTATTTACATTATTTTGTCATCTTTTAGTTATGACCCAATACCCGAGTCCTTTAAGTTTCCATCCGAGTTCCCGTTTCTCGGTCTGTGTATGTGTTCAATTCTTACCCATCAACCGGGTGTTTTACCGAAGTCGTTATTATTGCAACCCTCCCGGTATGCATTAAGACCTCGCTTCATTTCTATATTCCGACTTTGTCCTCGAGTTTGACGTTTTACAAAAACGACTCTTTTAGGGACATATTCGCATTTTCCGGGTTCGAGTATAAGTACACTCCCTCCCAATACTTGTCTAAATCATTTTACATGCTTGCGTTTTCTGGGTTCGAGTGTAAGTACACTCCCTCCCAATACTTGTCTAAATCATTTTACATGCTTGCGTTTTCTGGGTTCGAGTGTAAGTACACTCCCTCCCAATACTTGTCTAAATCATTTTACATGTTTCTTTGTCCCTTCACTCGGGCTCATTATCCTAATGTAATACGCTTCCGTCACTCGGTTGTGCGTTTACATTATTATCAAATATTTTGCTTATCTGATTCATTTGGGTACTTTTTAATTAGTCCCATTCACCCCGCCCTTACTACATCGGATGTAAACGTGTCCGCCATAAGAAGTTCATGGTACCATATGCCACTACTTACTTGGCCAGAGTAAGCGATTAACAAATGACATACATGACCTTTTTATAGTTTTCACATCACGCCCTATGTAAGTAACGCCTCTATTTGTTTCTCTTGGAAACAATATCCCGAATACATTTTCTATTCGGGTTTTTCCAAGTTTTTAATCTACATATGCAACTTTCAATTTCTACGTATTTGTTGCATATTACTATTTGTGCGATTATTTAGAATGTGCACCTGGTAATGTTTGCCCCGACGGGCGTTCCTTGCCATTAACCTTGTTCGCGGTCGTTACGCGATTTAGTCCTCGGTGAGCATGCTTCTCTTGTCATACTTCGGACCGTTCCATCATCATATCCACAATTCGTTCAACTCTCGCCATCTTCAGATGCAAGTGTCCTTCAATTAAAATATTCATAAAAGTTAGTAATGTCAACTTCAATAATCGCCCGTATTATAATACAAGGCTTTTTCTACTGTACGCGTCAACGCACGTATTTTCGTCAACTACATTAATCATTTTAATTGGGGTAACGTGTATCACACGATAGCCCTACGTGTTGTTTACAACACTTTAGCATCTAAACTATTAACATACATGTACTTACCGGATTTGCGATCAAGCCTCGAACCGAACACCAATCTTTATTAAGAGCATAAGGTTTAAGTCCAAGCATAGTTTCCCCACCATACTTGAATCTCTTAAACCAAGGCTCTGATACCAACTTGTAACACCCGTTCTTAAAATTTAAGGTTTAACGTATTATTAACGAAAAACAGGCATGTAATTAAGATTACATATGCATTGGAAATACGGGTTTGTTAAAAACTTTTACAATTTATGTGTTATACATAATGTGATTTAATTCGCCGTTTAGAATAACGACAAAACAACTTGCGGAAGCTTCATTTAACGCGTGTTCGGTTCTTGCTCGTCGGTTGATCTTCATCCGGGACTCTCGACTTTCACCTGTGATCAAAACCAACTTAAAAGTTAGTTTTGATAATTAAATAACTAGTACATCAAGGAAAATTGGGCGAATTATCAATTTAAACAAGGAATTCGATAGATTCCAACCTTAATATCTTGATCCCAAAAACAAAGATTTAAAACAGGCCTGCACCGTAACTTACGGTGGCACCGTAAGTTACGGTGGCCTCTGATATGTTATACTCCCACCGTAAAACAGGAGGTGGCTACCGTAAAGCCTTCGGTCTCCACCGTAACTTACGGTGGACACCGTAAGTTACGGTGGTCCCTGTATCAGAACTTTCCAATTTGCCGTTTTTGACACGAAAACTTTCGTATCTTTCAATCCGCTTGTCCGTTTGACCTACCGTTTCTTCCTACGTGTTTGTAATTTAATCCTCCATCACATGGAGTTAAAATCCAACATCCGGATTAACAAAATTTAAGACTTTTAAGTCTTCGCCTTATTACCCTTTTACCAAATTTTGACCCGTTCGCAATTTTATTAAACAAACATGTTTACTTGATCTATAAACTTATGAGAATCATAATTTCAATATCTCCTATCAAATTAACCATAAATTATGGGTTTCTTACTTAGTTAAAACCCGTTTACGCTCAAATGTTTATTTTGACCCGTTAAGGGTATTTATGTCCTTTTTGGCATAAATCTCGCTCATTTATTTTTAGCACCATATTTTCACATTAGTTCTCAAATGGTCTTCCACCACAATTATGTTTGTGGTGGATTTGATATAGTAAACTATTTAGATCGCGTTTTACTTCTCGGTTTGTCATATTACGAAAAAGACCTATTTCTAGGCAATCGACCTACAAAGGTTTATGCCTATCACCTTGATGCTTATCTAAGGATTACATGATTATAATACGTGATTCCCAAACCACCCATAGGAACCGTTTGCCTGATTTACCCATCAAAGGTATATTTATCAACATTAGTCCTTCATTTACGATGAAGGATTTTTACTACAATTATGATCAAATCGCACATTTAAAATGTAATCTCATTGATGCGTACCTGGCTCAAGTCAACAAATTGACCCGATTTATACCTCGCTTTTATGATCACCAATTCTATGGACGTGATTAACCAAATCGCTAATTGCTCCTGTTAACACAAGACTTGACAACCACATTAATCGATATTGTCAAATGGTGTTATCACACCATTTGACCCGTTTGGCTTTTAAGACCTAGCATTTTCATAAGTAGCAAAACATGGTTATTAATTACCAATTTGTTCATCCGACCCATTTCGGATTCTTGCCACAATACCCCTTTTTCTCTTAAACTCTTTTCTTATAGTCTTACCCATTCGGCTTACGCCACGGGTGCCCCTTTTGAACTTTAATTTACTTTAATCGATACTTGACTAAATTTCCATTTTTACCCAATTTCCCATTACTAGTTACGCTATAAGGTAACCTTGAGAAAAACTCTTAAACTCTTAACCAATTCATGATTAGTTTACCATTTTTTTTTGCCTTTTTCACCATTAATCATGGTTTAAAATGTTTCTATTCGTTCCGACCCAATTCGTTTCGTGTCGGAACCCTCAATTTGAACCAAATCCTTTGTCGTATTTATCGCCTATAAAATAAACACGTATACTACAAGTAGGTGTAAGTTTTACTTACTTTGCATCCGAAACACGCTTTTACTTCACACTTGATTCGTTTGACCCGCTAACTCATCAAGCTTCAACCTAGCTCGTTAGGCGTCAAACTGTCATCATAATTCATGAGATGGTTAGATTAGTCATTATCAATTATGACTACTCCATCTAACGGGTCTTATGTTGACTTTATCACTTGATTAAATCGTTGGCTTGTTTGACTTCCTAGAAGTCGATTGATCTATCAACATACTCAAATGCACATTTCACATGGAATTTCAACATTTTAGCTTCATTTAGGCATTTTAACAAACACCTAGTGAGCATAATTTTACATATTTACTAACTAGTTCATAACTAGTTATTTTTACCAAGATTTACATCACAAATCAAATCTCTATGTCTAGTGTTCATGAACTACACATCATATTTTGAGAAATCAGTTTCTATGCATCAATTTAAACTAGATTAGCATTCTACATCTTAATGTTTATCATTTTCTCACAAAACCCATGAATCACCTTCAATGTGTTCATGAAATTTTTCAGAATTTAGCCATGATTTCACATGTTATTGTCTAGGTTTTACTCCTAGACACCATATCAACCTTATTCTACCCAAATAACTAACATGCATCATAAATTTTCAGATTTCCCAATTTCATGAGAAATTCAAACAGAGAATTAACACCTAATTTCACATACCTTGTAACCCCCTTGTGATGAGGATCACGAATCTACGTTCAGATTTCGATTTGGGACAGGAATTGACCTTCAATTTGATGATTTTGGCACTTTAGGGTTTTCACCCTCCTGGTCGCTCCTGGAGATCGATCCACACACACCTGGTGTGTGTGGTGTGTTATATTTTTTTTATTAAATAAAACTTGTTTCCTTTTTAACGGTTTTGGTCCATCAAGTTTAGATATTCATAAATGAAACTATAACTCATAGTTTATTATTTAATTACCCATTACTAACTAGGTTAATTTTACCTAGTTAACTTAGTGGGTTCCGGGAGTTAAAAACCCGTTGTATTTTAAGTCCCGTTGACTCGGGCTCTTATAAACTAAATTCTTAAATTCTTTGATTCGCTTGTATTTAATTATCAGGATTTCTTATTTAAATCCAAATATTCAACGGGTTATTTTTACTGCTAACGGTACTTTACCCGTCTTTTAGTGCTAATGTGGTTTGATCCCCAAACCCATTTTCGGGGTGTTACACTAGAGTGATTAGCCTGAACAGTTAACGTTAGCATAAGCGAATGAACAGTGCGATAAGCGGTGCGAAGTGAACAAGTGTCGGATGATAATCCGATCGAATGGCAATCCGATCAGATGGTCATTCGATCGGATGTCAATCCGTTCGGATGGTCATCCGATCGGATTGACATTCGTTTGAGAAGGATGTATTTGTGTATGATGGCTTTGATGTTTTTGTTGTAGCGTTTTGAAAACATAGAAGTATCTCTACCTTTCAGATCGTTCAATCGAATGGTCGTTCGATCGGATAGCGATCTGATTGGCAAGACACTTAGTGAGAACAAGTTCACAACAGGATGGTCACTCGATCGGATAGCAATCCGATCGGATGGCAATCCGTTAGAACTGATGGTCTAGGGAATTATGAAATTGTTTAAGTGTCGAAGTTCCAAATGTCAACTGATCAGATGGTCATTCGATCGGACGACAATCCGATCGGACGGCAATCCGTTCGACGTTCAGATCTTTTGAAAACTTGAAAATTGTAAAGTGTGGAACCAAGTGCAATCCGATCGGATTGCAGTTCGATCGGATGGCAATCCGTCCCAATGAATCTGATCGTCTTGACTTGATTATTTTGAAAGTTTTGTGGTTTGTTCGAGACGGTATGATAACGTACTAAACAATGGAACCTCGTCAAGTCCCAAGTCGCTCGATCGAACAGGAATCACCCTAATCCGACCAGTTGACTGTTCTTTGACAGTTATTCATGTTTACTCCGGAATCGGTTGTCTCTTTGATAGAAATCAGATCTCAACTGACACTTCACTAAGAAATGAGTAGAAGACCAGAAAGAGCTCCGATTCTATCAGTTTTGAGTGCATTGAGTGTAAAAGAGTTGAAAGAAAGTTAGAAACCATCTTTCAATCCTTTTAACTTTGAAAATGTTTAGATCTATGCGAAGTATTTGTGAAATCATGTGGAAATCCTTCATATCTGAGTTGTTCTTGGTGGAATGAAGCTAAATCTTGAAGTTCATAAGAACTCCATGATGACGTCATCCTAAAACACCTGATATCCGTTGATTTCATGGTTAAAAGATACGATTCAAAGGTGAAAATGATGAAGAAGTGCGTGTAGATCATAGAAGTATAAGATTTGAGTTGAAAACTTACAAGAATCACGAGAAATCGAGAGAAAGAAGGCCTTGAGCGTTGATCTGTGTAAAATGCAACATATAAATTACATCAAATGAGGCATAAAACTAACCTTTTTTTAGTACTAATGTTGGAAAAAGTGTGCTTTTGTCTTCCTTTTGTATTTTCAGGGTTAAATGAGCTTAAATGAACAAAAGAAGCAAAAAATACAGCCCAATCTAACAATAATACAAGAAAAGGAATAAATGTGGCATACCTGACCCCTCGACAGCATTTTCCCAAGCAAAAACAGAACAACAGAAGGCTGAACACGCCCCGTGACCATCGGACACGGGGGCGTGCCCAAGTGTCTGCAAAAAAGACAGTTGTAGAAGCTGCTATTTCCCAACACGGGGGCATGCCCAGCGGACACGGGGCCGTGGTCAATGCTAAGATTCGCAGAATCCAAGCAAATCTTGATAGTACAGATACGCTTCTACACACGGGGCCGTGCCTAGCGGACACGGGGGCGTGGTCAACTAATACAGACAAACTGCATTAAATGAAGAAAGAGAAGATGGGTGGAAACGGGGCCGTGCCCAGCAGGCACGGGGCCATGTCCGGGCTTTTGTGCAGGCTATAAATAAGGGTGCTTTGTTCATTTCAAAGGCATCTCTTAACAAACTACCTCTCTCCCACTTCACCCACACTCCACCACCGTCACAACACCCACATCCACCACCATCATCCATCATCCATCACAGAGTGTGTGTAGTAGTCTTGGGATCCAAGATTGATAGTAAGAGTTCTTGACAAATAAAGGTGATGTTTGCCTAAGTCTCTTACATCACTTGCTGAAGACAAGCATTTAGTGTAATACTTTTGTTTTTTAATCTTTTCGCACTTTTTATTTTATTTAGTATTAATGACTTTAATAACTAGTTTCTTATGTTGAAGGTGAAACTTCCTTATCATTTGTCCGTGGTGTCTTGGCGTTATTTTACTGTCTATATAAAAAAGATTTACACCATTCATATCTCCACGGTCTATATGGAGATATGTTGGCTACCTGGTCGGGGGTTAAGGGAATGGTTTGGTAAGTTTCTTGCCTTGTTCAGTGTATAGATCCTGCAAGGACCTGGGTCAAGCTTACTAGGACCTCCTTCAATACCCACTGGTATTAGATGGCGGGGTGCGAATGGCTTGATCTCCTCATATGTAAACTACTATTAATACATTAACCCGGCTACTTGGGATTGTATCCCTGCTGACTCAAACCACTTAGCCGAGGGTAACGTCACCTTCAAAAGAGGGGCCTACCACATTACACATTAATAACTTAACTAATTATCTTCCAATAATCCAACCCTTTAGGATTGTATCCTTGCTGACTCAAACTACTGGGTTGAGGGTAACGTCACCTTCAAAAGAGGGGCCTACTACTATAACTAAGATAATCTCTTAAAAAGTGCAAAAGTGCGGAAAACATCAAAGGTTACACTAAAGGTGAGTCGGATCCAAGTGATTCATCTTGTCTATCTGTTTTTATTTTTATTTTCAGCATTTCTAGTTAGTTTTTATTTTCTTTTTAAAATCCTTTTCTAAATTTTTTATTTGATTAGACGTTGAGGATAAACCGGTACTAAAAGCTCTTGTGTCCTTGGACGACCTCGGTATCTTACTAACGCTATACTGCTCTCACGATGGGTGCACTTGCCCATATGTGTGTTTAGTGTTAGTAAAATATCGTGTTTTATAAATTTAAAACTTGACCAAAGTGTTAAAAAGGGCTTAAAATATACATTCAAAACTATACGACACTCACACGCATCAAGTTTTTGGCGCCGTTGCCGGGGACACAAGTATTTTAAGAAAGTTAGGAATCAACGGCCTAATCGGTTTTCTTATTTTTCTGTTTTTTTAGGATTTTTCTTAGATTTTCAGCTTCTGCAGAGCTCAGCATGGGTCGTGCCTGGTCGGACACGGGCCGTGCCCAACATTGTTACTGGCAGTTTTTATTTTCCGATTTACAGAGAGCTGAGCATGGGGCCGTGTCAGTGCAACACGGGGCCGTGTCGAGCTCCCCAGTAACAGGGATCCGGGAAACAATTACTGTATCTCCGACCATGGTCCATGTTCATCCGAGCACGAGGCTGTGGTGAAGCTTCTGACCAACGTTCTTTTTGTTTTTGTTGCAGGACTTGGAACCCACGCACCACATCTGAACTTTCTACGCAGTGTATGAGCTCCAGTTCCAGTAGAGACATAAAAGAACCTCTAGACGAACCCGAACGCTTTCTAAGAAAAATACTTAAAGCTAAAAACCAAGAGAAAGTTTCAGGGGACCTACTTCCAATGGCAGATCAACGTACCCTCATGGATTACCTACGACCCACCGTAGGTAATATTGGAGCCGCTATCAATGCACCGAACGTCAAAGCCAACAACTTCGAACTTCAGCCGCATTTGATACAAATGCTCCAAAACTCCGTAACCTTCGATGGGCTTGCGGACGAAGATCCCCATTTGCATATTACTAACTTCTTGGAAATATGTGATACTTTTCGGATCAATGGAGCATCAAACGACGCCATCCGCCTCCGAATGTTTCCATTTTCTCTATAAGACCGAGCTAAGGCTTGGCTTAATACCCTCCTAGTTGGTTCGGTAAATACCTGGGATGAACTAGCCTAAAAATTTCTATATAAGTATTTCCTTCCCGCTAAAACGGCTAAATTAATGACTAAAATTAATACATATTCACAAGAGGACCGGGAATCCTTATATGAAACTTGGGAAACTGTCACACCCCGATATTTCCACGTATTACCGGTGGGCTCGGTGGGGAGTATCGTGACGTAGTTGATATCATCATAGACAATTTATCACAGTTTATATACACAGCGGAAGTCGAAAGATAAAATCATTACAAACCGAATGAAAGTAATATCATTTATTACAAAATGGTTGTAAAGGATCCACAGGCGGATCAAAGTTAAAAGAAACGTTGTTCAGCAGATTTATAACATCTAAGCTTGCAAGACTCTTTATTGATGCTAAGAGTAGCCAACCTATTCCGTTTAGTACCTGCACTTAGCCTTTTTGGAAAATACGTCAGTTTACACTGGTAAATACAATTAACCGACTCATTTTGAAATTGTTTAAGAAAATTAATTTGAATGCACAAGGCACAAAATAATCTTTTATAACTTGGGATAATTATTTATAAATAAACCTGTAAAAGAATTACATGTTCGTTATACGTTCAGTAGCCCGGGCTGAATACCGGGTTAAAGATTAATAAACACACTACATGATATAATCCCGCGGCGAGTTATTCTCGAACTGTCGGTTATACCTTTTTATATATATTCACTGGCAGGTGTATGCCTACACCCCGTGCTTAGGTCGTAGGCATTTCAATGAATGATGCCAAGGATATCCGGGACATGGTCATTAACCCCCCAAAGGCTTTAAGAAAAAATAACAGTTTAAACAGGTCATCTCAATAAATTAACCATAATATGATTAAAAATTCAATTCCCGACCAAGCGGTATTTTATATACCGTACCCCAAGCCCGTATAAGGGAAAATAAGTTAAACGTATTTACCTGAGCAAGTATAAATCTCAATCAGCGAGTGCAAGTATCTTTTACTGGTCTCCTAATCTGGAAGGAAGGTTTTAATAACCTATTAGATTCCTAACGGGTCTTAATTAAGCCTAAACTTAGACCAGTTAGTTTTAAAAGAAGATATACGGTTCAAAACGCACGATTAAGCGAAGACCGGATTAGAGTGTGGTTTAGACCCGACAAGTTTGTATACTTGTATAATATGGGTAAACTAAACACATTCTGGATTTTGAGATAAAAATGATAAGGTTTGACCCGTTTCGGCTAATTTATGCAAACTAGTTACATAAACCGTACCGAATGCGAAAAGTGCATAACGGGCAATCAAATGAGTCATGAACAGGTTTCCTAAGTTAATATGCCCTAAATATGTTGTGATATCAGTAGGATACCTTCCATTATGCCCAAAATGGATTTAAACTCAAGTTATGCCCCGTAGGGGTATTTTGGTCATTTTAAAGCTTATAAAAGAGTTTACATATTAATCTGAGTTTCAGGTCTGATATAATCAGTAAAAATATTTATTTTTATAAGTCATAACAGTAGGGTATTGCATATATGTGAAATTTATCTTTTATAACCAAACTATGCACCGTAGGGGCATTTTGGTAACTTCACATAAGCTTTAAAGGTCAAAATTAGAATTTTGAGTTCAAAACTTTTGCTTACTATTTAATTATAAAAATTTACTTAAAACATCAGTACGTATTAAGTCTTATATGTTAAAAATGGGTTTAACCCATACTATGCGCTTAAAACGCGTAAAAGTCGGTTTTAAGCGATTTTCAGGTTTAATTAAGAAATCTGAGTTTTTTTATCAGTTTATAAAGTTCAAAATATTTTATTTATCATATAAAATCAGTAGCAAAAAGTTTGGTATCAAAATATTAGGTAAAACTCATTTTATTCAAGAAAAGGGTATAACCGACATTTACCGAATTATAGTAAGAACCCTATGTTATGCTCAGCTTAAAAATAAATAAAAATCTTCAAAAATCCCAAAATATTATATTACATTAGTGGGTAAAAATTTTGGTGTTAAAATTTGGGTTTAGATAGGCTTTATGCTAATTACGCCGTTTAATTAATAGAAAACTTAATTACGATATTGAGCATAACTCCTAATCTAGACCTCAAACTGATGTCAAATTTTTAGGACAAGTTTATAAATCAGTAACAAAGGTTTTTGTCCTCTCACATTTTGAAAAATCTCATTTTAAGGTAAAAAGGGCATAATGGTCAACATTTAGGCATATAACGGAAATATGCAAATGAATCGGATAACTAAGGAACCAAGTTGTATAACCTCAGAGGGTTACACTATCCTATAACCTGGTCCTAATAAAGCTCTAAGGCATTTCTAAAACATGCTACATTGGGTCAGAACTAAAAGTCAAAGCAAAAGTCTTCTTTTGCGACTTTCTGTCACGAACCAAGCCTAAACTGAAAATTGTCGGGTTGAACATGCTTAGACATGTTCTTACATTAATTACCAAGTTATACAAGTGATAAAACAGGTTTCATGGCTTCTACATTGTTAATTATGTGTTTAATTGAAAAATTGCTTTCTGTTGACTTTTTACAATTAAGTTCGACCCGACAATTGACCTAGTTAGAGTGGGAATCAGAGGGTGCCCTTTTAAGGGTTTATTACTCACATAATTACCAACTCATAGCTACTTTCAATTCGAGAATTGACTGGAGCATTAGTGATTAATCACTAAGTCAAACCTTAATTACGACGGGTTTGACTTTAGGCCATTAAACTAGTAAAACTGAATTTAGAAGGGTTAAGGAAGCTTACTGAAGTCCTTAGTACGAAAATGAAGGTAATGGAATCTTTTTTGAGGTTCAGAGAGCTCCAGAAAATGTGTTTGAATGATTTCAAGTGAATGCCAAAAATTGTTGCAACAAGTGTTCTTATATAGGGACTTTAATTGATCAAGATCATGACAACAAAGTCTATGCATGATCCCTGATGCATAACAAGTGTCCCTAAGCATGCAAAACTGTTGTCTCAGCCTTTGGAATTCGAATACCATGCATAAAGGTCGGTGTAACAGGCTATAACAGACAACTGCCATGTTTTTGGATGCTGGTGGTTTTCAGGCGGCCCGCGTAAGAGTCCTGGGAGGTCTTACGCGGCCGGTATGGCTCCCAGATCCGGTCACCAAGTTTCCCAGATTTGCAATTTAGGTCCCTGGTCCTTCTAATAGTGGTTTTAACTTTATTTATTGCACTTTTAACCCTCTAACTTGACTTTTAAGGACTCTAAGTCATAAACCAACTTTGTTAAGTCCCCGGTTATTTATATGATCACCGAAAAGTCTTAAATTGCATTGTTGACGCTTTTAACCCCTCACTTACGAATGTTAGCGTATCTTTCTCATATGATATCGAAACCTTTTGAAATTTTTATCACTTATTCTAGTGAACATAATAAATCGTTACAAAGCTTCGGGTTCGTTAAAAGGTCACTCAGAGGTATAAATTAAACATGTTGACACTTTTAACCCTTGCGGTTTGTAAACTTTCACTTTCTTCCACAAACGGCTTCATACGATTCATAATTCATTCGTTTAAGGGTATAAACATCGTGTAGGGTTGTTGAAAGGTATAATTATCCAATGTTGACACTTTGAATCCTTTTTCACATATACTTTCTTTGTTTGTCAACTTTAGTCCCTCATATTCAATTCATTACACGTTTAAAGCTCATGACACGTGTATTCATTATATTGGTCGTGATTTTACGAGGTGTTACAGAAAGGTTCAAGGAGCTACTAAGAAAGTGTCCCGATCATGGTCTTGCGGTGTGGCAACAAGTATCCACTTTCTACAACGGGTTGCTTCCACACACAAGACAAACACTTGATTCTAGCTCCGGGGGACTTTTAGGTAATCGTCTCCCAAATGAAATTTATAATCAAATTGAGGAAATTGCTCAAACCAATTTTCAATGGCACACTCCCCGAGGCACAAAATCTATTGCCCCGGGCACCTATAAGGTTGACGAAAGCACCTCTTTGCAAGCCCAAATCGAGGCCCTCTCTTCAAAAATCAAAAAGTTAGAAATGGCAAAAACGGCCTCGATTATGGCTTGTGAGGGGTGGGGTGGACCACATGAAAATTGGAGTTGTATGAAAGAAATGGATAATCAAACAGAAACGGTTAACTACATTGATAATAGACCTAGGCCGTCAGGTCCTCCAACGGGTACCTACAACCAAGGATGGCGTAACCACCCTAACCTTGGTTGGAGACACCCCGTCAATAGTAGTAACCAACAAAATCTAAACCAATAGACAAACTTTTAACAACCAAGAAACGAGTCACAAAATTTCTCTCAACAACAGCAAGGGGGACGAGAGAGGCTTAAGGATACCGTGTCTCGCCTCATCTCCGACACCGAAAAGAAAACCTCGAATCGATTTCAACAATTGGAATCGAACTTTAGGAATCAACAAGCTAGTATTCAAAACATTGAAAAATAAATAAATCAACTAGCTCAAAATTTCTCCGAGAGACCTCAAGGCGCGTTACCAAGCAATACCGAAACCAACCCAAAGGCGCAAGTGCATCTCATCACATTGAGAAACTGTACCGTAGGTCCCAAGGAGGCTCCGCTACCTCCAACTGAAAAAAGCCGATCTAGCCAAACCACATCTTCACCGACGCCCCAACAAGAGACGACTCCTCCACCAAATCAAGAGCCCACCAAGAATCCTCCGGTACCATACCCAGGTCGGCTACTTCGCCAGAAGACCAATGAGCAATTCACAAAATTCGTAAATTTATTTAAACAATTTCATGTTAATATTCCATTTATCGAAGTGCTAACTCAAATACCTAAATATTCAAAATTTATGAGGGACTTTCTCACTCACAAAAGGAAAATTGAATCATTGCAATTAGTTAATTTAAGCGAAGAATGCTCCGCCTTGCTACTCAACAAACTCCCGCAAAAGAAGATCGATCCCGGAAGCTTTATCATCCCTTGTTCAATTGGAGAATCACCCATGCGTAATGCACTAGCCGATCTTGGGGCTAGCATTAACCTCATGCCCGCATCAATGTTCGACCGACTTGGCCTAGGAAAAACAAGCCCTACAAAAATGAGCATACAACTCGCCGATAGGTCCATTAAATATCCACAAGGTGTCGCCGAAAATTTATTGGTTAGAGTCTCGGAATTTGTCTTCCCGGCCGACTTTGTCATATTTGATATGGAGGAAGATACCGAAGTACCACTCATATTAAGAAGACCATTCCTAGCTACGACTCACGCAATGGTAGACATGAATGGTGGAACGCTAACATTGAGGGTTGGGGACAAGGAGATGACGTTTGGGGTTGGGAAAAGAGTAGAAGATGACGACCCGGTCAATTACATGAAAGTCATAGACATATGACTGGCTTTGGGTCTAGCCAAGGACCCTTATAAACGTGGCACACCACGGAGGAATTCCCCGGAACTATCCATAGTTTAGTTTAGATTAACCTTTATGTTTTCTAGTTTAGTTTTTAATTTTCAGGAATAAAACACACTTGGATGGTGAAGGATGCTAAGGGAGACTTGAACCAACGCCCCATGCACAAAAAAGAGCCCCCCGAACATTTTTCTTCATTACAGCAAGTTCAGCACGGGCCGTGTCCCGCCAGCACGGCCACGTGCTCAAGGGTCTGCAGAAAACGCCCGGTTCAGGCATCTGGACACGGAGCGTGTTCCTTGAACACGCCCCCGTGCCCAGCCTTCTGTTACTTTTTGTTACCTTCTGATACTGGCAGTCTGAACACGTGGCCGTGCCCGGACACCACGGCCCGTGTCCAGATGCCCAGTAACAGAAAACTTTTGTTAAACACACATTTTTACACATTCAGTCAACCTAAAAACTTATTTTTGGGACACATTGAGGACAATGTGTAATTTAAGTGTGGGGGGGGGGGGGATGCTAAAACCTTGAATTTCAAGCCTTACATAAAACTCTATTGGAACCGCTATACACCCCAAATTTTTTTCAAAAACTTTTCATTTTTTTTACTTGTCTTGATTTAAATTAGAAATAACAAGTTCTAAAAAGGTTATATTTTTATAAATTTACAACCGATAGCGTCGTGATAAAAAGAACCAACATAAGAAAATTATGAAACGACATGACAAATCTAGTTAAAATTTGATTATATATACTTGATCACATTAAAAACCCATTCCCACAAAAAGTGAGTTTTGAGCCTTTATTGAGCATACAAATACACTTCTTTAAACTAAATGCTCATTTTTCGTTTCTTGTGTGAATAGCCGCTTGGTTTCTTACGACTCTAGAACCTGCCATGACAATACACTCCCGGTCCTTACCAACTTAAACCCGAGTAAGTAAATGATGGAGGCATTAGGACTAACCCTTTTTATTTCAACACCATTATTTTTTTTTTTACCACCTACCCAAAATCCCCTAGTTAACCCCTTTGAGTCTAAACCTTTTCATTTCTAAACCCAAAACAAACACCCTTTACCCACCAAAAACCCTTTTTCATTTTAAACCCTTTTTTTAGTAAAAAAGCTCGGTTTTCTTGTGACATCCTTATAAAAAAAATGATGATGAAGCTTAGCAATAAACAAACAAGTTCATCAAAAGAAACTTTGTTTGAAAGATGCTTCATTAAAATAAAAAGTCACAAAAACAAAATGTTTTAAGAAAACCGACGCTTTTTACGTATTTTCGCCTTTTTCTACTAACCACTAACCCAAAACCACCTACCTTTAACCCAAGCCTAACCCTTCCCCAAAGTCCTCTTGATATTTACAAAGTTTTATAGTTAAAAAGGAGGAGGATTGATTGCTTGGCAAGCATATGGTAGAAGTAAGTTCCATGCCGGTCTCGAGTGTTTCACAAAAATACATCTTCGGCCGAGTGTTGAGTGATCCCCCGTGAGTTATGTGAACTTGTATATAAATGGAATTTTAAAGAGGCATGTTATGCCCAAATAAATAATTTCTCTTATGTAATGTTCTAAATAAATCATAACGAATAGGATTGTAAATAACATAAAAATAAAACCTAATAAAGATCTTGGAATCCCGACACTCTAAGACAAGCCCAAAACTTCTCTTCTACCCATTCCATTTGGGTGTGTAACCCACGTTGTAAAGAGTTTTGCTTGAGGACAAGCAAAGATTCGAGTGTGGGGGTATTTGATGTGTGTAAAATGCAACATATAAATTACATTAAATGAGGCATAAAACTAACCCTTTTTTAGTACTAATGTTGGAAAAAGTGTGCTTTTGTCTTCCTTTTGTATTTTCAGGGTTAAATGAGCTTAAATGAATAAAAGAAGCAAAAAATACAGCCAAATCTAACAATAATACAAGAAAAGGAATAAACATGCCATGCCTGACCCCTCCACAGCATCTTCTCAAGCAAAAACAGAACAACAGAAGGCTGAACACGCCCGTGCCCATCGGACACGGGGGCGTGCCCAAGTGTCTGCAGAAAAGACAAAGTTGTAGAAGCTTCTATTTCCCAACACAGGGGCGTGCCTAGCGGACACGAGGCCGTGGTCAACGCTAAGATTCACATAATCCAAGCAAATCTTGATAGTACAGATACGCTTCTGCACACGGGGTCGTGCCCAGCAGACACGGGGGCGTGGTCAACTAATATAGACAAACTGCATTAAATGAAGAAATAGAAGATGGGTGGACACGAGGCCATGCCCAGCGAGCACGGGGCCGTATCCGGGCTTCTGTGCAGGCTATAAATAAGGGTGCTAGGTTCATTTCAAAGGCATCCCTTGATAAACCACCTCTCTCCCACTTCACCCACACTCCACCACCATCACAACACCCACATCCACCAACATCATCCATCATCCATCATAGAGTGTGTGTAGTAGTCTCGGGATCCAAGATTGATAGTAAGAGTTCTTGACAATCAAAGGCCATGTTTGCCTAAGTCTCTTACATCACTTGGTGAAGACAAGCATTTAGTGTAATACTTTTATATTTTAATCTTTTTGCACTTTTTATTTGATTTTGTATTAATGACTTTAATAACTAGTTTCTTATGTTGAAGGTGAAACTTCCTTATCATTTGTCTGTGGCGTCTTAGCGTTATTTTACTGTCTATTTAAAATAAAAGATTTACACCATTCATATCTCCACGGTTTATATGGAGATATGTTGGCTACCTGGTCGGGGGTTAAGGGAATGGTTTGGTAAGGTTCTTGCCTTGTTCAGTGTATAGATCCTGCAAGGACCTGGGTCAAGCTTACTAGGACCTCCTTCAATACCCACTGGTATTGGATGGCGGGGGTGCGAATGGTTTGATCCCCTCATATGTAAACTACTATTAATACATTAACCCGGCTACTTGGGATTGTATCACTGCTGACTCAAACCACTTAGCCGAGGGTAACGTCACCTTCAAAAGACGGGCCTACCACATTACGCATTAATAACTAATTAATTATCTTCCAATAATCCAACCCTTTAGGATTGTATCCTTACTGACTCAAACTACTGGGTTGAGAGTAACGTCACCTTCAAAAGAGGGGCCTATTACTACAACTAAGATGATCTCTTAAAAAGTGTAAAAGTGCGGAAAACATCAAAGGTTACACTAAAGGCGAGTCGGATCCAAGTGATTCATCTTGTCTATCTGTTTTTATTTTTATTTTCAGCATTTTTAGTTAGTTTTTATTTTCTTGTTTAAAACTTTTTTCTAAATTTTTGATTTGATTAGACGTTGCGGATAAACCGGTACTAAAAGCTCTGGTGTCCTTGGACGACCTCGGTATCTTACCAACGCTATACTACTCTCACGATGGGTACATTTGCCCATATGTGTGTTTAGTGTTAGTAAAATATCATGTTTTATAAATTTAAAGCTTGACTAAAGTGTTAAAAAGAGCTTAAAATATACATTAAAAACTATACGACACTCACACGCATCAAGCGTGCTGGTCGAGTGAGGGAGAGCTGTCACATCACAAGTGATGTGACAGGGGGTATTTATAGGTTGCCAAAAATGGAAAGTAGGAGCAAGTGTCGGATAGCTCACCGA
This sequence comes from Helianthus tuberosus, assembly GCA_030545235.1. Classification (NCBI taxonomy): domain Eukaryota; kingdom Viridiplantae; phylum Streptophyta; class Magnoliopsida; order Asterales; family Asteraceae; genus Helianthus; species Helianthus tuberosus. The sequence continues at coordinate 158,236,055 of CM060451.1, read as the reverse complement.
TCGGATCCGACGGGTTGCGTTTCGACATTTCGTTTTGCGTGAGGAGCGTTGCGATGCGTTTCAAGTGAGCAATGCGATAGTATTATCCATTAGTTACACAAATAACCTAACTACTATATCTAACATACAATCACTTTAAATAACTTGTGTTTAGCGTTTGCGATTAGATTGCGTTGCGATAGAGTTGTGATTGCGATTAATCACCTCAACATAAACACAACATACACAAGTAACACATAATAGCACACACATGTAAAACAATATCTAAATCACATAATTCGAGTTGCGATGCGATAGCGATATGTCGACTAGCGATTAAACTTGCGATTGAACCTTGATTATTAATAGATACTCCACATAATACAACTAAAGTAAACAAATGATAGAATTTGATTACAAGTCAAGAGACACAGCCAGTAGTTAAGCAAGGAGTGACAGATCGTAATTAGCAATCTTTTATTCCTTTGTCTTTGACTTCCCAAAAAGCGGGTTGTTAAAGCCTCCACTACTTTAGGAAATTTCATCCAGAAATTTAAGAAGTAGGCGTAACAAACAGTTGCGGGTACTTCGCCTTCATGCCACTTTCGAGTTCCCACGTGAACTCGGCGCCGCGTTTGCCTTCCCAGCGAACCTTCACAATGGGAATGCGTGAGCGTCTTAGCAGCTTGGTTTCTCGTCCCATGATCTCGACAGGCTTCTCCACGAAGTGTAATGTTTCGTCCACTTGTAAATCTTTAAGAGGGACATGTAATTCCTAGTCGGTTAAGCACTTTCTGAGGTTCGAAATGTGGAAGGTCGGGTGGACATTACTAAGTTCCTCCGGTAGTTCGAGTTTGTAGGCCACTTTTTCAATCCTTTCCAGAATCTTAAAGGGTCTAACATATTGAGGCGCGAGCTTTCCTTTCTTGCCGAATCTGATCACCTCCCTTCCAAGGTGCAACCTTTAGGAGTACGTGATCGCCAACGTCAAATTCATGGGCTTGTGGCGTCTATCGGCGTAACTTTTCTGACGGCTCTGAGTCTTCAACATATTGTCTCAAATTTGGAGGACTTTTTCAGTCGTTTCTTGCAACAGCTCCGGACCGGTAATTTGCTCGTCTCCGATCTCGTGCCATACAATAGGCGATCGACATTTCCTTCCATATAATGCCTCAAATGGTGCCATTTGGATGCTAGAATGATAACTGTTATTGTACGAGAATTCGACTAAAGGTAAGTGCGCATCCCAATTACCACCGAAATCTATGACACACGAGCGAAGCATGTCTTCAACGGTGCGAATCGTTCTTTCAGTTTGACCATCGGTTTGGGGATGGAAAGCGGTACTTAGATTAAGAGTAGTACCGAGGGCAAATTGAAACATTTCCCAAAGACGTCAGGTAAAACGACCATCGCGGTCAGAGATGATGTCACGAGGCGTCCTGTGTCAACAGATGATCTCGTCCGTGTAGATTCGGGCTAATTTTTCTACCTTAAAGTCTTCTCGTATCGGCAGGAAATGAGCTGATTTGGTCAAACGATCAACGACAACCCAAATTCTGTCGTGACCTGATAGCGTGCGTGGAAGTTTCGTTATAAAATCCATAGCTATACTCTCCCATTTCCTCATCGGGATCTCGGGTTGTATGAGTAAGCTAGAGGGGCGTTGATGCTCGGCCTTGACTTTGGAACAAGTCAGGCATTTCGAAACATAGATAGCGATATCCTTCTTCATGCCCGGCCACCAGTACTTGTAGCGCATGTCCTGGTACATCTTGTCGGCACAGGGATGAAAAGAAAACTGAGATTTGTGGGCTTCGTCCATCAGAATTTGTCGCATATTTTGTACGTTTGTGATTCCAAATTTGGTCAAGATAATGAAAGATACCATTCGATTTTGTTGGTGCACTACATCTGTCGACTTTGTCTTGTATCGAGTCTTACTTTAGATTAGAATAGATCAGGGCACGTAGAACGAGAGAATGAGAGAGAGTTTATGAGATTTCGCTTGAACATCTGAATGTGTAAAGGATTTCGCTTGAAGCAGCTCAAGCGAAATCAACATGTTAAGATTTCGCTTGAGTCATGCTGAAGCGAAATCCTGATGTCTATATATAGGAGGTCTTGGTCAAGCGAAATTTGGGGTGTTATTTTGTGTAATTCCATACCGAGGTGCTGCTGGTGTGAGAACTGATTGTAATTGAATTCATATCAATACAAATCAGTGTTAAAGTGAAGATTCAGCTGTTTATAGATCAAATACTTGTTTTCCGCACCTGTATTTGATGGAATTCCTCTGAACCGACTCGTTCGGATCCGCAAACCGATCCTACAATTGGTATCAGAGCCAGTTGAGGAGTTCTACAGGATTTCAGCTGAAATTGACATCATTCTCATACTTCTACACCTTCTTTTCATCAGTTCAGAATTTTTTCACGGTCAAAATATATTCAATTTCTCACGGATTGTTTAATAGTACAAGATAACAAACCCTTGAAAGTTTCACAGACAAATTCAATCTAAAAGTGATCAAAATTGACTTCCGAATGGATTTCGCTTGAAGAACAAAGTTTGTGTTGAACGATTTCGCTTGAACTTTCAAGCGATACTTAACATTTCGCTTCAAACAGGATCTGTTTTCGCTTCAAGGTGTTCGCTTCAGGATTCTTACTTCAGAAAGTTTCGCTTGAAGTGTTTCACTTCAAGGTGTTCGCTTCAATCAGCTTGACTATTTCGCTTCAAAGATTGTTCATTTAACCAGTTCGCTTGAAAGTAATTGAAACATGGATAACGTTTTTCACAACGCATTTGCAACATCGCCTAGTTCATCTTCCATTGCTCAGAACATGAATTCAGAAAATGAAACGGGGACTACCCAGAAACCTCCAAAGCTAATGTGCATTGAGGAATACTATGGATGGAAAGATCGTTTCGAAAACTGGGTGCAAGCAAATCATTTGAGATCATGGGAATGTATTCTGAAAAAGTATATGCTACCACGTAGTGAAATGGAGACAGTAAAACAAATTTCAGAGTTTGGTAATGAAGAACGGGAAATGTATCGAGCTGAAAAAATGATGATCAGTTTGCTTCAACAAGCTATCAAAGAAGACATCTTTATACTACTTCAACATGACAAAACATCAAAGTCAATCTGGGATGCTTTGAAAGTCAAAGTTGAAGGTAGTGCAAACATGATTAAAAGCAAAAAGGCATTGCTTAAAAAAGAGTTTGACTTGTTCACAAGTTTACCCGGAGAAGATACAAAGAAACTCATTGAACGTTATTGTCACTTAGTTCGAACAATGTCAATGATGAACATCAACAAAGATGATGAAGAATGGGTAGATAAGCTAGCTGATGCTTTACCTCAGAAAGAGTGGGGAACATATTTGATGATACTGAAAAATACCGGAGTTTATGAAGGGTTGTCAATCTCTCAGTTTATTGAAAAAATTGAAAGTCAGGATTTAGAACAGCAGAAGATTGCAAGGATGAATAATCCAAGTGGTCAACAAGATGTAAGGATGTATTACAAGGGTAGTGTTCCGACTTCAGAAGCTGAGAGAAGTCCGAAAATTCAGACTGCTTATAGTGTTGGAAATTCTACAGAAAAGACTGAACAAAACTCAAACAAAAGCAACAGTGGTTTCTCATTGTATCCGAGTGTTAATCCGAAAAACTCATCAGAAAGTTTTCAATCTCAAAGCACAAAGATGGGAAATGGTTGTGTGATTCAATGCAACATAGCTCTAAATCTTCCAGAAGGTCAAAGTTTTTCTGAAGACATTGCGAAAGATCATATGGCATTACTTGGTTCCGTGCTTATCTCATATGAAGGTTTAGTGGCTGGTCGAATTGGAAATCCTATGCTCACCAAAGAAGATTATGACCAGATTGATGCTGAAGAGATGGAACTAATGGATATCAAATGGTGTCTTGCAAGTGTTCTTAGACGTGCTGAAAAATTCAAGACAATTACCGGGAGAAATGATTTTCTTGATGCTTGTGTTTCTACTTTAGGTTTTGATAAATCTAAAGTTACTTGTTTCAGGTGCAGGGAAAAAGGTCATTTTAAACGAGAGTGTAAGAATAGAGAAGTTAGTGGTGCTCAGAATCCATTTGGGAAAGATGACTACTACCGGAAAGCCATTTATCAGCAAGTTGGTCAGACACAAGAATTACAGACGGCTCATGGTAGAAAGATTGAAGATTCAAAGAAAGGATGTTTGGTAGATTTCAACTGGAGCAACTACATTTCTTCTAACATCACAGCATGTATAGTGGACCAAGTTGATGAACAACTACCAGAAGGATTTAGCTGGGATATGTTTGTTGATGAAAAGGGTGATTTCAAAGCTTTCATTGCAAAGATTGTTAGAGAACCAGATTTGTTTGCTACTTGGATGAGATCAATTGGTGAAAAAGTGAAAGATCAATCGAGTACATCTGAAGAAAGTTTAGAAAGTGCTGATTCTGAGTCATTAAGTACAGATGAGAGTGTTCAAAATGAGGATACTTCGGAAAAAGAAGTTGTTTTTGATCAAACACCATCTGATTCTGGTGTTTCAGATGTTGAGTCTAAAATATCTGTAGAGTTTGATCAAACACCGATAGAGAATAGCAGTGATGATGAGGAAGAGAAACAGATTAATATTGCTAAAAAACATCTTTCTCCTGAAAGTTTTCATTTTTATTTTGCAGATCGCATGGAGAAACTGAAAGAGAAACAAGCTGCAAAAGAACAACAACAAGATGAGAAGGTTGAAAATGTTGTTCAAAATGAAGAAGTTAGAAGTGTGGATGAAGAAAAGGTGATTGAAACTGAGAAAGTAACTGAAGTAGAAAAAGTAATTGAAGTGGTAAAAACAATTGAGGTTGAGAAGATTGTTGAAATTGAAAAGCCTTGCAAGAAGTGTTTGGAAGCTTGCAAAAGTTGCAAAGAAAAAGATGTGATTCTGTTTGATAGAGAAAGATTGATAGAAAAATTACTATCTGACATTAGCTATGTGAAAGAATCGTATAGTGTGTTGAACAGAACTGTGACAGGTCTTCAAACAACAAATTCTGAAAGAGAAAAGGCTTTAACGATGACAAATTCTACATTGATGACAAAGCAAAAGGCAATTAATCATTACATCGAAGAAAATGCTAGTCTAAAGCAAGAGTTGGAGAAAGAAAAGATCGAGAATGAAAGGATCAGAAGGTTATTACTGAGTTACTCTTGTTCTGATTATGTTATTGATCGAGTTTATCCTACTGTTGCAGGTTTTGAAGCATTTCAGGATGAGAAGCAAAAGAATGAGACTGGTAAGAAATCGACTGTAAAATACAACAAGTGTCCGCCTCCTATCTGGGAAGGGTATTCTCCTAGAAAACCAAATGAGGAGCAAGTCGAAAAAGCAGTCAATATAAAGTTAAAATCCGAGACAACTGACGTTTTACCAGATAACATTGATATCACGTTTACCTCGTCTGATACTGATCATGAGTCTGAGTTAATCAAAAAGATGGTTGATCAGGTGTTGGATACTAAGGAGGTGTCTGAGTCAAAGTTTGAGTCTGGGGGTTCAAGTTCGTCAGTCCATAGTTCAAAATCATCGGAAAAACGGTCTTACAGTAAAGAATTTTTGTTATCAAAGGCAAATTTGGATGATGAAACATTTGAAGTTGCATATACTTTAAATGATTCAGACAAATTATACTCTGACAAAGAGTTTCCGATTAGAAGTGTTTGTTTTGACATGATCAAAAAGGTTTTCAAAATGACGGAAATTAATTTTTCTGAAATTAAAGATCTAAAATCTACTGAAAAACCTAAAAATTATACTTCTAGAGTTCAACAAAGGTTAAACAAGAAAAAAGGAAAAAAGAATTACAATTCTGATTCTAGTTTTCAAAAGAAAACAAATCAAAATTGTAGTTACAAGAAGAAAGGTCTTGGTTATACTTCATCTGAAAATCGTAAAAATGAAAAATATGTTAGAGATTTTAAATCAAAAATGACATATGTTGCAGGAAAAAGCTATGAAGAGGAGTCAAATAGCTTATCTTTGGAAAAATCAAATCAAGAATTCCTTGCTGAAAGGAAAAGGACAGGAACTGGAGTTTTTCATTCAAGAGACATTCCAAAAGACACAAGAACTTGTTTTCAATGCCAAGTTGTTGGATACATTGCTCACAATTGTCCAAACAAAGTCAACAAAAAACAGGGAGTCTCTGAAAAACTTAAAGAAAAAGTGGTTGAAAAGAATGATTCACCAACTACAAACTTTAAAACTGTTGAAAATTCAAAGAATGAAGTTGGTGAAAATTCTAAAAGATTGTACAAAAAAGAAGGCAAAAGACAATCAAAAATGGATTGTTAAAAAATCAGATGTACAATCTGGCAATGATTCTGATTCCACAAAATCAGAGGAGTCACAAGATGAGATCAAAGATTTGATGAATGATGTTGACATTAAATCATTGAGTGTGGAAGAAATTAAACAAATGGTTGATAAAGTTGAAAGCTCAGATTTTGATATCGAAAAAACATTCAGTGAAAATGTTAAGAAAATTTTCAAGAAAATGGTTGATGGGAAAGTAAAGGGGGTTAAAGATTTTTATGCAACTAAAAAGGCAACTTACAACCCTACTGCTCAAGAATTGGAAGCCACCAAGTCTAAGAAGACTTGGGTGGAAGTTTGTTTTCCTTAAAAGTCTTAGGACTTTGCCGGAGATCCCAAGTTTGTAATCGTGGATCAGGAATCGGCATCTTTCTAATGTTTGAAGTTTTTGATTGAAAATTTTTGATAATATTTGAATGTTTACAGGTTGCATGACTACGCCGGAGCTTCCAGGTTGGTAAGTGCGAAGCAGGAATCGGCATTCTGATTGGTAAAATGGTGATGTAGACGTAACATTCCTACATGTGGTAATTTTGATATTTGGGATAGTAGGGGCTTACATGAAAAGGTTAATCAAGGTCATTAAGTTGAACTTGATTGGACTATACTTACAATTGGTATTTTGAATAGACAATGTGATGAACCACACTCCGAATCTTCAAATGATTATATCATAAAAACTTATTTTCCGGGAAAATCATTTTGATTAAAACAAACTTAAGTGTTTTGAAATCTAAATGAGAAAATAGTTTTGTGATAGGGGGAGTTCTGATTGTTTATGCCAAGTGAATGGCGATTTGATGCGATTTGATATCAGTTGTCAAGTTTTATTGTACAGTTTATTTTCAAATTTCCTAAAATGTGTTTGCATTTTAGGGGGAGTAAAAATTTTTCAGAAAATCCAAAAACATTTGAAAATTTGAAAAAGACAAAAACATGATAAAATTCAAAAATGAGTTTCGTTGTGAATAGAGGAAATGATAGTACATCAGTGGACTGTCACAACGTGCTAAAGAAATGTATAGAAAAATGTGATAAACAATCTTACTGTGGATATGTCAGTAGGTTTTTGCACATTTAGTAGATTGTGACGAGATATAAACCTAAATTTCAAACTTACTTGTTCTGTGGGTTAACACAAACTTGGATATATAGGTAACCCCTGAAATTTCGTTTGAAAGATCTCTTAATCTGATATACTAGGTCTTTATACTCTATGATATCTGGGGTATTATTCCGGGACTTCTGCTGAACGGTAGTTCTGACCTAGTCCCTGGCTAATACTTGCTGCAATGCTTGAAACACAGCATTAAACCCTCAGTATGCTGAAACAATAAAATTGATATATGCTGCTGTTGTAAGCAAAAAGATCCTCTAAAGGGGACACACCGAAAAGTCGAAGCTGATATCTCTCTGCGTATACGGAAGTATCGACCTGAGATCCCTCGGCCCTCGCACACCTAAATTATATACAGATATCATTGTAGTATTCTCACCTGTAAGACTGATTATTGAGATTCTGGATACGGGAGTATATTCAAGTAGTGGGACGCACGGATAAGTTTAAGTCTCTTAAAACATTAATATCGTATCTCGGATCAGTTGAACTTTGTGTGAAAATTTAAGTGGACAAACATACTGACAATCTAGGTAAATTGTTTAGAACTTAATATGAAATCAAGCTTAACGGTGTTGGTGATTTGTCTGTATAACTGATATGATCCTCTTGCACAAACTCACAAAAATATAGTTTGTAAATATTTCTTTATTGCATTCCTTTACAATCAAAAATTACAAAAAGTTTTTAGTGTGTTTTAGCATAAATTTTGAAAAATCCAAAAATTTTTTCGACAACTGATATTGGAAAACTGATTGTCAAAATTTCAAGTGCTAAACATGATGACTTGGTTGTGAGGGGGAGTGAATCTTAAAGTGTAAAAAGGTTTGTTAAAATTCTTACTATTGATATTTTAAAACCTACTATTGGTTCATCATTGTTTGATGATATGAGAGAGAATTATCTGATTATATCAGATTGTTAGTGAATTTAAATTGTTAAATTTAGAAAATTTATTTCTGGGTTAAGATTGTTACAGGTGAGCCAGGTTAATTCATTCAAAGCTTACAAAAGTCAGAATCTGATCATGAATCTAAAAGTTTGCTAGCTGCTGATGCTGATGAACTTAAGGAATCAAGAGATCTGATCAAGAGAATTAGATAAAAGCCAGGCAATGATCTTGTAAACAACATTTGAGTCAGACATTGATCCTAAAGCAGATGTTGCTGAAGAACAAATGAATGCCAGCAAATCGTGAGGGGGAGTCTGATAGAGCAAGGTGATTTTGGAAAAGAAGATAGAGAGAGAAAAGCCCAGAGACTGATCAAGAATGAAGATGTGAAGACACAGCATTGGTGTGACTCGATAGTCGACTCGTCAACATCTGAGGGGGAGTCTGTTGGTGCACTACATCTGTCGACTTTGTCTTGTATCGAGTCTTACTTTAGATTAGAATAGATCAGGGCACGTAGAACGAGAGAATGAGAGAGAGTTTATGAGATTTCGCTTGAACATCTGAATGTGTAAAGGATTTCGCTTGAAGCAGCTCAAGCGAAATCAACATGTTAAGATTTCGCTTGAGTCATGCTGAAGCGAAATCCTGATGTCTATATATAGGAGGTCTTGGTCAAGCGAAATTAGGGGTGTTATTTTGTGTAATTCCATACCGAGGTGCTGCCGGTGTGAGAACTGATTGTAATTGAATTCATATCAATACAAATCAGTGTTAAAGTGAAGATTCAGCTGTTTATAGATCAAATACTTGTTTTCCGCACCTGTATTTGATGGAATTCCTCTGAACCGACTCGTTCGGATCCGCAAACCGATCCTACAGATTTATTCTCGAGTTGGGATCCATCGTTAAGAATTCTTTCCTTCTTCAAAGTATGTTCGGTAAAACAAGCATGTTGGGCATCTTGGATGAGAGCTTCGAGAGTGTGCTGGGCTTGGATATTACGAACGCTATGCAAATAGCTTCGTCGACTGAGAGCATCGGCAATGATGTTTGCTTTTCCTGAATGGTAACGGATCTCACAGTCGTAATCATTGAGGAGTTCCACCCACCGGCGTTTGACGCATATTCAGTTCTTTCTGGTCAAAGATGAGTTGTAGGCTCCTATGGTTGGTGAAGACCGTATACTTGGTACCGTAAAGGTAGTGTCGCCAAATCTTTAACGCAAAAACAACTGCACCAAGTTCGAGGTCGTGTGTGGTATAGTTCTTCTCGTGGATCTTGAGCTGTCGAGAGGCGTACGCGATAACCTTGTCTCGTTGCATGAGAACACAACCAAGACCGAGGTTAGAGGCATCGCAGTAGACTATGAAATCATCGTTTCCGTTGGGAAGTGAGAGTACGGGAGCATTGCAAAGCATAGCTTTGAGAGTTTGAAAGGCCTCCTCATGTTTGGTTCCCCAAACAAAAGGTTTGTCCTTATGCGTAGCAAGGTAAGCGGCACAGCGATTTTCGAAAAGTCAGCGATGAATCGGCGATAATAGCTTGCCAGTTCGAGAAAAGAACAGACTTCAGACGGGTTCTTGGGTGTAACCCAACTCTTAACAACTTTGATCTTCGTGGGGTTGATGTGAATACCTTGACTATTGACGATGTGACCCAAGAATTGGACCTCCTCAAGCCAGAATTCGCACTTGGAGAACTTGGCATAGAGGCGGTTTCCCTAGAGTAACTCAAGAACCAAACGTAGATATTGGGAGTGTTTGGTTTTTGACTTGGAATAGATCAGGATATCATCGATAAAGACGATGACGAAGCGGTCAAAAAAGGGTTTGCACACGCGATTCACTAGGTCCATGAAAACTGCGGGAGCTTTAGTCAAACCAAAAGGCATGACAACAAACTCGTAATGACCATATCGGGTTCGAAATGCGGTTTTGGGTATATCTTCCTCCTGAATGCTTAATTGGTGATAGCCTGAGCGTAGATCGATCTTCGAGAAACACGTAGCACCTTGTAAGTGATCAAACAAATCATCGATTCTTGATTTTCAGCTTATTCAACTCCCTATAGTCGATGCACATCCTAAAAGATCCATCCTTCTTTTTGACGAAAAGGACAGGCGCGCCCCAAGGAGACGTGCTAGGGCGAATAAAACCTTTATCAAGTAGTTCCTGGAGCTGCCTCGAGAGTTCGCGCATTTCAGAAGGAGCAAGATGATAAGGCGTTTTAGCAACAGGATTTGCTCCAGGAATGAGGTCGATTCGGAAATCGATATCACGAGTATAACAACCCTCCAAAAATATTCTAACACCCTTAATATATTTCAAAATATCCCTATAAGTCCCAAATTATACCCCGTATGCAAAAACGGACCCTAAATACCTTTAAATTAATAAAATTAAATTAAAAAAAATTTCATAAGTGCTCCCGGGGCGCGACGCCCCTAGTCACTTCCGTCGCGGGCCGCGACGAGCCAGGACACCTCCGGTGCCGCCACGTGTCATAACCGTGTCGAGTCTAGCATCCGAGTCAGCCAAGCTAGGGCCTACCCTAGCTGGCGTCATGGGCCGCGAAGCCCTCCGTGGATTCGTTCGTGGGGCGCGACAGGGTCATCAATCAGCCCTATAAATTGAGTCGACGAGCATAGTTCACAAATCGTTCAAAATTCATTTCTTTCTCTCAATTTCTCTATAGTTGGCACTATAACCGGGCATAAACCCCCCCCCCCCCAAATTAACGAAGTTCTGCCCCGTTGTAAGTATTATAACCCCGGTTACGTATTAGATACGCTGCCCGATTGATCCAGGGTTCCGTAATGGCTGTTGTGGTTCTGCCCGACGTAGTCATTGGGATGCCGTCTCGGGGAGGGTATTACTATTGTAAATATTGGGTTATTATACTAACGCGTATACATTTGTGTAATTAATAGATAATAACCAGGAAACCCTTAAAGGAAATCTAAAACAGCAATGTGAGTAATCTCCTTTTTGTTAACTGTTTTTACAAAACCTTAAATATTTTACAATGTGATTAGCAGTGATTGAGTCTTTGTAGTTCTTCAATTACTGACGGTATGTTGGGGTTTTGTATACAAAATGTGGAACACGTTACCATTGGACAAAGAGTTAGCCAATGTGTAATATGACCCACCAGTCAGTATTGACAATACTGAATAAGTAATTGTGTAGAAATAAACATTGTAATAGCTCTCAATTCTGTTAAAAGATAAAACCCTTCTTGATTAAACTGGGATTCACTCACCAGTATTTCCCACTGACAAAATATTTTTAAACGCGTTTCAGGTAACAAAATGTGAAAGCCAACTTGAAGCCAGCTGGACAGCACTGAAGGCTTGGAAAAAGTGGCTATAAAAGTTACCTAAATAAAAGAAGATGTTTTATTTCAATAAAATGGGGTTTATCCCAGTAAAACAGTTTGTAATGAAACTTGGGTTGTATCCCAATATATTTATATAAAAGTGTGGTATTTACTCTGATAAAATATTTCCTAACTACGGTCCTGATGAAATTTCCGCTGCCAAAATGATAAACACCGATACAACCAAAACTGGTCTCGCGGCCGCCCGTTGCCGGGACAGATAGGGGACGGGGGTTGTGACAGAAGGTGGTATTAGAGCTAAGCCACTAATTCGGCCACAGAAGTGTTCTGCTGACACCAAGATATTATTCAAATTGTTAGGAAATAAATTATGGAAATACGTGCATATTTGTATTTTATTGTTGTGTGTTATTTGACTATTTGTTAGTTTACAGTATCAGTGATCAAGGACCCTCCAACGCTTATCGTCAGTTGTCCGGCTCACCTAGAAGCAAAGGCACCTCTTCACAGCCTGCCCTCTCTGGGTATTCAGCTGACAATGAAGAAGGGATATTCGTGTTTAAGGCTCAGTCTGAAGAGCCATTCCCTCAGAAAAAGAGAGGATGGTTCAGTAAGGGAGCACACGAGCGTAGGAAGAGATTGAGAAAGTTGCAACAGCAGCGAGTCCTAGCAGCCGCTAAGTGAGAGACAGATGCCCACACACAGGATATGCTTAATAGGAGCTTAGCCAATTTTCATATCCTAGCAACCACAGCTGCCGACCCAAACCTGGAGAAACTAGTAGCCCCTCAACCATTACCCTTGTTTCCCACGCAGCCAATGGAGATAGAAAACAACCCCGAAAACCAAGTCCAAATGCATGATTTCAACCCAGAGGAGATACCTAGGGTACCAGCACCCAATCCCTTAGACCCAGATTACGATCCGTGGTTTGAGGATCATAGGGATTATGTGCAACGCTACCACCTGACGGACGAACCCATGCCAAACTTAGCAGCCTACCCAGGTCTGGACCCTCTAGATCCCTACTATGATAATGATGAATACATTAGGGAGATCTTAGAGAATTCGTACCCTCAGGAAGAACCCATGCCCCAGTACCCAGAACCACTACCAACACCTGCACCCCCAATGAGTGCAGAAAATGAGCAAGAGCTCCGAACTTTCGGAGAACAAATTTTAGAAAGTAGCGAGAGGATGAGGCAAGTTGGAGAATGACTCGTTTGGAAGTACGACGAGTGTAATATGGAGTTCTGGATGAACCCATATCAGTGAAGGTGATAATATATATATATATATATAATATGTGTATGAAAAAATAATAATAATAATAATATAATAAATGTTGTAGTATAGACCACCTCGTGGTTAGTGATGCATAGTAGTATTGTAATTTTAAATTCCAGTTTTAGTTTGTAACAGATGCATACTATAAGAAAGAGTAAGTCGCAATGCTCGACGCTTTTGACTAATATGTGTGTTGTGTGATTGTTTGCCTTAAATATTATTTTGTGATATTAATAATTGGCAAATGTTTAAAATTCAGATGGACAACGAAATGAACCAGGAAAACCAGAATAACGATAACCAGAGTAACAATAACCCGGATAACGATAACCCGAACAACAACAATAATGGAAACCAAGTGGATAACAGTGCCATGCAACACATAGTGGCACAAGGGATAATAGATGCGATGCCATATATTATGAAAACGGTTAAGGAAGCAAAAAATAAAAGTAAATATGATAGTAAACGACCCTCTGAACCTGAACACATCGTAAACAATGGACACATACTTCAAGTGCCCATTCCCAAAAGAAGAAGAACCATGTCTTATGGTTGTTCTTATAAAGAATTCTGGTCTTGTAAACCAATGGAATTCTTGGGCAATGAAGGGGTTGTTGCATCTCTACGCTGGATAGAAAATACTGATGCAGTTTTAAGAATAAGCAAATGCATGGAAGAGGATAAGATAATGTTTGCTTCCAATCTGTTTAAGAACTCAGCCTTAGAATGGTGGAACACTATCCTCCAGTCTAGGGGAAGTGATAGAACTTACAATATGGAAAGGGAGGAATTTAAGAACATGGTAGAAAGAAAAATTATGCCCTCCCAATGAAAAAGAACAGATAGCCAATAAGTTCCTAAACCTTAGGATGACTGGGGTAGATAGTAAGGGTTATACTACATTATTCTTTGAATATGCTCAAATAGTACCAGCCCTTGCATCACCTGAACCAGTATTAATCTCCCGTTACATCTGGGGATTAATTAGGGATATTAGGCATGTAGTCAAGGCAGCTAGACCTCAAACCATAGAAGAAGCTGTAGAACTAGCAAACACCTTGACAGATGAATTAGTACGTACACGAGAAGAGGATCAGAGGAGGAACCTAACCCAGAAACTTACCCAAGAATTCCGTTCTGGAAATTCTAACTGAGGGAAAAATGTAGGTTCTACTTCTGCACCCTACTGCAAGTATTGCAAAAGGAAGCATTCTGGGAGATTCTCCATATACTGTAACTTTTGCAAAATATCTGGACACAAGGAGGAATACTGCAGGAAGAAACCTAACAACGGGATATGCTACAACTGTGGAGAACAAGGTCATATCAAGCCGAACTGTCCAAAACTAGCTCCAGCCACGAACACCAAGAATACTAAAAATGCTAGAGCATTTGTTCTAACTGCAGAAGAAGCAAAGATGATCCCGGATGTGATCGCCGGTACGTTTTTAGTTAATGATGATTTTGCTAAAGTATTATTTGACTCTGGTGCAAACCAAAGTTTATTAATACTTCATTTTGCAAACTTCTCAATCAACCATTAACTAAACTCCCACAAGAATGTCTAGTAGAGACAGCAAATGGGGAAACCATTAAGATTTCTGAAATCTTGCAAGGAGCAAGAATAGAATTTCTAAATCAAAAATTTATTGCAAACCTTTACCCAATGAATCTGGCAGGATTTGATGTCGTGTTAGGAATGGATTGGTTAATAGCCAATAAAACCAGTATTTTATGTGATCAAAAGTCAATCCAAGTAAATTCACCAAGGGGTGAAAAGATCACTATTAAAGGAAATAAACTCTCTAGAACCACAAAATTCATCTATGTGATGAAAACAACCAGTTATGTAAGAAAAGGGTCATTAGTGTATTTGATTTCCATAATCGTTAACACTAAAGGAAAAGAATTAAAGGATATTCCAGTAGTATCCCAGTTTTCAGATGTATTTCCAAAAGAGCTACCACGGCAACCTCCAGACAGGGAAGTTGAATTTAGAATCCATTTGATACCAGGAACAGCACCAATTGCCAAAGCACCTTACCATTTGGCACCCTCAGAAATGTAGGAACTGAAGAAACAGTTAGATGAATTATTGGAAAAAGGATTCATACAGCCAAGCTCATCGCCATGGGAAGCACCGATTTTATTCGTTAAAAAGAAGGACGGATCAATACGTATGTGCATTGACTACCGTGAATTAAACAAGGTCACAATTAAGAATCGGTATCCATTACCGAGAATTGATGATTTGTTCGACCAGCTGCAAGGAGCACGATTTTTCTCTAAAATCGATTTACGATCAGGATATAATCAATTAAAGGTACAGGAAGATGACATTCATAAGACCGCTTTCAGAACAAGGTATGGCCATTATGAATTTATTGTCATGCCATTTGGTTTAACCAATGCCCCGGCTGCATTTATGGACATGATGAACCGAATATGTAAGCCATATTTGGATAAATTCATAAATGTCTTTATAGTTGATATTCTTATTTATTCTAAAAGCAAAGAGGATCATGCAAAGCATCTGCATGCACTTTTAAGTCTATTAAGAAAAGAAAGGCTTTATGCTAAGTTTTCAAAGTGTGAGTTTTGGTTAAGACAAGTACAGTTTCTTGGACATTTAGTCAATCATGAAGGAATTCATGTGGATCCCACCAAGATCGAGGCAATTACCAAATGGAAAACCCCTGAGTCACCAACCGAGGTTAGAAGTTTCTTAGGATTGGCCGGTTATTATAGAAGATTTATTCGAAATTTTTCTAGAATAGCCATTCCCTTAACTAAGTTAACCTGTAAATCTGTTAAGTTTGAATGGGGACCAAAACAAGAAGAAGCCTTTAGAATTCTTAAGCAAAGACTAACCCATGCACCCATACTAGCGTTACCAGAAGGAACTGAAGACTTTGTAGTCTATTGTGACACTTCTAAGTTAGGTTATGGATGTGTGTTAATGGAATGTCAAAAGGTTATAGCTTACGCCTCTAGACAACTTAAAAATCATGAAGAGAATTATTCAACCCATGATTTAGAATTATGAGCTATAATTTTTGCTCTTAAAATTTGGAGACATTACCTTTACGGTAGTAAGTTTACCATTTTCACCGACCATAAGAGTTTAAGGTATGTCTTCGGACAAAAGGAATTGAATATGAGACAACGATGGAGATACTTAGTGATTATGATTGTAATATCCAGTATCATGCAGGAAAGGCAAATGTAGTAGTTGATGCTTTAAGTAGAAAGTATCATGAAAAACCAAAAAGAGTATGTTCACTCAACTAAATCTGCAAGTAGATTTAAATGAACAAATTAGAAAGGCACAAGAATCAGTAATCAAGGATGATACTGAAAAGTTGAAAGGAATGATTAAGGAACTAGACCAAGGAACAGATGGAATTTGGAGATTCCATAAGAAAAGAATATGGATACCTAAATTAGGAAACCTACGCCACTGTATATTAGAAGAAGCCCATATGTCTAAGTATACGATGCATCCTGGAAGTGATAAGATGTATCAGGACTTAAGAAAGAATTTCTGGTGGATAGGAATGAAAAAGGATATAGCAACATATGTTGCAAAGTGTTTAACCTGTTCACAAGTCAAAGCTGAACATCAGAAACCCTCAGGATTGTTACAACAGTTAGAAATGCCTGTATGGAAATGGGAATTGATAACAATAGATTTTGTTACTAAATTACCCAAAACAAGAAAAGGTAATGATACAATCTGGGTGATTGTAGACAGGCTAACCAAGTCAGCTCATTTTCTACCAATGAAGGAAATTTTCAGTATGGAACAATTAACTAAATTATATGTAAATGAAATAGTTTCATTACATGGAATTCCTCTATCAATTGTTTCTGGCAGAGATAGTCGTTTTACCTCTCATTTTTGGAAAGTTTCAAAAAAGCAATGGGAACCAAGTTGAATCTAAGCACCGCTTATCATCCTCAAACAGACGGACAAAGCAAAAGGACAATTCAGACAATGGAGGACATGCTTAGAGCTTGTGTAATTGATTTCGGAGGTAATTGGGACGATCATTTACCATTGATAGAATTTTCTTATAATAACAGTTATCACACAAGTATCAATGTTGCACCATTCGAAGCACTTTATGGACGAAAGTGCCGAACTCCAGTCTGTTAGGCAGAAATTGGAGAAAAGCAACTATCTGGACCTGAGATAGTACGAGAAACAACAGACAAGATCATTCAAGTCAAGGAACGACTGAAAGTAGCACGCGATCGACAAATGAGTTATGCTGATAACAGACGAAAGCCATTGGAATTTTAGGTAGGATATAAAGTGTTATTAAAAGTCTCTCCTTGGAAAGGAGTGGTAAGATTCATCAAAAGGGGAAAGCTAAGTCTCAGGTACGTTGGACCTTTTGAGATTATTAGAAGAATAGGACCTGTAGCCTATCAGCTACAACTGCCAGAGGAAGTGGCAGGAATACACGATGTATTTCATGTATCTAATCTCAAGAAATGCTTAGCTGATGAATCACTCGTAATGCCTCTTAAGGATATAGAGGTAAATGAACAACTTAAGTTTGTAGAGAAGCCTCTACAGATTGAAGACAAGAAAGTAAAGAACCTCAAGCACAAAAGATTAGTTCTGGTCAAAGTGAAATGGGACTCCAAATGTCACACCCCGACCACGTAGAACAACCAAACGTGGCGGAAAACGTCGGGGAGTGTAGTCACAGAATCATTGTTTCATAACACATGGAAATTGAAATATTGTTTTATTGATTAAAGTAGTTACAATGTCTTGATAATCAAAGAAACATAACATAAATAGCTAGTCTTGCATCTTTTATTGTCGCTAAGGCCCAAGTCCGCCTAAGTGTATCTTGACAAATCCCATGCATCATATCCTGAAACACATGTGAAAATAGGTACGTCAGCATAAAAATGCCTGTGAGGTACATAGGTTTATGAAAATAGGATTCATGACTTATTGTTTAAGAAAATGTTTAGTCATGAACCTTGTAATTTGATTTGTCTTGTAAATCATTTGAAAAACGATAAGATCAGATGATATGTATAAGTAAGAGAATAATGTATGGTTAAATGAATAACCATATAAAAATGAGTTTGTATAATTTAAGTTGTTTGTAAAACAATGTATTGTGAAAAGTATGTTATTTGTATAAAATGTTATATGTCCAAATTGAAATGATTCAAATAACGCTACGATATGTAATACCATACAATCACTTATATATAGGAAGTACCAGCGGCGTATCCACCATGCTTGTATCATATTACACACGCCTCGTTACTTAAATCACTTACTCAAACCAAACCAACAATGTAAGATGTCTATGTTTAAGCCAATTGCCAAACGTATTAAATAATATGTCAACATGTTTATTGTCAAGATGTAAGTCATGTAATGTATAACCAATGTCAATAATGTTTATGTGTCAAATGTAAATCATGTAATGTGTAACCAATGTCAATAATGTTTATGTGTCGAATGTAAATCATGTAATGTGTAACCAATGTCAATAATGTTTATGTGTCAAATGTAAATCATGTAATGTGTAACCCAAAATGATATGTATGGCTAGTGAAAAGATATCAACTAAACCATATGCACAAAAACAAAGTATTGAAGTAAAACATGGTTTAAATCAAGGCTATGTTTTGTGGAAATGCATGCTATACTGATACAAATATCTATGCGGTATTGTGAGAATGCATACATCCAAGCCTTGAGACTGTGGCGATAAACCCTTAAACAAATTAAAGGATTATCTGTGCTTATGTATATCGAATTCGGTCATTCCTTCCAATCCAAACAAACCCAGGATTTCAGGAACGGGAGCTGTCAATTCCTATGGTACCACTACCTACTAACGAATGGCGTGATCGGTGTTAATGAATGTATATTGATCCATCAATACAATCCAAATATCATATCAAAATGTAAGCATGTGATGAAAACAACTGTACTAAGTATGCAACAAATGAACATACACAACATGTGATGTGATGTGAAACGATGTACTAAGTATGACCTAAATGGACATACATAGCATAAAATGCAATGTAAGACAATGAAATCATGTACAATAAATGTACTAATGAACATAGCAAGTATATGATGTGAAAACATGGAAAGCACGAAAGTAACAAGTAGGCACATGTGTTCCACCCCAAAATGTTTGGAAAACAGTAAAAAAGAAGTCTATGTACTCACTTGAGATTGCTCAGAAGTCCTAAGATAACCACCAAGCAATGCTAGAGATCTCGGAATCAAACGGCACCTAATATAGGTAACTATGTTAATAAACCGGACCTAGATCGGAAGATCGGATAGAATGAGGGTTCGTAAACCAAACGAGTATGGAGACTCGTGTAATATGGTTTAACAAAGCCCACATACTAAAACGAAACTTAACCTAAGTGTTTGTAACCCATTACGACCCGTTTAGGTAGCTTATGCTACTTTAACGCGTCGTTCGCGTGAAACGCGTTCGGAACGCCTAACTAGTCCTATGACAAGTAAAATATGCCTTAACATGTCTAATATGGTTGTCAAATCTGTTTAGATGTCAAAAGTTATGTTACATATGTTTAAAACGAATTTTGGCATCAAAGGGGTATTTTGGTAATTTACCTAAGGCATATAAACTACCTATCATACAACTACTTAAACGAAGCGACCATAAGGTATAACCTCGGAAGGTTATTCCCTATATACTATGGTCACCTAATGTGTTTGGTCGGATCCTAATGATCGACCAAATGGGTCGGGTTCGAAGGTATAAGCGATTTATTAGATCGCTTACCCTTACGACCTAGACAACGTGGTAATCATTAGGCATAGTCACAAGGGACTATAACCATCGTGATTACAATCATGTTGCGAAGTTCAAACGAACTTCGCATTGACCATAAACTGGTCAATGCAGAAAGTCAAACAAAGTTTGACTTTCGGACTCGAAAGCAATAAAAGAACAAAGGAACACTTACAAAGGGTCCCCGAATGCTAATCTAGATCAAAATAGCTCAGGTATGAAACAAAGGTTTCAACTTAGAGCACATTAGATCAGATTCTTGTGAGGAAAAGTGAAGGGTGGAGGTGGGTATTTATAGTTTTCGGTTCACCGTTAGGATCATTTCTTGGAAAAGGGGGCACGATCTAAGCCGTACACTTGTTGGAAAGTTGTGGTAACTCATTTGCCATCCACCATAAGAGTTTGACACTTGGCACTTGACCTTTGGAGAGTGTTAAGGGCTGTTAAAAGCTGAAAAAAAAAAACGTTTTGCTGCATCTGGCCCCTACTTAAGGACCTAGTTTGGCAAATTTACAGTTTCAGTCCCTGTAACCTCAAAACTTGGTTTTCGATGCGTTTTTTTGACACGTTTAAGCCCCGTTAACCCCATTTCAAAGCTCTAAAATGAAGTTAAAGTATAGGGAACTTAAAATGTGTTCAAAAATATCTCGGGTGTCGGTTCGTTTAGCCGTACGGTTACGTTGTTCGGTTAATTACGACTGAATGCGCATAAGCGCGAAAAATGATCCAAATGGTGTGACGAATGGATTTTTCTTATGCCAAACACTAAAGTAAAATATTTTAGTGCTTACATAAATTTTTGGATGTCTGGATGTATTCAGAACGTAAGTTATGCGCGAAAATGCAAACTTGTGCACTTTTTTGACGCTTTTAGTCCATGAATGACCCCAAAAGTTTATTTTAGCATACCGAACCCCTCAAAGCCTATTTCTAAGCTATATAAAGGATATTTATGGTATGTTTAACTTATAGTCATGTTCCGGAATGTTCGTTACAGTTCAAATTGACATACTTTCGCAGTTTGTCAAGTTTAGTCCCTGTAAGTGAATTAACTTGTTTTGACATACTAAAGCCTTCAAAACTTATTTCTAAGTTATGTAAAGGTTTTTTAAGGTATGTTAAGCCTATTTCACTATTCCGGAGATTTCGTTGCATTAAACGGGTTATATTTACGCATCAGTGTGCGTATAACCTTCTAGAAAGCGATTTAAAGCTTGAAATCGAACAAGAATTGATAATGTGCAAAGGATACACATATTTGTACATGTCCCAAGTATGAAATACAATATTTCATTGATACAGTATTTGTTTGATGGCCGTGGAGGCACAGGTGTTACAGTCTCCCCTACTTTAGGAAATTTCGTCCCGAAATTTTATTTAGAGGAAACTTGTGAGAGTTTAAAACATGAAGTTGAAAAGATCGAACAACATTGGTTAGGGTTCTGAACTTCTAGTAACTTTAATAACATCATCCTTGCAATGTAAGAGGGATACTTATATATAAGTATATGAAGCGTCATTGGTGCGTCCACCGTACCTCCATTACATCGTTCTCATTTTGTTATTGTTGTCACTATCTGTTCTTACACATAATAAATCTTACTGTGGTTACCGTGCACTGAATCTCGTAATTATGTACGCGTCCATAATTAGACAATTCCTTGCATAGTTCACACAGTCTATTTTATAATGTGTAGGGGAAAACCAATGAACAAACCTGTGATGAGTGTGACTAGACCACCATAGGGTCCCTTTGATTTAATCAATAAATGATTTTAATAGACAACCAAGGAGTCTTTTCAGCTTATATCATCACATGTCATTCTTAACCAGATTTTTGAATCAATCTTTTTTACTAGACCACTAAAAGGGCCTCTTATGAATCATGGAGTGGTACTATATAATCCAAGGGTCTTAACTATTACATAGAAGCCCATTAAGGAATTAAGGTAGTACCTTTTTGAATATCCTACTACGAATCCCTCATATGAAGATATGAAAAATTCTACGAGGATTTTGATAACGAATATCCAGAGTATACAAAAACCCAAAATGCATAAAAGAAAACACAAGATGCATAAACACATAGTCATATAACCACAAAGATTGTTCGATCTAGATCTTTAATTTGTTAATTTGTTTTGCTAACAGAGCGCATGTATTTAAAGCACACTAGGAATCCATCTCGTGGATTTCATTTGGTACTTTAAACATTATCAAGAATCTAACTATAAAGATAGAAAGATTTTTAAAAGAAAATTTTGATTTCGATTATAAGGAACCGAAATGTTCGAATTTAGGTACATAAGTAATCCAATCAAGGACTCTGGTTTGAATGATAATCATCCACAAGGGTCTAAATGTGAAGATAAAAAGATCCCATATGGATTTTAGAAGTTGAAGATGTTTTGAAACCTTTTACTGGATGTGCTTAAGTCAAAACATGAAGTAAAAATGCTTATGAAGTTGAGATGCTAGATATGTCAAGGCGACATATGAAGCGAAATTTGAAAGTTAAGTCAATGTATGTGGAAAATATTTTTGGAAAACTATGCATGGGGTTCTAAAAAAATGTGTTCAATGTTTTTGAAACCTTATATATAATACTTTTGAAATCATAAAGTAGGTGTACTAGGTAAGTATATTTATAAAAATGTTTTAAAATCATGCGAGATGAATTTTGAAATTATGTATAAGGTTTTTGAAAGACATGAATGATGCTTTTCGAAATCATGCACTTGATAAGAAAATGTACTGTGTTAATATTGTTTTCAGACTATATGAAATATTCTGAAATTATGAAAGTTATTTTTGAAAACATAACCAATGTTTTTGAAATAACATAGACAATGCATTTGAAAAAAAATTGTTTTCAAACTATATGAAATGTTTTGAGATCATGAAGATTGTTTTTGAAATACTTGTACTGTGTATGTTGAAAAATCAAAACGTAATGGGTATGAGATTTGAAAATACCCTTAGTTATCTAACCAAGGATTCAAAGGTACAGATGTGCAGAAGCATGATTACTCATAATGTCACTTTATTTTCTGTACTTCGTATCTTAGAATGAAACGAGTACTTAAAATTTTTGAGGGAATCATGAGCGATCATTTGAAAGAGAGAATCACAAGAGTAGTTTGTAAGGAACATAGTTCCTTGATGTACAGGTATTATAGAGAAATGCCATAAACACATGTAATTATACTTGTATATCAGAATTGCGAACAACAACTTTTATTTATGAACGAGACATATTGTTTCACAATACCCGAAAACAAAAGAAACCAAGCCATAAGACAACAACATCCTTTGTTCAGCCGAA
Organism: Helianthus tuberosus; assembly: GCA_030545235.1. Classification (NCBI taxonomy): domain Eukaryota; kingdom Viridiplantae; phylum Streptophyta; class Magnoliopsida; order Asterales; family Asteraceae; genus Helianthus; species Helianthus tuberosus. Next base: position 158,212,897 of record CM060451.1, on the reverse strand, counting down.
TGCTCATCCAAGGGTTGGATTTGCGTTAGCAAGCTTTGGGCATTTGTTCCTGAAATGACTTGTCTCACCACAGTTGTAGCACGATCCAGACGGAAAGCGAGCTTGAGCAGGATTGGCTTGTGGTTGGTTTGGACCACTTTGGTTTGGGGTAAATCGACAAGCATTTGCCAGGTGACCGAGTCGCCCACATGATGCACACAAACGACACTGTAGGTGAGCTAAGTGGTGTGCATTACATTTGTCGCATATTGGTGCTGTTCCCTTGTATTGCTTCTTAACAGGTGGTGTTGCCACCCGGACGGGTCTTGTTTGATTTGGTACTGCTGTAGTTGGGCAAACCCTTGTCGTATGACCTATAAGTCCACAAATTTGGCATTTGCGGCACTTCACGCTAGCCTGATGATGAAGGCTACATTGGTTGCACAAGGGTGCAGTTCCGTTGTATGGCTTCCTAGCAGGGGGTTGAGCTGGTTGGTTGGGGACGGCTTTACCATTCTGAGCGACCATGGCGAAGTTCTGAGAAGCCTTTCGCTTTTTTGACTTCTTAGGGGATCGTTCATCCATGGTCTTTGATTCCTTGATTGGTTTCTTAGCTGGTGGTGCCGTCACTTGGCTAGGTCTTGCCTGTTTTTTTTTGCAACCGCTGTGGGATTCTTTGAAGCTTTACGTTTCTTTGGTTTTGGTGAAGGCTTGGCTTCCTTCTCCTTTGGTGATTCTTGAGTGGCTTCATTCTGGAGACGATACATGGCAGTAGCTAATTCGATAGTCTTCAGGACTACTTCGCCTATTCGCTGGGCAAATTTTGCAGTCTGCTCGGATATCTGGGCGTCATCGTAATGGAGAGACATTCTAGAAGAAAATGAAAGACATAGGAAGAAACAAGTGAAACGTCATCGGATAAACAATACAGAATGGCAATGCATAAGAATTTGCGATCATTTGTTTGTTACCTAAGGCAAACAAATGAGATGGTGACTAATCAAAGTGAACGGATCATATTAATGTATCACTGAAGACATTCTCGCCTATAAGTGAACACTCACCCCAAGAGTTCCCAGGTAAGAGTGACTGGTCCGATACTGCGGATTTGTACGAACACTCTAGCCTTCGACAGAAAACTCAGGGTACAGGCATTCACTCTTCCAGTTTGCACGTGTTCACATTATACGACCCAAACTTTGACGAGATTTGAAAACTTAGAGGGTTCAAAACCTTATAACAGAGGGTTCAAAACCTAGTAATTAATCATCCTAGAACAGATGATTAGTTTTCAAAGCGGTTTTGAAATTTATGTTCTTGTTGTGGTTGTCGCCTAAGGATAGGTGACAGTATTGTTTTATGACTAAATGCAAGTAAACTCGCGTTAGGGTCCTAGGAAGGTTATAGACTAGGTCAAAGTATTACTAATAACCTAATTCCCTATAACCATGAGCTCTGATACCAACTTTTCTATCACACCCCGACCACGTAGAACAACCAAACGTGGCGGAAAACGTCGGGGAGTGTAGTAACAGAATCATTGTTTCATAACACATGGAAATTGAAATATTGTTTTATTGATTAAAGTAGTTACAATGTCTTGAGAATCAAAGAAACATAACATAAATAACTAGTCTTGCATCTTTTATTGTCGCTAAGGCCCAAGTCCGCCTAAGTGTATCTTGACAAATCCTATGCATCATATCCTGAAACACATGTGAAAATAGGTACGTCAGCATAAAAATGCCTGTGAGATACATAGGTTTATGAAAATAGGATTCATGACTTATTGTTTAAGAAAATGTTTAGTCATGAACCTTGTAATTTGATTTGTCTTGTAAATCATTTGAAAAACGATAAGATCAGAAGATATGTATAAGTAAGAGAATAATGTATGGTTAAATGAATAACCATATAAAAATGAGTTTGTATAATTTAAGTTGTTTGTAAAACAATGTATTGTGAAAAGTATGTTATTTGTATAAAATGTTATATGTCCAAATTGAAATGATTCAAATAACGCTACGATATGTAATACCATACAATCACTTATATATAGGAAGTACCAGCGGCGTATCCACCATGCTTGTATCATATTACACACGCCTCGTTACTTAAATCACTTACTCAAACCAAACCAACAATGTAAGATGTCTATGTTTAAGCCAATTGCCAAACGTATTAAATAATATGTCAAAATGTTTATTGTCAAGATGTAAGTCATGTAATGTATAACCAATGTCAATAATGTTTATGTGTCAAATGTAAATCATGTAATGTGTAACCAATGTCAATAATGTTTATGTATCGAATGTAAATCATGTAATGTGTAACCAATGTCAATAATGTTTATGTGTCAAATGTAAATCATGTAATGTGTAACCCAAAATGATATGTATGGCTAGTGAAAAGATATCAACTAAACCATATGCACAAAAACAAAGTATTGAAGTAAAACATGGTTTAAATCAAGGCTATGTTTTGTGGAAATGCATGCTATACTGATACAAATATATATGCGGTATTGTGAGAATGCATACATCCAAGCCTTGAGACTGTGGCGATAAACCCTTAAACAAATTAAAGGATTATCTGTGCTTATGTATATCGAATTCGGTCATTCCTTCCAATCCAAACAAACCCAGGATTTCAGGAACGGGAGTTGTCAATTCCTATGGTACCACTACCTACTAACGAACGGCGTGATCGGTGTTAATGAATGTATATTGATCCATCAAAACAATCCAAATATCATATCAAAATGTAAGCATGTGATGAAAACAACTGTACTAAGTATGCAACAAATGAACATACATAGCATGTGATGTGATGTGAAACGATGTACTAAGTATGAACTAAATGGACATACATAGCATAAAATTCAATGTAAGACAATGAAATCATGTACAATAAATGTACTAATGAACATAGCAAGTATATGATGTGAAAACATGGAAAGCACGAAAGTAACAAGTAGGCACATGTGTTCCACCCCAGAATGTTTGGAAAACAGTAAAAGAGGGGTCTATGTACTCACTTGAGATTGCTCAGAAGTCCTAAGATAACCACCAAGCAATGCTAGAGATCTCGGAATCAAACGACACCTAATATAGGTAACTATGTTAATAAACCGGACCTAGATCGGAAGATCGGATAGAATGAGGGTCCGTAAACCAAACGAGTATGGAGACTCATGTAATATGGTTTAAGAAAGCCCACATACTAAAACAAAACTTAACCTAAGTGTTTGTGACCCATTACGACCCGTTTAGGTAGCTTATGCTACTTTAACGCGTCGTTCGCGTGAAACGTGTTCGGAGCGCCTAACTAGTCCTATGACAAGTAAAATATGCCTTAACATGTCTAATATGGTTGTCAAATCAGTTTAGATGTCAAAAGTTATGTTACATATGTTTAAAACAAATTTTGGCATCAAAGGGGTATTTTGGTAATTTACCTAAGGCATATAAATTACCTATCATACAACTACTTAAACGAAGCGACCATAAGGTATAACCTCGGAAGCTTATTCCCTATATACTATGGTCACCTAATGTGTTTGGTCGGATCCTAATGATCGACCAAATGGGTCGGGTTCGAAGGTATAAGCGATTTATTAGATCGCTTACCCTTACGACCCTAGACAACGTGGTAATCATTAGGCATAGTCACAAGGGACTATAACCATCGTGATTACAATCACGTTGCGAAGTTCAAACGAACTTCGCATTGACCATAAACTGGTCAATGCAGAAAGTCAAACAAAGTTTGACTTTCGGACTCGAAAGCAATAAAAGAACGAAGGAACACTTACAAAGGGTCCCCGAATGCTAATCTAGATCAAAATAGCTCAGGTATGAAACAAAGGTTTCAACTTAGAGCACATTTGATCAGATTCTTGTGAGGAAAAGTGAAGGGTGGAGGTGGGTATTTATAGTTTTCGGTTCACCGTTAGGATCATTTCTTGGAAAAAGGGGCACGATCTAAGCCGTACACTTGTTGGAAAGTTGTGGTAACTCATTTGCCATCCACCATAAGAGTTTGACACTTGGAACTTGACCTTTGGAGAGTGTTAAGGGCTGTTAAAAGCTGAAAAAAAAAACGTTTTGCTGCATCTGGCCCCTACTTAAGGACCTAGTTTGGCAAATTTACAGTTTCAGTCCCTGTAACCTCAAAACTTGGTTTTCGATGCGTTTTTTTGACACGTTTAAGCCCCGTTAACCCCATTTCAAAGCTCTAAAATGAAGTTAAAGTATAGGGAACTTAAAATGTGTTCAAAAATATCTCGGGTGTCGGTTCGTTTAGCCGTACGGTTACGTTGTTCGGTTAATTACGACTGAATGCGCATAAGCGCGAAAAATGATCCAAATGGCGTGACGAATGGATTTTTCTTATTCCAAACACTAAAGTAAAATATTTTATTACTTACATAAATTTTTGGATGTCCGGATGTATTCAGAACGTAAGTTATGCGCGAAAATGCAAACTTGTGCACTTTTTTGACGCTTTTAGTCCATGAATGACCCCAAAAGTTTATTTTAGCATACCGAACCCCTCAAAGCCTATTTCTAAGCTATATAAAGGATATTTATGGTATGTTTAACTTATAGTCATGTTCCGGAATGTTCGTTACAGTTCAAATTGGCATACTTTCATAGTTTGTCAAGTTTAGTCCCTGTAAGTGAATTAACTTGTTTTTGACATACTAAAGCCTTCAAAACTTATTTCTAAGTTATGTAAAGGTTGTTTAAGGTATGTTAAGCCTATTTCACTATTCCGGAGCGTTCGTTGCATTAAACGGGTTATATTTATGCATCAGTGCGCGTATAACCTTCTAGAAAGCGATTTAAAGCTTGAAATCGAACAAGAATTGATAATGTGCAAAGGATACACATATTTGTACATGTCCTAGGTATGAAATACAATATTTCATTGATACAGTATTTGTTTGATGGCCGTGGAGGCACAGGTGTTACACCAAAAGAGGACCAGAATAGACATAGGAGCTTGAATCAGAAATGCAAAGGAAATATCCACACCTGTTCCAGTAGATCTCGAGGACGAGCTCTAAAAAAAGGTGGGGAGGATATAAGAACCCTCCAAAAATATTCCGACACCCTTAATATATTTCAAAATATCCCTATATGTCCCAAATTATACCCCGTATGCAAAAACGGACCCTAAATACCTTTAAATTAATATAATTAAATTAAAAACAAAATTTCATAAGTGCTCGCGGGGCGCGACGCCCCTAGTCACTTCCGTCGCGGGCAGCGACGAGCCAGGCCACCAGGACACCTCCAGTGCCGCCACGTGTCATAACCGTGTCGAGTCTAGCATCCGAGTCAGCCAAGCTTGGGCCTACCCTAGCTGGCGTCGCGGGCCGCGAAGCCCTCCGTGGTTTCGTTCGCGGGGCGCGACAGGGTCATCAATCAGCCCTATAAATTGAGTCGACGAGCACAGTTCACAAATCATTCAAAATTCATTTCTTTTTCTCAATTTCTCTATAGTAGGCACTATACCCGGGCATAATACCCCCCCCTAATGTGATTAGCAGTGATTGAGCCTTTGTAGTTCTTCAATTACTGCCGGTATATTGGGGTTTTGTATACAAAATGTGGAACACGTTACCATTGGACAAAGAGTTAGCCAATGTGTAATATGACCCACCAGTCTGGATTGACAATACTGAATGAGTAATTGTGTAGAAATAAACATTGTAATAGCTCTTAATACTGTTAAAAGATAAAACTCTTCTTGATTAAACTGGGATTCACTCACCAGTATTTCCCACTGACAAAATATTTTTAAACGCGTTTCAAGTAACAAAATGTGAAAGCCAACTAGAAGCCAGCTGGACAGCACTGAAGGCTTGGAAAAAGTGGCTATAAAAGTTACCTAAATAAAAGAAGATGTTTTATTTCAATAAAATGGGGTTTATCCTAGTAAAACAGTTTGTAATGAAACTTGGGTTTTATCCCAATATATTTATATAAAAGTGTGGTATTTACTCTGATAAAATATTTCCTAACTACGGTCCTGATGAAATTTCCGCTGCCAAAATGATAAACACCGATACCACCAAACCTGGTCTCGCGGCCGCCCGTTCTCGGGACAGATAGGGGATGGGGTTTGCGACAACTAGTGGGAGGGTGACCAGGTAAATCATCGGGGAAAATGTTAGGGAATTCACAAACAACGGGAACGTCTTTCACTCCTGTGTTTCCTTTCTTTTCCTTCTCCGCTACTACAATGTTGGCCAAGAAAGCCTTGTATTCCGTGTAGAGATATTTGCTAGCTTGGACACATGACATGAGTTTAAGACCTTTCGAAGGAGTTTCACCATACACACAAAGTTGATCACCATTAGCGAGCGAGAAACGAATCATTTTATCAAAGCAAACAACTTCAGCACGATATTCACGAAGAAAATCCATGCTTACTGTGATGTCAAAACTACCGAGCTACATTGGAATAAGGTCGATAGGGAAGACGTGATTGTTGAGTTCAAGCGTACAATCACGTAGAACTGAATTGACAGCGACGGTTCTTCCAGTGGCAACTTCGACATCGAACGTCAAGGGTAGATGGGCGCGCTTACGATTAAGGAGCTTTTCGAATTCAAACGATACAAAATAATTATCTGCTCCAGTATCAAATAAACACGAAGCATATATACCATTCACAAGGAATGTACCATTAACCACATTGTTGTCTGCTTGAGCCTGGCAGGCATTAATGTTGAAAGTACGTCTGCGGGATGCTGGCTGCTGCTGCTGCTGAGGCTGCTGCTGTTGGTGTTGTTGCGGCTGTTGCTGGAGCTCTTGTTTCACTACCATGTTGGGGCACATGTTTGCAAAGTGGTTAGGATCACCACATGCGAAGCAAGCTCTAGCATGAGCGGCAGGTGCAGGAGCTGCTTGATGGCCCTGGGGAGCAGGAAGTAGAGCATGGGGTGCAGGAGCTTGACCTTGAGCTGGAGCTGGAGTTTGGCGTGGACCTGTATGGCAGTTTGTGGTGAAGTGGCCGTATATGTTGCAATGAACACAGAACCGACATGCGATACCAACTGGGTGATGTTAGGTACAAGTAGGGCTGAGCGGGTGCGGTCCAGTGTATGCACACTTGGCAGGCAGTGCATTGACCACAGGCGCCGCTACTTGGCAGTGTTGAGGTTGCGGTTGGGCAGGTACTGTTTGGAGTGGAGTGGTAGTAACTGCACAGTTCTTGTTACTGGAACTGCTGTTGTTCTTTCTCTTGTGGCATGAGAGCTTTGAAGATTGTGGTGCGGCGGTGGATTCAGCGGCGGTAGCGGCGGTGACTTGATGCAGATTCTTGGAGGCTTTGTCGAAATAACCAGCCCTGACTCGCTTATCGTTGATCTCAGCGGCGAGCAGGTAGGTTTCCTTGACTGTCGTCGTCTTTGCAGCCTGAACAAAGTCGGCAACACAATCCGGAAGAGCACGGATATACTTCTTGATCGTAATCTCTGGGGTAGTAACCTGACCAGGGCAGATAATACTCAACTGCTTGAAGCGAGCAGTTAAACCAGCGTTATCTCCACCATCCTGCTTAATGTGCCAGAATTCATCCTCTAGCTTTTGGAGTTCATGGGGAGGGCAGAACTCTTGCATCTTGATGTTCTTCAACTCGTCCCACGACAATCCAAAAGCTGCATCGTTTCCTCGTTTGTTCCTCTCGGTCGTCCACCAATCAAGATCGCGAGATTGGAAGACGCTGGTAGCATTGACAGTGCGGAGGTTTTCCGGATAGCCACTCTAGCGCAGGGTGACTTCGATTGAATCAAACCATTGAAACATGGCCGTAGGCCCATCTTCGCCGGTAAATTCTTTTGGACCGCAGGCTTTGAACTGCTTGAAGCTAAAAGCGGCTTTAGGAGTTTCAGTCCTGGACTCCTCCGAGGACTTGCTAGCATTCTCATTCAGCTCACTGATGATTTGTGGGATGACTTTCGCCATTTGCTTAGAAACGAGGGCAGCGATTCGTTTGTCATCATGGTTTCGGCGAGCAGCGCGAGAGTGGAATTATCCAAACGACGACATTGTCTGCAACAGACATCGCCGTAGGACTCAAACACAATTTCGATTAACCCTAGTATTGACTAGCGATTCACTATAAAGCTCAGGAACACAACCATTCACAAAATTCACGTAGGCACATAAACCACAGAAACACATAAGCACGTATTTCACGTAAGCACAGTAGCACATAAGCACATATTTTGCACGTATTCACCTATCCTTCGCAACAGCGTATAGCGATTGTGATTAGCGAGCAGCGATTGTGAATAAAGACCAACGATTTGTTAGCGTGGTGTGAGTTGTGTGTGTTTTGGCGGAGCGAGAAACGTGGGATCGAAACCATCAGTACCACCGTACTGTTTATCTCAAAATGCTAACAAATAAATACATAAAACACATAAATTTCACATAAAATTGATCATAAAAGCGATAAATCAGAGAGTTGGCAGCTACAAATCCAGAATCGTAACACATAAAATCAAAAAGAGATTGTCTCGGGTGTTTAGACGTTGACTACCCAAAGTGATTCGACTATTCACAAGGACCTTAAGTACACACTTTGGCCTTCGAGACTGTGCTCTCGCCTTAATTTGGGCGTTTGGCACGCATCCTTCCAGTTACAGTGTGACTTCAAGTCGTTGGAGTCCGTCGAGACTTTGGTGAGAGTTTTGTAAAACCAAAAGTATAGAGCGGAACGAGTCATCAAGGTTCGGGTTTCACCCCTGACTTAACGACTATATCCCCATTTGTACGATAAAATCATGAGATAGATAAGGAGATTTGCGTTAAAGTATGGATTTCACTCCTAATTCAACACAAAATCTCTTGTTTATAGTAAAAATAGCAAATCGAACGAGTGATTTAGTCGAGAGTTTGCAGTTTTCACTCCTGTTCTTAACCAAATCATTCGTTTGTGTGTGTATCCAACCTTAGGAAAGGATGATCTTGCCCAGAACTGTAGTATACGATGTTCGCGCAAGTGTGTAGTGTACAGCGAGTTCGAGCGAGAGATAGCGAGTACGCTCGTACAGAACCCACACCGGGTATGCACAAGTTGGTCTGTTGGTACTTAGACTATAGACTAGGTCGTTTCTAAGACATTGACCCGAACTAGGTCGATTCTGACCTAATTCCCTATAGTTATGGCTCTGATACCAATCTGTCACACCCCAACCGATGACGGAAACATCGGGGCGCGGCACTGAGCGAAACAGATTGTCCAGGAGAAATCTATAACAACTAATTTACCAGATATTTAATTATTATGTCCCATACCATAACATACCAAAGTAAATAATTATTACAGACCAAATATCTCAAAGACAAATATCATGTTCCAACAACTCAGATTTAAATTGTTTGTTTCTAGACTCTCATTCCTACTTGATTCCACAAAAGCAGGTAAAGCACAACATCCTAGGCACCTGTCATATACGTTAAAATAAAGGTCAATACACATAGTGTAAAGGTGAGCAAACAAGTTTAATAGTAATAATAGAGTTCGAAAGCGTTTACGCATAACCAGCAGGTAACATGTATAGCGTGAAACTAGTAGGTTATCGACAATGAGATATGCACAGACAAGACTACGAGTTGTAGAATGCGCAACACATATCACCACTGTGACACGTGAAGAGGTAACCTTAACAACCCCTGTCCACGATAGGTGCTGAGACCAAACTATAGTACTATCGTTGCTAAGGTGTCAGGCAACAATCATTGTGTTAACATAACATACAAGCATTCATCGAGTAACACCTGCCATGCAATGACGGTCAGCGTATAAATAGTATTTGCGTTGTGTGATCGATGTGATTTAGAATAAGTAACGTATGTAACACCCAAAAGTGCGTAAAGAAAAAAGGGATCGAGTATACTCACAGCGATGGAAATTAATGGATTGAAGGGAGCGCTAGAGTGATTAGCTTGAACAGTTAACGGTAGCATAAGTGAATGAACGGTGCGATAAGCGGTGCGAAGTGAACAAGTGTCTGATGGTAATCTAATCGGATGGCAATCCGATTGGATGGTCATTCGATCGGATGTCAATCCGTTCGGATGGTCATCCGACCGGATGGCCATTCCGTCGGATTGACATTCGTTTGAGAAGGATGTGCTTGTGTATGATGGCTTTGAAGTTTTCGTTGTAGCATTTTGAAAACATAGAAGTATCTCTACCTTTCAGGTCGTTCAATCGAACGGTAGTTCGATTGGATAGCAATCCGATTGGCAGGACACTTAGTGAGAACAAGTTCATAGCAGGATGGTCGCTCGATTGGATAGCAATCCGATCGGATGGCAATCCGTTAGAACTGATGGTCTTTGGAATTATGAAATTGTTTAAGTGTCGAAGTTCCAAAATTCAACTGATCGGATGGTCGTTCGATCGGATGGCAATGTCACACCCCGACCACGTTAAACAACAAAACATGGCGGAAACGTCGGGGAGTGTTGTAACAGAATCATTGTTTCACAACCATGGATTAAATAATTTTGTTTTATTGAATTATTGAACTCATTGATTTATTACAAATCAGAGAAATAAAAGTATTATCTTTCAAGTTTTAAAATCGCTAAGGCACGAGTCCATCCTATGTATAGCATGTATCAACAATCATCATATAGCAGCACCTGAAACATGTGTAAAAATAGGTACATCAGCATAAAAATGCCTGTGAGATACATAGGTTTTATTAATGCATGATTCATGACTTTGTATGTTTAAAAGAATGTTTTAACAAAATAGTCATGAACTTTAAAAAATGTTTTCTTTATAAATCATGCGAAATTTTACAAGAAATTTAATGATATAAAAGAATGATGCATAAATAAATATGTAAGTAAAATGAGTTTGTAAAACAATTTTTGATAAAAAGGTTTGTAGTATATATAAAAACATACTTTGGTTTTAAGAAAGTCGAATATGTAATATATTAAAATATATTTCCGTTCCAAAATCGTTAAACAGATAGTATATTAAATATACTTTAGTCGTCAAAATAATCGTTTTCGGTAGTATATCAAAAGTATACTTTGGTTTTTTAAATAACATATTAAACTATGCTTTGGTTTTATAAATAACATATTAACTATGTTTTAGTAATTAACAAAATATATGTTGTTTTGTACAATATCACACATGAGAGCATATCAAACTATACTTTTGGGAGTATAATTAAATATACAATAAAAATGTAATTTAAGAATTCAATCAGACCTTAGTGCATCAAACTACACCAATTGAGACTACAGAAATACCACAAAGGCAATCTCTGTTTGGATAAAAATATTGGTTTCTGACATTCCATGACAACAGGAATGGGGTGTCTAATCCTATAGCGCTATATCATACTACCAATATGGGTGACTAAGTAAATAATCCGGACCTAAATCGGAAGATCGGATAGAATAAGGTTTTGTAAACCAAATGAGTATTGGAAGTCATGTGATATGGTTTAAGAAAGCCTATATTCTAAATCGAAACCTAACCTAAGTGCTTTCGACCCGTTACGACCCATTAAGGTAGCTTACGCTACTTTAACGCGTCGTTCGCGTAAATGCGCATTCGAGACGTCTAACTAGTCCTATGACAAGTATTATATGCCTAAACATGTTTAATTATGTTGCATAATTAGTTAGGTGACAAATGTTTAGGTTGCATATGCTTAAAATCCAATTATGCATGAAAAGGGCATTTTGGTCATTTACCTAAGGCATATAAACTACTTATGATACAACTACTTAAACTACGTGACCATAAGGTATAAACTCGGAAGGTTATTCCCTATACAACTATGGTCACTAAACATGCTTGGTCGGATCCTAATGATCGACCAAACGGGTCGCGTTCGAAAGTCTAAGCGGTAGTTTAGACCGCTTGACTTACGACTCTAAACAAGCACCAAACTAAAAGTGACGAGCTAAGCATGTTAAAACATGCTTACCTAAGTTAGAAAACAGGTTTTGATATCAAAACAAAGTGTTTTGATACCCTAAAGTAGTTTTGTTGCAAAATACGCATAAATGCGCATTTTGACCGAAACTACGACTCGTCACTACGCCTAGTCAACGTGGTAATCAGTAGATATAGTCACTAGGGACTATAACCATCCTATGTATAGCATGTATCAACAATCATCACATAGAAGCACCTGAAACATGTGTAAAAATAGGTACATCAGCATAAAAATGCATGTGAGATACATAGGTTTTATTAATGCATGATTCATGACTTTGTAAGTTTAAAAGAATGTTTTAACAAAATAGTCATGAACTTTAAAAAAATGTTTTCTTTATAAATCATGCGAAATTTTACAAGAAATTTGATGATATAATAGAATGATGCATAAATAAATATGTAAGTAAAACGAGTTTGTAAAACAATGTTTTGATAAAAAAGGTTTGTAGTATATATAAAAACATACTTTAGTTTTAAGAAAGTCGAATATGTAATATATTAAAATATATTTCAGTTCCAAAATCGTTAAACAGATAGTATATTAAATATACTTTAGTCGTCAAAGTAATCGTTTTCAGTAGTATATCAAAAGTATACTTTGGTTTTATAAATAACATATTAAACTATTCTTTGGTTTTATAAATAACATATTAACTATGTTTTAGTAATTAACAAAATATATATTGTTTTATACAATATCACACATGAGAGCATATCAAACTATACTTTTGGTAGTATAATTAAAAATACAATAAAAATATGATTTAAGATATCAATCAGACCTTAGTGAATCAAACTACACCAATTGAGACTATAGAAATACCACAAAGGCAATCTCTATTTGGATAAAAATATTGGTGTCTGACATTCCATGACAACAGGAATGGGGTGTCTAATCCTATAGCGCTATATCATACTACCAATCGGTCTGGTAAACATAAAATAAGTACAATTCAACAATTAATTTTATTATCTTTGAAAAATCAGTGTTTAAACCATAAATAATCATTCAGTTTGTCAAAAGATAAGTACTAATATGTATAATCAATTATACTTTGAAACCATGAACATAACAAATAGGTACACATGCTTCACCCCAAAACATTGAAAACAGTAAAAGAGGGGACTATGTACTCACATGAGGATGCTTAGAAGTCTTGAACAACAACCAAGCAAAGCTAGACGGATCACGGAATCAAACGACACCTAATATGGGTGATTAAGTAAATAAACCGGACCTAAATCAGAAGATCGGATAGAATGAGGTTTCGTAAACCAAATGAGTATTGGAACTCATGTGATATGGTTTAACAAAGCCTATATTCTAAATCGGAACCTAACCTAAGTGCTTTCGACCCGTTACGACCCATTAAGGTAGCTTACGCTACTTTAATGCGTCGTTCGCGCAAACGCGCGTTCGAGACGTCTAACTATTTCTATGACAAGTATTATATGCCTAAACATGTTTAATTATGTTGCATAATTAGTTAGGTGACAAATGTTTAGGTTACATATGCTTAAAATCCAATTATGCATGAAAAGGGCATTTTGGTCATTTACCTAAGGTATATAAACTACTTATCATACAACTACTTAAACTACGTGACCATAAGGTATAAACTCGGAAGGTTATTCCCTATACAACTATGGTCACTAAACATGCTTGGTCGGATCCTAATGATCGACCAAACGGGTCGCGTTCGAAAGTCTAAGCGGTAGTTTAGACCGCTTGACTTACGACTCTAAACAAGCACCAAACTAAAAGTGACGAGCTAAGCATGTTAAAACATGCTTACCTAAGTTAGAAAACAGGTTTTGATATCAAAACAAAGTGTTTTGATACCCTAAAGTAGTTTTGTTGCAAAATACGCATAAATGCGCATTTTGACCGAAACTACGACTCGTCACTACGCCTAGTCAACGTGGTAATCAGTAGATATAGTCACTAGGGACTATAACCATCGTGATTACGCTCACGTTGCGAAGTTCAAACGAACTTCGTGTTGACCAAAGACTGGTCAAAGCAGAAAGTCAAACACTGTTTGACTTTTACGCTAGGAAAGCGATAAAAGAACGAAGGAAGCTTACAAAGGGTTCTTGCTTGAACTTGATCTTATAATTCTCAGGTATGAAGTTATAAAACCTCAACTTAGAGAATTTAGATCAAGTGTGAGTTGCAACAAATGAAATGCTAGGCTATTTATACTTGTAGTGAACTCACAAGATCAAAACAAGTGTTTGTGTGGCCATCAAGCATTAAATCCTAGCCATACAAGTGTTAGAGGCCAGCTAATTTGCTTGGGGAGGTGCTAACTTGGCTACCACACAAAGAAATTGCAAGAATGGCCCCTGAATTATCAATCTTTTTCTGAAAATGAGTTTTCTGCCCAGATGAGGCCGTGGCGTCATGCCACAGCAAAGACATATGGTGGTGGCGCAGCGCCACCATGTGCCAGTTCCCAGAAATTTTGCCAAAATGGCAGAAATGGTCCCTGCACATGTTTAAGGCCTTTTTCGATGCGTTTAAACCCCGTTAAGCCATTTTCAAGGCTCAATAATGAAGTTTAAGTATAGGGAACATGAAACATGCTAAAAAATATGTCGGATGTAGGTTCGTTTGGCTGTACGATCACGTTATTCGGTTAATTACGACGAAACACGAATGAACGTGAAAAACGATCCAAATTACGCGACGAATGGATTTTTATCATTCCAGTCACTAAAATAAAATATTTTAGTGGTTACATAAATTTTTGGATGTCCGGACGTATTAAGAACGTAAGATATGCGCGAAAATGCAAACTTATGCACTTTTTGACGCTTTTAGTCCCTTTTGATCAATAAAGATTATTTTAGCGCACAAAACACCTCAAATCCTATTTCTAAGCTATGTAAAGGATATTTAGGGCATATTTAACTTATTATCAAGTTCCTTAATGTTTGTTACAGCACAAATCGGCATACTTTCGTAGTTAGTCCAAATTAGTCCCTGTAAGCGAATAAACTTGCTTTCGACACACCAAACCATCCACAACTTATTTCAAAGTTATGTAAAGGTTATTTAAGGTATATTAAGCCTATGTCACTGTTTCGTAGTATTTTTTGCATTAAACTGATTATATTTACGCATCAGATCGCGTATAATCTTCCAGAAAGCGATTTAAAGCTCGAAATCGAACAAGAATTGATTATGCAAACGATACACATATTTATACAAATTCCAAGTATGAAATACATATTTCATTGGTTTGGTATTCGTATGACGGTTGAAGTGACACAGGTGTCACAGGCAATCCGATCGGACGACAATCCGTTCGACGTTCAGATCTTTTGAAAACTTGAAAATTGTAAAGTGTGGAACCAAGTGCAATCCGATCGGATTGCAGTTCGATCAGTTGGCAATCCAAACGGATGGAAATCCGATCAAACGGAAATCCATCCCAACAAATCTGATCGTCTTGACTTGATTATTTTGAAAGTTTTGCGGTTTGTTCGAGACGGTATGATAACGTACTAAACAACGGAACCTCGTCAAGTCCCAAGTCGCTCGATCGAACAGGAATCATCTTAATCCGACCAGTTGACTGTTCTTTGACGGTTATTCATCTTTACTCCGGAATCGGTTATCTCTTTGATAGAAATCAGATCTCAACCGACACTTCACTAAAAAATAAGTAGTAGACCAGAAGGAGCTCCGATTCTATCAGTTTTGAGTGCATTGAGTGTAAAAGAGCTGAAAGAAAGTTAGAAAACCTTTTTCAATCCTTTTAACTTTCAAAATGTTTAGATCTATGCGAAGTCGTTGTGAAATCATGTGGAAATCCTTCAGATCTGAGTTGTTATTGGTGGAATGAAGCCAAATCTTGAAGTTCATAAGAACTCCATGATGACGTCATCCTAAAACACCTCAAATCCGTTGATTTCACGGTTAAAAGTTAAGATTCAAAGGTGAAAATGATGAAGAAGTCCGTGTAGATCATAGAAGTACAAGATTTGAGTTGAAAACTTACAAGAATCGCGAGAAATCGAGAGAAAGAAGGCCTTGAGCGTCCTGGTCGAGTGAGGGAGAGCTGTCACATCACAAGTGATGTGACAGGGGGGTATTTATAGGTTGCAGAAAAGGGAAAGTAGGAGCAAGTGTCGGATCGCTCACCGGTCAGATGACACTTCGATCGGATGGCAATCGGATCGGATGGCAATCGGATTAGATGGCCATTCGATCGAATGGTCATTCGATCGAGTGGCTCCAACGGGTTATGTTTCGACGTTTCATTTTGCGTGAGGAGCGTTGCGATGCATTTCTAGTGAGTCATGCGATAGTATTATCCATTAGTTACACAACTAACCTAACTGCTATATCTAACATACAATCAATATAAATAACTTGCGTTTAGCGTTTGCGATTAGATTGCGTTGCGATAGAGTTGCGATTGCGATTAATCACCTCAAGATAAACACAACATGCACAAGTAACACATAATAGCACACACACATAAAACAATATCCAAATCACATAATTAGAGTTGCGATGCGATAGCGATAAGTCGACTAGCGATTAAAATTGCGATTGAACCTCGATTATTAAAAGATACTCCACATAATACAACTAAAGTAAACAAATGATAGAATTCGATTACAAGTCAAGAGACACAGCCAGTAGTTAAGCAAGGAGTGACAAATCGCAATTAGCAATCTTTTCTTCCTTTGACTATGACTTTGACATGTACTTCGACTTCCCAAAAAGCGGGTTGTTACAATATTGGGCTAACATTATGTTTATTTATTTGGGCTCTTATTATTGGGCTCTTTCACTGATTGTTATGGTTGTTGAGGTTGTTGTATTAGGTATGTTAGTTCAGGGGGTTTTATGAAAGTCATAAGGGACTGCGATCATCTTTGGTGAAATTTTTGGACTGAATTATAAAATTGTTATTCCTAGATATAAAAGCCTGGTTTCAGAAGATTCATTCATTCTCTCTGTTCATTTGTTCACTCTCACTTTTCTCTATATAGTTTTTAGGGTTTGTGGCGAGTTGTTGCATCTCTATATCTCTCACCTGTGTTCGGGAGATTATTGTGGTTGTTTGGTATAGATGATCATCTGTTGATGATCATCAAGACTCTTTGTGTCTTTTGTGTTGTTCAGATCTTACATTTGTAAGATCATTGGGATATTTGGGGGGTAAATCTTTTCGGTTTAAGTTAATAAGAGTTTTGTCACTTTGTTTTGTCGCTATATTCGTGTTCATATTTTGTTGTTTGATATCATTCATCAACATACCATTGTTTTTAACATTGTATCAGAGCCACAGTGCTCCGATTGATGATCGTTTGTTTTCATTCGCTGTGTACTCAAGATTTTGTTATCTGATTGTTGCTGTTGTTGTTTGTTTCTAGGGTTTCTATGCTCCGAAATCCTTGTAGACTGCAGATCTGCTTTGATTTGGTTCTGTTGGAGGTGCATCTGGCTTATTGGATTGAAACCCTAACTTAGGGTTTCGAAGTGTCTTCTTATCTTTACACCTGCGTTAGTTTCTGAAACCCTAGAAGGTTCATGGCAAACTAACTAGTAGTGTTATTGGGGTTATTTTCTATATCAGATCTAGTAGTTCTTGAAAACTACTAATCTGATAATTCTTGAAGTTTTTGCACCCACTGTAAGATCGTTCCTATCTCTTATCTCTTTTAATTTTTGTTTCTGCATCATCTTATCTCTGCGTCTAGGCATCCCCTGTTTACCGGACTAGTCGGGGCGGCACTTAATCGAGTCTAATTGCTACTTGTTGCATTGTCTGTATTTGTTGTAATATTTCTTGTTTGGTTTGTATCTGTATTGTGGTTACATTCTGTGTTGTTTACAGATCTTGTTGTTGTTGTTATTTGTTATTCTTGTTTTTCAGTTGTTGTGTTTTACGTCTATTAAGTTTAGTTGTGGCTCCTGAGTAAAGGCTTGTCCAGGCACCATTGAGTGACGAACCTGGAATCTGGTCCCTGCCTCAGCTTCGCCTTAGGATATTGTTTCTGTTTGTCTCATAAGTGTTTGTTATTTTTTGATAACATCTGTTGGTTTGTTGCTTGTGTGTTGTTATCATGACTCAAGGTGAAGGTACCTCACAGACCTTAATTAGTTAGTTGGATATTCTAATACAAAAAAAAAAGTTATAAACTTTGGAGTTTAAATAAGAAAAAAAAATCTTTTTTTTCTAGAGATGTTAAGTTTTATCAACATGTGTATCCATTCAAGTCTAAACTGATAAATGAACAAATTGTTTTTGATAAAACATTAAATCATATTAACTTTTTTGACTCATATGAGATGTTTACGTCTGAAGTTTCTCACAATGTCACACCCTGACTTTTGCGGAAGCGTGATTATTGGTGTGACTTCTTAATACCATTGCATACGATCATAACAACACTATATGATAAGACCAGTAGATGTACATCCATTAATTTAAGTTTAAAAGTAGTACAACACAATTGTTTGAAATGCCGTTATCAAATTCAAGTTACAAATCATAACATATTTTAAGGAGTTCAAAAAGACTCAACAAAAGATTTTATAACAAACCCGAGTTTAGGACCACGTATCTCGTCCAGGATTAAGATACGTCTCCTAAGCCCTAATAACTTGGATGACATCTTTATTCACAACGCAGCTTAAAAAACTCCAACGCTTCCATTTACTAATTTCCTGAAATACATGTAGTTTGAAAAATCAACATAAAGTTGAGCGAGTTCATGTGTAAGTGAGTATGTATAAACCTATGAAAATGTTGTGAGTATGTATGTAAGTCCCTGGTATATAGAAATTAAGGAAAAAAAGATCACCATTGGGTTGCAAAGCCAATGATATGTGTGAAATGATGCAGGAAGACTCAAACCTAGCGGATTTATGCGTCGGGCACTCAGTCACCACCTGGCCCATTCAGCGGACTCAGGAGTGAGGGCTCGCTACACCCCAATAGATCTATCACCGTTATCCCTCGGTCCTATAATGAGGATTAATGGCCTCATTTACATGCCTACCCACTCACATGTTCTAAGTAGTAAACCCTCCTTAAGCTAACCATACCATGTATAAAAGTATCCATAATTTCTGTAACATGTATTCCACCCCCGAAGTATAAAAACTGAAAACAATTAAGAGAAAAGGGGGATACGAACTCATAGTATTGCGTCTTCGTATTCGTAACACAAACCTCCACGGCAAACACGACTACCTACAATGGTCTAATGTCTATTAGACGAACGGGTCGTGCCTTGTCTTAGTATGTATGTTTTTGAGTTACGATTCTGGTATTATTCCAAGTTATAATAATTGTACTTAGTTTAGGAATAATTGTTTATGCAGTGATTCTGTATTAATACTTCTCAAGCATTTTAACTTTGTATTTCCTTCCCAAGGGTGGGGGTATCTCATTCATGTATTTTCGTATTTGTATTTGTGTATCTTGCCAAGTAATGGCGTCGTATTTCGGTGTATTGTTCCAAATTAAATATATGTTAATATATCCCCAACATGTATTTCCAATACCATATATTTCAAATCTCACTTAAATATATACAAATAAACCTTATTTCGTTTAATCACGTATCGTTCCAGAAAATATATATTTTTCTCAAAAATTATATATCGTCTAAATATACTAGGAAAATATATCTTTATTTCCCACTTGGAAAAAATGTATTCAATTCATTTGTCCAAAAATGATGTATTTCCAAAATATATGTATTTTTCCCAAAAATAACATATTTTACTTTATACATTTTCCAAAAATAATACCTATCAAAATATTCGCGTAAGAGTATTTTCCGAAATATACATAACTTACGTTTTTAAAGTTCGCGTTGTAACAACAATTCTGGCGTAACTTAAATACTTATTCGTGATGGCGTTGGTATTATTTTGGAGTCGTAATTTCATAATATCTTCAAGTTATATTATTTTTATCCTAAAAATAATATGTCTAGTTCACAAAATAATCACATAATCACACCAGCATTTTATTATGAAATATATATTTAACAAGTTTTATTTACGAAAATCCACCTCCGACACTTGGTAATTTTTGAAATAAAAATCATGACGAAGTTTATTTAGAAAACCAAGATAAAAATATATTTGTAGCCATTTGTTATAAAAAATATTTCTAAGTGTTATATTTCTAGAAAAAATTCACCATTCCTCTGTAAATGAAGGTGTCCACGCTCACTAGCGTATCATTTTCTTTTCAAAATCAATCAAACAATTTAATAATCATCAACATACAATCTTTAGACATCAACTTGACAAAAATAAGCCTAAATCACAAACTCATGAACTTGAAGGTTTTGTAAAAAATTATGTAGTAACTTTCTAACATATTTAGTAGATCTTGTTATCTTTAAAAACATGTTTAGTTTCTTAAAAACTTTTATTTTTATAGACTTGAAGTTTAACAACTTCTTGTCATAATTTACAAAAATATTTCTTTATGAAATTTCATTGTTACACAAGTGTTTACACTAGTTTAGTTACTAAAATTGCTTTTAGTTTATGTAAGATCCGGGTTTTTAATAAGACTTGCATCTTTCACTTGGTTCTTCCGAAAAACCACTTGTAGATCTTTAGAGCTACTAGTTTAGAACCTTATTTTACGAGAAAAATTACATTTGCTCAAGTTCATGTTTCATGAGTGGAAGGGTTCATCATCTTTTATAATTTTAGCACTAACATACTACTAGTTCATGTTCTTGAACATGATCTAGTATGGTTAGATGATGATCCATACCACTTTTAACAACAAACAACATGAAATAATCACAACTAAACAAGATCTACAAGATTTACACAACTAGCTTTTCTTTATCCAACTTGTTCATCTTCTTCTCAAGACTTTATGTTATGTTCTTGTGTGTTTTTGATTTTTCAACCATTAAATCACTTATTAACCACCATAAACAAGAACAAGATGATGATTAGAAACACTTACTACTAGCACAAGGCTAGGGAAGAAACAAGGCGTAAATGAGGTGGATAAAAGAAATCTAGGGAGGTTCTTGAGCTTCCGAAAGCACCGAGCTTCGTTGTAGGATCCCTTGCACCCTTGTATGTATGTAAAATGGTTGAACAAGATTTGGAAGTGGGTGGATGATGGTGGTAGGGTGGCGGCCGTGAGGTGGTTAGGAGGGAGAGAGGGAGCTAGTTGATGTTGTGTGGTTTGATGAAAAAGAAAGTCTTAAACCCTTATGTATATTAATAAACCAATCCCTCATTACCCAACATGTAAAATGTCTTCTAGATCTCCAACATGAGTGATTAAATTAATTAAAGAAAACAAGGGGGTGTACTACCCCTTGTAACCGTCATTTAGGGGGGGGGGGGGGTAAGGGTTGGGATGCAATGGAACTTGGTTACATCTAGTTAGGTTATAATGATATTAGTTAGTGTATTAAGTGTGTAGTATAATATAAAGGGTGTTAGGGTGTTCGGGGACCCTAACTAGCTCAGAAATGTATGAACAGTGTCTTTGGCAATATTTTTATGTTCCGGGTAAAGTCCGGTTGTTCGGTTGGATATTGATCCGTTAAAGTGTCAAATAAAGCTTTAAAGTGTCTTTAATATTATTTTTTAGTGACACATTAAATCCCCGACACTTTGGAAAGTGTCTAGTATTATTTTACCAAGTTTTTGCACTTTACTAGCTTTGTTAAAAGCTGAATTTTGATATACTAGTGCAGAATTCTGCACTTAAAGTATGTTTTAGGCACTTCCGGGCACTATAACTATCACCTAGTGACGCAGTTTAATGATCCTCTCCTCCCTACACTCCCTACTAGTGTAGTAATCTACTCCCGGCTCATACTGGCCTCAGAACAATGTCTGTTTTGGTGCTAGTAATGTCAGGATGTTTAACTGGCTTATCCGTTTAGAGTGCTAACTGTGCTTTTGTGCATCATGGTTGTCACTAATGTTTGTATGTAGTAAATGGAGTGACAGTATAAAAGTGATGCATGTGTCTGTATGTAACATAAATCAGTAAGCAGTTAAATCAACAGTTGAAATCAGCACAGTCATTAAGCACAATATTAAATATGATTTAATCGTACGGATACCTGTAATTTTTAGGGTTGTCACATTCTCCCCCCGTTAAGAAAATTTCGTCCTCGAAATTTGTACTACCTTAACCCCTTATGATTCCGTCACATGTGTATGTATATAAATAATACCGAGGTAGATAATCATCAAACCGAATCAAACCTTACTCCCAATTGGTGAGTCCAAGAATATATAACAACCCGAATCCTAGGGTTAAAAGGTATGTGCTTTTAGCATTAGATGTCAAATGTACAATACGTATTTGACATATGGTATAGCGTAATCCAGCTAGCGGGGTTCCACAAAAGGGGAGATTTGACTAATAAGATTCTTAAACGATTGGTTGCAATATGCAGTCGAGTTTTTTTTTCACGAACCCTAGCATTCGTTATATGAATTCAAAATCGACAACTCAAATGGAATAGTAAAATGATATGTCAACTCCCGAGTAGATGAATGATAAGATTTAGTGTGTTGAAATCTTGAATTGCGATAATACGCCGAGTGAATACAAGCGAATCTGGTGTATCCTTGCCTTGATTTGTAGTTGCATCAGAAATGTTTAAATGACAAGCCAACAGAAATATGTGTAGTTTTGCGTGAAACGGTTGACCATGGTTAGCACAAGCTATAAGTTTGTAATGATGCCACAGGGTGTCGCAAAGACATAATTCAATAATGGTGGTGACTGAACAAGTTCACCGTGTTTTAAACCAAACGAAAGTGTACCGAAATAAGCCTGAAAATTTGATTTACACCATGTTACAAAGTTTTTAATTGAATGCGGAACATCAAAGAGTCGCTGTTTTGATCAAAGGATGAAAAAAAAATATTAAGTACCGTAAGACATTCGATCTGTAATGAAAGAATTGTTAGGAGGTACATTGCGGTATGAAATAATTCTATGTACCATTGTTTTAACACACAACTGTGTAGAGACTGCTTGAAATGAACAAGTCGGATTTAAAGCAAGTTAATGAATAAACAATTAAATCCGCGTTGGAGGTGCGTAACCAATGTAGCGCAAGCTTCAATTTTTGTGAAAGTATCCCTACAAGGTGTCGTAACCAATAAATGATTTAGTGGAGTCGTAGACCAAACAAGTCTACTACGACTCAAAACAAAAGAATCTTTGCCAAAGTATTAGAATATGATGCTCTCAATACATCATATGGCGTCTCAAATCAACATGTGAAAGGGATAAGCTCAATAAATTGAACTTAGTTTCAGCGTAACTTGACAATAAACGTATGTATCAACAAAGGAAATCTCGGCGTGGTACAAAATAAATCATGAATGTAATTTGGAATAAAAGAAGTTTCAAGAGAGTGCGTTGACTTGACAGCAAGATAGCCAATAATTACAATAATGTAGGTCATTCGAATCACATTTCAGTAATCAGATTTAGCAACGTAATATTTGAACTTCAATGAAGCGTTTGAAATGAAACCGCATACGTAGCAAAAGGTGAATGGATTATATATAAGTTTTCAAGTAATGAAGCGGTGTGTAACTGCTAAAATGGAGAAGTGACCAAGCATACGAAGCAAACGTGTGTTCGCTCTTAGCGAAGAGAATCAACGTGATGCAACTACCTTGAGAGGAGTAGAGATGCAAACTTCTACTTGCTAGAGGCAAAAGTGAAGATTTCAACGAAGGAAAGTGACATGTTTTTCAGGTTAATGATGGTTGATTGAGTTGACAGGTATGGTTCTCAAGTAAAAACCCTTACGAGTTTGGACCTGGGTTCCCAAAGGTCCTAAATATATGTTTTCTAAATCCTCCAGATTTCGTATCCCGTGTAGACTGGTTTATGCATCGTGTAGGAAGCACTATTTTTGTGTACGTCTAAGAACAAGTCGTTGTCCCACAATTTTTCCTGGTATACTTTCTTCCCGAATTCACAGCTATTCGATCATTGATCAGTCGGAAAATACTTGTTGGATCCTCGCAGTTAATCAAATAAGTAAGTCGTCAGTTCTTAGCAAGAGTCCCTGACTCTTGTTGGCTATCTCGTTCGGCTCCTAGTAGTTTAAAAGTCATCGTCCTTTCTTTCGACGAGCAGCAATGAGGTTATCCAAAACAAAAGTTTTGGTCTGTTATCTTCCTTCTCTATCTACTACTGAAACTACACTGTCAATCCTTGCATCTCCGAAGTTGTAAGTCGCTAAGATGCATCGACTACAGGCGCGACGCCTGGAATCAAATAGACGCGCAATTCGACTAATCGTTGAGGAGATAATTCTGGCAAGTCTTCGAGGAAGACCTTAGGATATTTCCTTATCGTAGGATTATCTTCACGCTTTGATTCTTCGGCTCCTCCTGTCCCCGACATGAGCCAAGAATGCAACACATCCTTTATGCAATATTCTTCGTGCCTTCAAGCAATTTGTAATTTGCAAAGGCATATCCCGCTTCATGAGTCAAGATCGCTTCTTCGTCACCATCGCGGTGCGGATATCAATCTCCTATTGGTCATTTGTCAACCAATTCCTACAGCTACCTTGTTGAAGTCTCCCAATTCACTGGCAGTAGATCAAGCGTAAACTTACGTTTTCCGGGTTCTATCGGAACAATTCCAATCACTTCGTTGGCTCCCACTAGCTTTCCATTAGCTAGTACTTTCGTGTACAGATCATTTATTTGTTACTAAACCAAGCATACTCTCAAAGTCTAGAGATGCGAAGCTAAAACTTGCAACAATATCTAGCAGCACAGATGCATAATGTTGAGTAATATGGGACGTACCGATATCCAAACTTGGTTTCTTGACGTGTTCCCCTAGCTCTGCTACTGAGCTTTTATCCTTGTGCCCGGTTCTTCTTAGGGCAGTATTTTCTGAAATGCTTCTTGCTCCCACAGTTAAGACAAACTTCAACACGTTTTTTATTGTCACTCGTCCTACCTTCGTCATTGTCGCTGTTTCCTCCGTGATTCTTGCTATCATCTTGACCTTTATTTCCACTTTCAATACCTTGTCTACAAGTCTCCTTGGGATGTCCCCTCTTACCACAGTTATCACATTTTCCATATTTATATCGCCCGACGTGATAACGTAGACAATTGTCACATTTAGGTAGGATACCCATGTAGTCTTTTCCCTTCTTGGCCTTCTTCTCGTTACTCCCCCGAGTAACCACCTTGAAATTTGCGGGCTTTCTCTTGTTATCCCCCGATGGCTCTACAGGAGTCTCCTCTTTCTCTTCCGCAGTGGAAAATTCTCCTCGTCTAACTGCTTCTTCCGTGAGCGCCACACTTATGTCGATAGCCTCGGTGATCGTTGAAGGTTTAGATGTTGTTACCAGGCTTAGAATCTGAGGTGCTAGTCCCCCAATGAAACGTTCGATTTTTCTAGATTCTGGTTCCACCAAACGCGTAGCAGCTTGTGATAAATCGTTACATCTCTGCACATACTCAGCTATCTTTGGTCCCTCCATTTTCAAGTTCCACAATTCAGTCTCCAACTTCTGGACTTCTACCCTAAAGCAATATCTTTTACGCATCAGTTCCTTCAGCTCGTCCCATGTCAAAGCATTCGCAGCCGTCTCGCCCATTGTTTGAACCTGAAGGTTCCACCATGACAGAGCCCCATCTACGAATAGTCCAGCTACGTACGTGACCTGATCTTTTGGGGCACATTTGCTTAACCGTAAGACAAAATCTGTCTTCTCAACCCAACGCACAAAAGCTAAGGCACCCCCAGTGCCGTCGAATCCTCGAGGTTTGTGGTTCAAGAACTGCTCATAAGTGCAGCCGCTGGGTGGGTTATTTCCTGAGGTACCTCCGCCGTGTTCTAAGTAAAGGGCCTCTAGGTGTGCGATGGCTTGCGATAGGTATCCTCGCAATTCTGACTCTGTTGTTGTTGGTATCGACGTTCCCTCATATCGACATCTTCTGAGAAGAAGATTGGTTAGGTCAGGTCTTATTTGCTTAGTGAGTGCATTTGGTTGTTTAGTGGTCATAAGTACAAACACATAACAGGTTATTATACCAACCAATCAAGTAATAGTATAATCACAGTATAACCAAGTAATTTGGTAATTAAGTTTAATGAGAGCATAGCAAGTAAGCACGTAGTATTATAATTATAGCACCCACACATAGATCAATAACGTGCTTAGCAAAGACCTAACGACTGAGTTTTCATTGGTTATTGGCCACAAGGTGTTGTCGCATGTTTGATGATTGGCTCTCATTATCCTCCGACCGCATTTGCATTGTCTTACGAAGTGTATTATATCAAAAGGGACACAGGGTCACCCTACCCTTGCCTAACAAACATATCAAAATCACGTAGTCAAATGTGGCCTTCAAAAGTCTCCACAATTTCGGTTTATCGTAGATTTCCTTACCTAAACGCAATCCGCATTATTCAGAAATCAACTATACTGGTGACTGAGGTGGAGGGGGAAAGAAAGGTAAACTGTTAACATACGTGAAATCCTTCTCGAGTTTGTATATACGTCGGAGCAATCAGCTGATCTGCCGCTTGGCAGTAAAGAAACGAGCATCAAATCCTGGGAGCGGTGTAATAGCAATGGTCAAGAGCGCAAAAAGAACCTTGATGTTTGTGGCGGATCAAAGTATAGGACGTGGTGTCTTACGTAAACTCCTCAGACAATATGTTGTCTTGTGATGTAGACACTTAAATCATGTTTTCGGTTATGTAATGTTTTGCATTTGAAGTTGCCAATTGTGGTGTCAGCTCAAGCTCCTACATTATGCGACTCCTATCCTCAAACTGTAGTTGATGTTATAGGAGCAACTCATCTCGTGTGTGGCCTCCATAATGTGAGGGATGGTAAAGGTCTAAAGTTAGCATCGTGTATTATAGGAACCTTCAAATCGGCTCGTCCAGCGATGTAGAGGTGAAAGTAGTAAACGGTGCGGCCTGTAAGGTCGTAGAAAATGCTGCTGTAGCAAAAGGATCGTTACGCGGGTACTGACCTGGAGTACCTTTCTGGGGTGCAGGTATGTCTTGAAAGAAAGCGATAGGCTTGTTGACGCAATGGACGTCGGTCTTTATAGGGAAAAGTGCAACATCAGCAGTTATGGGAGCAAAAACAAACGCTTCAACCAATAAGGGGGTTGTCAGGTGCTGGTACTGGGTTAGATAGTAGGGGTGCAATGTCTAGTAAACCAAAAGAAACAGAGTCATAATCAAGCAAGGGTGCATGACCAGCAGTTGCAACATCAAGCTGACTCAAAAGGTGCAGATGCTAGCTCAGGAGCAGGCCCTGGGTCGTGTAACGATGTGGTGCCTCGAGCAGGTGATAGTGCAGCAGTCATGTCGTCGTTGTCTGCGTCAGTAGTGGATAGCTGTAATCCGGCTGTCTGTAAGGCTGTAGATGCTACAGACTCAAAGGAGTCTGGAATCGAACGCGTGCTAGAATCGGGAGATAGCTTGTTAACAGGGGTTTTCAAAAAGTGAAATTAGCATTATCGTTCTTGTCTAACTTTCCATCGTTTATGGGCGTTATCGGAAGGGTCATCAATATTACGTCAGTATCGTTATCAATTGTTTGTCGAGTAACCAACCTTCGGAAGGAGTGTCCACAAGAGGCGTATCGTCTAGGATTGGAGCCATGGTGTGCTCATCATTGGGATGTCCAGTGTCGAAGGGGTCATGGACTGAAATAAGAATGACAGAAGGATTCTTGTCAGAGGAACCACCCACAAAGGTAAAGTATCACCAAAATCTGGTAGCGCGGACTGTTGGAAGTCGTCCTCATCCTTGGTCGGCATATCTGGATCACTCTCATGGTCTGACATAAATGTCTCTGGCGCAGATGCAGTCTCATCATCTATGACGGCAGCCGTAGGGTTATCAATGTCTGATAACTCGCCTTCTATATAGTGTGTCGTGTGTGCTGGTTCATAATAGCCATAGCATGTATGCCCGTAGTAATTATTAACAATTAGTGTATGCAAACAACTACCACGTATGCATGTTTATCAGCAATTAAGCATGTATGTAGTAAAAATGAAAGTATGTAGTCACAATCAACGCAAGCAAGAAATCCTCCTAGTCTCTAAGACTAAATCCCTGGCCTCTATGACCAATCCTCCCAGTCTCTAAGACTAAATCCCTGGTCTCTAAGACCATATTTCCTTAATACCTGGTCTCTAAGACCATACTTCCCTAGTCTCTAAGACTAAATTCCTGGCCTCACAGACCAAAACCTCCCCAATCTTAAAGATTGGATTCCCTCAGTCTTCCTGACTAAACCTCCCCAGCCTTTAGGGCTGAACTCCCTCACTCTCCCTGACTGAACCTCCTCAGCCTTTAGGGCTGAATTCCCTCAGTCTCCCTGACTGAACCTCCCCAGCCTTTAGGGCTGAATTCCCTCAATCTCCCTGACTGAACCTCCCCAGCCTTTAGGGCTGAATTATAAATAGGAATTTTGAAATGTGTATTTGTGCCTTTTGTTTGTAAAAATGTTTGTTCCCTGGATCTGGACGTTTTGTGTATGCAATGTAAACATGTTGTGAAAACATTTTCGTGAGAGCCCTGATGATCGTAGTCTAGACTCAAGAAAAAACCTAGTTCGCTACGACCGAAGCTCTGATACCAAGCTGTGACACCCTGACTTTTGCGGAAGCGTGATTATTGGTGTGACTTCTTAATACCATTACATACGATCATAACAACACTATATGATAAGACCAGTAGATGTACATCCATTAATTTAAGTTTAAAAGTAGTACAACACAATTGTTTGAAATGTCGTTATCAAATTCAAGTTACAAATCATAACATATTTTAAGGAGTTCAAAAAGACTCAACAAAAGATTTTATAACAAACCCGAGTTTAGGACCACGTATCTCGTCCAGGATTAAGATACGTCTCCTAAGCCCTAATAACTTGGATGACATCTTTATTCACAACGCAGCTTAAAAAACTCCAACGCCCGCCAGATCCATTTACTAATTTCCTGAAATACATGTAGTTTGAAAAATCAACATAAAGTTGAGCGAGTTCATGTGTAAGTGAGTATGTATAAACCTTTGAAAATGTTGTAAGTATGTATGTAAGTCCCTGGTATGTAGCAATTAAGGAAAAAGAGATCACCATTGGGTTGCAAAGCCGATGATATGTGTGAAGTGATGCAGGAAGACTCAAACCTAGCGGATTTATGCGTCGGGCACTCAGTCACCACCTGGCCCATTCAGCGGACTCAGGAGTGAGGGCTCGCTACACCCCAATAGATCTATCATCGTTGTCCCTCGGTCCTACAATGAGGATTAATGGCCTCATTTACACGCCTACCCACTCACATGATCTAAGTAGTAAACCCTCCTTAAGCTAACCATACCATGTATAAAAATATCCATAATTTCTGTAACATGTATTCCACCCCCGAAGTATAAAAACTGAAAACAGTTAAGAGAAAAGGGGGACTTGAACTCACAGTATTGCATCTTCGTACTCGTAACCCAAACCTCCGCGGCAAACACGACTACCTACAATGGTCTAATGTCTATTAGACGAACCGGTCGTGCCTTGTCTTAGTATGTATGTTTTTGAGTTACGATTCTGGTATTATTCCAAGTTATAATAATTGTACTTAGTTTTGTAATAATTGTTTATGCAGTGATTCTGTATTAATACTTCTCAAGCATTTTAACTTTGTATTTCCTTCCCAAGGGTGGGGGTATCTCATTCATGTATTTTCGTATTTGTATTTGTGTATCTTGCCAAGTAATGGCGTCGTATTTCGGTGTATTTTTCCAAATTAAATATATGTGAATATATCCCCAACATGTATTTCCAATACCATATATTTCAAATCTCACTTAAATATATACAAATAAACCTTATTTCGTTTAATCACGTATCGTTCCAGAAAATATATATTTTTCTCAAAAATTATATATCATCTAAATATACTAGGAAAATATATTTTTATTTCCCACTTGGAAAAAATGTATTCAATTCATTTGTCCAAAAATGATGTATTTCCAAAATATATGTATTTTTCCCGAAAATAACATATTTTACTTTATACATTTTCCAAAAATATTACCTATCAAAATATTCGCGTAAGAGTATTTTCCGAAATATACATAAGTTACGTTTTTAAAGTTCGCGTTGTAACAACAATTCTGGCGTAACTTAAATACTTATTCGTGATGGCGTTGGTATTATTTTGGAGTCGTAATTTCATAATATCTTCAAGTTATATTATTTTTATCCTAAAAATAATATGTCTAGTTCACAAAATAATCACATAATCACACCAGCGTTTTATTATGAAATATATATTTAACAAGTTTTATTTACGAAAATCCACCTCCGACACTTGGTAATTTTTGAAATAAAAATCATGGCGAAGTTTATTTTGAAAACCAAATAAAAATATATTTGTAGCCATTTGTTATAAAAATATTTCTAAGTGTTATATCTCTAGAAAAAATTCACCATTCCTCTGTAAATGAAGGTGTCCACGCTCACTAGCGTATCATTTTCTTTTCAAAATCAATCAAACAATTTAATAATCATCAACATACAATCTTTAGACATCAACTTGACAAAAATAAGCCTAAATCACAAACTCATGAACTTGAAGGTTTTGTAAAAAAATATGTAGTAACTTTCTAACATATTTAGTAGATCTTGTTATCTTTAAAAACATGTTTAGTTTCTTAAAAACTTTTATTTTTATAGACTAGAAGTTTAACAACTTCTCGTCATAATTTACAAAAATATTTCTTTATGAAATTTCATTGTTACACAAGTGTTTACACACGAGTTTAGTTACTAAAATTGCTTTTAGTTTATGTAAGATCCGGGTTTTTAATAAGACTTGCATCTTTCACTTGGTTCTTCCGAAAAACCACTTGTAGATCTTTAGAGCTACTAGTTTAGAACCTTATTTTACGAGAAAAATTACATTTGCTCAAGTTCATGTTTCATGAGTGGAAGGGTTCATCATCTTTTATAATTTTAGCACTAACATACTACTAGTTCATGTTCTTGAACATGATCTAGTATGGTTAGATGATGATCCATACCACTTTTAACAACAAACAACATGAAATAATCACAACTAAACAAGATCTACAAGATTTACACAACTAGCTTTTCTTTATCCAACTTGTTCATCTTCTTCTCAAGACTTTATGTTATGTTCTTGTGTGTTTTTGATTTTTCAACCATTAAATCACTTATTAACCACCATAAACAAGAACAAGATGATGATTAGAAACTCTTACTACTAGCACAAGGCTAGGGAAGAAACAAGGCGTAAATGAGGTGGATAAAAGAAATCTAGGGAGGTTCTTGAGCTTCCGAAAGCACCGAGCTTCGTTGTAGGATCCCTTGCACCATTGTATGTATGTAAAATGGTTGAACAAGATTTGGAAGTGGGTGGATGATGGTGGTAGGGTGGCGGCCGTGAGGTGGTTAGGAGGGAGAGAGGGAGCTAGTTGATGTTGTGTGGTTTGATGAAAATGAAAGTCTTAAACCCTTATGTATACTAATAAACCAATCCCTCATTACCCAACATGTAAAATGTCTTCTAGATCTCCAACATGAGTGATTAAATTAATCAAAGAAAACAAGGGGGTGTACTACCCCTTGTAACCGTCATTTAGGGGGGGTAAGGGTTAGGATGCAATGGAACTTGGTTACATCTAGTTAGGTTATAATGATATTAGTTAGTGTATTAAGTGTGTAGTATAATATAAAGGGTGTTAGGGTGTTCGGGGACCCTAACTATCTCAGAAAAGTATGAACAGTGTCTTTGGCAATATTTTTATGTTCCGGGTAAAGTCCGGTTGTTCGGTTGGATATTGATTCGTTAAAGTGTCAAATAAAGCTTTAAAGTGTCTTTAATATTATTTTTTAGTGACACATTAAATCCCCGACACTTTGGAAAGTGTCTAGTATTATTTTACCAAGTTTTTGCAGTTTACTAGCTTTGTTAAAAGCTGAATTTTGATATACTAGTGCATAATTCTGCACTTTAAGTATGTTTTAGGCACTTCCGGGCACTATAACTATCACCTAGTGACGCAATTAAGGATCCTCTCCTCCCTACACTCCCTACTAGTGAAGTAATCTACTCCCGGCTCATACTGGCCTCAGAACAATGTCTGTTTTGGTGCTGGTAATGTCAACATGTTTATCTGGGTTATCCGTTTAGAGTGCTAAGTGTGCTTTTGTGCTTCATGGTTGTCACTAATGTTTGTATGTAGTAAATGGAGTGACAGTATAAAAGTGATGCATGTGTATGTATGTAACAGAAATCAGTAAGCAGTTAAATTAACAGTTGAAATCAGCACAGTCATTAAGCACAATATTAAATATAATTTAATCGTACGGATACCTGTAATTTTTAGGGTTGTCACACACAATCCCGATGATGAAGTGGGCATTGCTGATTCTCATGGTACTAATAGTGATGATCAGCAACCAGTTCCCTCTACATCTGCCACTTCTAGTTATGTAGAGTCAAGGCATGACTTAGGTTCTAGTGTAGATAGTAGTGTTAGGGAGGAGTCTGGCAGGGCAAAGGACACTGTTGTACCAACTGATGAGATCAACCCGTCTGAGGGGACCGTTTCAGGTCATAGGAGATCTTCTAGAAGTACTGTCTTGCCTAAACGTTTTGATGATTATGTTTTGAATACTTCAGCTAAATATGATGTTAATAAAGTTGTGAGTTATAATTTTTTGTGGACTGAAAATTTGTGCTTCACTAGTAGTTTGAATAAGTCTAATGAACCAAGGTCCTATAGTGAAGCATCCAAAGATTCAAAGTGGATTGATTCTATGAATCTTGAAATGGAAGCTTTACATAGAAATAAGACGTGGGAAGTTGTTGATTTACCTAAAGGTAGAAAACCAATAGATTGTAAATGGATATATAAAATAAAATATAAAGCTAATGGTGAGGTAGAAAGATATAAAGTTCGATTAGTTGCTAAGAGTTATAATCAACATGAAGATATAGATTTTGGAGAAACATTTTCTACAGTTATGAAAATGGTTACTGTTAGATGTGTTTTAAGTTTGGTTGTTCAAAATGGTTGGTCTTTGTTTTAACTTGATGTTAATAACGCTTTTTTATATGGGTCCAATTCTGAAGATGTGTATATGTCGTTACCAGAAGGTTATTATTCAAAAAATGAAAGTAAAGTTTGTAAACTGGTAAACTCGTTGTATGGTTTGAAACAAGCTCCATGAAAGTGGAATGAAAAACTTACAAATGTGTTATTAAGTGTTGGTTTTGTACAAAGTGTTTGTGATCATTCATTGTTTACTTTGTCTAAAGATTATGTATTTGTTATTTTGTTAGTATATGTTGATGACATAGTAATAACTGGCAATAGTAATACTGAAATTGCTAATGTTAAAGGTATGCTTAGTGATAAATTTCAAATAAAAGACTTAGGTACACTTAAATATTTTTTGGGAATAGAAGTTGTGTATAATCAGTCTGGGTTGTGTTTAAGTCAAAGAAAATATTGTTTGGAGTTGCTTAGTGAGTTTGGGTATCTAGGTTGTAAACTTGTGAATACTCTGATATAATTGAGTCATATTGTTAATTCAAAAATGAAGCTAATAGTGAAAAACTTATTGATGTCACCGGTTATCAAAAGTTGATAGGAAAATTGATATATTTGTCTTTGACTCGTCCTGACATTTGTTATGTTGTTCAATACCTTAGTCAATTTATGCACAGTCCATTAGAAAGCCATCTTAAACTTGCCTTAAGGTTGCTAAGGTATTTGAAGTTGAGTCCTGGAAAGGGTCTTATGTTTATACAAAGTCGCAATTTAGATTTGGTGTGTTATGCTGATTCAGATTGGGCTAAGTGTTTGGTTACCAGGAAATCAGTTACAAGTTTTTGTGTTTTTCTGGGTGAAACTTTGATCTCCTGGAAAAGCAAGAAACAAAGCACTGTTTCGAGATCTACTGGAGAAGCTGAATACAAGTCCATGTGTTCAGCGACTTGTGAACCTCTTTAGATTGTGAATGTTTTAAATCAGTTGAATTTAAGTTGTAAACTTCCTATTAAATTGTATTGTGATAGTAGTGTTGCTATCTCAATTGCAGCAAACCCTATTTTCCATGAACGAACTAAACACTTTGAAATAGATTTATTTTCTTGCGAGAAAAAAACATCTAATGGTTTTATAGGAAATGAAGAGGTTGATTCTGAGAATCAACTTACAGATGTTTTTACTAAAGGATTGAGTGTTAATGTTCATGAGTTGTTTTGTGAAAAACTGGGTCTGGTGGATTTCGTTTTAGCCAAAATGAAGGGGGAATGTTGAAATATATTGGGCTTATTTCTCATTCATATTGGGCTGACATTATGTTTATTTATTTGGGCTCTTATTATTGGGCTCTTTCACTGATTGTTATGGCTGTTGAGGTTGTTGTATTAGGTATGTTAGTTTAGGGGGTTTTATGAAAGTTATAAGGGACTGCGATCATCTTTGGTGAAACTTTTGGACTGAAGTGTAAAATTGTTATTCCCAGATATAAAAGTCTGGTTCAGGAAGCTTCATTCATTCTCCCTGTTCATTTGTTCACTCTCACTTTTCTCTGTATAGTTTTTTAGGGTTTGTGGCGAGTTGTTGCATCTCTGTATCTCTCACCTGTGTTCGAGATATTATTGTGGTTGTTTGGTATAGATGATCATCTGTTGATGATCATCAAGACTCTTGGTATCTTTTGTATTGTTCAGATCTTACATTTGTAAGATCATTGGGATATTTGGGGGTAAATCTTTTCGGTTTGGGTTAATAAGAGTTTTGTCACTTTGTTTTGTTGCTATATTCGTGTTCATATTTTGTTGTTTGATATCATTCATCATCATACCATTGTTTTTAACACACTAATATGACAAATTAACAATGATCATCAACTTATTTCACGAAGGTAGTAAGGTGGTATTGGAAACAGATACAAAGAAGTGTATAATATGGTGATAGTTAACAATTAAGCTCACAATCTCGCATCTTCTCATTCAATAATTGATCCTGATGACGATGATAATATGCTAATGAATTTTTGCTTTTGCAAGAGATGACTATTAAATTCTACGAGGTGAGGGACCTATAAGAAAGTAGAAATCTAGGATGTCAAAGCTAACTAATGCTGAAAGAGGCAAAAACCTCTTTGATAAAAGATCAGGTTCAAATTTGGACAAGTGAAATTAACTGTTAAAAAGAGATCAAAGCTAACGGATCACCAAATAACTAATGGTCAAACTTCCAAATCTAGTTTTGCGGTGTTGGTTCTTTGTAGAAAACTCTATATAAGTGGATCAAAGCTACACATGATTTATGTTTATATAAGTAGATTCACATCTTTTGTATTCTTTATATTATACAGTAAATTACAAGTTTTGTCCTTTATGTTTACACCAAATTGCAGGCGGTGTCCTTTGTCTTTAAAATTGACGGGTTTTGTACTTAATGTTTCAAAATCTTGCATGGTATGTCCTTTGAGCCTAACCCAGTTTATTTTTTTTTGTTAAATCTTGTCACCCAAGGGTATTTTAGTCTTTTTACCCTATTAATTTAATATCATTTTAAAAAATAAAACAAAAATAATTTATAACTCTACCTATCTTCAACATCAATCCACCTGCAACACCCCTAACACCACCTCCCACCACAGCCTAACCCATCTTCACCATCCAAAACCCACCACTCCGGCCATCACCACCTACAAACACCCCATTAAACATAACTACTAGAGTAAAATTCAATTTCAAGAAAGTGATCACCAAATCCCCAAATCACCAAAATTTAAAAAGGTAATCAGAATTAATTCAGATGCAATAAATATTATACACATACGAAGCAATTCCATTAAAAGCATAAA
Source organism: Helianthus tuberosus (assembly GCA_030545235.1). NCBI lineage: Eukaryota > Viridiplantae > Streptophyta > Magnoliopsida > Asterales > Asteraceae > Helianthus > Helianthus tuberosus. The sequence continues at coordinate 158,176,990 of CM060451.1, read as the reverse complement.
GAAAACAACAACAAAAAGTAGTTGAATTAGATAACAAAACCTAAAAACATCCAAACTTTACCTTCATCATACACCACCACCATCTAGAACCCACTACTTCGGCCACCACCACCTGCAAACTCACCTTCACCATCCACAACCCGCCACCGGACACCTCCTTCATCGCCACCCATCATCACCATCGCACCCACCCACCACCTTATGCCTCCCACCACCGCTAGACCCACCACAATTCACCACCCACCACTCTGGCGGTGATTTTTTATAGAGAGAATGTGGAGAGCTTAGAGAGAAGAAAGAGGGAGAGAAAGTTAGAGTGAGAGAGAGAGAGTGCAGAATAAAGAGGTAAAAATCTTTTTTATTTTTACAAAACAGTCCCAATCTATATATTATTTACATAATAACCCCTGGAATGGTCAAATGATAAGAATACCCTCATGTGCATGGCACATGACCAGATTTAACAAAAAATAAATAAATAAATAAACTGGGTTAGGCTCAAAGGACATACCGTGCAAGATTTTGAAATATTAAGTACAAAACCCGTCAATTTTAAAGGCAAAGGACACCGCCTATAACTTTCTCTGTATATTTGAAGGGACAATATTTACCTTCTATAATTTTTTTAATATATTTTGAAAGTGTTTGTAAGTGAATGAGAAGGAAAATGTAATGATAAAGGTATAAAAAATATTATTTAATTGAAAGAAGAGAAAATGTAATGTTTTTAATGTATTTATAGAGTAGAAATGATGGAAGGAGTGTGAATGCTCTAAAGCACATATTTTTAAAGGATTTATCAATTCCTTTTCAACTTACATAGCTTTATAAAGATTTGAATTTGCTTCTTAAGATCATTCACATCCATTTCCATATCTCCGTTTCTATAATTACACTAAGGTGCTGTTTGTTTTTTGTTAAAAGAGCTTCAGGACCTCTTTTGTCTTCACCAAGCAGACCACGCGCAGACATAGGGTCCAGAAGCTTGTTTGTTTTTCAGAAGACAATTCATTAAAAAACCTCTTCAGAACCTCTTCCTCGGGCAGATCTTGTTTTACCTCTTCACATATCTGTTCAACCTCTTCCAAACACACAACTCTCAAAACCCTAGTTCCCTTCTCCATTCATCAGCGACCTCCCCTGCTCCTCCACCTCCAGTCGCCGCCACGCCGCCCTCCACCCATCCCGCAGTCGTTCTCCACCGCCGTTCTCCACCGACGAGCACCACCGCCGATCTGAAACCTTCCACAGCGCAGCCCCCTTGTATCTCCACTCATCCTCCAACATCTAAGGTAATTTGTTCTTGCTAATATAATAGATTGGTAGATACAATTGTTGATTTTGAGGTTTTGTTCTTGGCTGAATTTATTATAACAAATGGGTAATTTGCTATCAAATGTTTTGAGGTTTTGTTCTTGGCTGATTTTGAGGTTTTATGTGACACCCCAGAAAAATCAGGAAAACAACGCAACTTAACTAGCTTCCTCAGTAACCACGCGCTAAATTTCGGGACAAAATTATCTTAACAGGGGAAGAATGTGACAACCCTCAAATTTACATGTATTCCGTACAATTTATTAATGATAATTTAAGTGCTTGACGACTGTGTGGAAGTACTTAACTGCTTTCTGATATCTGTGTTATACTTACATGTGCATGTTAACGTACTAGTAGTATGCAGAAAAGTTACTTAAAAGTCCTGTGTGCTTTCCTGAGTATTGAAAAGTAAAAACGTTACAAAAATATATATGTAGGACGCTCTACGGATTAATTAAGCAGTTTAACGAAACAGTATCGAACCGAACAACTGGACTTTACCCAGAACATAAAAATATTGTCAAATACATTGTTTCTATTTTTCTGAGCTAGTTAGGGTCCCCGAACACCATAATACACCCTATATTACATAACACACACTAATACTAACTAAACACCTTAGAACCTAACCAAATTAGTTACTTTACCATTGCATCCCAACCCCATACCCCCCCCCCCTCCTTAGACGGTTACAAGATGTGGGGGACATCCCCACATTCTTTTTATTATTTTATTAAGATGTTGGTGGATATAGGAGCATAATACATGATGGTTAAAACATGAACTTGGGTTATAAGAAGGCACTTAGGGTCTTAAGAGAATTCATTCCCAAAACATCAAACTTGCAACTCTCTCCTTCTTCTCTCCATCATCTACGGCAGCCACCACCTCCCACCATACAACCACCATCAAGTCTTGATCAAGCCATTCTACATACACTCAAAGGTGCTATGGGTCATACAACGAAGCTCGGTGCTCTTGGAAGTGGAAGGACCTTCTCCATTCGCTATTAACCATCACTTTTCTACACTCGAACTCCCCTAGAAGAACTTAGATCCGTTCGTTTTTCATGTTATTTAAGTGGTTAATAGTTGATTTAATGGCTGAAAATTGAAACACTAAAGAACCTAACATAAAGTCTTGGACAAAAGATGAATAAGTTGGATAAAGAAGATAAGTTATGTGTGTAAATGATGTTAGAATGATGTTGTTATGATTCTTGCTGAGTTACTTGTTATTATTGATGTTTGATGTTGTTATGATCACTAAACATGCTAACGGAATCAATCGAACGCGTCTTAGAAGATTAAAGAATGAAAACAGAATCTGTCCAAGTTTTACAGCCAACTTTAATTGGCTGTAAACAGGTCATAAACTCAACGAAAAACTGATATTTTGAGTCTAAACCGTGTTATTATGAAATACGGTTCTAATGGCACCGGAATCATAATTTTTGGACTTCGTTTACTATTTTTAATAGCGTCATTTCGTAACAGCAGCTAGAGCTGCATTTTTCTGCTGAAAGTATGCGTTTTGCTTTCTGTCATAACGTGAGTTCTATGTAGAGTTAGATCATGAAAATTGTACTGTAGATGACAACTGAAGTATTTGTAATTACCCCACTGGAATTTCGTAAATCGGACTTACGATTAATTTTTAATAAATTGTTCCGTGGACTGTGGTCAGAAAAAGATAAATCTGAGTTCAGTCCAGAAAATGAATTTTTATAAAATATTAGTAATAAACTGGACCCCGATATTTTTACACAATAAAATTTGGAACGTTTAAGACATTCTGTAAAAATTTGGGAATTTTTGGAATAAGTTAACTATTTTATTAAAATGTCCGAAAACAGCCCGGTTTTGAATATTTATGCTGAAATGACATAAGCGGTAATTTGCATGTCTAAATGTCGAGTATGCTATCTGTGAATGATCTAACATGTTATAAGTGTTATGTGCATTATCGTATGTTTGTTTATGAGTGGGGAATGGATGGGAACTTATATGGGCATAAACCGTTAAAGTGATGCATGTTATGTGATAGATACGTGTAGGAACTTTGTGCTCTATTTGAAACCACTAAATGACTAACTGGTAATCATATTAGGACGTGATTGACCGACCTTGACCGTTAGCTATTTTTGAGAGTCAAACCGAGCAACCGAGGTGAGTTCACACCCTTACTAAGGCATGGGATTCCCGGTGGTTGGGAATGAGATTGAATAACTATTTATATTATCAACACTACTAGACTACCTACTACTGTCCTCGGATTGAGAAGGGCACGTACGTAAAACCTACGTACACTCACATTTACTACTGTCCTCGGATTGAGAAGGGCACGTACGTAAAACCTACGTACATTCATACTTACCCCTGTCCTCGGATTGAGAAGGGATCGTACGTAAAACCTACGTACACTCGTACCTACTACTGTCCTCGGATTGAGAAGGGCACGTACGCAAAACCTACGTACACTCATACTTAACACCGTCCTCGGAATGGGAAGGACACTTATGGATACGCCTAGTCTAGTAACATACATAATGGAAGGCCCCCACTATTATGGTTATGGTTTGGGTAATGAAAAAGGAATTGGTTAAAAATACTTTCAACTACGGGGTAACCCCCACGACAATTAAGCCAACGAAAGTCAAACCACGTTTTTCAGAAAACAACTAAAACTAAACAACCAAACGTGAACTCACTCAACTTTGTTGTTGACTCGTTGTTACATGCCTTGCAGGTCGTTAGATGCTATGGAGCTTGCACATGGAGATGGTCGTTGTGGAATGCGAACTAATATGTCCCGTACTTACTGAATAAACGTTATGAACTTATGAAACTTATGTTTGGGGTCTTTAAACTTATGAACTACAAACTTATGTTTTGGTTTAACGTCTTATGCTTCCGTTGTTTAAATTGAACTTGGTTAACTTCCTTTTGGTCACCAATTGTATTGTGATTGGTTTTATTTACTAAAATACGTTGTTCAATATGATTGGTGGCTCGATCCTGGTCATGTCACGCCTCCAAGCGGTGACGCTCCGCATGGTGGATTTTGGGGGTGTGACATTTTATTCTTGGCTGATTTTGAGGTTTTGTTCTTGCTGAATTTATTATAACAAATGTTTTTTCCAGATCTGTTAATTTGTTCAAACATCGATGCTATCAAACTCAGTTGATTTATTTGATAATTACTTGATTTCAGTCATGTGTATATATATAATTTTCTAGTCAGACCCTTTTTTTTATTACATCAACATAAATATGTTTTGGTACATAGATGCTTATAGATCAACTTAAATATGTTTTGGTACATAGATGCTTATAGATGTTTTGGCTGAATTTCGGTTATGCTTATAGTTAGTTCTTGGCTGAATTTCGGTTATGCTTATCAGTTTATTTATATTTCAGTTTATTTCAGCAGTTTGCAGAAGTAAAAAAACAAACAGTCTTCTTCTTGCAGACTGCAGACATTTGGTCCAGCACTTCTGCTACAGATGTCTGCAGATGTGGTCCGCAGACTGCAGATGTTTTACCTCAGAAAAAACAAACAGCACCTAAGAGGGTGTTTGTTTTTTTTTTTATAAAAAGCTATTCCTGAGCTCTTATGCCTGCTCCCACATAGACCACGCGTAGACGTTTGAGTCTGCAGATTGTTTGTTTTCTTGAAGTGAAATCATTAAAAAATGTCTACACCACATCTTTTTGGTGGAGACATGAAACACCCTCTTCTTACCTCTTCTAAACTCAAAACACACAACACCTCTAAAAAACAAACCCTATAATTCTCCAACTACACCAGCCGACACCCACCCTTCCCCGGCGTCGAAGTCTTCTCCAGCCACCCCTCGACTGCTCCGCCATCTAGCCGCATCCTCCTTCCTCAACCGCATCCTCCATCGACAAACTCCACAGGTCAGTTTTTTTTTCAGATTATAAGTTTTTTTATTTTTTCAGATGAAGAAATGGGAGATTGTGGTGGTGTTTAATGGGTAATATCAGTAAAGTCATCACGATTTGTAGTTTCTTCAATTTTGATGCCTACGGACAGTTGATTTTCTGGATTCTGGTGGTCATGTTTTGAAGATGGATGATGATATCTCCTTTTCTAGATAGACTTCAACCGAGTATTTATAGATTTTAGTCACACAGGAGTTTTCTTTTTTATATGGACTATCGATTAAAACCTAGACTTAAATCGATGTTTGAACTGAGATTTTCCTTTTTTGTCATCAACTAAATTGATGTTTCCCACATTTAATTTGGGTTATGGCTGAATTTGTTGAAGAAAGGGGTTTGGGAGAAGAGAAAAGAAAAAAAGTTTGCAGATGTGGGGTAAAGAGGTGAGATAATCAAACACTCTTTTTATTACACTCCGCAGACAGTTGGTCCACCTCTTCTCGTGCAGACTTTTGCAGATGTGATCCGCAGACTGCAGACCTTTTGCATCTGAAAAAACAAACACCACCTAACAATCACTACTTTTCACTCTTATTTTTAATTAAATAATATTTTTATACCTTTATCATAACTCTTTCTTTTTCCTTCATTCACAATTACTTTCAAAAAATATTGAAAATTAATGGGGTGAATAGTGTCGTCCGAAATACACAGATGAAGAGTAATATTTTCTCTTTCTCCTACTTGAGTCACAACCATTCATAACCACTTTTTATAACATGGAGAACTTATACACATAAAAATAGAGGAATGGATGTGAATGTTGTAAGTTGTTTTGTGTAAGCATTAGAAAACAATGGATTAGTTTTGCTTTTCGCATAATATGGTGTATGAGGAAATATAGTATCAACATTGTTCTAAGAAATTTATTGAGTAACTAGTGTCACTCAAGACAAGGGTATTAACGTTTTATGCAAGGTAATGGGTATTAATTGTATGAGGAAATATAGTATCAACATTGTTCTAATAAATTTATTGAGTAACTAGTGTCACTCAGACAAGGGTATTAACGTTTTATGCAAGGTAATGGGTATTAATTAAGTATATTAAATTAGCAGTTGTTACTAGTTAGAACTATACATTATGTTCAAATTAATTAGGGGGCTGATGATCGGTTGGGCTTAGACGTCTGACCTGGGCTCGGATGATGTTCAGCCCATTGGGCATAATCTAGCTCACATTCCTCTGAGCTTATCCCACACTAGACCACTAGTTACTAGTTAGTAAGGGGATTATAGATTACCTTGATGAATTTAGCACTACCAGATATGAGTACGGTACCTGTTTGGTACTGACCTGGTATCGGTACAAAAAAAAAGGGAAAATTGGTATCGGTACCGGTATCGAATATACCGGTTTGGTACCGGTACCAAAAAGAGTGGAAAATAGATACCGGTACCAAATATACCCGGTAGGGTATGATACCGGTATCAAATGCTCATCCCTAGTTAGTGCTTAGAATTAGTATATCTTAAAAGTAGTTTATGGTCTAATAATTCTTTCTGCATTTCATTAGGGTATCCTTTTAAACTGAGTAAAGTTAAGAGAGCCCTATGGGTTTACAATGTGCCTAGCCTATACATATTCATTCAACTGATTAACTGATGTCTGATTATACATTACACATAATTATATAAATATAATTGTTAATATTCCACACAGGTCGAGTGGGAGCAAGGCGAACGTTTAAACTGGATCTAAAGCTCTTAAAAAGTTGAAATAATACACATCAAATCATTATACCATAAATCACTTTTACATCCACTTTTTTTTTTTTTTGAACGGCTATTGGTGATGGCGGTGGAGCTCCGCTTACACCCCGGGCCATGCCTGTACATGTAACCCGTCCACCCAGATTTGGGGTTCTCCCCCAGGTGAAATCCCCAGTGTGGGAAACCCACCACAAGCCAGGATCGAACCTGAGCCTATGGGGTAAAACCCACACACCTCCACCACTTTGCTGTGGCTTCATTGGTAACTTTTACATCCACTTATGTTTCAAGCAAGCTTGCTTACACGTTGGATGTATATGAAAGTAACCAAATAGAGTTGGTAGCAATGGAATTTGTCCAAATTCCACCTAGAGATTCTTCTTGTCCGGAAGTTTGACTTTGTAATATAACGTGATAGTATATAATAATGTGGATTATACGGGTCGAATAAATATAATATTAAATATTTAATAATAAAAAAGTATGTTTTTAAGCAACCCAGGTATTGTAGGGGTTAAATAAAGCCGTGCATGACACGGGTTATATTAAGTATAATGTAATTTGTTGATACACACAGTTATCAGTATTTTCTAAAAAAATGAATTTTGATGTGACAACTATAAATTTTGTTAAGTAAATTTTAAAATATTCTTTTAACTATGTATTAACTTTTGTAATTAATAAATGTTCATTTAATTAAAGTGTATTTAGTCATTTTAAATATCCTTTTTGCATAGTTAGTTAACTTAAATTGTAAATATAAATATATGGATACATATAAAAAAATTAAGAACTGAAACTTAGATTTTTTTAACAGCACCTATTTTTAAGTATCTGATATATCTTGTATTTTTACAATTCATACCATCCATCTGATCACATTAGATATTTGAAATTCTTAGGATATATTCATATAAAACAACTATTATCATTATCCTTCGTTTTTTCAATATTTCAGTTAGCATAATTTTGAGCTAGTTTATAAATAGGCTAATGGTAATTTGGTATTTTCAAGATAAATTAACAATAAATTTGGATAGAGTTAGTCGACTATATTTAAATTGATAACATAATTTTGAGCTAGTTTATAAATAGGCTAATGGTAATTTGGTATTTTCAAGATAAATTAACAATAAATTTGGATAGAGTTAGTCGACTATATTTAAATTGATATAAAAACCAAACTATTAGATTAAAAAATAAAAAATAAAAGTCTTTTAAACTGAAACTCATATTGATATACTATATTAATTGATAACATAATCGAGGAACAGTGGATTCACGGTAACGGTAACAGCGAGCCATTACAGTGCATCGATCAATATTACAAAAGTGCCATCGTTGAAAATTACAATATGCCCTTCTATGTTGCTTTTTTTTAGGTTGACATTGTTCTCCGTCACACGTTACACACACTAAGCAATAGCCGCCGGTAACCACCAAGCACCACCATTGCCGCTTGCCTGCACAAAACAACAAAAACACTCCATGGCCGGTTGTCGCCGACGCTAACAACAACGAAATACACTGGAAAAAGACAAGGTACCTATGAAATTTCACTTCTACCTTAAGGACATGCAAGGTCGACCCCCTACCGGATTTCACGGTCAATGTCACAAATGACCTCCACCGCCACGCCTGTGCCTGTGTCTGTGTCACTGTCGGAATCAATCAGGAATTAACATTTAAAACATATATTTAGATGACAATCATGAGGTGGCCGGATCCTCACCGGCAGGGCCATCCGTCTGTCAATTATCTTTCTCTAGAGGATGTGATGATTTTAGTAAAAAAAAAAAAACACATACTTGGATGAGAAAATCAAATTATCTGGGAATGTAAAATAAATGGTGAAAGATATTGTGAGATTCTAAGAGCATTCTCATTCAATCCATCATATTATACATACATTCCACTAAAAAACAAGTCCTATATCAATATATTTTCACTAAAAAACAAATACTTTTTCTCTCTTCTTTTCAATTAAATAATATTATCATTACATTTTTCTCTCTCCTTCACTCACAACCACTTCCAATATATATTAAAAAAATTATACTGGGTGAACAGTGTCCCCCCAAATATACAGATGAACAGTAACATTTTCTCTCTCCTCCACTCACAACCATTTTTTATACCCTTTATAATATAAAAACTACCCCTCACATATTTTGATGGTTTGGATGAGAATGCTCTAAGATGTGTACAAGGCATAATTAGAGATGTCTTTATTATCAAGATGACTCACTATCATTGTTTTGGTCAAAAATTACCTAAGCAATTAAGTGATCAAATTAGTTAAGTGAGGTAGTGTGCTAAAATTATGTGTGAAAAATGTGTTAACCAAATTAGATATGAAAACAGTTTCAGGATACGGCTCGGGATATAGAGCTGTATCGATGATCAAACAATGAGTAAAAAAGTAAAGGTTGACACGTGATGTACGAGGAAAGCCCTTGATCAATCTAGATCGCCGGCATAAAACCTTGGGAGTTGACAATCGCAGCTGCCTTGTTCTTTTATTGCTTCAAATATCAGGATACAGTGCAGGATGTGGTGCGGATCGACTATGTGTTACAATGTAATTCGAATACAAGTGTTGTGTGTAGTGTTTGCGATGAGCTAGAGAGAAAGTGTTTGAAAATGTGTAAGTTGAGTGCCTTAATCTGATCCGCCCCCATCTATTTATAGTAAAACAAATGTAACTAACTATCCTACGTAACCGGGATCCAACGAATATTCCTTAGTCGAACGTTGTAGACCTGGTCTTTCGGGTTCAACGTCTCTCCTTTAACAAATACGTCCGAGTCTTGAGGAGATGAAGTCCATTCGACCGTTGGCAAGTCCCAGTCTTTAACTTGCACGTGATTAATTCGATATACCTCAGGATATCACCCAGGATGTTAGCAATATCCCCGTCCAGTATCCTGATCACAGATAAACAATTAAAAGCGAGATATTAGTCAGGATATGTATACTCAGAAAATGACCCATAACAATTGTCCCCAAATATATCTGTTGGTATACCAATCCAACGGATATATTTTAAAAGTTCCACCTCATAACTTAAGGCAATCAATACGACTAGACCCTTGAAATGATAGTGGTGCAACTTCCAAAGCGTTATTTACTCTTTACCCCCTATATTAAGCCTATATTAACCGAGGGACTCCTTATTATGGTTACCCTTATCTTCAACCGGATATCAGGTGCTTCTCTTCTCTATCCTTTCTATTTTCCTTGTTTATATCTCCCTTTCTCCGATTGTGATCTTCCATGGCGACCCGTACCAGATCGCAAATGGCGGACTCTGTTTCCACCTTCCACAAACAGAATCTGCTTCAGAAACCTTCAAAAGAGGTGTGTTCATTCGATGATTCCGACATCGCGGCCCTACGAGCTTCCGGTGCCTTTCCCGCCGGGACAATCTTCCGTCCATTCGACCGAGAGGTCCGATCGGATTTTTGTTCCGACGAATGGGTTTGCTTGTTTGCATATCCCTTTTCATTAGGGCTTCAATATCCATTTTCTCCCTTCATATCTCGCTTCTTTGAGCTTACCGGTCTTAGTTTCGCCCAAATCATGCCTATGGTTTGGCCCGTGTTAGTCACCCTGCAGCAGATTAAGGCTCGTCATATGCCTGATCTATGCATCGAAGACCTTCCGATGGCCTACCGTCTAAGGTCACATGGTTCCAGCCGGTTTCTCCTTTTTTCTATTTCCAGCGATCCTCTCATTCTTAAGGCCACCAAGAATGAGGATAAATGGACAAGAAAATTCTTCTTTGTGAAAAGAGACTCCATTGATAAGGGTTTTGACCTCCCTAAAAGATGGTTGACTTCTGGTAGGACTTAGGGTTTTAGGAATATCCCCAATCATATCCCGAACCTCCATCCTGAACCAATATCCTGGTGCGTTTATTTCCTTTCTTGCAGCAAACTTCAAGGAACTAGCTCCCCCTAGTGCTGAATCAGAAGGAAGAATAAAAGAAATCTACAAGCTTCCGGAGGGTGAAAGAACCTTTAACCTGCTACTCACAAGCTCAAGTCAAAGATCAAGTTCCAACATGTCTGGTAAGCATATTTTCAGGAATTATTTTTATTTATTAATTCGATTATTTTTCAGAAGTATAATAAGCCTAAAACATCTTCCCTTGTGCAGTGCCAGTTATCAACCTCGAAGGCTTCCAACTCGATGAGCTGGACAGTTATTCCAGCCTTGAACCTATCAAGCAAGAATCTAACCCGAAGTCATCCGTTACACCAAAACTTACCAGTTCAAAGACCGCCACTGCTCCCAAAGCTCCCCCAGCATCCAGGACCCGAGCCTCCAGCTCCCGGAAAAGAAAGGAAGTCGAGGCCTCTGCTCCACCCCACGTGTTCCCATTCGAGAACCACGGGTTCACAGAATCCAGCACATTTATGACCGGCTCCCTTAACCAGGTTAGTATCCTGACCTATATCCTGTACCATATGCTAAATAGAAATGTTCATTTAGAATAATGCCTGTTTCTTTACCTTGCAGGGCCTTGAACGCCTGGTTTTCCTTTATGAAGACGCATGTGGCTCCAACGTCATGCTTGAAAGCCAGCTAAAAAAGGCCAAGGCCACCATTGCAGATCAAGCAGCAATTGCCACCGCTAAATCAGAACACTACGAAGCTAGGTATAAGGCTATGACTCAAGATCACCAGTCCGTCATCCAGAAGATCACCCAGGAGGCTCAAGCTAAGTTTGATGCGGCTTAGGTTCAACACGAGCTGGCCATGGCTTCATACCGAGAGAGCCTCAAGAATTCCGTCGTGATCACCCTTCTTTAGGCCAGGCTGAAAATGGCTTATGAGGCGATGGCTTTGGGTTTACAATGCCCTTCTTGGAACATCAAGGCCTGGGAGGCGAAGTTAAAAGATCTTGGGGGAAATCTTGTGGAGCCTCCTGCCAAATCTGCTATGGAAGAGTCCGCCAAGGTAATGGATGCTAGCGCTTCAAAGGATGTTTCCGAGAATGCTGGGGCAAATGCTGGAAAGAATGCTGGTGGAGAGGATGCTGCTGCAGATGCTGAGAAGAATCCCGAGGATGATGCTGGTACAGGTGCCGGGAAAGAGGTTGCTGTTCAAGAAGGTGCTGCCCCTTAGGCAGTGGAGTGGGCGATGATGGATATACGTGCTGAGGCCGGAGCCCACTTTTTTTAAATTTCATGGTTGTGGTTGTGAAAAACAAAATACATTTCCTGTCTTTGAACAATACGATGACCAAAGGTGGATGGGTCCTAGGTTTTAGGATGAAGCCCTTGGTCATCAATTAGTATAATCTGTTTTGAATTTCGTAGCGGTTGAAGGTGGACAAGTTTCGTTTTGAGATAAAACCTTCAACCGTTACGTAGGTATGGTAAAAACTAATCGTGCTTTTGGCGGATGGGCCTTGGTTTAAGGTGAAACCAAAAGCACAACTTTTGACTTGTTAATAATATAACTATCTTTTGACTTATTTGTTATTGCCTTGCATTACTTAATGTAACTCTCAGCTTTGTAAAATTTTTGTATTGTTATCTTTCAAAAATATCCTGATCAATATGCTCAGCGATATATTATAAAACTGTTATTAGATAGGACTTCCAAATATTCGTTCAACTTTGTAGAAAGCTTTTTAAAGAGTGAAAAACAATCCACCTGTTTTGATAATACTTAAATGATCAAAGTTTCAAACTAGTATTAGTTTCAAATATTTTAATCAAATATTCTGAGAAGTATCTTGAAAATATATTTTGAGAATATATCAGGATATTTAACCTTTTACCAAACATAATATCATCAAAAACTTAAACGATGTTTACAAAGGAAAGATCATACCAGGAATAGGGTATAACCCAATTATCAAACCTCAATCCCTTTGTAACTTTTCCAATGAAGATGTCCCCTGTCTAAGACACTTAGTGCACTAGTTTCGAGCCTTATCCTTTTAGCTTTACACCATTGCTTTAGTAGGAATGTCCCCTGTGTACAATGTCTTCAAATACTTAGAAATCTTCTGGATATCAATCCCCGTTGTATAGACAATTTTTCATGTTACAGGGGTAAAACCCAAGAATGTACTGGAAATAAATCCCTTGAATTCTGGGGGAAATCCCAAATTTTCGTGCGCTACAGGCGGGAGTGTATAAACTCCAAGACTTAGAAAGGTGAAAACCTTTAAACCTTAGAGAGTATGAAAATACCCTTTCGTGAGAGAGGGTGATCAATCCTCATATACCTTTAGGATTCAGGATATAGCCAACAGTAACGAAATTGTCAGCCACTTTTACATGGACTGGTCCCGCCACCTAGAACTATCCCTGAATAACTTGCGCTCCAGGCGGGGTGTTTAAACTCAATTCGGAAGAAAGGTGAATACCTTTAAACCTGTGAAGTATCCTGAGTGAACATCCTGGAGCTATATCCTGGAGCATATACTGCAAAACATCCTTAGAATAAGGTGGGTGTTATCTTGGCTAACACCCCTCCGATGCTTAAGTTAGTATTGGGTTCAAAGCAATAAATAATATTAAACATATTAAAAGAGATAATATTCATACCATCTTGAGTTAGAAATTAAATTCTAAACTCACTTGAAATAAAGCTTAAGGTGTACAGCATTCCAAGATCTCGGTAGCATATTCCCTTCCATATTCTTGAGTCTATATGCTCCTTTCCCTGCTTCTGATTCAACTTCATATGGTCCTTCCCATTTTGGAGCTAGCTTGCCATCGGCAGGATTAGTAGTATTCTGAAAAGCCTTTCTTAACACCCAATCTCCAACCTTAAATCTTCTGGTCCTAATATTCTTGTTATATGCTCTGGATATTCTTTGTTGATATGCTGCCATCCTTAGCCTTGCTGCATCCCTTTTTTTCATCTATAGTATCCAAATCCTGACTCAAGGCTTCAGGATTCTGTTCAGGATCCCGTAGGGTAGATCTTGCAGTAGGTATTGCCATTTCCGTTGGAATCATTGCTTCTGCTCCAAATACCAAGGAAAATGGGGTTTGGCCTGTTGCATTCTTTACCGTTGTCCTATCAGCCCACAAAACAAAGGGTAACTCTTCTGCCCATCTTCCTTTTTTGGCTCCAAGTCTCTTCTTTAAGTTATTGACAATTATCTTGTTTTAGGATTCTGCTTGTCCATTCGCTTGAGGATGTACCGGAGTAGATGTTATCATTTTGATTCCCCAACTCTTGCAAAAGTCAGTAGTTCTCTTGCTTATAAACTGAGAACCATTGTCACAGATTATCTCGGCTGGTACTCCGAATCTGGTCAGGATATTTCTCTTTATGAAGGATACTACTTCTTGATCCCTGACTTGGACAAATGCCTCGGCTTCAACCCATTTGGAGAAATAATCTGTCATTGCCAACATAAAAACCTTCCCTCCTGGAGCCTTTGGAAGCTTTCCCACTATATTCATACCCCACTTCATAAATGGCCAAGGGGAAACAATAGGATATAATGGTTCAGCAGGCTGATGCAGTATGTTACTATGTCTTTGACATGCATCACATCTTCGAGCATATTCTGCGGCATCTTTTCTCATTGTCGGCCAATAATATCCTGTCCTTAATACTTTTGAGAATAATGACCTGCCCCCAGTATGGTCACCACAATCCCCTTCATGTATATCCTGAAGTACTTCTTTGGCTTCAGGATCCTCTAAGCACCTCAAATACGAGCCTGCAAGAGATTTCTTGTATAAAACATTATTTATAATAGTGAATCGTGATACCTTCATCCTAAATGCCTTAGGATTTTCATTTCCAGGGATGTGTCCTTCTTTGAGATATCTCATGATTGGAGCCGTCCAGGATTTAGGATCCTCTTCAGGATGCTCTGCTCCAGGATCCTGAATACCCGCTACTTCTTTATCCCGAGGATTCGTTGCAGGATACAAGACATGTAATATTGGTATTTGGGTTCCTTCTGGTATCCTGATCGATGATCCCAGATTTTCTAAGGCATCTGCTTCGGCATTATCCTCCCTTGGTACCTGTTCAAGTGTAAAAACATCGAAATATCCTGCTAATTTTTTGAGAATATCGAGGTATTCGATTAATTTCTCACCCTTGACTGCATAGGATCCATTAAAATGGTTAGTAATTAACAAGGAGTCAACATATACTTGCAAATTCTTGATACTCATATCCTTAGCCAATTCTAATCCTGCAATTAAAGCTTCATATTCTGCCTCATTATTAGTAGCAGGAAATTCACACCTAATAGCTTGGGGTAATATGTCCCCCTGTGGCGATTTTAGTAGTATACCTAAACCTACACCTCTTATATTGGATGCACCATCACTATATAATGTCCAGGATCCTGAAGATTCTCCTAACTGTTGAACTTCTAGGTCTACCTCGTCCTGAATGTCACTACTGAAATCAGCCACAAAGTCAGCTAAAGCCTGAGACTTTATGGCATTTCTAGGTTCATATACTAAATCATAAGCACTTAACTTTACTGACCACTTGGCCATCTTGCCTGACATCTCTGGTTTCCTAAGCACATTTTTGACAGGATAATTTGTTTTAACATGAATCCTATGTGTCTCAAAGTAATGTCTAAGCTTCGTTGATGCCATAACTAATGCTAGTATCAACTTTTTTCTAAATGAGAATATCTAGTTTCAGCATCTAACAAACTTTTACTAACATAATAAACAGGATATTGCTGACCTTCATGGTCTTTTATAAGAACGACACTTACAGCATTCCCTGATACAGCGAGGTATAGGGATAGTGGTACACCATTTTCAGGCTTCATCAATAGAGGTGCAGTTGAGACATATCGCTTCAAATCCTGCAAGGCTGCTTCATGCTTTGCTCCCCATTCAAATTTCTTATTCTTCTTGAGGATATCATAGAATTCCTTGCATTTTTCCGAGGATCTTGAAATAAATCTATTCAAAGCTGCTACTCGGCCTGTTAAGCGTTGTACGTCCTTCATATTCGAGGGTGATTTTATATCCAGGATAGCTTTAATCTGCTCCGGGCTTGCCTCTATCCCCCTTTTCGTCACCATATATCCAAGAAACTTTCCTGCCCCCACTCCGAAATGGCACTTAGCAGGATTCAGCTTCATGTTATATTGATCCAGGATATCAAATGCTCCCTTGATATCCTGGAGGTGATCCTCAGCCTTTTTAGATTTCACCACCATATCGTCAATATATACCTCCATGGTGTCCCCCAGCTTATCTTTGAACATCATGTTCACTAATCTCTGGTATGTTGCACCTGCATTTTTCAAACCGAAAGGCATGGCAATATAGCAATATATACCTGTTGGTGTCATGAAAGCAGTATCCTCCTGGTCCGAAGGCTCCATTTGAATCTGCTGAAATCCTGAGGATGCGTCCATGAACATTAACATTTCATGTCCAACGGTAGCATCCACCATTGCATCGATATGAGGGAGAGGAAATGGGTCTTTAGGACAAGCCTTGTTCAAGTCCGTGTAGTCTACACAGACTCTCCATTTCCCGTTTTTCTTCTGTACCACAACTACGTTTGCTAGCCATCTTGGAAACTTGACTTCTCTGATCATCCTGGACTTCAACAATCTTTCAACTTCCTCTTGGATAATCGCATTCCGCTCAGGAGAAAATTTTCTTCTTTTTTGCTGAACAGGCTTGAATGATTTGTCAATTCCAAGCTTGTGAGTGATAATGTCTTTGGATATGCCTGTCATATCCTCATGTTTCCATGCAAACGTAGACATCCTGCATTTCAAAAAGTTAGTTAACTGCTCTTCAATATCCTGAGGGATATTGGTTCCTACGAGCACCGAGATATCAGGATTATCCTGATCCAGGATAATTTTCTTCACATCCTGCTCCGAATCCTCCACGATATCCTGGACGTGCATCTTTAATTGCTATGCTGTACTAGGCTTAGTTGAGGATTTCATTGAGGACGAGTAGCATTCTTTCGCTTCCTGCTGATCACTTTCAACTTTGACAACTCACCAAGGGGTAGGGATCTTGATGCATTGGTGATATGTTGACGGCACAACCTTCGAATCGTGAATCCATGGTCTTCCCAGTATGATGTTATAGCAGGATAAGGAGTCCATCACACAGAAGTGTTGTATCGAGTTGACCCCTTCAACATATACTGGTAACTTTATCTCCCCTACGGTATTCCTAGCTTCTCCACTGAAACCAACGAGCACAGTGGACTTCGAAGTAATGTCCATCGGAGATACATTCATCCTCTTCAATGTTTCCAGCTGAATTATATTGACAGAACTACCGTTGTCTACCAGTATCCTGCGTACAAAATGGTTAGCCACATATAATGTTATTACCAAAGCATCATGGTGAGGATCCTGAACAGTATCCCTGTCATCACCATCGAAAGTGATCACTTTATCAGTTGTGAGGGTAGTCATCCTGACTGGTCTGTCTCCCCTCTCACTCTTAGCTTCCTTTGCATGTCTCTTGGCCGCCGAATACGAAGTTCCACAAATATCGGATCCTCCTAAAATAAAGTTAATTATCTTGGCATCTGCTGGGGGTGATGCTGCTCGTTTAGGATCCCTCTCGGGATCCTGACCTTTGTTCTTCTTTTTTCCCAGCAAGTCCTTCAGATACCCTTTGCTTAACAGGTAACTTATTTCTTTTCTTAAAGCAATGCAATCCTCGGTCATATGTCCGAAGTCTTCGTGGAAGGCACACCATTTGGATTTATCCTTCCAATCAGCTTTCTGCTGGTTCTTTCGAGGCCACCTAGCTTTGTCCCCTAAACCCTGCATAACATACATTAACTCAGGTATATTAACAGAAAAGCAGTATTCAGATAAGTCAGGATATTCTTCAGGATCCTCGTCTTCAACAGCATTCACTTTCTTGTTATCATTTCTGCCATATGGCTTGGAGCGATATGGCTTATATGAGGTTTCTGATTTCCTGTTAGTTGATTCATAGGTTGAGGTAGAATTCATTCTCTCCTGCATCTTCTTGTCATCTTCCAAACGGATATATCTCAAAGCCCTGTTACGAGCTTCGTCGAGATTCCTGCAGGGATTCATTACAAGATCCTGATAAAACTGAGAATCCTTTTGTAACCCCATCTTAAAAGCTTGCACAACTGTTGCAACATCAAGATGTGGGATATCCAAGGATTCTCGACTGAATTTGTTCACATAATCCCTCAAGGATTCCTGAGGCCCTTGAGTTATCCTGTAAAGATCACTAGTTAGTTTCTCAAAACTCCGACTACAAGAAAATTGACTGTTAAATAAATTAACCAAATGAGCAAACGAAGTAATTGAGTGAGGAGGGACATTCAGCAACCATTTTAAGGCTGATCCTGTCAGGGTAGAACCAAATCCCTTGCATAAGCATGCTTCCTTGAGATCTCGAGGGATAGGATTGATTTCCATCCGTTCCCTATACTGGGCAATATGCTCCTCAGGATCCGTAGTCCCATCATACAGTTTCATGTTGGGAGTCTGGAATCTCTTTGGTATTTCAGCATCACAGATAGGATATGCAAAGCGGGATATCCTGTGACTGTCTTGGGATACCTCCGGAATTGGCTGGACCACTCCAGGTACACTGGATATCATGTCCTTCAATTTTTGGAGCTCCCGGGTAAATGTTGACGTCATAACTGCATCCTGCAAAGAGCCATTGTTGTTAGTAGCAAGAATATTATTATTTAACACATTACCGGTCTGAGGATTTTGGCCATATCCTGAAGCATATCCTGAACTCCTCATAGTCGACATTCTGACCGAAGAGGGTATCTCAGGGGTATGATTCTGAGAATGGCATGGGACGATATTCCCCCTGTTATCCTCGGTGTAAACTGCGGAACTGAAGTTCAAAGCCCTGGGCTATATAGGAGTGACAGTTTCTTCAGCAGGTCTGCTCGAGCTAGCTTTTAAGAGTTGTATTTCTCTTAACAACATTTGGTTAGTCTCCTGTTGCTGCCTCATTTGTTCCTGCACACTTCCAAATAAAGTCAGAATTTCATCATTAGAGGCTAAAACGGGAGCAGATCCCTGAACACTCCGAGTAGGGATAACATCTTGAGATTGTGAAGAAAATGGCATCCTTGGAGGAGGTGGTGGAAGCACCGAACTGGTAGTAGCAGAGGTTGCAGCAGACATAGTAGAGGAGCTCATGTTTGATCCTGAGGCCATTGTAAACGATATGGCAAAAAGTTTTGAAAATAGAAAACTGATTAACGATTTTACAAAGATTTTTAGTAAAAGTAGCACCACTTGCCCCACGGTGGGCGCCAAATTGTTTTGGTCAAAAATTACCTAAGCAATTAAGTGATCAAATTAGTTAAGTGAGGTAGTGTGCTAAAATTATGTGTGAAAAATGTGTTAACCAAATTAGATATGAAAACAATTTCAGGATACGGCTCGGGATATAGAGCTGTATCGATGATCAAACAATGAGCAAAAAAGTAAAGGTTGACACGTGTTGTACGAGGAAAGCCCTTGATCAATCTAGACCGCCGGCATAAAACCTCAGGAGCTGACAATCGCAGCTGCCTTGTTCTTCTATTGCTTCAAATATCAGGATACAGTGCAGGATGTGGTGCGGATCGACTATGTGTTACAATGTAATTCGAATACAAGTGTTGTGTGTAGTGTTTGCGATGAGCTAGAGAGAAAGTGTTTGAAAATGTGTAAGTTGAGTGCCTTAATCTGATCCGCCCCCATCTATTTATAGTAAAACAAATGTAACTAACTATCCTACATAACCGGGATCCAACGAATATTCCTTAGTCGAACGTTGTAGACCTGGTCTTTCGGGTTCAACTTCTCTCCTTTAACAAATACGTCCGAGTCTTGAGGAGATGAAGTCCATTCGACCGTTGGCAAGTCCCAGTCTTTAACCTGCACGTGATTAATTCGATATACCTCAGGATATCACCCAGGATGTTAGCAATATCCCCGTCCAGTATCCTGATCACAGATAAACAATTAAAAGCGGGATATTAGTCAGGATATGTATACTCAGAAAATGACCCATAACAATCATATTAAATTATTTAAACTATATGTTGAAATTTTAAATACCATCAAAGTTGAAAATTGAAAAAAAAAAACGTAAATAAATAATTTTGAGTGAAGTATGTACACAATACACATCAAAACTAAATATATTATGGATACATTATTTAGATTGGTTTGATTTGATATAAAAAAAATATAACCAAAACTCATTACTAAATATGAAATTTTAAGAGCTTTAACTTATACTTTGAAATTCATTTATTTTAATTAAATAAATATATACTTTTTAAAAACTCTTAGATGGGTGTATATAAATTTTAGCATGATTAACACGTAATTATTTTTAGATATAGAGTTGTAACAAATCTAAAAACTCCTAATATTATTTATTACTTATTTTAATAAGCATTTATCTTTCAATATAGAATAAATACCGAGTATTTAAAAATATTTGATTCAAGGGCGCTTTTGTTTTATTTCCTTTCCCTCAAATTTCTAGGTTATCCCTTTTAACTCATGCTTCTTAAACACGTTATAAAATATCAGTTTGACATTGTTGACTTTGAGTCACTTGATGCTATACCTTTTTGTTAGGGATGGATTTTCACAATTTGTGGATAAAGGATCCTCAAGTGCAGCCAGGATCACGGATACTCCGTTCAGTTTGGTTTAAGGATCCTCAGAAGACGTTGCATGATTAAGGATCCAGGATCCTCATTATGATCCTTATACTAACAACTGTTTCCATTATATTTGAACTTGTTTTGCAGGAGTATTCGAGTGGGACTTGGTCTTGCCGAGATTCCAGGGGAATATACCTTCTAATTTTGCACGTGCATGGCCTTCGTGACCGTTGTGGAGATCGTGGGAAGCTAGCATCTTTTTCGGATTGTTAGTTAGCTTAGTCGATTTATATTTTTAATGGGGATAACAAGCTTGATAGTGATATAATTAGCAACACACACTACTCTCGAGAACTCTCTGCAACTTATTGGCGATTACACACTTTTTGCACACTAGTGATCCTTGTAACAAGCTTGTTATCATCCTGATTTGTACACAATGTGTTGATGCATATTTTGTCTATCGCCTTCGTCAATCTGAACTGTAGTGAAGAATTGAA
Source organism: Helianthus tuberosus (assembly GCA_030545235.1). Classification (NCBI taxonomy): domain Eukaryota; kingdom Viridiplantae; phylum Streptophyta; class Magnoliopsida; order Asterales; family Asteraceae; genus Helianthus; species Helianthus tuberosus. Next base: position 158,155,867 of record CM060451.1, on the reverse strand, counting down.
GAAACCGAGTCTTTAAAGTATTATATCTTGAAATAGTATGTTTAATGTATTTAGCTTGAAAGTGGTGATTTACCTTGAAAGTGTCACATGTCATTTCAAGGGAAATCATGATTTAGCTTGAAAGTAGCATGTGTCATTTCAAGCTAAATCAACACCACTATATATACCATTCAAGCTAAATCATGATTTAGCTTGAAGAAGACTTTTGCTCATTTGTAACTTTAGAGAAAATCTTGTAGAGAGAGAAAGTCTAGAGAGAGAAAACTCTCTCAAGTGGTTGTATACGTGAATTCTCAATAGAATCAAGGTTCTAGTACGTTCTCGTGTGTTCGGTCACGCACGTTCACGGATTCCGCACGTCGAACGTGTCGTTACGCAATCGAACGGTGTCAAAACCGATCCTACAAGTGGTATCGGAGCTAGGAGCTCGATTGCTTGACCAAATACATAAATTCGTACCTGAATTAAGCGAATTCAGATCTGATTTTCATCAATTTCTTCATATTCTACTACTTTTTCACGTTTTTGACGGTTTTTCATCAAATTGAACGGGTTTTACTGGTCCGAATCGGATGATTTTTTAGTATGTTGTGCGAAAATAGGTGTTAAACAACCCTACCAAGTTTCAGATCGAAATTCCTTGTCGTTTAGGAGTAATCTGATTTTTTGTGTCTGATTTCGTAACTGTCAGCGAGATTTCGCTTGAAACAGCATGGTTTCGCTTGAAAAGAATGACTGCTTGAAGCGAAATCTATCATTCCGCTTGAAATTAGTGAGTGTTTGAAGCGAACTAATTGATTTCGCTTGAAAAATAGAGGTTGCTTAAAGCGAAACACACGATTTCGCTTGAATTGACGAGACTGATATCATTTGAATGATGACTGCTTGAAAACATTGGCTGCTCGAACTAGCTTTCACGTGAAAATTTTATTGATTAGTGTGAAACATTTATAGATATCATGTGAAAATTAATTGTTGATCTGTATCGAAAAACTAAAATCAAAAAGTTGTTGTCGGCAGAATTAAAAGGAGGTCAAATAGGATTAATTTGAGTTTGTTTTTGTCGGCCACATTCAATTGATAAGATTCATTTTGAATTGAACGTTGTTTCAAGTTGTGAGGCTTCTGATTTAAAGACATTAAAAAAAACGAATACATCGGTTAAAAATATCAAGGGTCGGTCATTTAATACATTCGAGAATTTCAATGAACTGCATGTGTTGTTGTTGGAACTTGTGTTTGAGTTTTAATTTGTCGGCAAAAGTTGAAGTCAAATCAAATTAAAAAAAAAAAAAAACATCGACTCAGTAAATTTGTTGATAAGTGTCAGCCACTAAACTTTAGAAATTTGAATGTGAATATATCAATATTGTCGGCAATACATATCCAATTTCTATCATTTCATTGTTTGTGAAATTGTGTAAAATTTGTCGTAGATTGTTTGTAGAAAAATGGCAATGATATTTGATGAGAAAGAAAATGTTTTTCTTGAAAATTTAAACAATTGGTATATAAGATCTATGGATAGCGGTTATAGAAATGTAAGTGCGGACATTTGGGTTAAAAGTTTTGAGCATTTCATGTGTCAAAAGGATGAAACATTGGAAGAGTTGGAGAGACGTTTTGAAATTTTAAGAAGCAATTTGAGTAAAAATGATATTAAAATTTCTAATGGAGAACAGATATCGAAATTGGAACGTGCATTACCTGCTAAATATGATAAATTCTTAATTGAACTAAAAAGTAAGGATTTTTTCAAAAGACTTTATCCAAAACAATTTTTTAATGAGGTTAATGGAGAGTTTTGTATGGAATATAGGAAAAAGATAGAATTGGTGAATGAAATGAAAAAGAATTTACAAAAATTGGAATTGGATGTAATTGCTGAAATAGATAGAAGAATTCATGTGTGTCTTGCAACAAAGAGTATTTTGAAATATGATATTAAAAGAAAATATTATATTGATGAAAATATGAATCCTTTTGATTTTGTTAAACTCTTTTGTGCAGGAACATACAAGATGGAGACAGAACAAGTTCAAAAGAATGAAGAATCTGTGAAGCTTGGATCTTCAAGTTCAGAATCAGTGTGCTCTAAATGTGACAATTTTAAGACTGACAATGACAAACTTTTGAAGGATGCGGAAAGTTTGAAATCGAAAGTCGAGAAGTTGAAAGATGAGAAGCAAACTGATGTAAAACAGATTCTGGATTTACAGGGAAATTGTGAAAAGCTGAAAGCTGACAATGTCAAACTGTTAAGTGATTTGGACGGTTTGACATTGGAGAACAAAATTTTGAAAGAAAAAGAAAAAGATTTTGAGAATGAAAAATTAAAAATTGAAAAAAATTTTAAAAGTCAAATCAAGATTTTAGAAGATGAGAGAGATATTTTTGGTAAAGATAATCTTGAAAAACAAATTGCAATCAATTCTCATCTTGCTAAAATCATTCAGCTTGAAAAAGAAGCTAAAACTGATCGGATTAAAATTGCTGAGTTAGAAAGTAAGTTGAAAGGTTTTGTAACTTCTGCACCTTATGTGTGTCCAGAACCGATCAATTCAGATTGTGATGAGAAAACTGATGATAAAAATGAAAAAATTGAGAAAAAATTCCAAGGAACTGTTCTGCAATCGACTGAAAAGGGTGAATGCTCTACGCAAAAACCTTTGAAGAAGAAAGTGGAACAGAAACAAAAAGTTAAAAAATCAGAAAATGTTCAATACCAGTTTAAAAATTCATCAGCTCAGTCATCCAATCGTTATAAAAAACCACAAAAAGTTGAAAATTTAAACTCACAAAAAGTTGGTGATATGTGGTGCAGGTTTGACCACAGTGCTTCAAAACCAAATCCAGCTTTTAGGAGGAGTGACGATTACCACAAAACCAGACAATGCTATGATCTGAGTGTTTGGTGTGAAGGTGGTGAATGGTATGATAACAGAGTGTGTTACTCTTGTGGTAGTCAAGGACACATTGCTGTTAACTGCCAGAATCAGTGGTTTGAGACGAGGAAATGCTATAACTGCCAAATCAAAGGACATATTGCAAGAGATTGCCCAATGAGATCAACTGAAAGATCGAGGGCTGCATCTCAGAAAAAGGTGATAGAATCAGTCAAAGTCAAAGAAAAGCCCAAGGAACTGAAAGTTTCAGAACAGAAAGTGAAAGAACAGAAAGTGAAACTTTCACAAGGGCAGAAAGACCGACTGAGAAAGAAAAGAAAGAAAGTAAAAGAGTATCTTGAAAGGATTTTGTCCTCGGATACAACTGGTAAAACAGATAAAAGTTCTGATAAATCGTCTTGCTCACCAAAGAACAACAAATCAAGCAAAACGCATTCATCAGATACAAATCTGAGGACGAAAGAGGAGATAAAGAAGAAGAAAATGGTCGGCGATGAATCTGACATGTCAAAGTCAGACAAGCCACCTTCAGGCGATGAATCTGGCTTTTCAAAGTCAGACAAGCCACATTCAGGCAATGATTCTGGTTCATCAAAGCCAGAAGAGCCGGTAGTTGAGGTAAAAACTGAGAATTCAGGTTTAACAATGGATGATGCAAACTATCCACCATTGTTGAACAAGAATTCTAAATCACCCAAGGACCGTCAGGCTTGGGTGAATCTGTTTAAATGAAAAACCTGACTTGCCGGAACTCCCAGGTTGGTAATTGGGGAGTAGGAATCGGCACATTTCTTGAGAAATTTCACTCTGGTGATTTTTCGCCTTACAAGTGGTTAATTAAGGACATTAAGTTGTACTTGATTTAACTATCTTACAAGTGGTAACTGTGTTTGTGATAAACCTACAAGAAGTTGAAATCAATATGATGATTAAACCCCAAGTTTGTGAAACGACACACAAAACTAATTTTCCGGAAAAACCATTTTGATTAAAACAAACTTAAGTGTTTTGAAATCATAATGGGAAAATAGTTTGTTGTTAGGGGGAGTTCTGATTGTTTATGCCAAGTGGATGGCGAATTGAAGCAATTCTCATCATGTTGTCACGTTTCTTGTACAGCTTGTTTTTTTCAAATTTTCCGGAAAATCAAAATTGAAACATATTTTGATTTTAGGGGGAGTAAAAATTTTAAAAAAATTAGAAAATTTGAAAAGTCAAAAACATTGAAAAATTCAAAACGAGTTTTGTTGTGAACAAGAGGAAATGATAGTAAATCAGTGGACGATCACAGCATGCTAAGGAAATGGAAAGTTAAAATGTGATAAACGGTCTCACTAAAGATGTGACGATAGGCTCATCTAGACTAGTAGATTTGCGATAACGATACAAACCTAAATGAAAAAGCCTAGTTCTAGTGGGAAACATGGTCAAAAGCATAGTACTTAGTTTTGTCCTTCTTGATTGTGTGCCTACTCGGTAATCGCTGATTGTCGTAAGACATAAAACTGGTTAAGTTTGTGAACTTTCACAACTTTGCTGAAAAGTCGCTGTGATTGTGCATTTTATTTTGCAAAAGATTTAAACTTGTTTGATTTCTTTATTTTGTTTAAGCATCGGACATCCTCTGCGTATACGTGAGTATCGACCTGGATGTTGTTGCCTAAACGTTCTGCTTTATTTTCTTTGGTGTTTCGTTTAAGCTTTGGATCACCTCTGCGTATACGGGAGTATCGACCTGGTGGTTAAAGCCTAAACAACTTCAACTTGTTTTATTTTTTTTATTTTGTTTAAACATTGGACTTTCTCTGCGTATACGGAAGTATCGACCTGATTGTTAATGTTTAAACATTCTGCTTTATTTTCGCACATATCACAGTTGATGAAAGTTTAAAGGCATTACTTGAGTTAGTGTATTGCATGATGAGGGGATATGCTGAGATTGTGGGGTCCATAAGAACTTAGTGCAAAATTAATATACCTTAACGTATCGGTAAGCATTTCGAAAGTTTTTAGATTGAGCTTAAGAGGACAATTATATCGTCAATCAACGTGAATCGTTTAGAACTTAAAACGATTAAAAGCTTAACGGTGCTTGTGATGTGTCTCATAAACTGATATGATCCTCTTACGCAAACTCACAAAAATATGTTTGTACATATTTCATTTCTGCATTACATTTCTCTTTTATCAAAATCCAAAAAGATTTTAGTGTGTTTTAGCCTAATTTTTGAAAAATCCAAAAAGATTTTCGACAATTGATGTTGAAAAGCTGATATTCAAAATCTCAAAGGCTAAACAAGATGAACAATTGGTTTGGTTAAGATGATGAGAAGTTGAAAGATAATCCTCAAATGTTTAGATGATTCATTAACTTGAATCACAATATTGTGTGTTATATGATTGTCTTACAAGAGGTTGAGATGTGTAGGTTTTTGATTCTTTGGCTACGGAAAGCAAGGTGTCGATCCCAAAAGCACGGAAGCTTGACGAAAGGGGGAGCCTGAAGAGACTACCGAAAGGGGGAGCTGAAGCTGAAAACAGATCCACCGGGATTCTGTTCAAGCAAGAGGAAGTCTGTGTTTGCTGAAGTAAAGAAGAATCAAGAGAGAGAGAAAGACAAGTCACTACAAGTTTGACTAAGGATTGACTTCGGCAATATCCAAGGGGGAGATTGTTGATGCATATTTTGTCTATCGCCTTCGTCAATCTGAACTGTAGTGAAGAATTGAAGAAACCGAGTCTTTAAAGTATTATATCTTGAAATAGTATGTTTAATGTATTTAGCTTGAAAGTGGTGATTTACCTTGAAAGTGTCACATGTCATTTCAAGGGAAATCATGATTTAGCTTGAAAGTAGCATGTGTCATTTCAAGCTAAATCAACACCACTATATATACCATTCAAGCTAAATCATGATTTAGCTTGAAGAAGACTTTTGCTCATTTGTAACTTTAGAGAAAATCTTGTAGAGAGAGAAAGTCTAGAGAGAGAAAACTCTCTCAAGTGGTTGTATACGTGAATTCTCAATAGAATCAAGGTTCTAGTACGTTCTCGTGTGTTCGGTCACGCACGTTCACGGATTCCGCACGTCGAACGTGTCGTTACGCAATCGAACGGTGTCAAAACCGATCCTACACAATGTTTGTTTAATATAGTTGGTGATCGGTAGTTTCCATCACCCGAGGTTTTTTGTGCCGGAGATCGTACATTGATCAAGGGCTTTTTCCTCGTATAAATCCTTGTGTCCAACATTCATTTCATTCATACATTGTTCATACATTTGTTTACTAATTCAAGCATCACACCTCACAAAATCGGATTTGGTTGTACTATCCTTGTGTGATTTTTGACCAAAACAGTTTGGCGCCCACCGTGGGGCAATTGGTGCTTCATTTCTGAGAAATTTTGTTCATTTCATTCATTTCAGTTCATTACCTTCAACCACATGGCTTCCCAGGGAAAAAACACTTCAACCTCCATGCCAGCGATCACCTCTTCACAGGGCATTACACCTTTGCCTCCCGCAACTTCTGGATCCCAGAAGAATGCTGAGAATGTTGCGAAGAAATAAACCCCCGTTTTCTCAAAACCAACTTCTACTGCTTCTTCTGGTCCTACTAACAATGATCTTTATTCTTTGATTTTGCCGATGAAGGAACACATGCAGCAGCAGGACACAACTAATGACAGGATCCTTCGAGAGATTGATGACATCAAGAAATTTAAGAGATCAGCAGAGGATCACTCTCAATTGGTGCCCAGATCACTGAATTTTGATTCTCCAGCCATAACAGGCCAGCACTCCACAACATCAGGCACTCAATACCAGGGTGGATTGTCGAGTATACGCTATAGATCGTTGGCTATGACTCAGGCTCAAGGATCCTACTTTCAGCCTTTTGGATCCTCTCTTCAGCCTCAAGGATCCTCCTCCCAGCATCAAGGATCCTTTTTCAGTTCTGGAGGATATACAGGAGCGCAGACGGTTCAAGGATCCTCATTCCAGGGTCAGGGATCCTCTTCTCAGGTTCAGGGATCATCTCAGGTTCAAGGATCCTCCTCTCAGGTTCAGGGATCCTCATCTCAGGTTTACGGATCCATGGATTATCCTCCAAGACCCCTAGTCTCGGTGTATCAAGGATCCAACATCTTTCAGGATCAAGGATCCTTAAGGAGTGTACAACCCGGATGTTCAGAGATTCATTTGGGAGACTTCATCCCTATGCATATTATTGCTTCGTCTGGTCCCTCGATCATGCCAGAATCACGTCAATATGGATTCACATCAGGAGTTCAACCCTTGAATCCATCAGCAGGTAACATTTTAAATACTACTTATAATACTAACCATGGCTTTGTACAAGATACATGAATCAACCAAGCTATGGCTAGAGAGTTACAGAAGCTCAAGGATATGATATCCAGTGTTCCGGGAGTGGTCAAACCCATTCCAGAAATTTTAGATGGGAGTCACGGGATATCTCTATTTGCACTACCTATTTGTGATGCAGAAATACCAAAGAGGTTCCAAACACCAAACATGAAGTTGTATGATGGCTCAACTTATCCTAAAGAACATGTAGCTCAGTACAGAAAAAGGATGGAGATCAATCCCATCCTCGAGAGGTTAAAAGAAGCATGTCTATGCAAGGGTTTCGGATCCACATTGACAGGATCGGCTCTTAAATGGCTGCTAAGTCTTCCCCCTTACTCTATTACTTCATTCGCTAATCTAGTTAATTTGTTTAATAGCCAATTCTCATGCAGTATGAGGTTTGAACATTTAACTAGTGATCTATATAGGGTAACACAAGGTCAAAATGAATCACTTAGAGATTATATTACTAAATTCAGTAGAGAATCCTTGGAAATTCCTAACCTGGATATAGCTACGGCTGTAGAAGCCTTCAAAATGGGTTTACTTAAGGATTCACAGTTCTATGATGATCTTGTCATGACCCCTTGCAGGAATCTTGATGAAGTAAGAACCAGGGCCCTTAGATTCATCCACTTAGAGGATGATAAAAGGATCCAAGAAAGACTGGCAGGATCCTCAAAGCAAGAAAGCAAGGATCCTACTTCAGGAACAACAAATCCAAACCATACAACAGATCTGATAACCAGAAAATGCATGCAGTGGAACAAGAAGAGGATGATGAGGGTTATCCTCCCATTTCTGAATATTGCTTTTCTGTTGATAACAATGAACTAATCCTCGCAATTGATGCGTGTGTGGTGTGTATATATTTTAATGTATATTTTAAGCCCTTTTTTACACATTAGTCAAGTTTTAAATTTATAAAACACGATATTTTACTAACACCAAATACACATATGGGCAAGTGCACCCATCGTGAGCGTAGTATAGTGTTGGTAAGATACCGAGGTCATCCAAGGACACAAGAGCTTTTAATACCGGTTTATCCTCAACGTCTAATCAAATCAAAAGTTTTAGAAAAAGGTTTTAAACTAGAAAAATAAAACTAACTAAAATGCTGAAAAATAAAATAAAAATAAAAACAGATAGACAAGATGAATCACTTGGCTCCGACTCGTGTTTAGTGTAACCTTTGATTATTTCCGCACCTTTGCACTTTTTAAGAGATTATCTTAGTTATTGTAGTAGGCCCCTCTTTTGACGGTGACGTTACCCTCAACCCAGTAGTTTGAGTCAGCAAGGATACAATCCTAAAGGGTCGGATTATTGAAAGATAATTAATTAAATTATTAATTCATATTATGGTAGGCCCCTCTTTTGAAGGTGACGTTACCCTAGGCTAAGTAGTCTGAGTCAGCAGGGATACAGTCCTAAGTAGCCGGGTTAAAGTATTAATAGTAGCTTACATATGAGGGGATCAAGGAGTTTGGACCCCCACCATCCAATACCGGTGGGTATTGAAGGAGGTCCTACTAAATTTGAACCAGGTCCTTGCAGGATCTATACACTGAACAAGGCAAGACTCTTACCAAACCGTTCCCTTAACCCCTGACCAGGTAGCCAACATACCTCCATATAGACCGTGGAGATATGAATGGTGAAAATATTTTATTTTATATAGACAGTAAAATAATGCCAAGACACCACGGACAAATGATAAGGAAGAATCACCTTCAACATAAGAAACTAGTTATTAAAGTCATTAATACATAACCAAGTAAAAAGTGCGAAAAGATTAAAAATAAAAAAGTATTACACTAGACACTTGTCTTCACCAAGTGATGTAAGAGACTTAGGCAAACATGGCCTTTGATTGTCAAGAAATCTTACTGTTAGGGGAGGATTTTCCAAATCCTAAGGATCACGGGTCCTCAACTGCTACCAGGATCATGGATCCTTAATTCTGTTTGAATTAAGGATCCTCAGCAGGTGTCGCAGGATCAGGATTCAGGATCACTGTTGTTATCCTATTACTAACAATTGTCTTCCTTGTGCGTAAACTTGTTTTGCAGGAACGAGAGCATGGACCAAGTCTCACCAAAATTCCTGGAGTATATTCCCTCAATATTCCGCACGTGCTTGACCATTGTGAACGTTATGGAGATCGTGGGGAGAGTGCACAAATTTCGGATAGTTAGTTAGACTAGTTATTTTCTAATTTAAAATGGGGATAACAAGCTTGATAAAAAACACTTAGCTAATTTTGGCATACACACACTCTCGTAACAGCTCTCAAACAACACTCGAACACTATTTGGCGATTTCATACATTTTTTGGCACATTACACACTAGTGATCCTTGTAACAAGCTTGTTTTCATCCCGAGTTGTAAACTTCTTTTGTTTAATCTTAGTTGGTGATCGGTAGTTTCCATCACCCGAGGTTTTTTGTGCCGGAGATCAACTCTTGATCAAGGGCTTTTTCCTCGTATAAATCCTTGTGTCACTTGTTCGTTACATTTCTGAGTGATCCTTAATATTGTTCATTGATTCAAGCATCACACCTCACAACAAAAGATTTGGTTGCATTTTCTTCGCTTGATTTTTGACCAAAACAGTTTGGTGCCCACCGTGGGGCAATTGGTGTTTCATTTCTAAGAAATTCTTGTTATTGCGGTTATTTCGGTTCATTACAACCAAGCAGATGGCTTCGTCAGCAAAGAACACATCAAGCTCTATGCCGGCGATGAGTTCTTCACAGGGCGTTACTCCTTTGCCTCCACCACCTTCTGGATCCCAGAAGAATGCTGAAAATGCTGCGAAGAGACAAAGCCCCATTTTTCCAAAACCACCAACTTCTTCTGTTTCTTCTAATCATACTACTAATGATCTTTTCACTCTGATTTTGCAGATGAGGGATCACATACAAGAGAAGGACAAAACCAACGAAAGGATCCTCCGGAAGATCGGTGATATCAAGAAACAGAAGAGATCGGGGGATGATCACTCTCCTCTGATACCAAGGTCACTGGATTTCGACACTCTAGTTATAACTGCCCAGCAATCTGCAGCCTTAGACATCCAGTTCCAATCTGAACCGTTGGGAAGGCGTTATGGAGCAACAACTATGAGTCAAGCTTTTGGATCTCACTTCCAGCCTCAAGGATCCTATTTTCAGCCTTCGGGATCCTCTTTTCAGCATCAGGGATCCTTCATCAGCTCAGGAGGATATTTGGGAATGCACACAGTTCAAGGATCCTCTCAGCCTCTGGGATCCTTTCAAGTCCAAGGATCCTCTCAGCCTCAAGGATCCTTTCAGGTTCAAGGATCCAACATCTTTCAGGATCAAGGATTCTTGAGAAGTATACAACCCCCAAGCACAGATGTACATCAAGGAGACTTCATTCCAATGCAAACCATTGCCTCTTCTGGTCCTTCCATCATTCCAGGATCCCGTCAATATGGATTCACATATGCAATTCCTAACTCAAATCCTATGGGAGGTAACACTTTCAATAATTCTTATAACACTAACCATGGCTCTATACAGGATACAGGTATCAATCAAGCTATGGCTAGGGAATTACAGAAGCTGAAGGATATGATATCCAGCGTTCCAGGAGTGGTCAAGCCCATCCCTGAAATTGCAGATGGAAGCCATAGGATATCTCGTTTTGCACCACCCATTTGTGATGCTGAGATACCCAAAAGGTTTCAAATACCAACTATGAAGCTGTATGATGGTTCAACGGATCCAGAGGAACATGTAGCTCAATATAGAGAGAGGATGGAGATTAACCCCATCCCAGAGAGGTTAAAAGAAGCATGTCTATGCAAGGGTTTTGGATCCACACTCACAGGATCAGCTCTTAAGTGGCTGCTAAGTCTTCCCCCTTACTCTATTACTTCATTGCTAATCTAGTTAATCTGTTTAATAGTCAATTCTCTTGTAGTAGAAAATTTGAACGATTAACTAGTGATTTATATAGGGTAATACAAGGTCAAAATGAATCACTTAGGGATTACATTACTAAGTTTAGTAAAGAATCCTTAGATATCCCCAACCTAGATATAGCCACGGCTGTGGAAGCCTTTAAAATGGGATTGCTTAGGGATTCATTATTCTATGATGATCTCGTTATGACCCCATGCAGGAATCTTGATGAAGTAAGAACCAGGGCCCTTAGATTCATCCGACTAGAGGATGATAAAAGGATCCAGGAGAGATTCACATGATTCTCAAAACAGGAAAAACAAGGATCCTACTTTAAGAATAACAAGTTCAATTCCTACAACAAGTCTGACAACCAGAATGTGCATGCAGTAGAACAAGAAGAGGATGATGAGGATTATCCTCCAATTTATGAATACCATTTTTCTGTTGATAACAATGAACTAATTCTTGCAATGAAGAATCTAGGTGAGAAAGCTAGGTGGCCAAGGAAAAGTGATAAACCAGCTACTACAAAAGACAAATCAAAATGGTGTGCATATCATGAGGATTTCAGACATCTCACTGAAGAGTGTATTGCACTTAGAAAAGAAATTGGTTACTTGTTAAGCAAGGAGCACTAGAAGGAGCTTTTGGGACGAAAGAAGTCAAGGATCCCAGAAAAGGCTCCTGCTCCTCCAGCAGACGCACAAGTTATAAACTTCATATCCGGTGGATCAGACATTTGTGGTACATCCTTTTCAGCAGCCAAAAGACATGCCAAGTAAACCAAGATGGATAATGGAGATAGACCCATCCGGACCTCCACTGTTACCAAGGATAAAATTATAACTTTTGATGAGGATGATCGTCTTGATGTTCAGGATCCTCATCATGATGGTCTTGTTATTACTCTGTTTATTTCTAACCATTTAGTTCGCATGATCCTGATAGATGGAGGAAGCTCAGTAAACATCATTCAGCTTGATGTCCTCAAGAAGATGAACAGTCCTGAATCAGACATTATCCCAAGATCCTCTGTTCTTGTGGGATTCAGCGGAGAAACCAAGAATACATTGGGGGACATCAAACTCCCTATCTATATTGAAGGACTCCATTCTTATAAAAAAATTTGTGTTATAGATTACTTATCTTGTTGTAATGTTATCCTTGGCAGGCCATGGATACATGACATGAAGGCAGTCCCATCTACCTATCATTAATGTGTAAAGCTTCCTAGTCCATGGGGGGTGGTGAAAATTGCGAGTGACCAACAAGAAGCTAAGAATTGCTACACATCATCAATGAAGCCAGCCTTGAGACCAAGGGAGCAATAGCAATTAAAGCATCCTTCAAGAGATGTCTTGGAGGCAAGAGAACATGATGTGAAAGAAATCCTTATGGATACCCATGATCCTGAATCCATCATCTTGATAGGATCAGGGATCCTCAACAACATCGAACAGGATCTAGTATCCTTCCTTAAGAGAAGGAAAGCTACCTTTTCCTGGAAGCATGAGGACATGACAGGTATATCTAAAGATATAATTACTCATAAGCTTGGCATTGATAGGTCATTCAAGCCTATACATCAGAAGAGGAGGAAGTTTGCACCTGAAAGAAATGCCGTTATCCAGGAAGAGGTAGATAAACCACTTCGGGCATGTATGATAAGAGAGGTTAAGTATCCAAGGTGGTTAGCCAATGTGGTTGTTGTTCAAAAGAAAAATGGAAAGTGGAGGGTATGTGTCGATTTTACTGATTTAAACAAGGCATGTCCCAAGGATCCTTTCCCATTACCCCACATTGACTCCATGGTGGATGCTACCGCGGGTCATGAGTTGTTGACTTTTATAGATGCTTCATCTGGATTTCAAAAAATTCAGATGGAACCATCTGATCAAGAGGATACAGCCTTTATGACCCCAACTAGTATATATTGTTATATTGCTATGCCATTTGGACTAAGGAATGCAGGTGCTACTTATCAAAGACTGGTCAATATGATGTTCAAGGAACAAATTGGACACACTATGGAAGTCTATATAGATTACATGGTGGTTAAGTCCAAGAAAGCTGAGGATCACCTTAGAGACCTGAAGGAAGCATTCAATATCCTTGATAAATTTAATATGAAACTAAATCCTTCCAAGTGTCACTTTGGTGTTAAAGCAGGTAAATTCCTAGGCTATATGGGGACAAAAAGAGGCATTGAAGCAAGTCCAGAGCAAATTAAGGCTATTGTGAATATCAAATCTCCTGCCAATGCTAAGGATGTGCAAAGATTGACAGGCAGGATCGCAGCCTTGAACAGGTTCATATCCAAATCCTCAGAAAAATGCAAGGAATTCTATGACATTTTGAGGAAGAACAAGAAGTTTGTGTGGACTGAAAAGCATGAAAATGCTCTCAAAGCTCTTAAGGATTACCTATCCTCAGCCCCTGCCTTGATGAAACCGGAAAAGGGGGATATATTATCCTTGTATTTGGCGGTATCCTCTAAAGCAGTAAGTGCGGTCCTTGTTAAGGATCACGAAGGTACACAACATCCTGTTTATTATGTAAGTAAGAGTTTGCTTGATGCTGAATCCAGGTATTCACATTTAGAAAAACTTATCCTTGCACTAATTATGGCATCTACTAAACTAAGACATTATTTTGAAACTCATGCCATTATTGTTAAGACTAATTTTGCAATTAAGAATGTTCTCAGGAAACCTGAAATGTCAGGAAGGATGGCTAAGTGGGCAGTGAAGCTTAGTGCTTATGATATAAGATATGAACCAAGGACTGCCATTAAATCCCAAGCCTTAGCTGACTTTGTGGCAGATTTCAGTAGTGACTTGCAAAAGGAAGCTGAATTAGAAGTCCAACAGCTAGAGGAAACTAAGGATCCTTGGATACTCTTTACTGATGGAGCTTCTAATGTCAAAGGAACAGGACTTGGAATACTACTAAAATCGCCACAGGGGGACATAATACCCCACTCCATAGCTTGTGAGTTTCAAACTACTAACAATGAGGCTGAGTATGAAGCCTTGATAGCTGGTTTGCAAATTGCTAAGCATATGAGGATCAGGTATCTTGAGGTACATGTACATTCATTGTTAATTACTAATCACTTTAATGGATCCTATGCTGTTAAAGGTGAAAAGCAAATCAAATATTTAGAGATAGTCAAAGAATTGGCACTCTCTTTTGTTTCCTTTAGTTTAACACAGGTACCCAGAGAAAAGAATGCAAAAGCTGATGCATTGGCCAATCTAGGATCATCCTTGAAGATTCCAGAGGATATCAGGATCCCTATTATCCACATCCTAACTCCTGCCATCGAGGATCATGTAGCCATGGAGATAGGAGAGGATTCCGCAATCATCCCTAGTGATGATACACAATCTCATTCAGGATCATGGATCCTTCCAATCATGAGATACATACAACATGGAGAGATTCCTACAGGAGAAAACCCCAGGGTTTTCAAAATCAAGGTATCTCAATTCACAACATTGAATAACATGTTATATAAACGATCTCTTGCAGATCCATATCTAAGATGCATTGAGGATCCTGAAATCCAAGAAGTCCTAAAGGATTTCCATGAAGGAGATTGTGGAAACCACATTGGGGGCAGGGCATTATTCTCAAGGATCCTGAGGACAGAATATTATTGGCCTACTATGAAGAAGGATGCTGTGGAATATGCCAAGAAGTGTGATCCTTGTCAGAGACATAGTAATATACTTCATCAACCAGCAGAACTTTTGCATCCTATATCCTCTTCTTGGCCATTTATGAGATGGGGAATGGATATAGTTGGTAAACTTCCCAAGACACCTGGTGGGAAAGTATTCATGCTTGCTATGACTGATTACTTCTCCAAGTGGATAGAGGCTGAAGCCTTTGCTCAAGTCAGAGAGAAAGAAGTGATATCCTTTATTAAAAGAAACATTATTACTAGATTTGGTATTCCTTCTAAAATTGTTTGTGATAATGGATTCCAATTTATTGGGAGTAGAACTACTAACTTTTGTGACAGCTGGGGGATTAAGATGATAACATCAACACCAGTCCACCCACAAGCTAATGGCCAGGCAAAATCATCCAACAAGATTATCATCAACAATTTGAAGAAGAAGCTTGGATCCAAGAAAGGAAAATGGGCAGAAGAACTACCTTATGTAGTTTGGGCTGATAGGACAACTCCCAAGAATGCTACTGGGCAAACTCCATTCTCATTGGTATTTGGAGCAGAATCAGTGATCGCTACAGAGATGGTGGTTCCTACTACAAGAACAAGCATTCGTGATCCTGAAGAAAACGCTGAAAACTTGGTTCAAGACTTGGATACTATAGAAGAACTCAGGGATTTGGCAAGGATAAGGATGGCCATTTATCAACAAAGGATGGCTAGAGCCTACAACAAAAATGTCAGGATCAGGAAATTCCAAGTTGGTGATATGGTATTAAAGAAAGCATTTCAGAACACCACCAATCCTGCTGATGGGAAGTTAGCACCAAAGTGGGAAGGCCCTTATTTGAATGAAGCTGAAGCAGGAAAGGGGGCATATTGATTGCTAACAATGGAAGGTGATTTGCTACCAAGAGCTTGGAATGCTGTCCACTTGAAGACATACTTCATGTAATAAGGATCCATGATCCTTACCTGATAAGTATCCTTGAAGGATCCTTACAGGACAGAGGATCCTCATTTTGGTAATGATCTAATCTCAAACTATTTCATTCTTTAATCATTCTATATACAAGGATAAGGATCCTGGATCATTTATCCTTCTTTTACTTGATTCTGAGTTTTGCAGAAGGTTCATATATCCTTAACAAAGGATTGAGTATCCACAGAGGTATCCAGTTATTTGGGCTTGACCCCAGTTATTTGGGCTTGACCCCAGTTATTTGGGCTTGACCCCAATTATTTGGGCTTGACCCCAGTTATTTGGGCCTGTCCCCAGTATCGCCAGCACCGCACGATGATCCTGGTACAGTTCATGGCAATGGGACCAATACTTGCTTTAGGGGCTGACAATTTCATTGTACTGGCTGTATCCGGGATCCTACGTATAATGGTAGACGTACCATACATCCGTTCCTAAGGTTTCTAAAGTTTTCACGTTAGCTAAGGTTTTGGCATTTTCATGTCACTAAGTTTGGATAGTCGCCAGTGAGGGCCATACTCTAGTTTACACAAGATCATTTGGGCTTGTCCCCAGTTATCCTTTGGGCTTGTCCCTAGTATATTGGGCTTATCCCCAAAATTGTTGGGCTTGTCCCCAGTTACTAACTCTTCTCTTATATTTGGCTTAGTCCCAAGTTATGTTCTGTTTCACGGTTTTGAAGTTAAACAGCCAAGGATCCTTGATCCTTACCTTTTACTAAGGTTTGTCTTTTGGTTATCCTGATTATGAATGTTAAAGGGTTAGGATCCTAACTTAGATTCTCAGGTATGATCCTTGATTACTTTTATTTTATTCATTATTTATATAAATGACCCTTATCCTTTGACAACAGAACTAATGATCCTTAAGTTACATAATTTTTCTGAATTTACCGACTATAGGATATTTGATCCTTGATCATATCCTAAAACTTTTAAACATGATTTATTAAAGTACACAACAACAGTTAAAAAATAAAGAATTCACAAGGATAATAACATGGGAAATAGCCAAAAAGTTAAAGTTTTATTTATTCACAAAAGTTAAACCCTTTTAAGGTTGTCAAAATTTCCAACCCAAATTTCTACCAGCAATACGTGGCCCGTCCATTTGGGTTGGCAAAGGGTGTCCATTGTTAACAGGTCTTAAGAGTGCACGAAATAAAAGATGGCAGGATAACACGTGGTTTCATCCCCCAAACAGAGGATCCCTCCACCACCTATTATCCTACCTATTGTCTAAGGATCCTTGATCCATAATCCTAAAAACTATTGTTCAAATTACAACCCAACATTGTTTCAAAACACCATAACCAAAAAACCACTACCAAATCCTAAAAAATTGGCTCTGGCCACGTCTAGAAATATCCATCATTGCCCATTTCAACAGCTCACACTTTGGCTGCATCACCACCAGCATTATCACCACCAGCTTGATCCTTCCCGCTGCCACTTGCCTCGATCGCCAAGACCTCGGTAGCCTCTTCTTCATCCTCTAGCTCAGCCAGCTTTGACTTCCAGCCCTCCTTGTCCCAAGTGGTCCTGTCGAAGTCAGGATCCTCTGCCTCCTGAGCCATTTGAAGCTTGATCTTATACATGGTGATGGCGGCAGAGATTTTAGCATCCTCCAGCAGCTCAGCTTTCTTATGATCAGCATCTATCTGGGCCATGACCACCTGCTTCTTCGCCAGATTGAGGTCCTTTTCAAGGGAGGAGATGGTTTGATCCTTGGCCAGGAAGAACTTTTGGAACTCCTGATGCTTTTGCTCCGCCTCTTCAACGTATGCATCAAACAGCATTTCGACCTCAGCAAATTTCTGCAAAGAAGACAAGGTAAAGTTCAGGATCACATGATCCTCAAGTGGGCAGGATAATCAAGCAGGGTCAGTGATCCTTACATCAGCAAAGTATTCTTGGAATTGGTGGCGGATAAGAGGCAGGCCTTCAAGATTTTCGGCTTCGGCGGCTTTCCTCTTCTTTCCCCCTCTGGAGGTGACATGCTTTGGAACCACGACACTTGGGCTAGCAGCAGTCTTCTTCTTCCCAGACCTGGGACCAACAGTAGTAAGATCGGTGACACTGAAGCGGGAGGCAGACCTTGAGGATTTTCCAGCACCTATTAATTCAAAACAACAGAAAAGTATTCTTGTTTTATTTTCATTTCAATATTTAATCATATATAAACTTGGATACTTACTTGACATTGTAACGGAGCCTGAGGATACCTCTTGAGAATCCCTGGTGTTTGCTTGAAACGATCTTATTGCAGGATCAAGATTTCGGAAAGTGGTGATCCTCTCCTTGGTTGCAAGAGATGTAATGATGTGTGAAACCGAAATAACTGCAAAATAGAAACAAAGGGGTTAGTGATCCTCAGCAGAAACAGGGTATCCTATGATCCTTCTATAAGGATCCTCTATCCTACCATGAGTGGCCCATTTTCTGGGGAGATCCTTCCCATCAGGGATAGAATCCCTCCTGATGAAGAAAAAACGTTTCTTCCACTTGTTATCGTTCTTGGTGGTTTTCAGGATTGGATGAGGTTCACTAGGTTTATGTTTGAATAGAAAGCTGTGTGAACCATGGCTCACAAGGTTGTATAGTTCAGACAACTCCGACATTCCTAACTCAATATCCTCTTGCTCAATGATCCTTTCAAGGGTAAATAGAACCCTCCACATCATTGGCATAGCCTGGATATAGGATATGCCGGTAAGGGAGAAGAAAGGTTGGGTAAAAGCAGGAAAAGGATAGGAGTATCCTATCGAGAATGGGGTGACTGGAATTGCAACCCAAGTTTCAGAGATAAAATCACTCCGGACGATAGGGTCAAAGGGTTTGAAAACAGTGCTCTCTAGAAAGCAATGACAAATCCTGTCGATCTCAGGATCAGTAAAGCAGCAACGTTCCTTCGGAGAGTCTTCGATGATCCCTTGGCTTTTTAAGGGACTATCTTTTCGATGATCCTTAGCAGGGGATGATCTTAGCTTCATTGTGATTCGGAGATTTTTAGAAAGAAGAAGAACAGAGCAAGAAAGAGAAAAGAGAAAGGGGAGAGAAGTACATGCTTGATCTTCGAATAAGGATTTAAAGGATGTAACACACGAATTTAAATGCCTCTAGATCCTTATCTCTAACTTGAATTTATAATCATGATTTTGTAGGGATGTCGCTTCAGATGACGTAAGATCTGCAACGGATAGTTCGATCATAACGGCTATATATCCGTTAGTTTGTTGCGGATAAGATCAAGAAAATATAACTCGACAATTTACACTTTATTCCTTATATTTTGGGGGCAATTGTTAGGGGAGGATTTTCCAAATCCTAAGGATCACGGGTCCTCAACTGCTACCAGGATCATGGATCCTTAATTATGTTTGAATTAAGGATCCTCAGCAGGTGTCGCAGGATCAGGATTCAGGATCACTGTTGTTATCCTATTACTAACAATTGTCTTCCTTGTACGTAAACTTGTTTTACAGGAACGAGAGCATGGACCAAGTCTCGCTGAAATTCCTGGAGTATATTCCCTCAATATTCCGCACGTGCTTGACCATTGTGAACGTTATGGAGATCGTGGGGAGAGTGCACAAATTGCGGATAGTTAGTTAGACTAGTTATTTTCTAATTTAAAATGGGGATAACAAGCTTGATAAAAAACACTTAGCTAATTTTGGCATACACACACTCACGTAACAGCTCTCAAACAACACTCGAACACTATTTGGCAATTTCATACATTTTTGGCACATTACATACTAGTGATCCTTGTAACAAGCTTGTTATCATCCCGAGTTGTAAACTTCTTTTGTTTAATCTTAGTTGGTGATCGGTAGTTTCCATCACCCGAGGTTTTTTATGCCGGAGATCAACTCTTGATCAAGGGCTTTTTCCTCGTATAAATCCTTGTGTCACTTGTTCGTTACATTTCTGAGTGATCCTTAATATTGTTCATTGATTCAAGCATCAAACCTCACAACAAAAGATTTGGTTGCATTGTCTTCGCTTGATTTTTGACCAAAACACTTACGATCAATCTTGGATCCCGAGATGACTCACACACTCTATGATGGACAATGGATGATGGTGGTGGATGATGGTGTTGTGATGGTGGTGGGTGGTGGGTGAAGTGTGAGAGAGGTGATGTGCCAAGGGATGGTTTGCAAATGAGTCAAGCACCCCTATTTATAGGCTGAACAGTAGCTCGGGCACGGCCCCATGTCCATTGGGCACGACCCCGTGTCCATCCTCCTTCTCTTTCTTCATTAATTGCAGTTTGTCTGCATCAGTTGACCACGCCCCCGTGTCCGCTGGGCACGCCCCCGTGTGCAGAAGCATATCTGTACTATCAAGATTTCCTCAGATTCTGTGAATCTTAGAGTTGACCATGGCCCCGTGTCCGCTGGGCACACCCCCGTGGTGGTTGATAGAAGCTTTCATAGCTTTGTCTTTTCTGTTGGCACTTGGGCACGCCCCCGTGTTCACTGAGCACGGGGCGTGTTCAGCCTTCTGTCTTCTTGATTTTGCTTGGAAATATGTTGTCGGGGGTCGGGCATGCCACGTTTGTTCCTTTTCTTGTATTTATGTTAGATTTAGCTGCCTTTTTGTTTCTTTTGTTCATTTGAGCTCATTTATTCCTGAAAATACAAAAGGAAGACAAAAACACACTTTTTCCAACATTAGTACTAAAAAAGGGTTAGTTTTATGCCACAATTGATGTAATTTATATGTTGCATTTTGTGCACATCACAATGCAGAATCTAAGTGAAAAAGCAAGATGGCCCAGAAAGGGTGATAAGCCAGCTGCAACATAAGACAAATCCAAATGGTGTGCATATCATGAAGATTTTGGCCATCTCACTGAAGAATGCATAGCACTCAGGAAGGAAATTGGTTATTTGTTAAGCAAAGGGCATTTGAAGGAGCTTCTTGGAAGAAAAAAACTCAAGGATCCAGGATCCTGAAAAAGTTCCGGAAAGAGCTCCTGCTCCCCCAGCTGATGCACAGATTATCAACTTCATATCTGGTGGATCAGATATTTGTGACACTTCCTTCTCAGCAACCAAGAGGCATGCCAAAGAAACGAAGATGGATAATGGGGACAGACCCATTCGAACCTCGATCCTTACACAGGAGAAAGTTATAACCTTTGATGAAGACGATCGTGTGGATATTCAGGATGCTCATCATGATGGACTTGTTATTACTTTATTTATATCTAACCATTTTGTTCGCAGGATTCTCATAGATGGAGGAAGCTCAGTGAACATCATTCAACTTGATGTCCTCAAGAAGATGAACATCCCAGAATCAGAAATTATCCCAAGATCATCAGTTCTTGTGGGATTCAGTGGAGAAACCAAAAACACATTGGGGGACATTAAACTTCCAATTTACATTGAGGGAGTTAATTCTTTTCAAAAAATTTGTGTTATAGATTTCTTATCCTGTTGTAATGTTATCCTTGGCAGGCCATAGATACATGACATGAAAGCAATTCCATCTACCTATCATCAATGTGTCAAACTCCCTACTCCATGGGGTGTGGTGAAGATTGAAAGTGACCAACAGGAAGCCAAAAATTGTTACACTTCATCAATGAAGCCAGCCTCAAGACCTAGGGAGCAATAGCAATTAAAGTATCCTCCAAGAGACGTCCTGGAGGCTAGAGAACAAGATGTCAAGGATATCCTCATGGATCCTCAGGATCCTGAATCCAAAGTTTTTATAGGATCTGGGATCCTCAACGATATTGAAGAGGATCTAATATCCTTCCTAAAGAGAAGAAAAACTACCTTTGCCTGGAAGCATGAGGACATGACAGGTATTTCTAAAGATATTATTACTCATAAGCTTGGCATTGACAGGTCGTTCAACCCCATACATCAAAAGAGGAGGAAGTTTGCACCTGAGAGGAATGCCATCATCCAGGAGGAGGTAGATAAGCTGCTCAGAGCAGGTATGATTAGAGAGGTTAAGTATCCAAGATGGTTAGCCAATGTGGTTGTTGTTCAAAAAAATGGAAAGTGGAGGGTATGTGTCGATTTTACTAATTTAAACAAGGCATGTCGCAAGGATCCTTTCCCATTACCCCACATTGACTCCATGGTGGAAGCTACCGCGGGTCATGAGTTGTTGACTTTCATGAATGTTTCATCTGGATTTCAATAAATTCAGATGGAACCATCTGATCAAGAGGATATAGCCTTTATGACCCCTACTGGTATCTATTGTTATATTGCTATGCCATTTGGACTAAGAAATGCAGGTGCTACATACCAAAGGCTAGTCAATATGATGTTTAAAGAACAAATTGGACACACGATGGAAGTCTATATAGATGACATGGTGGTTAAGTCCAAGAGAGTTGAGGATCACCTTAGAGATTTGGAGGAAACATATGATATCCTTGATAAATTCAATATGAAATTGAATCCTTCCAAGTGTCTCTTCGGTGTGAAAGCAGGCAAGTTCCTAGGTTACATGGTGACAAAAAGAGGCATTGAGGCAAGTCCAGAGAAAATCAAGGCGATTGTGAATATTAAGTCTCCTGCCAATGCCAAGGATGTGCAAATATTGACAGGGAGGATCGCAGCCTTGAACAGGTTCATCTCAAAGTCATCAGAGAAATGCAAGGAATTCTATGACATCCTGAGAAAGAACAAGAAATTTAAATGGACTGAAAAGCATGAAAATGCTCTCAAGGCTCATAAGGATTACCTATCCTTAGCTCCAGCCTTAATGAAACCAGAAAAAGGGGATATATTATCCTTATATTTGGCAGTCTCTTCTAAGGTAGTAAGTGCGGTCCTTGTTAAGGATCATGAAGGTACACAACACCCTGTATATTATGTAAGTAAGAGTTTGCTTGATGCTGAATCCAGGTAATCACATTTAGAAAAACTACCAATAATGAGGCTGAATATGAAGCCTTGATAGCTGGTTTGCAAATTGCCAAGTGTTTAGGTCAAAAATCAAGCAATGATAATGCAACCAAACTTTCTGTTGTGAGGTATGATGCTTGAATCGATGAACAACACTAAGGATCACTCTGAAATAAAATGAACAAGTGACACAAAGATTTATACGAGAAAAAAGCCCTTGATCAATGAATGATCTCCGGCATAAAAAACCTGGGGTGATGGAAACTACCGATCACCAACTCAAATTAAACAAGAAATGTATTACAACTTCGGATGATAGCGAGCTAATTACAGGATCACTATAGTGTATTGTGTAAAAATGTGTGTAATCGCCAAGTGAATTATCGAGAGCTGGTGAGAACAGTTGCAAGACTGTGTGTGTTGCCAAAACTAGCCAAGTGTTTCTATTTAGCTCGCTACCCCGTTTAAAAATGGAAAAATATCTAAGCTAACAAACATTCCGCATTTCATGCAAGTCCTCCACGAACTCCATAACGTCCACTTCAGTTAAGCACGTGCGGAATAAACCGTGGAATTAGCTCTAGGAATATCGCCAAGACCAAGTCCAAGCTCGTACTCCTGCAAAACAATACCATATTCAAAGTAGACAATCGTTAGTATAAGGATCCTTACGATGATCCATGATCCTGATCCTGTAATACTTCTGAGGATCACTAATTCAAACAGAAGTGAGGATCACCAAACCCAACAGTAATTGAGGATCACTGATCATTGAGAAATCCTCCCCTAACAATTGCCCCCAAAATATAAGGATTAATAATGTAAAATAACCAGTTGTATTTTTGTTCTTATCCGTAACAAATCAACGGATAACTAGCCGTTGGAGTCGGACTAGCCGTTACGAACATGACGTCAGTGAGGTAACTATCCTGCAAAACCATCATTATAAATTGAAGTTATGGATAGGGATCAATTTGCATTTAAATTCAAGAGAAACTCCCTTTAAATCCACATCCGAAGATCAAGCAGGTATCTCTCTTCCTCTTCTCCCTTTACGTTTTCTTTCTCTGTTCATCTTCTCCTCTATCGCTATGACCAAGATGATGCTAAGATCCTCTCCGGCTAAGGATCACACAAAAGACATTCCTCTTAAGAGCCAGGGGATCATCAAAGATTCGGCGAAAGAAAGATGCTGCTTTACCGATCCACAAATAGACAGGATCCGACATTGCTTTCCGGCAAACACCGTTTTCAAACCATTTGACCCCACAGTTCTAAGTGATTACATTTCTGAAACCTGGGTAGCTTTCCCGGTCACCCCTTTCACAATAGGATACTCGTATCCTTTCCCTGAATTCACCCAGTCTTTCTTCTCGCTCACCGGCATCTCCTACATTCAAGCTATGCCAATGATCTGGAGGGTCTTATATACCCTCGAAAGGATCATTGAGCAAGAAGGAATTGCTCTGGGAATGTCGGAGTTGGCAGAGATGTATGACCTCACAACATTTGGATCCCACCGATATCTATTCAATCGTAAACCCGGTGAAGAACACCCCATCTTCAAAGCCACTAAGAATGATACCAACTGGAAACGGCGATTCTTCTTTGTCAGAAGGGATTCTATCCCTGATGGAAAGGATCTGCCAAGGAAGTGGACCACCCATGGTAGGATAGAGGATCCTGAGAAGGATCACCAGATAACCTTGTTTTTGTATAAGGATCACTAACACCCTTTTGTTTCTGTTGTACAGCTATCTCTGTTTCGCACCTTATACCATCACCTGCCACCAAGGAAAGGCTTGCTGCTTTCAGAAGACTTGATCCTGCAACAAGGTCATTCAAAACAAACACCCAGGACTCTCAAGAAGTATCCTCAGGTTCTGTCACTATGTCGAGTAAGTATCTTGTTTTTTGTATAGTTAAATGTTTAAATAAATAGTTAAATAGAAATAGGATAAGGATACTTATCTGTTTTGAATGTGTAGGTGCTGGAAAATCTTCAAGATCTGCCTCCAAATTCAGTGTCACTGACCTTGACACTTTTCGATCCTCAAAGAAAAAGTCTGCTGCTAGCCCCTCCATCGCAATCCCCAAGGCAACCACTTCAAAGGGAAGAGGTGGAAAGAAAAGGAAGACCTCTGAAGCTGACAACCTAGAAGGCTTGCCTCTGATCCGCCATCTGTTCCTCGAGTACTTCACAGATCTAAGGATCACTGACTTAGCTTAGTTATCCTATCCTCTTGAGGATCATGTGATCCTAACTTTACATTGTATTCTTTGCAGAAATTTTCCAAAATCGAGGACTATGTTGGGAATGTGGAAGAGCTTGAGGAGAAATACTCTGACCTCCAAAAGGTGGCGGTGCTCAAGGATCACACGGTTGCTTCCCTCGAAAAGGACCTCCATGATGCTAAAACTCAAATAGTTACAGCTCAGATCAACGCTGATTATGAGAAGCACGAGATCACGGAGGATGCTAAGGTCTCCGCTGCCATTTCCATGTACAAGACCAAGCTGCAGATGGCCCAAGAAGCTCAGGATCCTGCCTTTGACAGGAGCAACTGGGACATGGAGGGCTAGAAGGCTAGGCTGGCTGAGTTGGAGGATGATGAAGAGGCTGAAGAGGTTCTGGCAATCGAGGCTGGTGGTAGTGGCAAGGATCAGGAGAAGGATACCAGAGCTGGAGGAGATGGTGATGCAGCGAAGGTGTAGGCTGCATGAATGGGCGATGAAGGACATTTCTAGACGTAGCCGGATCCCATTTTTTAGGATTTGGTAGTAGTTTATTTTGGTTATGGTGTTTTTGTTTAACAATGATGGGTTTTATTTGAACAATAGTAATTAGGGCTAAGGATCATGGATCCTTTGAACAATAGGTAGGATTACAAATGGTGGAGGGATCCTCTGTTTGGGGGATGAAGCCATTGTGATCCTACCGTCTTTTGATTCCTGCACTTTTTAGACCTATGAACAATGGACACCCTTTGCCAACCCATGTGGACGGGCCACGTTTTGCTAGTAGAAATGTGGGTTGGCAATTTTGACAACGTTAAAGGGTTTAATCTTTTGTGAATAAAATAACTTTAACTTTTTGGCTATCTCTCGTGTTGTTATCCTTGTTAATACTTTACTTTTCAATTGTTGTGATGTTCATTTTGTTTAAATTTTATCAAATAAAGAAATATTTTAAAAAATATCCTCAAAAAGTTTAGGATATGATCAAGGATCAGATATCCTATAGTCGACAAGTTCTGAAAAGTAACATATTTTAAGGATCACAAGCTCAGTTGTCAAAGGATAAGGGTTGCTCAAATGAATAATGAATAAAATCAAAATAATTAAGGATCATACCTGAGAATCCAAGTTAGGATCCTAACCTTTAACACTTATTATCAGGATAACCCAAAAGACAAACCTTAGTAGAAGGTAAGGATCAAGGATCCTTGGTCACTTATCTCCAAAAACCCTGAAACAGGATACAAGTTTGGACTAAGCCAATATAAGATACAAGTTAGCAACTGGGGACAAGCCCAATATACTGGGGACAAGCCCAAAGGATAACTGGGGACAAGCCCAAAGGATAACTGGGGACAAGCCCAAAGGACAACTGGGGACAAGCCCAAAGGATAACTGGGGACAAGCCCAAAGGATCGTGTGTAAACTGGAGTATGGCCCTCACTGGCGACTATCCAAACTTAGTGACATGAAAATGCCAAAACCTTAGCTAACGTGAAAACATTAGAAACCTTAGGAACGGATGTATGGTACGTCTACCATTATACGTAGGATTCTGAATATAGCCAGTACAATGAAATTGTCAGCCCCTAAAGCGAGTACTGGTCCCATTTCCATGAACTATATCAGGATCATCGTGCGCTACTGGCGACACTGGGGACGGGCCCAAACTGGGGTCAAGCCCAAATAACTGGATACTTTTGTGGATACTCAATCCTTAGTTAAGGATACCTGAATCTTCAAAACAGAATCAAGTGAAAGGAGGATAAAGGATGCAGGATCCTTATCCTTATATAAGAGAATAATAAAAGAATAAACTAGTTTGAGATTAGAATGTTACCAAAATGAGGATCATCCACTCTGTAAGGATCCTTCAAGGATACTTGTCAGGTGAGGATCATGGATCCTTGTCACATAAAATATTTCTTCAAATGGACAGCATTCCAAGCTCTTGGTAGCAAATCACCTTCCATTGTTAGCAATCAATATGCCCCCTTTCCTGCTTCAGCTTCAATCAAATAAGGGCCTTCCCATTTTGGTGCCAACTTTCCATCAGTAGGATTGGTGGTATTCTGAAATGCTTTCCTTAATACCATATCACCAACTTGGAATTTCCTGATCCTGACATTTTTGTTGTAGGCTCCAGCCAGCCTCTGTTGATAACTAGTCCTCCTTATCCTTGCCAAATCCCTTATTTCTTCTATAGTATCTAAGCCTTGAACCAAGTTTTCAGCATTTTCTTCAGGATCACGAATGCTTGTTCTTGCAGTTGGAATAACCATCTCTGTAGGGATCACTGATTCTGCCCCAAATACCAAAGAAAATGGAGTTTGGCCTGTAGCATTTTTGGGAGTTGTCCTATCAGCCCAAAGCACATAAGGTAGTTCTTCTGCCCATTTTCCTTTCTTGGATCCAAGCTTCTTCTTCAAATTGTTGATGATGATCTTGTTGGATGATTCTGCCTGACCATTAGCTTGTGGGTGGACTGGTGTTGATGTTATCATCTTAATCCCCCAGCTGTCACAAAAGTTAGTGGTTCTATTCCCAATAAATTGGGATCCATCATCACAAACAATTTTAGAAGGGATACCAAATCTAGTAATAATGTTTCTTTTAATAAAGAATATAACTTCCTTTTCTCTAACTTGAGCAAAGGCTTCAGCCTCTATCCACTTGGAGAAGTAATCAGTCATAGCAAGCATGAATACTTTACCACCAGGTGCCTTAGGAAGCTTACCAACTATATCCATTCCCCACCTCATAAATGGCCAAGAAGAGGTTATATGATGCAAAAGTTCTGCTGGTTGGTGAAGGATATTACTGTGTCTCTGACAAGGATCACACCTCTTGGCATACTCTACAGCATCCTTCTTCATAGTGGGCCAATAATATCCTGTCCTCAGGATCCTTGAGAATAATGCCCTGCCCCTAGTGTGGTTTCCACAATCTCCTTCATGGAAATGATTTAAGACTTCTTGGACTTCAGGATCCTCAATGCATCTTAGATATGGTCCTGCAAGAGATCGTTTATACAACATATTATTCAATATTGTAAATTGAGATACCTTAATTTTGAAAGCCCTAGGATTTTCTCCTGTAGGAATCTCTCCATGTTGTATGTATCTCATGATTAGGATGATCCATGATCCTGAATGAGGTTGGGTATCATCACTAGGAATGATTGCAGAATCTTATCCTATCTCCAAAGCTACATGATCCTCGATAGCAGGGGTCAGGATATGGATAATAGGGATCTTGATATCCTCCGGGATCTTCAAGGATGATCCTAGATTGGCTGATGCATCATCCTCTGCATTCTCTTCCCTTGGTACCAGTGTCAAACTAAAGGAAACAAAAGAGAGTGCCAATTCTTTGACTATCTCTAAATATTTGATTAGCTTTTCACCTTTAACAGCATAGGATCCATTAAAGTGATTAGTGATTAATAATGAATCTACATGTACCTCAAGATACCTGATCCTCATATGCTTAGAAATTTGCAAACCAGCTATCAAGTCTTCATACTCAGCCTCATTGTTGGTAGTTTGAAATTCACAAGTTATGGAGTGGGGTATTATGTCCCCCTGTGGCAATTTTAGTAGTATTCCAAGCCCTGTTCCTTTTACATTAGAGGCTCCATCAGTGAAGAGTATCCAAGGATCCTTAGTTTCTTCAAGTTGTTGGACTTCTAACTCAGCTTCCTTTTGTAAATCACTACTAAAATCTGCCACAAAGTCAGCTAAGGCTTGGGATTTGATGGCAGTCCTTGGCTCATATCTTATATCATATGCGCTCAGCTTCACTGCCCACTTAGCCATCCTTCCTGACATTTCAGGTTTCCTGAGAACATTCTTAATTGGAAAATTAGCTTAACAATAATGGCATGAGTCTCAAAATAATGTCTTAATTTAGTAGATGCCATAATTAATGCAAGGATAAGTTTCTCTAAGTGTGAATACCTGGATTCAGTATCAAGTAAACTCTTACTTACATAATAAACAGGATGTTGTGTACCTTCGTGATCCTTAACAAGGACCGCACCTACTGCCTTCGAGGATACTGCTAAGTATAAGGATAATGCATCCCCTTTTTCTGGTTTCATCAAGGCCGGGGCTGAGGATAGGTAATCCTTAAGAGCTTTGAGGGCACTTTCATGCTTCTCAGTCCATTCAAATTTCTTGTTCTTCTTCAGGATGTCATAGAATTCCTTGCATTTTTCTGAGGATTTGGATATGAATCTGTTCAATGCCCCTCTTTGTCACCATATAGCCTAAGAATTTACTTGCCTTAACACCAAAATGACACTTGGAAGGATTTAGTTTCATATTGAATTTATCAAGGATATTGAATGCTTCCTCCAAGTCTTTAAGGTGATCCTCAGCTTTCTTGGACTTAACCACCATGTCATCAATATAAACTTCCATAGTGTGTCCAATTTGTTCCTTGAACATCATATTAACTAGCCTTTGATAAGTGGCACCTGCATTCCTTAATCGAAACGGCATAGCAATATAACAGTATATACCAGTTGGGGTCATAAAGGCTGTATCCTCTTGATCAGATGGTTCCATCTGAATTTGTTGAAATCTAGATGAAGCATCCATAAAAGTCAACAACTCATGACCCGCGGTAGCATCCACCATGGAGTCAATGTGGGGTAATGGGAAAGGATCCTTGGGACATGCCTTGTTTAAATCAGTAAAATCGACACATACCCTCCACTTTCCATTTTTCTTTTGAACAACAACCACATTGGCTAACCATCTTGGATACTTAACCTCTCTTATCATACCTGCCCGAAGTAGTTTGTCTACCTCTTCCTGGATAATTGCATTCCTTTCAGGTGCAAACTTCCTCCTCTTTTGATGACTTGGCTTGAATGACCTATCAATGCCAAGTTTATGAGTAATTATATCCTTAGATATACCTGTCATGTCTTCATGTTTCCAGGCAAAGGTGGATTTCCTCCTCTTAAGGAAGGATACTAGCTCCTGTTCAATGTCACTAAGGATCCCTGATCCTATGAAGATCTTGGATTCAGGATCATCAGGATCCATGAGGATTTCTTTCAAATTCTGTTCTCTTGCCTCCAAGACATCTCTTGAAGGATACTTTAATTGCTATTGCTCCCTTGGTCTTGAGGCTGGCTTCATTGACGAGGTATAGCAACTCTTAGCTTCTTGTTGATCACTCTCAATTTTCACCACTCCCCAAGGACTTGAAAGCTTTACACATTGATGATAGGTGGATGGAACTGCCTTCATATCATGTATCCATGGCCTGCCAAGGATAACATTACAACATGATAAGCAATCTATAACACAAAACTTTTGATAAGAATGCAATCCTTCAATATAGATTGGGAGTTTGATGTCCCCCAATGTATTCTTAGTTTCTCCACTGAATCCCACAATTACTGAGGATCTTGGGATAATATCAGACTCCAGGATATTCATCTTCTTGAGGACATCAAGTTGAATGATGTTCACAGAGCTTCCTCCATCTATAAGGATCCTGCGAACAAAGTGGTTAGAAAAAAACAATGTAATTACAAGACCATCATGATGAGGATCCTGGACATCAACACGATCATCCTCATCAAAAGTTATGACTTTATCCTGGGTGACAACGGAGGTCCGGACGGGTCTGTCTCCATTATCCATCTTGGTTTCCTTAGCATGTCTTTTTGCTGCTGAAAAGGAGGTACCACAAATGTCTGATCCACCGGATATGAAGTTTATAACTTGTGCATCTGCTGGAGGAGCAGGAGCCTTTTCTGGGATCCTTTCAGGATCCTGGATCCTTGACTTTTTTTGTCCCAAGAGTTCCTTCAAATGCCCCTTGCTCAACAAGTAACCAATTTCCTTTCTCAGTGCAATACACTCTTCAGTGAGATGGCCAAAATCCTCATGATATGCACACCACTTAGACTTATCCTTTGTAGCAGCTGGTTTATCACTTTTCCTTAGCCATCTAGCTTTCTCACCTATATTCTGCATTGCAAGGATTAGTTCATTGTTATTAACAGAAAAACAGTATTCAGAAATTGGAGGATAATCCTCATCATCCTCTTCTTGTTCCACTGCATGCACGTTCTGGTTATCAGATCTGTTGTATGACTTTGATTTGTTGTTCCTGAAGTAGGATCCTTGCTTCTCCTATTTTGAGGATCCTGTCAATCTATCCGGGATCCTTTTGTCATCCTCTAAGCGGATGAACCTAAGGGCCCTGGTTCTTACTTCATCAAGATTCCTGGAAGGTGTCATAACAAGATCATCATAGAATAATGAATCCCTAAGCAATCCCATTTTAAAGGCTTCTACAGTCGTAGCAATATCCAAGTTAGGAATATCCAAGGATTCTTTACTAAACTTAGTGATATAATCTCTAAGTGATTCATTTTGACCTTGTGTTACCCTATATAAATCACTAGTTAATCGTTCAAATTTTCTACTACAAGAGAATTGACTATTAAACAAATTAACTAGATTAGCAAATGAAGTAATAGAGTAAGGGGGAAGACTTAGCAGCCATTTAAGAGCAGATCCTGTGAGTGTGGATCCAAATCCCTTGCATAGACATGCTTCTTTTAACCTTTCAAGAATTGGATTGATCTCCATCCTCTCCCTGTATTGAGCTACATGCTCCTCTGGATCCGTTGAACCATCATACAGTTTCATGGATGGTATCTGGAATCTTTTGGGTATCTCAGCATCACATAAGGGTGGTGCAAAATGAGATATCCTATGGCTACCGTCTGCAATTTCAGGAATGGGTTTAACCACTCCGGGAACACTGGATATCGTATCCTTGAGCTTCTGTAACTCCCTGGCCATAGCCTGATTGATACCTGTATCCTGCATTAAGCCATGGTTAGTGTTATATGAATTATTAAAAGTGTTACCTCCCACAGGATTCGTGTTTGGAATTCCAGCTGTGAATCCATATTGACGGGACTCTGGTATGATTGAAGGACCAGAGGAAGCAATGGTCTGCATTGGTATGAAGTCTCCTTGATGAATCATCTGAGCTTGTGTAGGTCCCCTATTCGTGTATGGATCTTTCACAGAATTGTCTTTCCAATCAAGAGTGCAGAATCCTCTTGATGAAAATATCACATAAACAAGTAGAAAACAGAAACAGCAAAACACTTTCAAACTGGATCTTTATTGATTATCTATCAACCTTGATTACAATCAATCAAGATCCCTCACCAACACTCAAATTCGTCCAAACCCTAAAGCTCTCACGAATTCTCTCTCTAAAACTGTTTTGGCTGATTAACTGATTAACCGATTAACCTAAACCCTAAAGCCTAACCTTGTTTATATAACACAAGGTTTGCTACTTGGGCCAAGGCTTCCAACATGGACTGCGAATTGGACAGGCCCAATTCGCCCCCCATCACCCAATTCATTGGGTTTGGTTAGCCCAAACATTACAACTAACTATTACAAAGCTAAACCCGCTAACTGTTTATCGTTTAACTAATTACAAGATATCCAAAGACCAAATCTAAGCTGTTGTCACAAACATGCACCAACAAACTCCCCTTTGACAATAGCTTCATAAAATAACTTTGTCTTCAGTCATCTTGCAATCTTCATGTATTCGTGCACTGTCTTTGGTCTTTGGATAGCTTCATCTTCAATAGCTTCTGTCAGCAACAGACTCCCCCTAAGCTGATGCATCCAATCACCAAATCTTCAAAAACTTTAGCGTTTGAGTAAAACTCCAGTTCAGCATATGTATAGCAATCTTCAAACTCTTCATCTTTGTCTGCAATGTAGAAAGGAGGTTCTACCATGCATCCAATCAAACTCTCATCTCTTCACAGCAACTCATCAACTTCTCAGCAACACAGCAACTCATCACTTTAACTTCTCAGCAACATACTGCTTCAATCTGTTTACTATAAAACAAACATCTCGAGAAACCATAAGAATTTTTCAACATAAGTTAAACAAATTATTATTATTCAAGAGATTTGTTAAACTGTATAACAGATTAAGCCTTTTCCAATTTATCACCAACACGCAAAACTTTTTAATCACACACCCTATAACCCGCATGATTTAAAATTTTGAACTCACTTTCTAACACCGTCTCCCCCTATCAGTAACAATTTCTCCAAGAATAACAGTTTTTCGTACGTTAAGAATTTCAAACAGAAAAAGACACTATTTTTGTATTTTTATATTTTCTAAAAGCAAGTAAATAACAAAAGCAATAAACACTCTATTTTTGTGAGAATCACTGGTAAGAAGATCATATCAGCACAATCAAACTGTTTCACACTTGTAGTTAATTCTTTATTTAATTTTTCATGAAAAGCAGTTCAAGACGATTACCAGTATGTTTGTCCACTTAAACAAAATGCATGAACATTTCAAGTACCATTACCGTATGATACGTTAAGGTAATTTTATTTCGGATATACTAGTGTGTCCCACTTCAGGATATATCCCCACGATCAACGTATGCACAAAGATTCATCGTAGTAGGTGAGTATACTGATGTCATCCTTTAAGATATCCTGACAATGTCTTGGTCTGCATATAATCTGTTTTATCATGTTTTGATTACTTAACAATGAACACCCAAATAAATACTAATCAAATCCTGGAAATATAAACAACACACTCTATCATGCAAGTATCTTCCCTACCACATATTTCACAAGTCCAATCCAGATTTCTGAAATCTTAACTGGGAATAGGTTGAGAAGAGAACAGAATAGATCTTGAGGAGAGATGGTATAATATACAGATCAAATGAGTTTTTCTCAGTTTGATATAGGTTTCTTGGGTTTCATTTGGGCACTAGAGGGCCTCTTTCGGGTGTATTAGATCTATAGAGCGACAACGTACAGCTAGGTCAGCATGTATCTGGATGCAGCAGAAGCTGTCGTTGCCTAGCACCTCCAGGTCAGCATATATCTGGATGCAGCAGAGGAGGTACACGACTTTTTTCAGAGAAGATTTCAGAATCAGATCAAAATTGTATGTATCGGGACAACATACAGACATTCAAATAGAAATGAGCTAATTCCAAGTGACTTTCTTTCCTGGGGTCATGTACAATTTTAGTTCTGAACAGAAAGACAGTCAAGATATCCCCAGATGAAATAACAGTATAAAGACCCAAAACTTCAGATTTTGGCAATCTATCAACGCAAGATTTAAGGTCATTAAACCATACACCACTGATGTGTTTCCCACTCATATTCAGTGCATTTAAGTTTATATCACATTGGTAAGTTGATTATTTCATGCTTTTTGCCTACTGGTACATCATATGATGAAGCTGCTATCACACTTATGCAATTTAATTTCAATTTCAGTGTGACAGTCTAACTTGCTGATGTACTATCATTTCTTCTTTTTCACACAGTGATAACTCATTTTTGATTTTCTATTTTTTTATGTTTTTGATTTTTCAATTTTTTTTTATTTTTGATTTTTAAGAAAAGCAATAAACTATTTACAAAATTCTTATGAAAAACCAGTTATTCAGGATTCCTCATCCCATTGAGTTCGACTAAGTGTTCAAAGCGAGCCCTGTCAAAAGCTTTAGTATAAAGATCTGCCAGGTTATCTAGTGTGTCGAATCAGCACTTTGAACTTCAATTTAAATCAATCAATATATATATCAACAATCTCACATCCCCCTTCATATGCCTAGAGCAGCCATTATCAACATAAGTTGATAGTCCTCCTTAGCAGCTCCTGCACACACCAACTAAGAAATTAGTTAGATTGGGGGACCCAAGCCTTAATGGTCTTGGGTCGTCCAAATTCACCAACTACTGGAACATCCATCCAATATCCATTACTCCTAACTGGAGTCTTGGATCTCAGACCTGTTGATGGAAATGGGTTTTGATTTCCATAAGGTCTATGGTCCTGAGGGTTCCTATATGTAATTGGACTATTTGACCTTTGAAAATTTTGATTCTGATATCTCGAATTTTGATTCCAAGAAGCTTGATTGTTATAATTTCTAAAGCCATTGTTATAAAAATTTCGACAACCATTATTTTGGTATCGATTTTGATATTGACCTTGACTTCTGAAATTATTTAAATTTCCATTAAAATTGCTTCTAGGTCTCTCGTATCTGCCTGGTGGAGATCTAGGCCGAAATCTTTGTTGATTTCTTTGAAAACGTGGAACTTGTGGAGTTCCTTTTTCAGCCTTATCTACACCAACAACAACATTCTCTGGTTGCTTAGGAGCAGATTTCTTTTGAGAATTTGATCCTTTCTCCTCACTATCACCTTCCTTCACTGGTAATTTCCCTCTCTGTTTTCACTAAGTTGTGCTTCACTCTTTTTGTTAGGACAGCAGCTTGCTACATGTCCCTTGACGTGACATTTGAAGCACGATTTCCTTTTTGAAGACTTCTTAGCTGGAGTCTCTGAGGTAGATCCCTTATCAGATGGTGATGATCCCTTGGATGAACCTTGTTCAGTTTGCTTGGATTCAAATTTTTCTTTGTTTTTATTTTTAGCAAACTCTACATTAGATTCATTTTCAATAACAGCGGTTTCGTTTTTCATGTCACTTCCTTTAACAAAAGTAATCTGTTTAACAACAGTTGGATTCTTATTCTTAGGATGTGAAGTTTTATTTTTCAAAACTGGTTTGCTGTTATTATTCTTCTTAGCATCATCACTCTCAGATCCATCACCTTTACTTGATGTGGATGCGAAACTACTAGGTGTAGATGCCATAAAGTCTGCTAGCTCATTTTCACTAGGCAGGAATGAATAGTCATGACTAAGAGGAGGTGGAACTTCATTAAAGCCCTGGAAGCCCACACTAGTCTTGTCATTACTCTTCTTTAACCCTCCCATCATGTGTTTCATTACAAAAGACGAATCTCTGAATTGACCTAATTTCTTTTCAAGTTCAACAATTTTGAGTTGTGCATCTGACAACTCTTTGCATTTTTCAGAAATCTCTTTTGTTTTTTCAGCCATCATGTCATGAGCTAAATCTATTACTTGAAGTTTTTCATTTAGTTTGCAAGTTAAAGCTTCAATTTCAGCTTCACAACCTTTTATTTTCTTCAAGTATGACGATTCATTTCTTTTAACAAAAAAGTTTGCTTCTTTTATGTTAGACATCTCACTTACCAGACTTTGGTTTTGTGTTGTCAACCTGGCAACCTCACCCTATAGTTCACGACATCTCAAACATACAGAATTAGATTGTACCTCTTTCTCATGAACTTCTGAGTTTTCATCAGCAACATCCTGTTCAGCTTCACTCTCTTTCTCTACTTTGGCATCCACTTTTGCTTCAGCATTCTTCACTTCAGATTCAGCATCACTCACACTAGTTTCAGCCTCATCAACTGGCACTATCTCTGCCATGAATGCCTGAGTGGCACTCTCATTCCCCTGATATCGCTTTTGTAATGCATCCCACATATCCTTTGAATTAGTGTACTTGTTGAAGATATGCTTGATGCTATCAGGTAAGGACATTTTAATTGCAGCCAATGCTCTCTTTTCAGCATCATACTTCCTTTTATCATCCTCTTTCATGTTCACATAGTCTGTTCTACGTGGTCTGCCCTCATAATCGTGTGTTGGGTTTACGTACCCATCTTCAATACAGATCCACATACGTGCATCTTGAGATTCAATGAAGGATTTGAAGCTGTCCTTCCATGTAAGATAATTCTCCACCTTCATCATCTTAGGTGCATTCAATTTTGTCATGTTCGACATTTTAACGCAAACAGACTGGTAAAACCGTACAAAATATCTCCGAAAACTGTGGTTACTAACTTACACCGTTAGAATCGTCTCGAAAAGACAAATCCAATGATATATAATGTCGAAAAGACAAATCCTTTTTTTTTTACCCTAAAAATCCAAGGAATTCAACGGTCCAAACGGTTCTGTCTAACGAGCTACGGATCAATTTCTATTTGCAAAACACTGAAATTTTATCGACGCTTGCCAACTGAAATTCCACCACTTTAAATTCGCTGGTCTCAGTTAAATTCGCTGGGTCAGTAATAATTTCGCTGAGCTGGTTAAATTCGCTGGTTATTAGCAATTTCGCTGCTTGCTAAGTCCTGATGATTTCGCTGATAATTTCGACGCTTGCTAAGTTCTCTGAACAGATCAATTTCGCAGGTTATTTTCGCTGGCCTAATTCGCTGCTTAATTTCGCGAATACGACGACAAGTAAACTCGCCGAAAACCGTAATAATTTCACTGAGGAAAATTATACGGTTACCAAAGTCGCCTTTGGATTTTAACTTCGCCGATAACTTCACTGGTCTGTTAATTTCGCTGGTCAGTCAGCAAAATAAATCAAATTCGCCAGTTAAGTTTGGAAACTTGATCTGATTGAAATTTTGAAGATTTTTCTGATTCTCTAACACGAATCTGCAAAATCGAAACAACAAAATATCAGTAAATTTCGAAAATCAGTAAGAACCAGAACGAAGAACGTGAAGAACACGAAGAACAGTCTTCGAATCTTCAAGTCTATCAGCCGAAAACTCTTCCAGAATCAACCGAATCTTTCCAGAAATCCTGCAAACCACCAAACAACAAACCAGAAGATCAAAACAGCCAACAAATTCGAAAAATTATATCAAAAATTTCGAAAATTCCAAAACCCTAATTTTTCAGGTTTTCAAAATTTCGAAAATTTCTTCCTGTTTCTGCAGCCAACAATCCTGAACCGAGCTTTCAAGAGCCTAATGCTCTGATACCAATTGTAGGTCCCCTATTCGTGTATGGATCTTTCACAGAATTGTCTTTCCAATCAAGAGTGCGGAATCCTCTTGATGAAAATATCACAGAAACAAGTAGAAAACAGAAACAGCAAAACACTTTCAAACTGGATCTTTATTGATTATCTATCAACCTTGATTACAATCAATCAAGATCCCTCACCAACACTCAAATTCGTCCAAACCCTAAAGCTCTCACGAATTCTCTCTCTAAAACTGTTTTGGCTGATTAACTGATTAACCGATTAACCTAAACCCTAAAGCCTAACTTTGTTTATATAACACAAGGTTTGCTACTTGGGCCAAGGCTTCCAACATGGACTGCGAATTGGACAGGCCCAATTCGCCCCCCATCACCCAATTCATTGGGTTTGGTTAGCCCAAACATTACAACTAACTATTACAAAGCTAAACCCGCTAACTGTTTATCGTTTAACTAATTACAAGATATCCAAAGACCAAATCTAAGCTGTTGTCACAAACATGCACCAACAGCTTGGAGGCTGCATACTTCTCTAGAATCCTTGATCCTGAAAGATGTTGGATCCTTGGGGCTGAGATGATCCTTGAACCTGAAAGGATCCTGGGACATTGAAGGATCCTTGGACCGGGAAGGATCCTTGAACCTGGGAGGATCCTTGGACCTGGGAGGATACTTGGATCTGGGAGGATCCTTGGACCTGGGAGGATCCTTGGACCTGGGAGGATCCTTGGATCTGGGAGGATCCTTGGACCTGGGAGGATCCTTGGACCTGGGAGGATCCTTGGACCGTGTGCATCCCCAAATATTCTCCTGAGCTGAAGGATCCTTGATGCTGAATAGAGGATTCCGATGGCTGAAAATAGGATCCATGAGGCTGGTAGTGAGAGCCAAATGCCTGACTCATTGTTGTTGTTCCATGATGTCTTCCTGGTAATTCACCCAAGTATTGCACATCCGGAGCTGCTGAGTGTTGGGAAGTTATGACTGGAGTGTCGAAGTTCAGCGACCTTGGCATCAGAGGAGAGTGATCCTCCACTAATTTCTTCTGTTTCTTGATCTCAGCGATCTCCCGGAGGATCCTTTCGTTGGTTTTGTCCTGCTCTTGTGCGTGATTCCTCATCTTCAAAATCAGAGCATAAAGATCATTAGTAGTAGGATTAGTTGAAACAGAAGAAGTTGGTGGTTTTTGGAAAATGGGGGTTAGTTTCTTCGCATCATTCTCAGCATTCTTCTGGGATCCAGAAGGTGGTGGAGGCAAAGGAGGAACCCCTTGTGAAGAACTGAATGACGGCATTAAGCTTGAAGTGTTCTTCGCTGAGGAAGCCATCTGCCTGGTTGTAATGAACCGAAATGACCACAAAAGTATGAATTTTCTTAGGAATGAAGCACCAATTGGCCCACGGTGGGCGCCAAACTGTTTTGGTCAAAAATCAAGCAATGATAATGCAACCAAACTTTCTGTTGTGAGGTATGATGCTTGAATTGATGAACAACACTAAGGATCACTTTGAAATAAAATGAACAAGTGACACAAAGATTTATACGAGGAAAAAGCCCTTGATCAATGAATGATCTCCGGCATAAAAAACCTCTGGTGATGGAAACTACCGATCACCAACTCAAATTAAAGAAGAAATGTATTACAACTTCGGATGACAGCGAGCTAATTACAGGATCACTAAAGTGTATTGTGTAAAAATGTGTGTAATCGCCAAGTGAATTATCGAGAGCTGGTGAGAACAGTTGCAAGAGTGTGTGTGTTGCCAAAAATAGCCAAGTGTTTCTATTTAGCTCGCTACCCCGTTTAAAAATGGAAAAAATATCTAAGCTAACAAACATTCCGCATTTCATGCAAGTCCTCCACGAACTCCATAACGTCCACTTCAGTTAAGCACGTGCGGAATAAACCATGGAATATGCTCCTGGAATATCGCCAAGACCAAGTCCAAGCTCGTACTCCTGCAAAACAATACCATATTTAAAGTAGACAAACATTAATATAAGGATCCTTACGATGATCCATGATCCTGATCCTGTAATACTTCTGAGGATCACTAATTCAAACAGAAGTGAGGATCACCAAACCCAACAGTAATTGAGGATCACTGATCATTGAGAAATCCTCCCCTAAAACCAAGCACATGAGGATCAGGTATCTTGAGGTACATGTAGATTCATTGTTAATTACTAATCACTTTAATGGTTCTTATGCTGTTAAAGGTGAAAGACTAATTAAATATCTAGAGATAGTCAAGAAATTGGCAGACTCTTTTGCTTCTTTTAGTTTGACACAGGTACCCATGGAAGAGAATGCAGAAGCTGATGCTCTAGCCAACCTTGGATCATCATTGAAGATCCCAGAGGATATTAAAATTCCCATTATCCACATTTTGGCTCTTGCTATTAAGGATTACACAGCTATGGAAATAGTAGAGGATTCTGCAATCATACCTAGTGATGGTGCACAATCACATTCAGGATCCTGGATCCTCCTAATTATGAGACATATACAACATGGAGAGATTCCTACAGGAGAAAACCCCAGAGCTTTCAAAGTTAAGGTATCTCAATTTACAATATTAAATAACATGTTATATAAACGATCTCTTGCAGGTCCATATCTAAGGTGCATCGAGGATCCTGAAGTTCAAGAAGTCCTCAAGGATTTTCATGAAGGAGATTGTGGAAACCACACTGGGGGTAGAGCACTGTTCTCAAGGATCCTTAGGACAGGATACTATTGGCCTACTATGAAGAAGGATGTTGTGGATTATTCCAAGAAATGTGATGCTTGTCAAAGACATAGCAATATCCTCAATCAACCAGCAGAGCTCCTGCATCCTATATCCTCTTCTTGGCCATTCATGAGATGGGGAATGGATATAGTTGGCAAACTTCCAAAAGCACCAGGAGGAAAAGTGTTTATGCTTGCCATGACTGATTACTTTTCCAAGTGGATAGAAGCTGAAGCCTTTGCTCAAGTCAGAGAAAAAGAAGTGATATCCTTTATTAAAAGAAACATGATTACCAGATTTGGTATCCCTTCTGAAATTGTTTGTGATAATGGATCCCAATTTATTGGGAGAAGAACTACTAACTTTTGTGACAGTTGGGGGATTAAGATGATAACATCAACACCAGTCCACCCACAAGCTAATGGTCAAGCAGAATCATCCAAAAAGATCATCATCAACAACTTGAAGAAGAAGCTTAGATCCAAGAAAGGAAAATGGGCAGAAGAGCTACCTTATGTGTTATGGGCTGATAGAACAACTCCCAAGAATGCTACTGGCCAAACTCCATTTTCTTTAGTGTTTGGAGCAGAATCAGTGATCCCTACAGAGATGGTAGTCCCTACTGCAAGAACAAGCATCTGTGATCCTGAAGGAAATGCTGAAAACTTGGTTCAAGACTTGGATACCATAGAAGAACTCAGGGATTTGGCAAGGATAAGATTGGCTAGTTATCAACAAAGGATGGCTGGAGCCTATAACAAGAATGTCAGGATCAGAAAGTTTCAAGTTGGTGACATGGTGTTAAGGAAAGCATTCCAAAATACCACAAATCCTGCTGATGGCAAGCTAGCACCAAAGTGGGAAGACCCCTATCTTATTGAAGCTGAGGCAGGAAATGGGGCATATCGGTTTTAACAATGGAGGGTGATTTGGTACCAAGAGCTTGGAATGCTGTCCATTTAAAAAGATACTTCATGTAAGAAGGTTCCAGGATCCTTAATTATCCTCATGTTAGATATATACGAAGGATCCTTAGAGGATATATAATCCTCATTCTGGTAATGATTTGATTTTAATTAACCTAATCCTTTAATTTATTTTATTACAAGGAGAAGGATTCAGGATCTTTTATCCTTTTTCACTAAGTTTTGAGTTTTGCAGAAGTTCATGCATCCTTGATAAATGATCTAGTATCCACAAAAGTCTCCTAAGTTTTATGGGCTTGTCCCCATTTTTATGGGTTTATCCCCAGTTTTTGGGCTTGTCCCCAGTTTAAGGTATCTACTACCTCCGCCAGTAGTGCACGATTATCCTGATGCAGTTAAAGGCAATGGGACCATTACCCGCTTTAGGGGCTGACAATTTCATTGTACTGGCTGTATTCAGGATCCTAAGTACTCTAACGTTTTCACGTTAGCTAAGGTTTTGGCATTTTCATGTCACTAAGTTTTCATCTTCGCCAGTAAGGGCCATACTCCAGTTTACACAAGATCCTTTGGGCTTGTCCCCAGTTTTTTGGGCGTGTCCCCAGTTTTTGGGCTTGTCCCCGTTTTTGGGCTTGTCCCCAGTTTATTGGGCTTGTCCCCAGATTGTTGGGCTTGTCTCCAGACACTAACTCTTCCTTTTGCAGTTGGCTTAGTCCTAAGTTATGTTTTATTTCAGGTTTCTATAGCTAAACAGTTAAGGATCCTGGATCCTAACTTCATACAAGGGTTTGTTTTATGGTTATCATGATTGTAAGTATCAACGATTTAGGATCCTAACTTGGATTCTCTGGTATGATCCTTATTTACTTTAATTTTATTCTTGATTTATCAATGTTACCCTTATTCTTTGACAACAGGATATATGATCCTAAGGTTATATCACTTTTCAAACCTTTTGATTATAGGATATTTGATCCTTGATCATATCCTAAACTTTTTGACATAAACTGATTTTATACTTTCACTAATAACTTGTAAGTTCAAAGAATTGTACAATAACAATTGAAAGTTAAACATATGAAAGATAAACAACACCAAGATAGTCAAAAGGTTAAAGTTTATTTATTTATCTTAGTTAACCCTTTAAAAGGTTGTCAAAATTTCCAACCCAAGCTTCTACCAGCAAAACGTGGCCCGTCCACTTGGGTTGGCAAAGGGTGTCCATACTAAATGTTCGATAAAGTGTAGGAAATAAAGGCTAGGGGCACCAAAGGCTTCATCCTCCACAAACAGAAGGACCCATCCACCTTTGCTACCCCCTATTGTCCAGAGGATCAGTTATCCTTAAACCTAAAGTTATTGTTCACCATACAGACCATTGTTCGAAACATAACAACCAAAAAACTACCAAATCATAAAAATGGGCTCCGGCTGCGTCTAGATAAATCCATCATCGCCCATTGCTGCAACCTACACCTTTGCTGCATCACCACCACCAGCTGCTTCTTTCACCGGATCCTTCATCCCACTGCTACCAGCCTCAATTGCCAAGACCTCCGCAGCTTCCTCTTCATCATCCAGCTCCGCCAGCTTCTTCTTCCAAGCCTCCTGATTCCAGGCAGACCAGTCAAAAGAAGGATCCTCAGCCTCCTTAGTCATTTGTAGCTTGATCTTGAGCATGGCGATTGTAGCAGAGAGCTTTACCCCTTCCATCACCTCTTCATTCTCCTGCTGAGCTGTGATCTGGGTCAGGACCAATTCCTTCTTCGCCAGGTTAAGATCCTTTTCAAGGGAGGAGATCTTTTTGTCTTTGGCCAGGAACATCTGCTGGAAGTCAAGGTTCTTTTGCTCAGCCTTTGCCAGATTGTTATCAAGGAGCATTTGGATCTCAGCAAATTTTTGCATAAAAGAAGCATAAGATCAGAATCTGTTATCCTCAGAAAGTAGAGATCAGACTTAAGGATCCAGGATCCTTACCTCGGATACATACTCCTCGAACTAGTGTTGGATGAGAGGGAGGCCTTCAGTGGGCTCAAAGGTTTTCCTTTTCTTGGCACCCTTGCCCAGTGTGCTCATGCCTTTAGGGTTTGGGATGCTGGGACTGGCAGCTAGTTCCTTCTTGATGGACTTTGAGGAAGCAAATGCGTCAAGATCACTGACGCTGAACCTGGAAGCTGACTTTGAGAATTTTCTAGCGCCTACAAATGCAAAACACAGATAAGTATTCATATTTTACATTCATTTAAATATTTATTCATGCATAGACTTGGATACTTACTTGACATTGTGAAGGAACCGGAGGATGCTTCTTGTGAATCCTTTGCTTTGATTTGAAATGTCCTTACAGCAGGATCAAGCCTCCAGAAAGCAGCAAGTCTTTCTTTTGTTGCAGGGGTTTCTTGAATGTGAGAGATCGAAATAGCTGCACAACAAAATCAGAAAGAAGGATCAGTTATCCTTAAAAGAAAAAGAGTCCTACTATGATCCTTGTCTAAGGATCCCATATCCTACCTTAGGTGATCCACTTTTTGGGGATATCCTTCCCATCTGGAATTGAGTCCCTCCTTACAAAGAAGAACTGGTTCCTCCAATGGGTATCATTTTTGGTGGTTTTGAGGATTGGATGAGGCTGACCAGGTTTGTGTTTGAATAAAAAGCGGTAAGAACCGTGGCTAACAAGGTTGTACATTTGGCTAAACTCTGACATCCCTAATTCAACACCCTCTTGCTCTATGATATTTTCAAGGGTATAAAGAACTATCCACATCATGGGCATGGCCTGTATGTAGCACATGCCCGTGAGTATGAAGAAGGATTGTGTAAAAGTAGGGAAAGGATAAGAAAACCCTATCAGAAAAGGGGTGGCCGGAAAAGTGACCCAAGTATCATAAACACAGTTACTCTTCATTGAAGTGTCAAAGGATCTGAAGATGGCTTCCACCGGAAAGCAATGACGTATCCGATCAATTTTAGGATCGGTGAAACGGTAGAGTTCCAGCGAAGGGTTTTTGGTAACACCTTGGCTCTTCAAGGGGATGACTTTCTTAAGATCC
Source organism: Helianthus tuberosus (assembly GCA_030545235.1). Taxonomy (NCBI): domain Eukaryota; kingdom Viridiplantae; phylum Streptophyta; class Magnoliopsida; order Asterales; family Asteraceae; genus Helianthus; species Helianthus tuberosus. The sequence continues at coordinate 158,111,400 of CM060451.1, read as the reverse complement.
TTAGCAGGTGAGGATCGGAGAGTCATCTTCGCCATGGATGCTCGGAGAATAGAGGATCGAAATAGAAGAATTTAGATAGAAGGAAAGAGAGAATACCTGTTTGATCTCCGGATGAAGATTTAAAGGAGTGAAACGCTCGAATTTAAATGCATCTTAATCCTTATCTCTAACTCTGAATTTATAATGATGATTATGCAGGGAAGTCTTGTCGCTGACGTCACATCCACAACGGCTAGTCAGATTACAACGGCTATATTTACGCTAACCAACTTGTTCGAGATAAAGCAGAAAATATGAATCATTTAGTTATATTTAATTCCTCATATTTTAGGGGCAATTGTTAGGGATGAATTTTCACAATTTGTGGATAAAGGATCCTCAAGTGCAGCTAGGATCACGGATCCTCAGTTCAGTTTGGATTAAGGATCCTCAGAAGACGTTACAGGATTAAGGATACATGATCCTCATTATGATCCTTATACTAACAATTGTTTCCTTTATATTTGATCTTGTTTTTCAGGAGTATTAGAGTGGGACTTGGTCTTTCCGAGATTCCAGGGGAATATACCTTCTAATTTTGCATGTGCATGGCCTTCGTGACCGTTGTGGAGATCGTGGGAAGCTAGCATCTTTTTCGGATTGTTAGTTAGCTTAGTTGATTTCTATTTTTAATGGGGATTGTTAGGGCATGAATTTTATGCTAAGGATTATCTATCCTGAGACTGGGCATGGATCACGGATCCTTAATGGATGATGCAGAGAGTCTGAGGATCCAGAGTCTGAGGATCACGAGTCTGAGGATCCAGGATCCTTAACAGAACTTATGTTTTCTAACAATTGTCACGTTTTTAATGCTTATACACAGGTAATGGACGTAGTGGACTCATTCTTAGCTTGAATTTCGAGGAATATTCGTTCATATGGCACATGTTTAGGAAAGTTGGTTTCTTGATATTTTGCTATATTTTAAGGGGAAAACAGCTCATTTTAGGAATAATTCGAGTTCAACACACACAAACACAGAATTCTCTGCAAACACTTAGCAAAAACACACACTTACACTAGCGATTCAATGTATTGAGCTTGTTTTCTTCCAAAGTTGTACAAGGATCATTATTGTTTTTCCAATATATTTGGTGATCGATAGTTTCCATCACCCGAGGGTTTTTATGCCGGAGATCTTCTAAAGATCAAGGGCTTTTTCCTCGTATAAATCTCGGTGTTCATCGTTGATTTCATATACTTGTCGTTCATACAATTAACCAAGCATCATACCTCACAAAATCAGATTTGGTTGCATTATCCTTGTGTGATTTTTGACCAAAATAGTTTGGCGCCCACCGTGGGGCAATTGGTGCTTCATTTCTGAGAAATTTTGTTCATTTCGGTCATTTCGGTTCATCACCTTCAACCACATGGCTTCTCAAGGAAAAACTTCTTCAAGTTCCATGTCGGCGGTTACCTCATCACAGGGCATTTCACCGTTGCATCATCTTATCCCTGCATTCCAGAAGAATGCTGAGAATGCTCCGAAGAAGACAACCCTCGTTTTCACAAAACCAACTGTTGTTTCTTCCTCTACACTTACTAACAGTGATCTTTATGCTTTGATTTTGCATATGAGAGGATACATGCAACAACAGGACCAAACTAATGGCAGGATCCTTCGCGAAATTGATAAAATCAGCAGAGGATCACTCCGCTTTGACGCTAAGGTCGCTGAATTTCGACACTCTGGTCATAACTTCCCGGCACTTTGCAGCTCCAGATGTCCAATACAAGGGTGGATCAATAGGAATGCGCTCTGGATCATTAGCAATGTCTCAGGCTCAAGGATCCTCTTTCCAGCCTTCAGGATCTTCATTTCAGCATCAGGGATTCTTCACCAGTTTAGGAGAATGCATGGGGACGCAGCCAATTTAAGGATCCTCTCAGGTTCAAGGATCCTCTCAGGTTCAAGGATCCTCCCAGGTTCAAGGATCCTCATCTCAGGTTCAAGGATCCTCCTTCCAGGTTCAAGGATCCTCATCTCAGGTTTCTGGATCCATGGATTATCCTCCAAGACCTTCATTCACAGCACATCAAGGATCCAACATCTTCCAGGATCAAGGATACTTAAGGAGTGTGCAACCCGGAAGTTCAGATGTTCATCTAGGAGACTTCATACCATTGCAGACCATTACTTCCCCTGGTCCCTCGGTTATGCCAGAATCCCGTCAATATGGATTCACATCTGGAATTCCAACCTTGAATCCATTAGGAGGTAACACTTTGAATACTTCTTATAATGCTAACCATGGCTTCGTGCAGGATACAGGAATCAACCAAGCTATGGCTAAGGAATTGCAGAAACTCAAAGATTTGATATCCAGCGTTCCAGGAGTGGTTAAGCCCATTCCTGAAATTCCAGATGGAAGTCACAAGGGAAAGAATGGAGATCAATCCCATTCCTGAGAGGTTAAAAGAAGCATGTCTATGCAAGGGTTTTGGATCCACACTCACAGGATCTGCTCTTAAATGGCTGCTAAGTCTTCCCCCTTACTCTATTACTCCATTTGCTAATCTAGTTAATCTGTTTAATAGTCAATTTACATGTAGTAGAAAATTTGAACGATTAACTAGTGATCTATATAGGGTAACACAAGGTCAAAATGAATCACTTAGAGATTACATCACTAAGTTTAGTAAAGAATCCTTAGATATCCCTAACCTGGATATAGCTACGGCTGTAGAAGCCTTTAAAATGGGTTTACTTAGGGATTCAATGTTCAATGATGATCTTGTCATGACCCCTTGCAGGAACTTAGATGAGGAAAGGAACAGGGCCCTTAGGTTCATCCGTTTAGAGGATGACAAAAGGATCCACGAGAGATTGTCAGGATCCTCAAAGCAAGACAAATAAGGATCCTATCTCAAGGATAACTGATCCAAGCAATACTCCAAGCATGACAACCAGAATGTGCATGCTGTGGAACAAGAGGAAGATGATGAGGATTATCCTCCTATTTCTGAATATTGTTTTTCTGCTGATAATAATGAACTAATCCTTTCTATGCAGAGTTTAGGTGACAAGGTTAGGTGGCCAAGGAAGAATGACAAACCGCCTGCCACCAAAGACGAATCGAAATGGTGTGCTTACCATGGGGATTCTGGTCATCTCACAGATGAGTGCATAGCATTAAGGAAGGAGATAGGTTATCTTTTGAGCAAAGGATACTTGAAGGAATTGCTTGGAAGGAAAAAGTCAAGGATCAAGGATCCTGAGAAAGTTCCTGAAAACGCTCTTCCTCCACCAGCTGATGCTTAAATCATCCATTTCATCTCCGGAGATTCTCAGCAGCTAAGAGACATGCAAAGGAAACAATGATGGAGAATAGGGACAAACCTGTTCGAACTTCCATCCTTACCCAAGAAAAAGTCATATACTTTGATGGGGATGACCATGTCGACATACATGATCCTCATCATGACGGTTTGGTTATTACATTATTTATATCTAACCATTTTGTTTGCAGGATTCTCATTGATGGGAAAAGCTCAGTGAACATAATCCAGTTGGATGTCCTCAATAGAAAAAGTCATATACTTTGATGGGGAATTGCTTGGAAGGAAAAAGTCAAGGATCAAGGATCCTGAGAAAGTTCCTGAAAAAGCTCCTCCTCCACCAGCTGATGCTCAAATCATCCATTTCATCTTCAGAGATTCTCAGCAGCTAAGAGACATGATCCATTTTGTTCGTAGGAATAAAGCACCAATTGCCCCACGGTGGGCGCCAAACTGTTTTGGTTAAAAATCAAGCAATGATAATGCAAGCAAACTTTCTGTTGTGAGGTATGATGCTTGAATTGATGAACAACAATAAGGATCACAATGAAATGTAATGAACAAGTGACACGAAGATTTATACGAGGAAAAAGCCCTTGATCAATGAATGATCTCCGGTATAAAAAACCTCGGGTGATGGAAACTACCGATCACCAACTCAAATTAAACAACAAATGTGTTACAACTTCGGATGATAGCGAGCTAAGTACAAGGATCACTACAGTGTAACGTGCAAAAGGTGTATGAAAAATGTATGAAATTGCTAAGCGATTTGCCGAGAGCTGGTGAGAGCAGTTGTTAGTGTGTGTGTGTAGCCAAAAATAGCCAAGTGTTTTTTAATTAGCTCGCTACCCCTTTTAAAAATGGAAAAATATCTATACTAACTAACATTCCGCATTTGGTGCAAGTCCTCCACGACTTCCACAACGTCCATTTCTGCTATGCACGTGCGTAACAGGTATAAAATATTCTCCAGGAATATCGCCAAGACCAAGTCCAAGCTCATGTTCCTACAAAACATCATCACATTCAAAGTAGACAATCATTAGTATAAGGATCCTTAAGATGATCCATGATCCTGATCCTGCAACACTTCTGAGGATCACTACTTCAGACAGAATTGAGGATCACTAAACCCAACAGTAAATGAGGATCACTAAACCCAACAGTAAATGAGGATCACTGATCATAGAGAAATCCTCCCCTAACAATTTCCCCCAAAATATAAGGAGTAATTATGTAAATAAACGAGTTGTATTTTTTGTTCTTATCCATAATGAATCAACGGATAACTAGCCGTTGTAATCAGACTAGCCGTTACGAGCATGACGTCACTGAAGTGACTATCCTGCAAAATCATCATTATAAATAGGAGTTAGAGATAGGGATTAATCTGCATTTAAATTCAAGAGAAACTCCCTTTAAATTCATATCCGAAGATCAAACAGGTATATCTCTTCCTCTTCTTCCTTTACGTTTTCTTTCTCTGCCCCTTCTTTCTTCACCTTCTTCACAATCAAGATGATGCTAAGATCCTCACCGGCGAAGGATCACAAGAAGGACAGTCCTCTTAAGAGCCAGGGGATCATCAAAGATTCGACGAATGAAAGGTACTGCCTCCCTGATCCACAAATAGACAGAATCCGCCGTTGCTTTCCGGCAAACACCGATTTCAAGCCATTTAACCCCACCGTTTTAAGTGATTACGTTTCTGAAACTTGGGTAGCTTTCCCGGTCACTCCGTTCACAATAGGATATACGTATCCTTTCCCTGAATTCACCCAGTCTTTCTTCTCCCTCACCGGCATCTCCAACATCCAAGCTATGCCAATGATCTGGAGGGTCTTATATACCCTTGAAAGGATCATTGAGCAAGAAGGAATTGCCCTAGGAATGTCGGAGTTGGCAGAGATGTATGATCTCACAACATTTGGATCCCACCGATATTTATTCAAGCGTAAACCCGGTGAAGAACATCCCATCTCTTGAAAAGGATCTCAATGATGCCAAAACTCAGCTAGTTGCAACCCAGATCAATGCTGACTATGAGAAGCACGAGATCACACATGATGTCACACCCCGACCACGTATAACATACAAGACGTGGCGGAAAACGTCGGGGAGTGTTGTAACAGAATTAATTGTTCCATAACCATGGCATTCAAAGTTGTATTTTATTTATAAACACAAGAGTTTCATTGTTTTAAACAGGAATCAAAGAGTTTTTAACATAATTAAACATGGTCTATCTTCGTTTTAAATCTCTAAGGCACAGGTCCGCCCTAGTGTCATGATCGTCATCCTACGGAAAAGCTCCTGAAAACACATGTGAAAATAGGTACGTCAGCATAAAAATGTCTGTGAGATACATAGGTTTTGTGAAAATAGGATTCATGACTTAAGTTTAAGAAATGTTTAGTCATGAACCTTGTAATTTGATTTTGTTTTGTAAATCGCTTGAAAAACAATAAGTTTAGATGATATGTATAAGTAAAAGAATAAGGTATGGTTAAATGAATAACCATGTAAAATGAGTTGTATAAAATAAACCGTATTGTAAAACAAAGTCTTGTGAAAACATGTTACTTGTATAAAATGTATAAGTCCAAAATCAATGATTTAAATAACGCTATGATATGTAATATAATACAAACACTTATATATAGGAAGTACCAGCGGCGTATCCACCATGCTTGTATCATATTACTCACATTTCGTTACTTAAGTCACTTAACTAACCAACAATGTATAATGTCTATGTTTAAACCAATTGTCAAAAGTCCTTGTATAAACCATGTCAAATGTTGATAGTCCAAAAGTAGTCAAGTAATGTGTAACAAATGTTATGTCTTGTAAGTAAAGTATTGTCAAATAGTCCAAATGTAGAAATGTACAAAACAAAGTATTTTGAATGTATCAAAAAGTTATGTTTCGCAAAGTAATACATGTTACATTGATACAAACATTTATGTGGTAAGTTAACGCATACATTCAAGCCTTGAGACAGTCGGATAACCCTTTCAGTCAAGGTTATCAAAAGAATTGTATTCGGATTCAGTCATTCCTTACATCCAAACAAACCCGGGATGTCAGGAATGGGATTTGTCAAGTCCTATGGTACCAGTACTTACTACCGAGCGGCGTAGCTAATGTTAATGAACGTATAATAGTCTCGTTTGTGCAAACCAAATGTCATAGCAGTTGTATACATGTCATATGAAAACAATGTACTAAGTATGCTAAGTTAAAATACAAAGCAGAAAAGTCATGTAAATCAATGTGCTAGCATGCTATCAGTCAACATACATAGCAGAAATGTAAAGTAAAACAATGTACTAAGTATGCACACAATGGACATACATAGCATGAAATGTAATGAAATCATGTACTATAATGTACTAACAAACATAGCAGGTATATGATGTGAAAACAGGAAAGCACGAAAGTAACAAGTAGGCACATGTGTTTCACCCCAAAACAGTTTGGAAAACAGTAAAAGAGGGGTTCTATGTACTCACTTGAGATTGCTCAGAAGTCCTAAGATAACCACCAAGCAATGCTAGAGATCTCGGAATATCAAACGGCACCTAATATAGGTAACTACATTAATAAACCGGACCTAAATCGGAAGATCGGATAGAATGAGGGTTCGTAAACCAAATGAGTATGGGAACTCATGTAGTATGGTTTAACAAAGCCTACATACTAAATGAAACCTATCCTAAGTGCTTGTGACCCATTACGACCCGTTTAGGTAGCTTATGCTACTTTAACGCGTCGTTCGCGTGAAACGCGTTCGGACCGCCTAACTAGTCCTATGACAAGTAATATATGCCTTAACATGTCTAATATGGTTGTCAAATCAGTTTAGATGTCAAAAGTTATGTTACATATGTTTAAAAATGAATTTTGGCATAAAGGGGTATTTTGGTAATTTACCTAAGGCATATAAATTACCTATCATACAACTACTTAAACGTAGCGACCATAAGGTATAACCTCAGAGGGTTATTCCCTATATACTATGGTCACCTAATGTATTTGGTCGGATCCTAATGATCGACCAAATGGGTCGGGTTCGAAAGTATAAGCGATTGTTTAGATCGCTTACCTTACGACCCTATACAAGCACAACTAAAAGTGACGAGCTAAGCATGTTAAAACATGCTTAACTAAGTTTAGAAAACAGGTTTGGTATCAACACAAACGGTTTTGATACCCATAAGTAGTTTGGTTACAAAATACGCAAGAATACGTATTCTGACCGAAACTACGACTCGTCACTGAGCCTAGATAACGTGGTAATCAGTAGGTATAGTCACTAGGGACTATAACCATCATGATCACGCTCACGTTATGAAGTTCAAACGAACTTCGCATCGACCATAAACTGGTCAATGCAGAAAGTCAAACAAAGTTTGACTTTCGGACTCGAAAGCGATAAAAGAACGAAAGAATACTTACGAAAGGTCCCCGAATGCTAATCTAGATCCAAATAACTCAGGTATGAAACAATGGTTTCAACTTAGAGTCTTTTAGATCAGATTCTAGTGAGGAATGAGTGAAAATGGGTTGGGTATTTATAGTAAACCCACAACCGTTAGGATCGTTTCTTGGAAAAGGGGGCACGATCTAGGCCGTACACTTGTCAAAATGTTGTGGTAACTAATTTTGGCCACCATAGGAGATTAACATGTGGCACTTGACCTTTGGGAAGTGTTAGGGGCTGCTAACTTATGTTTAAAATGGCTTTTTGCTGCATTTATTTATTTATTTATTTTTTTTTATATATTTTTTTTTTGCAGTTTTGCAGTTTTGGTTCCTGAGCGCGTATCGTCGTGTTTTGGCACTTCTAACACCCGTCAAGCCCATTTTTAAGCTTCACAAGGATGTTAAAGTATAGGGAACATGAAACATGCTCAAAAATATGCCGGATGTCGGTTCGTTTAGCCGTACAATCGCGTTGTTCGGTTAATTACGACGGAATGCGCATAAGCGTGAAAAACGATCCAAATTGCGTGACGAATGGATTTTTCTCATGCCAAACACTAAACTAAAATATTTTAGTGCTTACATAAATTTTTGGATGTCCGGATGTATTCAGACCGTAAGTTATGCGCGAAAATGCAAACTTGTGCATTTTTTTTTTGACACTTTTAGTCCCTGAATGACCCAAAAGTTTATTTTAGCACACCGAACACCTCAAAGCCTATTTCTAAGCTATGTAAAGGATATTTAAGGTGTGTTTAACTTATGGTCATGTTCCGGAATGTCTGTTACAGTTCAAATTGGCATACTTTCGTAGTTTGTCAAGTTTAGTCCCTGTAAGCGAATTAACTTGTTTTTGCCATACCAAAGCCTTCAAAACTTATTTCTAAGTTATGTAAAGGTTATTTAAGGTATGTTAAGTATATGATGATGTTCCGGAGTATTTGTCGCGTTAAACTGGTTACGTTTACGCACCAGTTTGCGTATAACTCTCCATAAAGCGATATAGAGTTTGAAATTGAATAAAAGTCAAAACATGAAAAATGTAAAAAACAACCAAACAAACATTGGGATCAAATAACATTGTTTTATTGATAATAGAACTGTTCATAATGATTACAAGCACAGATGTTACAGTCTCCCCTACTTGTGGAAATTTCGTCCCGAAATTTATTTAGAGGAAACTCGTGGAAAAAGATGCGGATATTTCGTCTTCATTTGATCTTCGCGTTCCCAAGTAAACTCGGGTCCACGTTTAGCTTCCCAACGAACTTTGACCAAAGGAATGCGCTTACGTTTGAGCCACTTGACTTCACGTTCCATGATTTCCACTGGCTTCTCAACAAATTTCAGTGTTTTACCAACACAAATTTCGTCAAGTGGTATGTGGAGGTTCTCATCAGCTAAACACCTCTTGAGATTGGATACGTGAAAAGTTGGATGAACATTTCCAAGTTCAAGAGGTAACTCAAGTCTGTAGGCTACCTTTCCGATTCTTTCGACGATCTTGAATGGTCCAACGTATCTAGGTGCAAGTTTTCCTTTCTTTCCAAATCTGATCACACCTTTCCAAGGTGAGACCTTAAGTAATACTCGATCACCGACTTGAAATTCCAAGGCCTTGCGTTTTGGGTCCGCATAACTCTTCTGACGGCTTCTAGCTGTCTGAAGGTTATCACGCACTTTCTTGATCTTGTCAGTTGTCTCTAAAATGAGGGCAGGTCCAGTAAGTTGAGCCTCGCCGATCTCATTCCAGCAGACTGGTGAACGACATTTTCGACCATAGAGAGCCTCGAAAGGAGCCATTTTGATCCTGGTGTGATAACTGTTGTTGTAGGAGAATTCAATCAACTTAAGATGTGAATCCCAACTACCACCAAAATCGATCACACAAGCTCTTAGCATATCCTCCAGAGTCTGGATTGTTCTTTCAGATTGACCATCCGTTTGCGGATGATAAGCTGTGCTCAGATTAAGTTGGGTCCCCATAGCAGATTGCATGGTTCTCCAAAAATGAGAAGTGAAACGAGCATCTCTGTCAGAAATGATATTCAAAGGAACACCATGTCGAGCTACAATTTCATCCACATAGATTTGAGCAAGTCTGTCAGCAGGAAAATCCTCATGGATTGGCAAGAAATGCGCTGACTTATTAAGACGATCAACCACTACCCAGATGGCATCATGACCTTTCTTTGTGCGCGGAAGTTTAGTAACAAGATCCATAGTAATGTTTTCCCATTTCCAAACTGGGATCTCTTGTTGCTCCAATAAACCAGAAGGACGCTGATGTTCAGCCTTAACCTTAAGACAAGTAAGGCATTTTGATACGTATAAGGCAATGTCTTTCTTCATACCAGGCCACCAATAATGAATACGAAGATCCTTATACATCTTATCTGAGCCCGGATGAATAGAATAACGCGACTTATGGGCTTCATCCATAAGCAAGGTACGAAGATCATCCTGGCTTGGGACCCACAAACGGTCCATGAAGTAATACGATCCATTGTCCTTTAGTTCCAAAGCAGGCGTTATGTGATAGGGAAATTCCTTATCCATTAAACCTTGTGAAACACAAGATTGTTGAGCCTGAGAAATGCGTGCTTGGATATCGGATTGAGCTTGAATAACAGATTGAACACGTACACAATGAAGCTTAGTACGTTCCTTACGACTCAATGCATTAGCTACGACATTCGCCTTACCAGGATGGTAGCGAATTTCGCAGTCATAGTCGTTTAAAAGCTCAACCCAACGTCGTTGCCTCATGTTGAGTTCTTTCTGGTTGAAGATATGCTGAAGACTTTTGTGGTCCGTGAAAACCACACATTTTGTACCGTACAAATAGTGTCTCCAGATCTTTAGAGCAAAAACAACTGCACCCAACTCAAGATCATGAGTGGTGTAGTTCTTCTCATGTATCTTCAACTGCCTTGATGCATATGCTATGACTTTGTTCCTTTGCATAAGAACACAGCCAAGACCCAGTTTAGATGCATCGCAATAAAGGACGAAATCATCATTGCCCTCAGGCAAAGTTAGAACAGGCTCGTCGCAAAGCTTCTGCTTCAAGTTTTGAAAAGCTTCCTCTTGTTTGAATCCCCACTCAAAGGGCTTGTTCTTCTGAGTTAGAGCAGTTAGAGGAATTGCAATCTTTGAGAAGTTCTCAATGAAGCGGCGATAATAACCCGCTAGACCAAGAAAAGAACGAACCTCAGTAGGAGTAGTAGGCGTATCCCAATCCTTGATCACACTGATCTTGGAGGGATCTACATGAATACCTTGTTCGTTGATGATGTGTCCTAAAAATTGAACTTCTTTAAGCCAAAATTCGCACTTGGAGAATTTGGCGAAAAGTTGCTCTTTCTTTAGGAGTTCCAAAGTAAGACGAAGATGTTGCTCGTGATCAGCTCGCGTCTTGGAGTAAATCAAGATGTCGTCAATAAAAACAATGACGAACTGATCCAAATAAGGTTTGCATACCCTATTCATTAAGTCCATGAAAACAGCAGGAGCATTAGTCAAACCGAATGGCATGACTGTGAATTCATAATGCCCATAACGAGTGCGGAACGCTGTCTTGGGAATATCTTCTTCATGCACACGAAGTTGATGATATCCGGAACGTAGATTAATCTTCGAAAAATAAGAAGCGCCCTGTAATTGATCAAAGAGGTCGTCTATGCGCGGTAGGGGATATCGATTCTTGATAGTAAGCATGTTAAGCTCACGATAATCGATACACATCCTAAAGGATCCATCCTTCTTCTTGACAAAAAGAACGGGAGCACCCCAGGGTGAAAAGCTGGGATGGATAAAGCCTTTGTCAGAAAGCTCCTGAAGCTGCTTAGACAACTCTTGCATCTCAGACGGTGCAAGACGATATGGAGCTATGGCAATGGGATTTGCACCAGGTATGAGATCAATGCGGAACTCGACTTGGCGTGCTGGGGGTAGACCAGGTAACTCTTCAGGGAAAACTTCAGAATAATCCCGAACGACAGGAATTTCTGAAATAGACTTACCCTTGCCTTTATCTGTTGTAACATGTGCTAAGAAAGCCACATAGTTCTTCCGCAGATACTTCCGAGCTTTAAAACAAGACATGAGTTTGAGACCACCGGCAGGTTTCTCACCTTGAACCTGTAGGATCTCGCCTGTCGAAAGCGGCACACGAACAATCTTCTCAGAACAAACTATCTCAGCGTGATACTTGGATAACCAATCCATACCCACAATGACGTCGAAGCTTCCAAGTTGCATAGGCGTGAGGTTAATAGGAAAAAGATGATCGTTAAGGTTCAACTGGCAGTTGTGAAGAATAGAATCAAGAACAATGGGTTCACCACTAGCAACTTCTACTGTCAAAGGTTTACCTAGTTTTGTTCTAGACACGCGAAGTAATGGCTCAAAAGACAATGACACAAAACTCTTGTCGGCACCCGAATCAAAAAGAACAGATGCAGGCTGATTATTAATAAAGAACGTACCGTTCACCACATTATCGTCCGCCTGCGCCTCTTGGGCATTCAAGTTAAAAGCTCGCCCTCGAGCCTGAGCCTGATTTTGGTTAGCTAGCCTTAGGCACCGGTTCCTGTAGTGGGTCAGATCCCCACAATTGTAGCACGAACCAGGAGGAAAATGAGGTCGTGCAGCTTGACCTTGTTGCTGAGCAACTTGTTGGGCTTGGTTCTGAAATGCCTGGTTCTGGTTAACATGAATGCGGCAGGTGGCAGCAAGATGACCAGGCCTTCCGCAGTTGGTGCACTGACGACACTGGAGGTGTGGTTGATGATGGCCGTTACACCTGTTGCACAAAGGTACATTGCCAAGATAAGGCTTCTTGGCTAGTGGTTGCGCAGGCTGATTTGGTGCAGCTTGAGCCTGTGCAATAACAACATAGTTTTGGGAAGCCTTCTGCTTCCTAGACCCTCCATAATTCTTTCCCTTCTTGTTTTGACCTTTCTTGCTATCTTCCTTATCAGACACCTGCTTCTTACCCTTGTCATCGTTTTTGTGCAGCTTCCCCTTTCGAATCTGCGACTCAGTCAATGTCGCTGATAACTCGATCGCCTGACGGAGTGTGGCAGGGTTACTACCAGTAATGATGTCTTGTACTGAGTCAGGTAGGCCGTCGATGTATCTTTCGATAGCCTTGTCGAGTGGGGTAACCATAGTTGGGCAAAGCAGACTCAACTCTTCAAACCTATCAGTATAAGCCCTGTGCTCGCCACTGTCTTGTTTCAAGTCCTCAAACTCTTTCTCCAACGCTCGCTGTTCATGACGAGGACAAAATTCCCTCATCATAAGGGCCCTAAGTTCAGCCCAGGTTTGCGCTAGAGCAACTTCTGCACCCCGATCTCTCATAACCCCGTTCCACGATGTGAGAGCCCTCTTCTGAAACACGCTCGAAGAAAACTCGACCTTGCGATTATCCGGACACTGCACGTGGCGGAAAGTATTCTCAATGCTCTCAAACCATTGAAGAAGCCCAGTCGCTCCCTCAGAACCACTAAACTTGAGTGGTTTAGCCGAGTTAAAATCCTTGTATTTGCATGGAGCATTGTTGTTGTTGTTGGCCTGTTGCCATTGAGCAAAGAGATTTGGGAATTGAGCAGCCATCTGCTGCGCAATGATTTCTGCCAGTTCGGCAGTCGCTATTTGGTTTTCGCGTCGAGGAGGCATTCTAAAAGAGGAAAACATGAAAGGAAACGAGTGAGATGATTGGATGGAAAGAATGAGATGAAACAAAATTAACAAAAGCAAAGATGGTGGTCATTTGTCCGCATTACCAAGCAAACAAACGACGCACAGTGACTAATCAAAGTAAATGGATCAAAAATAATGTATTACGAAGACATGCTCGCCTATAAGTGAACACTCATCCCAAGAATTCTCTGGTAAGCACAACTGGTCTCGCGTCTGATGAGATGTATACGAAGTGCTTGCCTAGACAGAAAACCCAGAATACAGGCATTCACTCTTCCAGTTTGCACGTGTTCACATTATTTAAAACCCAAAACGTTGACGAGATTTTGAAAATTTGAAGGCACAAGGCCAAAAATTTAGTCAAACTGGAAGGGTTCAAAACCTTACAAAAGAGGGTTCAAAACCTTGTAATAAATCATCCAAAAACAGATGATTGTTTTTCAAAAATCGTTTCGAAAAATTTGGTTTCTTGTTTTGATAATCACCTAAGGATAGGTGATGTACATGTTTTAAGATCTAAACACAAGATAACTTATGTTAGGGTCCTAGAAAGGTTATAGTCTAGGTTAAAGCATTACTAATAACCTAATTCCCTATAACCATTGGCTCTGATACCAACTCTTCTGTCACACCCCGACCACGTATAACATACAAGACGTGGCGGAAAACGTCGGGGAGTATTGTAACAGAATTAATTGTTTCATAACCATGGCATTCAAAGTTGTATTTTATTTATAAACACAAGAGTTTCATTGTTTTAAACAGGAATCAAAGAGTTTTTAACATAATTAAACATGGTCTATCTTCGTTTTAAATCTCTAAGGCACAGGTCCGCCCTAGTGTCATGATCGTCATCCTACGGAAAAGCTCCTGAAAACACATGTGAAAATAGGTACGTTAGCATAAAAATGCCTGTGAGATACATAGGTTTTGTGAAAATAGGATTCATGACTTAAGTTTAAGAAATGTTTAGTCATGAACCTTGTAATTTGATTTTGTTTTGTAAATCGCTTGAAAAACAATAAGTTTAGATGATATGTATAAGTAAAAGAATAAGGTATGGTTAAATGAATAACCATGTAAAATGAGTTGTATAAAATAAACCGTATTGTAAAACAAAGTCTTGTGAAAACATGTTACTTGTATAAAATGTATAAGTCCAAAATCAATGATTTAAATAACGCTATGATATGTAATATAATATAAACACTTATATATAGGAAGTACCAGCGGCGTATCCACCATGCTTGTATCATATTACTCACATTTCGTTACTTAAGTCACTTAACCAACCAACAATGTATAATGTCTATGTTTAAACCAATTGTCAAAAGTCCTTGTATAAACCATGTCAAATGTTGATAGTCCAAAAGTAGTCAAGTAATGTGTAACAAATGTTATGTCTTGTAAGTAAAGTATTGTCAAATAGTCCAAATGTAGAAATGTACAAAACAAAGTATTTTGAATGTATCAAAAAGTTATGTTTCGCAAAGTAATACATGTTACATTGATACAAACATTTATGTGGTAAGTTAACGCATACATTCAAGCCTTGAGACAGTCGGATAACCCTTTCAGTCAAGGTTATCAAAAGAATTGTATTCGGATTCAGTCATTCCTTACATCCAAACAAACCCGGGATGTCAGCAATGGGATTTGTCAAGTCCTATGGTACAAGTACTTACTACCGAGCGGCGTAGCTAATGTTAATGAACGTATAATAGTCTCGTTTGTGCAAACCAAATGTCATAGTAGTTGTATACATGTCATATGAAAACAATGTACTAAGTATGCTAAGTTAACATACAAAGCAGAAAAGTCATGTAAATCAATGTGCTAGCATGCTATCAGTCAACATACATAGCAGAAATGTAAAGTAAAACAATGTACTAAGTATGCACACAATGGACATACATAGCATGAAATGTAATGAAATCATGTACTATAATGTACTAACAAACATAGCAGGTATATGATGTGAAAACAGGAAAGCACGAAAGTAACAAGTAGGCACATGTGTTTCACCCCAAAACAGTTTGGAAAACAGTAAAAGAGGGGTTCTATGTACTCACTTGAGATTGCTCAGAATTCCTAAGATAACCACCAAGCAATGCTAGAGATCTCGGAATATCAAACGGCACCTAATATAGGTAACTACATTAATAAACCGGACCTAAATCGGAAGATCGGATAGAATGAGGGTTCGTAAACCAAATGAGTATGGGAACTCATGTAGTATGGTTTAACAAAGCCTACATAATAAATGAAACCTATCCTAAGTACTTGTGACCCATTACGACCCGTTTAGGTAGCTTATGCTACTTTAACGCGTCGTTCGCGTGAAACGCGTTCGGACCGCCTAACTAGTCCTATGACAAGTAATATATGCCTTAACATGTCTAATATGGTTATCAAATCAGTTTAGATGTCAAAAGTTATGTTACATATGTTTAAAAATGAATTTTGGCATAAAGGGGTATTTTGGTAATTTACCTAAGGCATATAAATTACCTATCATACAACTACTTAAACGTAGCGACCATAAGGTATAACCTCAGAGGGTTATTCCCTATATACTATGGTCACCTAATGTATTTGGTCGGATCCTAATGATCGACCAAATGGGTCGGGTTCGAAAGTATAAGCGATTGTTTAGATCGCTTACCTTACGACCCTATACAAGCACAACTAAAAGTGACGAGCTAAGCATGTTAAAACATGCTTAACTAAGTTTAGAAAACAGGTTTGATATCAAAACAAACGGTTTTGATACCCATAAGTAGTTTGGTTACAAAATACGCAAGAATACGTATTCTGACCGAAACTACGACTCGTCACTAAGCCTAGATAACGTGGTAATCAGTAGGTATAGTCACTAGGGACTATAACCATCGTGATCACGCTCACGTTATGAAGTTCAAACGAACTTCGCATCGACCATAAACTGGTCAATGCAGAAAGTCAAACAAAGTTTGACTTTCGGACTCGAAAGCGATAAAAGAACGAAAGAATACTTACGAAAGGTCCCCGAATGCTAATCTAGATCCAAATAACTCAGGTATGAAACAATGGTTTCAACTTAGAGTCTTTTAGATCAGATTCTAGTGAGGAATGAGTGAAAATGGGTTGGGTATTTATAGTAAACCCACAACCGTTAGGATCGTTTCTTGGAAAAGGGGGCACGATCTAGGCCGTACACTTGTCAAAATGTTGTGGTAACTAATTTTGGCCACCATAGGAGATTAACATGTGGCACTTGACCTTTGGGAAGTGTTAGGGGCTGCTAACTTATGTTTAAAATGGCTTTTTGCTGCATTTATTTATTTATTTATTTTTTTTTTTTATATATTTTTTTTTTGTAGTTTTGCAGTTTTGGTTCCTAAGCGCGTATCGTCGTGTTTTGGCACTTCTAACACCCGTCAAGCCCATTTTTAAGCTTCACAAGGATGTTAAAGTATAGGGAACATGAAACATGCTCAAAAATATGCCGGATGTCGGTTCGTTTAGCCGTACAATCGCGTTGTTCGGTTAATTACGACGGAATGCGCATAAGCGTGAAAAACGATCCAAATTGCGTGACGAATGGATTTTTCTCATGCCAAACACTAAACTAAAATAGTTTAGTGCTTACATAAATTTTTGGATGTCCGGATGTATTCAGACCGTAAGTTATGCTCGAAAATGCAAACTTGTGCATTTTTTTTTTTGACACTTTTAGTCCTTGAATGACCCAAAAGTTTATTTTAGCACACCGAACACCTCAAAGCCTATTTCTAAGCTATGTAAAGGATATTTAAGGTGTGTTTAACTTATGGTCATGTTCCGGAATGTCTGTTACAGTTCAAATTGGCATACTTTCGTAGTTTGTCAAGTTTAGTCCCTGTAAGCGAATTAACTTGTTTTTGCCATACCAAAGCCTTCAAAACTTATTTCTAAGTTATGTAAAGGTTATTTAAGGTATGTTAAGTATATGATGATGTTCCGGAGTATTTGTCGCGTTAAACTGGTTATGTTTACGCACCAGTTTGCGTATAACTCTCCAGAAAGCGATATAGAGTTTGAAATTGAATAAAAGTCAAAACATGAAAAATGTAAAACACAACCAAACAAACATTGGGATCAAATAACATTGTTTTATTGATAATAAAACTGTTCATAATGATTACAAGCACAGATGTTACACAGGATGCTAAAGTCTCCGTTGCCATTGCCATGTACAAGACCAAACTGCAGATGGCTCAAGAAGCTCAGGATCCTGCCTTTGATAGGAGCAACTGGTACATGGAAGGCTGGAAGGCCAGGATGGATGAGTTGGAGGATGAGGATGAGGATGAGGCTGACGAGGTTCTGGCAATCGAGGCTAGTGGCAGTGGCAAGGATCATGCGAAGGATACCGGAGCAGGAGGGGATGATGATGCAGGGATGGTGTAGGCTGCATGAATGGGCGATGAAGGACATTTCTAGACGTAGCCGGAGCCCATTTTTTAAATTTGGTAGTTTGTTTTGGTTATGGTGTTTTTTGTTGAACAATGATGGGTTGTACTTAAACAGTAGTAATTAGGGCTAAGGATCATGGATCCTTGAACAATAGGCAGGATAATGGTGGTGGATGGATCCTCTGTTTGGGGGATGAAGCCACTCGTTATCCTTCCATCTTTAATTTCCTGCACTTGTTAGTGTTAGGGGAGGATTTTCTAACAATTAGTGATCCTTATTCGTTATCCTAACTAGTGATCCTTACTTCTGTGACAGGTGGTGATCCTCAGAAGAGCTTCAGGATCAGGATCATGGATCACTTTAAGGATCCTCGTACCGACGATTGTTTACTTATGTATTATACTATCTCGCAGGTATAACGAGCTTGACCAGGTTTTGGCGACATTCCTGGAGAATATTCCTAAGCTATTCTGCACGTGCTTGACCAAAAATAGACGTTGTGGAGAACGTGGAGGCTTGGCACGAAAGTCGGATAGTTAGTTTAGGTGGTTATTTCTATTTTAAAAGGGAGTAACGAGCTAGTAGAAAACACTTAGTCTTTTTGCAGTTACACACACTCGTACAAACGCTCATACAAGCTCTCGTTCAAACACTTAGCAATTTCATACACTTTTTACACATTCCACCGTAGTGATCCTTGTACCTAGCTCGTTACTATCCGAAGTTGTAAACATTCATTCATTTATTTGAGCGTGGTGATCGGTAGTTTCCATCACCCGGGGTTTTTTGTGCCGGAGATCAACTCTTGATCAAGGTCTTTTTCCCCGTATAAACCCTTGTGTTGTTTGTGCAATTTTACACTAAAGTGATCCTCATCATTGTTACACATTTTAAGCATCATACCCCGTAATCTAGAGTTTGGTTGCAATATCCTCATCTGATTTTTTGACCAAAACAGTTTGGCGCCCACCGTGGGGCAATTGGTGCTTTGTCCTTAGAAAAATACGCATTTCTGTGCTCATTTCGGTTTACTACAACCAAGCAAATGGCTTCCTCAGCGAAGAATGCTTCAAAATTGATGCCCTCATTCACTTCTTCACAAGGCGTTCCTCCTTTGCCTCCACCACCTTCTGGATCCCAGAAGAATACTGAGAATGCTGCGAAGAAACCAACTCCCATTTTCTCAAAACCACCTACTTCTTCTGTTTCAACTAATCCTACTACTAATGATCTCTATGCCTTGATTTTGCAGATGAGGAATCATGCACAAGAGCAGGATAAAACCAACGAAAGGATCCTCCGGGAGATTGACGAAATTAAGAAACAGAAGAAAACGGCAGAGGATCGTTCCCCACTGATGCCCAGATCGTTGAATTTTGATACTCCGGTGATTACTTCTCAGCCATCAGTGGTTCCAGACATTCAATATGTGGGTGGACCAAAAGGAGTGCACTACGGAACAACAACAATGAGCCAGGCATTAGGTTCACATTTCCAGCCAGCGGGATCCTATCCTCAGCATATGGGATTCCTCACGAGTTCAGGAGTGCAGCAGTTTCAAGGATCCTCTTTCGTTCCAGGATCATCCCAGGTTCAAGGATCCTCTTTCGTTCCAGGATCATCCCAGGTTCAAGGATCCTCCTTCGTTCCAGGATCATCCCAGGTTTAGGTATCCTCCTTCGTTCCAGGATCATCCCAGGTTCAAGGATCCTCCTTCGTTCCAGGATCATCCCAGGTTCAGGGATCCTCCTTCATTCCAGGATCATCCCAGGTTCAAGGATCCTCTTTCGTTCCAGGATCATCCCAGTTCCAGGGATCCTTCCAGATGCCAGGATCCTTAAGGAGTTTGCAAACAGGAAGTTCAGATGTCCATCAGGGAGATTTTATTCCAATGCAGACTAATGCTTTTGCTGGTCCCTCGATCATTCCAGAGCCTCAACAATATGGATTAACATCCATTCTTCCTAACTTGAATCCAATGGGAGGTAACACTTTTAACAATTCTTATACTACTAACCAAGGTCTTATGCAGGATCCAGGTATCAATCATGCCATGGCCAGAGAATTGCAAAAGCTAAAGGATATGATATCAAGTGTCCCGGGAGTAGTCAAACCTATCCCAGAGATTGCAGATGGGAGCCATAAGATATCTCGTTTTGCACCACCAATCTGTGATGCTGAGATACCCAAGAGGTTCCATGTGCCTACAATGAAACTATATGATGGCTCAACAGATCCCGAAGAACACATAGCACAATATAGGGAGAGGATGGAGATCAATCCAATCCCAGAAAGGTTAAAGGAAGCATGCCTGTGCAAAGGATTCGGATCCACTCTTACTGGATCAGCTCTCAAATGGCTACTAAGTCTTCCTCCCTATTCTATTACCTCATTTGCTAACCTAGTTAACTTGTTTAATAATCAGTTTTCTTGTAGTAGGAAATTTGAACGATTAACTAGGGATTTATACAGGATAACCCAGGGTCATAATGAATCATTAAGGGACTACATTACCAAATTCAGTAAAGAATCCTTAGACATTCCTAATTTAGACATAGCCACGGATGTTGAGGCCTTCAAAATGGGATTGCTTAGGGATTCGTTATTTTATGATGATCTTGTTATGACACCATGCAGGAACTTAGATGAGGTAAGAACTCGAGCCCTTAGGTACATCCGGCTAGAGGATGACAAGAGGATCCAGGAGAGGTTAGTAGGATCCTCAAAGCAGGATAAGCAAGGATCCTCGTTCAGGAACAACAAGTTCAAATCCTACAACAGATCCGATAACCAGAATGTGCATGCTATTGATCAGGAAGAGGATGATGAGGATTATCCTCCAATCTCTGAATATTGTTTTTCTGTTGACAGCAATGAACTAATCCTTGCGATGCAGGGTTTAGGTGATAAAGCTAGATGGCCCAGAAAAAATGATAGGCCAGCTGCAACTAAGGATAAATCAAAGTGGTGTGCATACCATGAAGATTTTGGACATCTCACAGAAGAATGCATTGTTCTAAGAAAGGAGATTGGATACTTGTTGAGCAAAGGGCATCTAAAGGAATTGTTGGGAAGAAAAAAGTCAAAGACTCAGGATCATGAAAGGATCCCTGAGAAAGCTCCGGCCCCTCCAGCGGATGCACAAGTGATAAACTTCATTTCTGGAGGATCAGACATTTGCGGCACATCCTTCTCAGCAGCTAAGAGGCATGCAAAAGAAACTAAAATGGACAATGGAGAAAGACCTGTTCGAACATCAAGTGTCTCGGAAGGGAAAGTCATAACCTTTTATGAGGACGATCGTGTAGATATCCAGGATCCTCATCACGATGGTTTAGTTATTACTCTTTTTATTTCTAACCATTTTGTTCGCAAGATCCTTATAGACGGAGGAAGTTCAGTGAACATTATCCAGCTTGATGTTCTGAAGAAGATGGGTATCCCTGAATCAGATATCATACCAAGATCCTATGTGCTTGTAGGATTTAGTGGCGAAACTAAGAATACCCTGGGGGACATTAAACTCCCAATATATATCGAAGGCCTACACTCTTATCAAAAATTTTGTGTTATTGACTGTTTATCTTGTTGTAATGTTATCCTTGGCAGGCCCTGGATACACGATATGAAAGCAGTCCCATCCACTTACCATCAATGTGTGAAGCTCCCTAGTCCTTGGGGAATAGTGAAGATTGATAGTGATCAGCAGGAGGCTAAGAATTGCTACACTTCATCGATGAAACCAGCCTCGAAGTCAAGGGAGCAATAGCAATCAAAGTATCCTCCAAGGGATGTCTTGGAGGCAAGAGAGCAGGATGTGGTAGACATCCTCATGGATCCTGATGATCCTGAATCCAAAATCTATATCGGATCAGGGATCCTTAGCGAAATGAAAGAAGACCTCGTATCCTTCCTCAAAAGGAGAAAGACTACCTTTGCATGGAAACACGAAGATATGACTGGTATATCCAGAGATGTTATCACTCACAAACTCGGCATTGACAGATCCTTCAAACCAATCCATCAAAGGAGGAGGAAGTTTGCACCGGAAAGGAATGCCATTATCCAGGAAGAGGTAGAGAAATTGCTCCGGGCAGGTATGATTAGAGAGGTCAAGTATCCAAGATGGTTGGCCAATGTGGTTGTTGTTCAAAAGAAAAACGGAAAGTGGAGGGTATGTGTCGATTTTACCGATCTAAATAAGGCATGTCCCAAGGATCCTTTCCCTTTACCCCACATTGACTCCATGGTGGATGCAACCGCGGGTCATGAACTGTTAACTTTTATGGATGCTTCATCTGGATTTCAACAAATCCAAATGGAACCATCCGACCAAGAGGATACAGCCTTCATGACTCCAACTGGTATATACTGCTATATTGCTGTGCCGTTCGGGTTAAGAAATGCAGGTGCAACATATCAAAGGCTGGTGAATATGATGTTCAAGGATCAGATTGGACAAACTATGGAGGTTTATATAGATGATATGGTGGTAAAATCCTTAAAAGCTGAGGATCACCTAAGAGACTTGGAGGAAGCATTCGATATCCTTGACAAATATAACATGAAACTTAATCCTTCAAAATGTCACTTTGGTGTTAAAGCAGGTAAATTCTTAGGATATATGGTGACAAAGAGAGGCATTGAAGCTAGCCCGAAACAGATCAAAGCAATAGTGAACATCAAATCCCCGGCCAATGCTAAGGATGTTCAAAGGCTAACAGGCAGGATAGCAGCTTTGAACAGATTTATATCCAAATCCTCAGAGAAATGCAAAGAATTCTATGACATCCTAAGGAAGAACAAGAAATTTGAGTGGACTGAGAAGCATGAAAATGCTTTAAGAGCCCTCAAAGATTACCTATCCTCAGCCCCAGCCTTGATGAAGCCAGAAAAAGGCGATGTGCTATCCTTGTATCTTGCAGTATCCTCAAAAGCAGTAAGTGCGGTCCTTGTTAAGGATCATGAAGGTACACAACATCCTGTCTATTATGTAAGTAAAAGTTTACTTGATGCCGAATCCAGGTATTAACACCTTGAAAAACTTATTCTTGCATTAATAATGGCATCTACTAAGCTAAGACACTATTTTGAGACTCATATTATTATCGTTAAAACTAATTTTCCAATTAAGAATGTCCTCAGGAAACCAGAGATGTCAGGAAGGATGGCTAAGTGGGCAGTGAAGCTGAGTGCATATGATATAAGATATGAGCCTAGGACAACCATAAATCCCAAGCATTAGCTGACTTTGTGGCTGATTTCAGTAGTGATTTACAAGAAGAAGCTGAGTTAGAAGTCCAGCAGCTAGAGGAGACCAAGGATCCTTGGATACTCCACACTGATGGATCCTCAAATGTCAAAGGCACAGGGCTTGGAATACTACTAAAATCGCCACAGGGGGACATAATACCCCACTCTATAGCTTGTGAGTTCCAAACCACTAATAATGAGGCTGAATACGAAGCCTTAATTGCTGGTTTGCAAATTGCAAAGCATATGGGGATCAGGTATCTTGAGGTACATGTAGATTCATTGTTAATTACAAACCACTTTAATGGATCCTACGCTGTTAAAGGTGAAAAACTAACCAAATATTTAGAGATAGTCAAAATTTTGGCACTCTCCTTTGTTTCCTTCAGTTTGACACAGGTACCAAGGGAAGAAAATACAGAGCCTGATGCATTGGCTAACTTAGGATCTTCCTTGAAGATCCCGGAGGATATCAAGATCCCTATTATCCATATCCTGACCCCGGCTATTGAGGATCATGTGGCTATGGAGATAGGAAATGATTCTGCGGTTATCCCTAGTGAGGATACTCAATCTCATTCAGGATCAAGATCATGGATCTCACCAATTATGAGATACTTACAACATGGAGAGATTCCTACAGGAGAAAACCCTAGGACTTTCAAATCTAAGGTATCTCAATTTACAATTATAAATAGTATGTTGTATAGACGATCTCTTGCTGGACCATACTTGAGATGCATTGAGGATCCTGAAGTCCAAGAAGTTTTAAAAGACTTCCATGAAGGAGATTGTGGAAACCACACTGGGGGCAGGGCATTATTCTCAAGGATCCTGAGGACAGGGTACTACTGGCCAACCATGAAAAGAGATGCTGTGGAGTATGCTAAGAAATGTGATCCTTGCCAGAGACACAGCAATATCCTTCATCAACCAGCTGAATTATTGCACCCTATATCCTCCTCCTGGCCATTTATGAGATGGGGTATGGATATAGTTGGTAAGCTCCCTAAGGAACCTGGTGGAAAAGTATTCATGCTTGCTATGACTGATTACTTCTCCAAGTGGATAGAGGCCGAAGCTTTTGCCCAAGTCAGAGAAAAGGAAGTTATATCCTTCATTAAAAGAAATATTATAACTAGATTTGGAATTCCTTCTGAGATTATATGTGATAATGGTTCCCAATTTATTGGGGGCAGAACCACTAACTTTTGTGACAGCTGGGGGATTAGGATGATAACATCAACACCAGTCCACCCACAAGCTAATGGTCAGGCAGAATCATCCAACAAGATCATCATCAACAATTTAAAGAAAAAGCTTGGATCCAAGAAAGGGAAATGGGCAGAAGAACTACCCTATGTGCTTTGGGCTGATAGGACAACCCCCAAGAATGCTACTGGTCAAACACCATTCTCTTTGGTATTTGGGGCAGAATCAGTGATCCCAACAGAAATGGTGGTTCCAACTGCAAGAACAAGTACCCGTGATCCTGAGGAAAATGATGAAAACTTGGCTCAAGACCTGGATACTATTGAAGAAATCAGGGATATGGCTAGGATAAGGATGGCCAGTTATCAACAAAGAATGGCTGGTGCTTACAACAAAAATGTCAGGATCAGAAGGTTTCAAGTTGGAGATATGGTATTAAGGAAAGCATTTCAGAATACCACCAATCCTGCGGATGGAAAGTTGGCTCCAAAATGGGAAGGCCCTTATTTGATTGAAGCTGAAGCAGGAAAGGGGGCATATAGATTGCTAACCATGGAAGGTGATTTGCTACCAAGAGCTTGGAATGCTGTCCATTTGAAGAAATATTTCATGTGAGTAGGATCCTCATGGCATAGATGATCCTCATGATAGGGATATCCTTAAAGGATCCTCAGAGTATCGGTGATCCTTACTTAGGTAATATCCTAAACTTGAACTATTTCATTTTTTTATTTTCTCATGTAAGGATAAGGATCATGTATCCTTTATCCATCTCTCATGCGAGTTTGAGTTTTGAAAGTTCAGGTATCCTTAGCATAACATTGGTTATCTGCTGAAGCAATCCATTCCTTGGGTTTAACCCCAGTTATTTGGGCTTGTCCCCAGTTCCGCCTGTAGCGCACGATGATCCTGGTATAGTTCAAGGCATTGGGACCAGTACTCGTTTTAGGGGCTGATAATTCCATTGTACTGGCTATGCTAAGGATCCTACGTATAATGGTAGACGTACCATACATCCATTCATAAGGTTTCTAACGTTTTCACGTTAGCTAAGGTTTCTAACGTTTTCACGTTAGCTAAGGTTTTGGCATCTTCATGTCACTAAGTTTGGATAGTCGCCAGTTAGGGCCATACTCCAGTTTACACACGATCCTTGGGCTTGTCCGCAGTTATCCTTGGGCTTGTCCCCAGTTATCCTTGGGCTTGTCCCCAGTTGCTAACTCTTTTCTTATATTGCTTAGTCCCAAGTTATGCTCTATTTCAGGTCCTTGAAGATAGGCAGCTAGGGATCCTTGATCCTTACTTCACTCTAAGGTTTATTTTATAGTTATCCTTATTATGGTTAGGATTCTAACTTGGATCCTCAGGTATGATCCTTAACTCTTTTGATCTTATTCATTATTCTTTTAAATAACCCCTATACTTGACAACTGAACTTGTGATTGTTAAATTGTATCACTTTTTAGAACTTATCGGTTATGGGATATGTGATCCTGATCATATCCTAAGCTTTTTGGATAATTTTCAAGGCTTGATAATTATAAACAGAATGAACATTACAACAGTTGGAAAGGAAGATATTAAAAAGTATAACAACACAAGATAAGCGACAAAAGGTTAAGTTTTTATTTATTAACATAAGGCTAACCCTTTAAAGGTTGTCAAAATTACCTACCCGAGCATCTACCAGCAAAACGTGGCCCGTCCGCTGGGGTAGGTAAAGGGTGTCCATGATAATGAGTTCAAAGATAGTGCAGGAATATAAAGGCGGCAGGATCACAATGGCTGCATCCCCCAAACAGAGGATCCCTCCACCAATTGCAATCCTGCCTATTGTCCAAAGGATCATACATGACCCTTAATCCTAAAAACCTATTGTTCAGTACAACCCATCATTGTTCAACAAAAAACACCATCACCAAAACAAACTACCACCAGATTTAAAAATTGGGCTCCGGCTACGTCTAAAAATGTCCTTCATCGCCCAATCCTGCAGCCTAAACCTTCGCTGCATTGTCACCTCCGGCTCCACTTGCCTCACCAGCTTCACCCTTGCTTCCAGCCTCAATTGTCAGGATCTCTTCAGCCTCCTCTTCATCACCCAATTCAGCCAGCCTTGCCCTCCATTCTTCAATTTCCCAGCTACTTTTGTCAAAGGCAGGATCCTGAGCCTCCAGGGCCATTTGAAGCTTGGTTTTGTACATTGCTATGGCGGCAGAGACTTTGGCATCATCTGTGATCTCCTGCCTTTCATTGTCAAAATTAACCAGCACCTTAGCCATTTTCTGTTTGGTATCCTGGAGTTCCTTCTGAAGATCAGCGAGTGCAAGATCCTTGAGCACAGCAACCTGCTGGAGATCGACAATCTTTTTATCTTGATCCTCAACGTGGCCCACATAATCCTCAATCTCAGCAAATTTCTGCAAAAGAAAAGGTTAAGGTCAGGATTAAGTGATCCTCAAATCATCAGGGTATGTCAACAGGATATACAAGCAGAGACAGTGATCCTTACTTCATTGAAGTACTCAAGGAATTGGTGGCGGATTAGAGGCAGACCCTGCAAATCCTCAGCCTCGGAGACCTTTCTCTTCTTGATTCCCTTTCCTTTGAGGGGTGCCTTGGGGATTGAAGCCGTCGGGCTGGTAGGAACCTTTCTTTTGGAGGATTTGACGGTGGTGAGATCGGTGACACTGAATCTTGAAGCAGCTTTGGCAGATTTTCCAGCACCTACATAACCAAAACAAGATAAGTATCTTCACTATATTTATGTTTCACTATTTATAATTTTTCAAACAAAGATACTTACTTGACATTGTGACAGAGCCTGAGGATACCTCCTGAGAATCTTGGGTTGTTGTTTTGAAAGTTCTAGTTTCAGGATCAAGTCCCCAGAAAGCAGCAAGTCTTTCTCTGGTTGCGGGTGTTGTGATGAGATGTGAAACAGAGATGGCTGCATGACACAAGACAAAAAGGGTTAGTGATCCTATTATAAAAACATGACCATCTGGTGATCCTTCTCAGGATCCTCTGTCCTACCATTGGTGGACCATTCCCTTGATAAATGCTCTCCATCAGGAATAGTATCCCTTCTTACAAAGAAGAAGCGGCGTTTCCAATCTTTATCGTTCTTGGTGACTTTAAGAAGAGGATGTTCTGCACCGGGTTTTCGTTTGAATAAGTAACGATGGGAACCAAAGGTAGTAAGATCATACAGCTCCGCCAGTTCCGACATCCCTAAATCAACGTCCTCCTGCTCAATGATCCTCTCTAGGGTATACAGAACCCTCCAAATCATCGGCATGGATTGGATGTAAGATATGCCGGTAAGGGAAAAGAAGGATTGTGTGAACTCCGGGAAAGGATAGGTGTACCCTATAGCAAATGGAGTAACTGGAAAGGCAACCCATGTTTCGGAAACGTAGTCGCTCAGAACAGTGGGATCAAAGGGTTTGAAAAAGACATTCGCCGGAAAACGGTGACGAATGTTAACTACATGTGCGTCGTTAAAGCAACACCTCTCGTTCACTGAGTCCTTGAGGATCTTTTGACTCTTCAAAGGGCTATCCTTTTTGTGATCCTTGCCCGGTGAGCTTCAGAGCAACATTCTCGAAGTGACGGAGATAAAGAAGAAAAACAGAGTAAGAGAGGAAGAAAGAGAAGAAGGAGATACCTGATTGATCTTCAACTGAGAATATAAAGGGAGTTTCTTTCGGATTTGAATGCATATTGATCCTATCTATATCTCTATTTATAATTATGATTCTGCAGGATTGTCACTTCCGTGACGTCATGATCGCAACGACTAGTTCTATTTTAACGGCTATATATCCGTTAGTTTGTTACGGATAAGATCAAGAAAACATAACTCGCTAATTTTACAATTTCACTCCTTATATTTTGGGGGCAATTGTTAGGGGAGGATTTTCTAACAATTAGTGATCCTTATTCGTTATCCTAACTAGTTATCCTTACTTCTGTGACAGGTGGTGATCCTCAGAAGAGCTTCAGGATCAGGATCATGGATCACTTTAAGGATCCTCGTACTGATGATTGTTTACTTATGTATTATACTATCTCGCAGGTATAACGAGCTTGACCAGGTCTTGGCGACATTCCTGGAGAATATTCCTAAGCTATTCTGCACGTGCTTGACCAAAAATAGACGTTGTGGAGAACGTGGAGGCTTGGCACGAAAGTCGGATAGTTAGTTTAGGTGGTTATTCTATTTTAAAAGGGAGTAACGAGCTAGTAGAAAACACTTAGTCTTTTTGCAGTTACACACACTCGTACAAACGCTCATACAAGCTCTCGTTCAAACACTTAGCAATTTCATACACTTTTTACACATTCCACCGTAGTGATCCTTGTACCTAGCTCGTTACTATCCGAAGTTGTAAGCATTCATTCATTTATTTGAGCTTGGTGATCGGTAGTTTCCATCACCCGGGGTTTTTTGTGCCGGAGATCAACTCTTGATCAAGGGCTTTTTCCCCGTATAAACCCTTGTGTTGTTTGTGCAATTTTACACTAAAGTGATCCTCCTCATTGTTACACATTTTAAGCATCATACCCCGTAATCTAGAGTTTGGTTGCAATATCCTCATCTGATTTTTTGACCAAAACAGTTAGACCTATGAACAATGGACACCCTTTGCCAACCCATGTGGACGGGCCATGTTTTGCTGGTAGAAACGTGGGTTGGCAATTTTTACAACCTTAAAGGGTTTAATCTTTTGTGAATAAAATAATTTTAACTTTCTGGCTTATCCTGTGTTAATATCCTTGTTAATATTTTACTTTCCAACTGTTGTGATGTTCATTTTGTTTAAACTTATCAAGTAAAGAAAAATTTAAGAAATATCCCCAAAAAGTTTAGGATATGATCAAGGATCACATATCCCATAGCCGATTAGTTTTGAAAAGTTATATAGTTTAAGGATCACAAGCTTAGTTGTCAAAAGATAAGGGTTATTTAAACAAATAATGAATAGAATCAAAATAGTTAAGGATCATACCTGAGAATCCAAGTTAGGATCCTATCCTTTAACACTTATAATCAGGATAACCCAAAAGACAAACCTTAGTAATAAGTAAGGATGAAGGATCCTTGGTCGTTTATCTTCAAGAAGCTGAAATAGGATACAACTTGGGACTAAGCCAATAAGATAAGAGTTAGTAACTGGGGACAAGCCCAACAATTCTGGGGACAAGCCCAATATACTGGGGACAAGCCTAAAGGATAACTGGGGACAAGCCCAAAGGATAACTGGGGACAAGCCCAAAGGGTCGTGTGTAAACTGGAGTATGGCCCTCACTGGCGACTATCCAAACTTAGTGACATGAAAATGCCAAAACCTTAGCTAATGTGAAAACGTTAGAAACCTTAGGAACGGATGTATGGTACGTCTACCATAATACGTAGGATCCTGAATAAAGCCAGTATTATTGTGCGCTACTGGCGAAACTGGGGACAGGCCCAAACTGGGGTCAAGCCCAAATAACTAGGGTCAAGCCCAAATAACTGGAGTCAAGCCCAAATAACTGGATGCTTCTGTGGATACTCAATCCTTAGTTAAGGATACCTGAACCTTCAAAACTCAGAATCAAGTGAAAGGAGGATAAAGGATGCAGGATCCTTATTCTTATATACGAGAATAAAAGAATGAAATAGTTTGAGATTAGAATGTTACCAGAAAGAGGATCATATGTCTGTAAGGATCCTTCAAGGATACTTGTCGAGTGAGGATCATGGATCCTTATCACATGAAATATTTCTTCAAATGGACAACATTCCAAGCTCTTGGTAGCAAATCACCTTCCATTGTTAGCAATCGATATGCCCCCTTTCCTGCCTCAGCTTCAATCAAATAGGGGCCTTCCCATTTTGGTGCCAATTTTCCATCAGCAGGATTGGTAGTATTCTGAAATGCTTTCCTTAATACCGTATCACCAACTTGGAATTTCCCGATCCTGACATTTTTGTTGTAGGCTCCAGCCATCCTCTGTTGATAACTAGCCATCCTTATCCTTGCAAAATCCCTGATTTCTTCTATAGTATCCAAGTCTTGAAATAAGTTTTCAGCATTTTCTTCAGGATCACGAATGCTTGTTCTTGTAGTTGGAACCACCATCTCTGTAGGGATCACTGATTCTGCCCCAAATACCAAAGAAAATGGAGTTTGGCCTGTAGCATTTTTGGGAGTTGTCCTATTAGCCCAAAGCATATAAGGTAGTTCTTCTGCCCATTTTCCTTTTTTGGATCGAAGCTTCTTCTTCAAATTGTTGATGATGATCTTGTTGGATGATTCTGCCTGACCATTAGCTTGTGGGTGGACTGGTGTTGATGTTATCATCTTAATCCCCCAGCTGTCACAAAAGTTAGTAGTTCTATTCCTAATAAATTGGGATCCATTATCACAAAAAATTTCAGAAGGGATACCAAATCTAGTAATAATGTTTCTTTTAATAAAGGATATAACTTCATTTTCTCTGACTTGAGTAAAGGCTTCAGCCTCTATCCACTTGGAGAAGTAATCAGTCATAGCAAGCATGAATACTTTTCCACCAGGTGCCTTAGGAAGCTTACCAACTATATACGTTCCCTATCTCATAAATGGCCAAGAAGAGGATATAGGATGCAAAAGTTCTGCTGGCTGGTGAAGGATATTACTGTGTCTCTGACAAGGATCACACTTCTTGGCATACTCTACAGCATCCTTCTTCATAGTGGGCCAATAGTATCCTGTTCTCAGGATCCTTGAGAATAATGCCATGCCCCAGTGTGGTTTCCACAATCTCCTTCATGGAAATCCTTTAGAACTTCTTGGATTTCAGGATCCTCAATGCATCTTAGATATGGTCCTGCAAGAGATCGTTTATACAACATATTATTTAATATTGTAAATTGGGATACCTTAATTTTGAAAGCCATAGGGTTTTCTCCTGTAGGAATCTCTCCATGTTGTATGTATCTCATGATCGGGATGATCCATGATCCTGAATGAGATTGAGTATCCTCACTAGGGATGATTGTAGAATCTTCTCCTATCTCCATAGCTACATGATCCTCGATAGCAGGGCCAGGATATGGATAATAGGGATCTTGATATCCTCAGGGATCTTCAAAGATGATCCTAGATTGGCTAATGCATCAGCTTCTGCATTCTCTTCCCTTGGTACCTGTGTCAAACTAAAGGATACAAAAGAGAGTGCCAATTCTTTGACTATCTCCAAATATTTGATTAGCTTTTCACCTTTAACAGCATAGGATCCATTAAAGTGATTAGTGATCAGTAAAGAATCTACATGTACCTCAAGATACCTGATCCTCATTTGCTTTGCAATTTGCAAACAAGCTATCAAGGCTTCGTACTCAGCCTCATTGTTGGTAGTTTGAAATTCACAAGCTATGGAGTGGGGTATTATGTCCCCCTGTGGCGATTTTAGTAGTATTCCAAGTCCTATTCCTTTTACATTGGAGGCTCCATCAGTGAATAGTATCCAAGGATCCTTGGTTTCTTCAAGCTGTTGGACTTCTAACTCAGCCTCCTTTTGCAAATCACTACTAAAATCTGCCACAAATTCAGCTAAGGCTTGGGACTTGATGGTAGTCCTCGGTTCATATCTTATATCATATGCACTCAGCTTCACTGCCCACTTGGCCATCCTTCCTGACATTTCATGTTTCCTGAGAACATTCTTAATTGGAAAATTAGTCTTAACAATAATGGCATGAGTCTCAAAATAATGTCTTAATTTAGTAGATGCCATAATTAATGCAAGGATAAGTTTCTCTAAGTGTGAATACCTGGATTTAGCATCAAGTAAACTCTTACTTACATAATAAACAGGATGTTGTGTACCTTGGTGATCCTTAACAAGGACCGCACTTACTGCTTTTGAGGATACTGCTAAATATAAGGATAATATATCCCCTTTTTCTGGCTTCATCAAGGCCGGAGCTGAGGATAGGTAATCCTTAAGAGCCTTAAGGGCAGTTTCATGCTTTTCAGTCCATTCAAATTTCTTGTTCTTCTTCAGGATGTCATAGAATTCCTTGCATTTTTCTGAGGATTTGGATATGAATCTGTTCAAGGCTGCGATCCTGCCTGTCAATCTTTGTACATCCTTAGCATTGGCAGGAGATTTGATATTCAAAATAGCCTTGATTTGCTCTGGACTTGCTTCAATACCCCTCTTTGTCACCATATAGCCTAAGAATTTACCTGCCTTAACACTAAAATGACACTTGGAAGGGTTAAGTTTCATATTAAATTTATCAAGGATATTGAATGCTTCCTCCAAGTCTTTAAGGTGATCCTCAGCTTTCTTGGACTTAACCACCATGTCATCAATATAGACTTCCATAGTGTGTCCAATTTGTTCCTTGAACATCATATTGACTAGCCTTTGATAAGTAGCACCTGCATTCCTTAGTCCAAACGACATAGCAATATAACAGTATATACCAGTTGGGGTCATAAAGGCTGTATCCTCTTGATCAGATGGTTCCATCTGAATTTGTTGAAATCCAGATGAAGCATCCATAAAAGTCAACAATTCATGACCCGCGGTAGCATCCACCATGGAGTCAATGTGGGGTAATGGGAAAGGATCCTTGGGACATGCCTTGTTTAAATCAGTAAAATCGACACATACCCTCCACTTTCCATTTTTCTTTT
Organism: Helianthus tuberosus; assembly: GCA_030545235.1. Lineage (NCBI taxonomy): Eukaryota > Viridiplantae > Streptophyta > Magnoliopsida > Asterales > Asteraceae > Helianthus > Helianthus tuberosus. The sequence goes on along the minus strand of CM060451.1, from coordinate 158,078,293 downwards.
GAACAACAACCACATTGGCTAACCATCTTGGATACTTAACCTCTCTTATCATACCTGCTCGAAGTAGCTTATCTACCTCTTCCGGGATAATAGCATTCCTTTCAGGTGCAAACTTCCTCCTCTTTTGATGTATAGGCTTGAATGACCTGTCAATGCCAAGTTTGTGAGTGATTATATCCTTAGATATACCTGTCATGTCTTCATGTTTCCAGGCAAAGGTGGATTTCCTTCTCTTAAGGAAGGATACTAGCTCCTGTTCGATGTCGCTAAGGATCCCTGATCCTATGAAGATCTTGGATTCAGGATCCTCAGGATCCATGAGGATTTCCTTCAAATCCTGTTCTCTTGCCTCCAAGAGATCTCTTGAAGGATACTTTAATTGCTATTGCTCCCTTGGTCTTGAAGCTGGCTTCATTGATGAGGTATAGCAATTCTTAGCTTCTTGTTGATCACTCTCAATTTTCACCACTCCCTAAGGACTTGGAAGCTTTACACATTGATGATAGGTGGATGGTACTGCCTTCATGTCATGTATCCATGGCCTGCCAAGGATAACAGTACAACATGATAAGCAATCAATAACACAAAACTTTTGATAAGAATGCAATCCTTCAATATAGATTGGGAGTTTGATGTCCCCCAATGTATTCTTAGTTTCTCCACTGAATCCCACAAGTACTGAAGATCTTGGGATAATATCAGACTCTGGGATATTCATCTTCTTGAGGACATCAAGCTGAATGATGTTCACAGAGCTTCCTCCATCTATAAGGATCCTGCGAACAAAGTGGTTAGAAATAAATAATGTAATTACAAGACCATCATGGTGAGGATCCTGGACGTCAACACGATCATCCTCATCAAAGGTTATGACTTTATCCTGGGTGACAACGGAGGTCCGGACGGGTCTGTCTCCATTGTCCATCTTGGTTTCCTTAGCATGTCTCTTTGCTGCTGAAAAGGAGGTACCACAGATATCTGATCCACCGGATATGAAATTTATGACTTATGCATCTGCTGGAGGAACAGGAGCCCTTTCTGGGAGCCTTTCAGGATCCTGGATCCTTGACTTCTTCCGTCCCAGGAGTTCCTTCAAATGCCCCTTGCTCAACAAGTAACCAATTTCCTTTCTCAGTGCAATACACTCTTTAGTGAGATGCCCAAAATCCTCATGATATGCACACCACTTGGACTTATCCTTTGTAGCAGCTGGCTTATCACTCTTCCTTGGCCACCTAGCCTTCTCACCTAAATTCTGCATTGCAAGGATTAGTTCATTGTTATCAACAGAAAAACAGTATTCAGAAATAGGAGGATAATCCTCATCATCCTCTTCTTGTTCCACTGAATGCACGTTCTGATTGTTAGAACTTGGATTTGTTGTTCCTGAAGTAGGATCCTTGTTTCTCCTGTTTTGAGGATCCTGTCAATCTATCCTGGATCCTTTTGTCATCCTCTAAGAGGATGAACCTAAGGGCCCTGGTTCTTACTTCATCAAGGTTCCTGCAAGGTGTCATAACAAGATCATCATAGAATAGTGAATCCCTAAGCAATCCCATTTTAAAGGCTTCTACAGCAGTAGCAATATCCAAATTAGGGATATCTAAGGATTCTTTACTAAACTTAGTGATATAATCTCTAAGTGATTCATTTTGACCTTGTGTTACCCTATATAAATCACTAGTTAATCGTTCAAATTTTCTACTACAAGAGAATTGACTATTAAACAAATTAACTAGATTAGCAAATGAAGTAATAGAGTAAGGGGGAAGACTTAGCAGCCATTTAAGAGCAGATCCTGTAAGTGTGGATCCAAATCCCTTGCATAGACATGCTTCTTTTAACCTTTCAGGAATTGGATTGATCTCCATCCTCTCCCTGTATTGAGCCACATGCTCCTCTGGATCCGTCGAACCATCATACAGCTTCATGGATGGTATCTGGAATCTTTTAGGTATCTCAGCATCACATAAGGGTGGTGCAAAACGAGATATCCTATGGCTACCATCTGCAATTTCAGGAATGGGTTTAACCACTCCCGGTACACTAGATATCATATCCTTAAGCTTCTGTAGCTCTCTAGCCATAGCCTGATTAATACCTGTATCCTGCATTAAGCCATGGTTAGTGTTATATGAATTATTAAAAGTGTTACCTCCCACAGGATTCGTGTTTGGAATTGCGGATGTGAATCCATATTGACGAGACTCTGGCATGATTGAAGGACCAGAGGGAGCAATGGTCTGCATTGGTATGAAGTCTCCTTGATGAACGTCTGAGCTCTGAGGCTGCATACTTCTCAAGAATCCTTGATCTTGAAGGATGTTGGATCTTTGAAGTTGAGATGATCCTTGAACCTGAAAGGATCTTGGAACCAGAGAGGATCCTGGGACAAGGGAGGATCCTTGGACCGGGAAGGATCCTTGGACCTGGGAGGATCCTTGGACCTGGGAGGATCCTTGGACCTGGGAGGATCCTTGGACCTGGGAGGATCCTTGGACCTGGGAGGATCCTTGAACTGCATGTGTTCCCAAATATCCTCCTGACGTGAAGTATCCCTGATGTTGAGAAGAGGATCCTGATGGTTGAGAAGAGAATCCTTGAGGCTGGAAGTGAGAGCCAAATGCCTGACTCATAGTTGCTGTTCCATAACGCCTTCCTGGTAATTCACCCAAGTATTGCACGTCTGGAACTGCTAAGTGTTGGGAAGTTATGACTGGAGTGTCGAAGTTCAGCGATCTTGGCATCAGAGGGGAGTGATCCTCCACTGATTTCTTCTATTTCTTGATCTCATCGATCTCCCGGAGGATCCTTTTGTTAGTTTTGTCCTACTCTTGTGCATGATTCCTCATCTGCAAAATCAGAGTGTAAAGATCATTAGTAGTAGGATTAGTTGAAACAGAAGAAGTTGGTGGTTTTTGGAAAATGGGGGTTGGTTTCTTCGCAGCATTCTCAGCATTCTTCTGGGATCCAGAAGGTGGTGGAGGCAAAGGAGGAACGCCTTGTGAATAACTGAATGACGGCATCAAGTTTGAAGTGTTCTTTGCTGAAGAAGCCATCTGCCTGGTTGTTATGAACCGAAATGATCATGAATATACGAATCTTCTTAGGAATAAAGCACCAATTGCCCCACGGTGGGTGCCAAACTGTTTTGGTCAAAAATCAAGCAATGATAATCCAACCAAACTTTCTGTTGTGAGGTATGATGCTTGAATTGATGAACAACAATAAGGATCACTATGAAATGTAATGAACAAGTGACACGAAGATTTATACGAGGAAAAAGCCCTTGATCAATGAATGATCTCCGGCATAAAAAACCTCGGGTGATAGAAACTACCGATCACCAACTCAAATTAAACAACAAATGTGTTACAACTTCGGATGATAGCGAGCCAAGTACAAGGATCACTACAGTGTAACGTGCAAAAGGTGTATGAAAAATGTATGAAATTGCTAAGCGATTTGCCGAGAGCTGGTGAGAGCAGTTGTTAGTGTGTGTGTAGCCAAAAATAGCCAAGTGTTTTGTTGGTGCGCACATCTGTCATCTTCGTCTTATGTCAAGTCTCGGGTTCATTGCACTGCTGAACAAGGATTATGTCATCATCATTGATGATGACATCATATATGTGACATCATCATATGCATCATCAAGTGAAGACAAAATAGATTGTAGATATTGTATTGTCGTTTGAGATGCATGACCGTTTGAGATGCATGACCGTTTGAACATGCATGATTGTTTGAAGAGGTAACAGTTTGAAAGTGTCATGACCGTTTGAAGGGTGACATGCCACCTTCAAACGGTCCGGGTCATTTCCTATAAATAGGCTTCAAACTTTCATCATTTGTAAGTTTCCGGCTAGAGCAACAAAGTGCTGCCGAAGTGTTGTCAGGTTGTAAAACAGTGTGAAATCAATATTACAACAGTTTAAAGTGTATTGCTAGCTGAATTGAACTTAGTTTCTTTGTTTCCGCCTCTAAAACTGAGATAAACTCTTCTGATCGACTTGTTCGGGTCTGAAAACGATCCTACAAGTGGTATCAGAGCTCAGGAGGAAGAGTTCATACCAATTCAGCCACAAATTCTGATTTTCTACACCTTCTTTCAAAACTGAACAAGTTTTCACGGATAAAATCGGCTAAAACTTTCACAATGTGTGCGTAATTGTGTTTTAACAAACCCTTGAAAGTTTAAGCTTAAAATTCGAAGTAAAAGTGGTAAAAATGGCTTGAAAACTGATGACCGTTTAAACGAGTCCAGAACCTGTCCGTTTGAAATTGGCCGTGACCGTTTGAAATTTGCACCTTACCGTTTGAAAACTGCCTGACCGTTTGAAATTTGCACCTGAACGTTTGAAAAATGCACATGACCGTTTGAAAATTTTGGGTTCACCGTTTGAAGATGACTTGACCGTTTGAAACATAACTTTTATTTGAAAATGGTTCAGCATTTCATGTGATACGTGTCTTAATCTGATCATATGTCATCATTGTGTTTGAATTAAAATCGGTTGCATGTGATTGATGATAAGCTCAAAGTATCGGTTCTATCAAAGTATTCGATCAAGGTTATTGTCAGATTGCATGTGATATATATTAAATGATCATATGACATTTTTTTGTGGCTCAATGATATTGATTTGGTATTAAGGGGTGTCGGCCACTTTCAAAGTGAGGTCCAATGAGAATCCATTAAGTGTTGTTTAGAAAATCGCTGAAAGCCCACTACAAACGGCCCATGTATTGAGATAAGGGGAGTTGCACGTGATTCTTATAAATTGTCACTATAATCAATAAAAGTTTTGCATGTGAAGTGTCAGGTTTTGTTTAATCGTATCAAAAGTCAAGTTGAATGCGTTTGCTGATAAACACAATGTCTCGGTAATATCATAAGGGTGGTCGGTCATTTTAAAGTCTCATGTGATTTGATATTGAAAAATAGTTCTAAGCCAAATCAACATTATATAATCAATCGGCACAATCACAGTTTGAATGTGTTAAGTGTCTACAGCCCATGTGATCATCTAGGCCAAATCAGTAATCGTGTAAGATCAAGTTTGTCAGCCCAATCAGAGTAATATCAAGGTTTGTCAGTTTGCACGTGATAGAGATTTGTATTGTGTGTAAAAGCCCAATAAATCGGTGTGTCAAAGGTCCAAATCTCACGGTTTGATCGTTCAAAGGTTACAAAGGGTCAGGTCGTTGAATTTGATTCCGGGTCATAGCAGTCCGCACAGTGTGTCAATCTTCAGTCCGCACAGAATATTCATCAGTTCGAGTACCAGTCTTTTTCAGTTAATTGATAAATCTTTAAACTGATTGTATTTTGTTCGTGTGTTGTCAGGTATTTCACGAGGTGAACCAGTTCGTTTGAAAGCTAGTTTGAGAAATTCTTCGATATTGAATAATGAGTGAAGATTTTTACAACGCATTCGCAACATCTCCGACTACTCCGGGTGACATTGCTAAAAACATGAACATGGAGAATGAAACCGGAACAATGCAAAAACCCCCCGGAACTTATGGGAATTGAAGATTATCACGGATGGAAGAAACGGTTTGAGAATTGGGTTCAGGCGAATCATCTAAAAGCTTGGGAGAGCATCGAAACTGAATATGAGAGGCCAAAGAATTTAGCGGGAGTCGGTAAAATCATTTCAGAATTCACGGAGCAAGAAAGAGAGAGTTACAAAGGAGAAAAGATGATGATCAATTTGTTAAAACAAGCTGTTAAAGAAGATATATTTATGTTGCTTCAACATGATGAAAATGCTTATTCTATTTGGGAAGCTCTTGGAAAGAAATTTGAGGGAAGTACTGAAATGCTACAAAGTAAAGCAGCTTTGTTGAAAAAGGAATTTGAACTATTTACGTGCATGCCTGGTGAAACAACAAAGAGTCTTATTGAAAGATACTATCATCTTGTACGCACTATGTCACAGTTGAAGATTACAAAAACTCCAGCATAATGGGTTGAAAAGCTTGCTGATGCGTTACCACAACAGGAATGGGGTACATATCTGATGATATTGAAAAATTCTGGACAACTTAGAAGGTTATCGATTGCACAGTTTATAGAGAAGTTGGAGGCACAGGATCTGGAGCAGCAGAAAATTGCTAGAATGAACAGTTCTACTCATCAACAAGATATTAAATTGTACTATAAAGGAAATGTTCAAACTGGTGAAGCAAGTCCAAAGATACAAACTGCATTTAGTGCTGGAAATCAATCTACACCAAGCAGTCAAGGATCAGTCAACACTAGTGGGTTCTCAACAGTGAATCCTCCAAGTGTTCAAAGTTCATCTGCTGGAAATGATCATCTAATTCAGTGCAATGTGGCTTTACATCTTCAAAATGGACAAAATTATTCTGAAGAGATTGTAAAGAATCATATGGGATTATTGGTCACTGCATTAGAGTCTTATGAAGGGTTGATTGCCGGAAGAATTGGTAATCCGATGCTCACAAAGGAAGATTATGACCAAATCGATGCAGAGGAGCTGGAACTGATGGATATTAAATGGGCCTTAGCTAGTGTTTTGAGGAGAGCAGAAAAGTTTAGATTGGTTACAGGAAGAAATGATTTCTTGGATGCAAACCTTTCTAATCTAGGATTTGATAAATCTAAAGTTGTCTGTTTTCGTTGCAGGGAGAAAGGCCACTTTAAAAGAGAGTGCAAGAATCAGGAGCCGAGAGGAGCAAAGGAGTCGTCTGGGAAAGATGATTATTATAGGAAATCCATTTATCAACAAATTACTCATCTACCACATCAACAAAAAGATCCACAAAAGGCACATGGGAGAATGATCGAAGATGCAAACAAAAAGGCTTACTATGGCATCATGGATCAAGATGACAAGAAAGTGGCTGATGGTTTTAGCTGGGACAAGTACATTCCAGCTGATCCTAATGTTAAAGCTTTTATTGCACATATTGTTCAAAAGCCAGAAATGTTGAAGGAATGGATGGAAGTGTTATCTGATGAAGAGAAAAATGAAGATGAAAGATATGTTTCATCTGAAAACAGTTCATCAGAAACAAGTGATAGTGATGAAGAGGTGGAACAGATAAATTTGGGAAAAACTCATTTATCTTCTGACACTTTTGAATTTTATTTTGCAGAAAAATTGAAAAAATTGAAAGAAAGGAAAGCTACAAAGGAAATGAAAGAGGCCAAAGTGATTGAGAAGATTGTGGAAGTTGAAAAGATAATTGAGGTCGAGAAGATCGTTGAAATCACAAAACCCTGTCTTACTTGTTTAGAGTCATGTAAACAATGTATAGAAAAAGATGAGAGGTTTAGCGAGTTAGAAAAATTGAAAGAAAAGTTGTTGTTTGATGTAAAAAATTTGAAACAGTCATATGATGTATTGAACAGAACTGTGAATAGTCTGGAAAAGACTAACTCTGAAAGAGAGAAAGCTTTGAAGATGTTGAATGCTACTATGATGACAAAGCAGAAAGAGATCAACTTGTACATAGAAGAATGTGCAAAGTGGAAGAAAGAGTTGGATAGTGAAGCAACTGAGAATGAAAGAATCAGAAGATTGCTGCAAAGTTACAAAGGTTGTGACTACATAATTGATAGAATTTATCCAACAGTTGAAGGATTTGAAGTGTTTAAAGGTGAAGAAACAAAGCCAAAGAAGAAAAAGGATACTGGACCGTCTGCTGAGGAAGAGAAGAAGAGCTCATTCTGGAGACAATCAAATCAAGAATTTCTTGCTGAGAAAAAGAAGAATGAAGTTCAGAGAACAAAAACCAGAACCTGTTTTAGATGCAACGAAGTTGGACACATTGCATGGAAATGTCCTAAATCGACCAAAACAAAATAGGGAGTTTCTGGAAAACTGAAAGAAGTTATTGTTGATAAAACTGAACCACCAACTGAAAAAATTTAAAGTTTTAAAAAATTCAACATTTGAAGTTGGTGAGTGTTCGAAGAGATTTTACAGGCGAAGTGTTAAACTTGACAACCAAAAATGGGTTGTTAAGAAATCTGATGTAAAATCTGTCGATGAATCTGATTCCACAAAATCAGAGGAGCCACAGTTTGATGAGAGTGATGAAAACTCAGTTCCTTCAATGGATGATGAGAACTTTCCACCATTGAGGACTGAAAATTTTAAAAGGAAAACTGGAAAGTCTGAAATCTCAAATCAGGGTTATTCTGAGAAGGATAACTTTGATGTTGAGAAAGCGTTTAATGGGAAAGTTAAGAAGATTTTTGGAAAAATGGTTGAAGGGAAAGTAAAAGGGGTAAAGGAGTTTTATGCTAAAAAGAAAGCAACTTACACTCCAACTGATTTTGAATTGAAAACACCCAAGGCTGGTCAGGCTTGGGTGGATATTTTCTTTGATTGAAAAACCTGAATTGCCAGAGATCCCAAGTGTGTAATCGTGTATCAGGAATCGGCATCATTCTTGTTAAACTTGTTTTTATGAAAGATTTTAAAAGTGTTAAATTTTACAGGTTGTGAATTGCCGGAGCTTCCAGGTTGGTAAGTGTGAAGCAGGAATCGGCATCTTGAGTGGTAAAATGATTTGTGTAGATGTTTTATTCCTACATGTGGTTATATCTTTTGGATATACTTACAAGTGGTAAGAGGTTGATTCTGACAAAGTGATTACTCAAGGTCATTAGGTTGAACTTGATGTAATCCTGATACAAGAGATTGAATGGACAATATGATGAACCAAACCCCTAATTTTACAGGTGGTAAAATTTAAAAAAAAAACTTATTTTCCGGACAAATCATTTTGGTTAAAACAAACTTAAGTGTTTTGAAATCACAATGAGAAAATATTTTTGTGTAAGGGGGAGTTCTGATTGTTTATGCCAAGTGGATGGCGAATTGAGGCGATTTGATATCGGTTGTCACTTTACTGTATAGTTTGTTTTCAAATTTCCTAAAATGTGTTTGCATTTTAGGGGGAGTAGAAATTTGTCAGAAAATACAAAAACATTTGAAAATTTGAAAAAGCCAAAAACATGATAAAATAAAAAATGAGATTCGTTGTGAAAAGAGGAAATGATAGTACACCAGTGGACTGTTACAACATGCTAAAGAAATGTAAAGTTAAAAATGTGATAAACAATCTCACTGCGGATATGCCAGTAGGTTTTTGCACATTTAGTAGATTGTGACGAGATATAAACATAAAATTCAAACTTGCTTATTCTGTGGGTAACAACATCTTGGATATATAGGTAACCCCTGAAATCTCGTTTGAAAGGCCCCTCTTTCTGAGATACTAGGTCTTTATGCTCAGTGATATCTGGGGTATTATCCCGGGACTTCTGCTGTATGGAAGTACTGACCTAGTCCTCGGATAATACTTTTTGCAAATGCTTGAAACATAGCATCGCCCTCAGCAAGCTGATGAAACAATAAAATTGATAGTCGCTGCTGTTGAAATCAAAAGATCCTCTAAAGGGGACACACCAAAAGTCGAGCCGTCATCTCTCTGCTGAACGGAAGTTCTGACCTGAGCTCTCACGGTTTCGTACTATAAATTATTCCCTTACAGATATCATCTGTGGTATACTCACCTGTAAGACTGAATATTGGGATCTGGATATGGGAGTATATTCAAGTAGTGGGACACACGGATAAGTTCAAGTCTTTTAAAACATTAACATCATATCTCGGATCAATTGAACTTTGTGTGAAAATTTAAGTGGACAAATATACTGACAATCTAGGTGAATTATTTAGAACTTAAAATGAAATGAAGCTTAACAGTGTTGGTGACTTGTCTCAAAAACTGATATGATCCTCTTACACGAACTCACAAAAATATTGTTAGTAAATATTTCTTTACTGCATTTCTTAATATCTCTAAATGCAAAAAGATTTTCAGTGTGTTTTAGCAAAATCTTTTGGAAAATTCAAAAAGATTTTCGACAACTGATGTCCGAGAGCTGATTTTCAAAATCCTAAGTGCTAGACATGATGAACAAATGGTTTGGGAGAATGTGTTTTTGAAAAGAAAAATGATTAATTTTTGCAAATGGTTCATCAGAATTTATCATTGATAAATCATTCTGGTTTAATTTGAGAGAGAATCTGGGTTTATAAATTTGTTAAATGTTAAATATGTGAAATTTATTTCTGGGTTAAGAATGTGTAGGTGTAGCCAGGTTTCGATTTTGAACCTGAAGATAGAGTGCCAGGTTCCGATACCTGATGACTCTGTGTTTTCAACAAGCCAGACTGCGATCCCAGCATATCGAAAGGGGGAGTCTGAAGACATCTGAGCAGAGATTGTTCGTGGGAAGTATGTTGATGATGAAAAGAGAAGAGAGAAGATTTGAGGATTCTTACAGCGTCAGACACTTCAAAGAGATCGAGAGGACTGATAAAGACTGAAGATGCTAAGACTCGACACTTAAGACTCATCAACATCTGAGGGGGAGTCTGTTGGTGCACACATCTGTCGTTTTCGTCTTATGTCAAGTCTCGGGTTCGTTGCACTGCTGAACAAGAATTATGTCATCATCATTGATGATGACATCATATATGTGACATCATCATATGCATCATCAAGTGAAGAAAAAATAGATTGTAGATATTGTATTGTCGTTTGAGATGCATAACCGTTTGAGATGCATGACCGTTTGAGATGCATGACCGTTTGAACATGCATGATTGTTTGAAGAGGTAACAGTTTGAAAGTGTCATGACCGTTTGAAGGGTGACATGCCACCTTCAAACGGTCAGAGGGTCATTTCCTATAAATAGGCTTCAAACTTTCATCATTTGTAAGTTTCCGGCTAGAGCAACGAAGTGCTGCCGAAGTGTTGTCAGGTTGTAAAACAGTGTGAAATCAATATTACAACAGTTTAAAGTGTATTGCTAGCTGAATTGAACTTAGTTTCTTTGTTTCCGCCTCTGAAACTAAGATAAACTCTCCTGATCGACTCGTTCGGGTCTGAAAACGATCCCACATGTTTTTTAATTAGCTCGCTACCCCTTTTAAAAATGGAAAAATATCTATACTAACTAACATTCCGCATTTGGTGCAAGTCCTCCACGACTTCCACAACGTCCATTTCTGCTATGCACGTGCGTAATAGGTATAGAATATTCTCCAGGAATATCGCCAAGACCAAGTCCAAGCTCATGTTCCTGTAAAACATCATCACATTCAAAGTAGACAATCGTTAGTATAAGGATCCTTAAGATGATCCATGATCCTGATCCTGGAACACTTCTGAGGATCACTACTTCAGACAGAATTGAGGATCACTAAACCCAACAGTAAATGAGGATCACTGATCATAGAGAAATCCTCCCCTAACACTAAGGATGTTATTATTCACAAACTTGGTATTGACAGGTCTTTCAAGCCAATACACCAAGAAAGGAGGAAATTTGCACCTGAAAGAAATGCCATTATCCATGAAGAGGTAGACAAATTGCACAAGGCATGTAAGACATATTGACGAAGAATAAGAAGTTTGAGTGGACTGATAAGCATGAAGCTGCACTCAAGGTTCTTAAGGATTATCTATCCTCAGCACCAGCCCTGATGCAACCAGAAAATGGAGAACCATTATCCTTATACTTAGTTGTTTCGACTAAATCAGTAAGTACGGTCCTAGTTAAGGATCACGAGGCTCTCAACATCCTGTATATTATGTAAGTAAAAGTTTGCTTGATGCTGAATCCAGGTATTCTCATTTAGAAAAACTTATCCTTGCTTTAATCATGGCATCTACTAAAGTACGCCATTATTTTGAAACTCATGCCATTATTGTAAAAACTAACTTTCCTATCCAAAGTGTTCTCAGGAAATTTCAAATGTCAGGTAGAATGGAAAAGTGGCCAATCAAGCTTATTGCATATGACATTAAGTATGAACCCAGGACTGCCATCAAGTCCCAATCTATAGCTGACTTTGTGGCTGATTTCAGTAGTGATCTACAAAGGGAAGCTGAATTAGTTCAACAACTTGAAAAGAACAAGGATCCTTGGACACTCTTCACGGATGGAGCTTCAAGTATTAAAGGAACTAGACAAAGCACACTACTAAAATCACCACAGGGGGACATTATACCCTAATCCATTGCATGTGAATTCCAAACCACTAATCATGAGGCAAAGTATGAGGCCTTGATACTAGGTTTGCAATTAGCTAACAATATGAGGATCAGGAAACTGGCAGATTCTTTTGCTTTTTTCAGTCTATCATAGGTACCCAGGGAAGAAAATGCAGAAGCTGATGCTCTAGCTAATATTGGATCATCACTGAAGATTCCAGAGGATGTGAAAATACTTATCATCCATGTTTTAAATCCTGCAATTGAGGATCACGTAGCCATGAAGATAGTGGAGGATTCTACAATCATCCCTAGTAATGATACACAATCTCATTCAGGATCATGGATCCTACCAATCTTGAGATATATACAACATGGAGAGATCCCTACAGGAGAAAACCCCAGGGCTTTCAAAGTCAAGGTATCTCAATTTACAATATTAAATAACATGTTATATATACGATCTCGATCCTTACACAGGAGAAAGTTATAACCTTTGATGAAGACGATCGTGTGGATATTCAGGATGATCATCATGATGGTCTTATTATTACTTTATTTATATCTAACCATTTTGTTCGCAGGATTCTCATAGATGGAGGAAGCTCAGTGAACATCATTCAACTTGATGTCCTCAAGAAGATGAACATCCCAGAATCAGAAATTATCCGAAGATCATCAGTTCTTGTGGGATTCAGTGGAGAAACCAAAAACACATTGGGGGACATTAAACTTCCAATTTACATTGAGGGAGTTAATTCGTTTCAAAAAATCTGTGTTATAGATTTCTTATCCTGTTGTAATGTTATCCTTGGTAGGCCATGGATACATGACATGAAAGCAATTCCATCTACCTATCATCAATGTGTCAAACTCCCTACTCCATGGGGTGTGGTGAAGATTGAAAGTGACCAACAGGAAGCCAAAAATTGTTACACTTCATCAATGAAGCCAGCCTCAAGACCTAGGGAGCAATAGCAATTAAAGTATCCTCCAAGAGACGTCCTGGAGGCTTGAGAACAAGATGTCAAGGATATCCTCATGGATCCTCAGGATCCTGAATCCAAAGTTTTTATAGGATCCGGAATCCTCAACGATATTGAAGAGGATCTAATATCCTTCCTAAAGAGAAGAAAAACTACCTTTGCCTGGAAGCATGAGGACATGACAGGTATTTCTAAAGATATTATTACTCATAAGCTTAGCATTGACATGTCGTTCAACCCCATACATCAAAAGAGGAGGAAGTTTGCACCTGAGAGGAATGCCATCATCCAGGAGGAGGTAGATAAGCTGCTCAGAGCAGGTATGATTAGAGAGGTTAAGTATCCAAGATGGTTAGCCAATGTGGTTGTTGTTAAAAAAAATGGAAAATGGAGGGTATGTGTCGATTTTACTAATTTAAACAAGGCATGTCCCAAGGATCCTTTCCCATTACCCCACATTGACTCCATGGTGGATGCTACCGCGGGTTATGAGTTGTTGGCTTTCATGAATGTTTCATCTAGATTTCAACAAATTCAGATGGAACCATCTGATCAAGAGGATATAGCCTTTATGACCCCTACTGGTATCTATTGTTATATTGCTATGCCATTTGGACTAAGAAATGCAGGTGCTACATACCAAAGGCTAGTCAATATGATGTTTAAAGAACAAATTGGACACACGATGGAAGTCTATATAGATGACATCGTGGTTAAGTCCAAGAGAGCTGAGGATCACCTTAGAGATTTGGAGGAAACATTTGATATCCTTGATAAATTCAATATGAAATTGAATCCTTCCAAGTGTCATTTCGGTGTGAAAGCAGGCAAGTTCCTAGGTTACATGGTGACAAAAAGAGGCATTGAGGCAAGTCCAGAGCAAATCAAGGCGATTGTGAATATTAAGTCTCCTGCCAATGCCAAGGATGTGAAAATATTGACAGGGAGGATCGCAGCCTTGAACAGGTTCATCTCAAAGTCATCAGAGAAATGCAAGGAATTCTATGACATCCTGAGAAAGAACAAGAAATTTGAATGGACTGAAAAGCATGAAAATGCTCTCAAGGCTCTTAAGGATTACCTATCCTCAGCTCCAGCCTTATTGAAACCAGAAAAAGGGGATATATTATCCTTATATTTGGCAGTCTCTTCTAAGGCAGTAAGTGCAGTCCTTGTTAAGGATCATGAAGGTACACAACACCCTGTATATTATGTAAGTTAGAGTTTGCTTGATGCTGAATCCAGGTATTCACAATTAGAAAAACTACCAATAATGAGGCTGAATATGAAGCCTTGATAGCTGGTTTGCAAATTGCCAAGTGTTTAGGTCAAAAATCAAGCAATGATAATGCAACCAAACTTTCTGTTGTGAGGTATGATGCTTGAATTGATGAACAACACTAAGGATCACTCTGAAATAAAATGAACAAGTGACACAAAGATTTATACGAGGAAAAAGCCCTTGATCAATGAATGATCTCCGGCATAAAAAACCTTGAGTGATGGAAACTACCGATCACCAACTCAAATTAAACAAGAAATGTATTACAACTTCGGATGATAGCGAGCTAATTACAGGATCACTATAGTGTATTGTGTAAAAATGTGTGTAATCGCCAAGTGAATTATCGAGAGCTGGTGAGAACAGTTGCAAGAGTGTGTGTGTTGCCAAAAATAGCCAAGTGTTTCTATTTAGCTCGCTACCCCTTTTAAAATGGAAAAATATCTAAGCTAACAAACATTCCGCATTTCATGCAAGTCCTCCACGAACTCCATAACGTCCACTTCAGTTAAGCACGTGCGGAATAAACCATGGAATATGCTCCAGGAATATCGCCAAGACCAAGTCCAAGCTCGTACTCCTGCAAAACAATACCATATTCAAAGTAGACAATCATTAGTATAAGGATCCTTACGATGATCCATGATCCTGATCCTGTAATACTTCTGAGGATCACTAATTCAAACAGAAGTGAGGATCACCAAACCCAACAGTAATTGAGGATCACTGATCATTGAGAAATCCTCCCCTAACAATTGCCCCCAAAATATAAGGAGTAATAATGTAAAATAACGAGTTGTATTTTTGTTCTTATCCGTAACAAATCAACGGATAACTAGCCGTTGGAGTCGGACTAGCCGTTACGAACATGACGTCAGTGAGGTGACTATCCTGCAAAACCATCATTATAAATTGAAGTTATGGATAGGGATCAATTCGCATTTAAATTCAAGAGAAACTCCCTTTAAATCCACATCCGAAGATCAAGCAGGTATCTCTCTTCCTCTTCTCCCTTTACGTTTTCTTTCTCTGTTCATCTTCTCCTCTATCGCTATGACCAAGATGATGCTAAGATCCTCTTCGGCTAAGGATCACACAAAAGACATTCCTCTTAAGAGCCAGGGGATCATCAAAGATTCGGCGAAAGAAAGATGCTGCTTTACCGATCCACAAATAGACAGGATCCGACATTGCTTTCCTGCAAACACCGTTTTCAAACCATTTGACCCCACAGTTCTAAGTGATTACATTTCTGAAACCTGGGTAGCTTTCCCGGTCACCCCTTTCACAATAGGATACTCGTATCCTTTCCCTGAATTCACCCAGTCTTTCTTCTTCCTCACCGGCATCTCCTACATTACACCTATGCCAATGATCTGGAGGGTCTTATATACCCTCGAAAGGATCATTGAGCAAGAAGGAATTGCTCTGGGAATGTCGGAGTTGGCAGAGATGTATGACCTCACAACATTTGGATCCCACCGATATCTATTCAAGCGTAAACCCAGTGAAGAACACCCCATCTTCAAAGCCACTAAGAATGATACCAACTGGAAACGACGATTCTTCTTTGTCAGAAGGGATTCTATCCCTGATGGAAAGGATCTGCCAAGGAAGTAGACCACCCATGGTAGGATAGAGGATCCTGAGAAGGATCACCAGATAACCTTGTTTTTGTATAAGGATCACTAACACCCTTTTGTTTCTGTTGTACAGCTATCTCTGTTTCTCACCTTATACCATCACCTGCCACCAAGGAAAGGCTTGCTGCTTTTAGAAGACTTGATCCTGCAACAAGGTCATTCAAAACAAACACCCAGGACTCTCAAGAAGTATCCTCAGGTTCTGTCACTATGTCGAGTAAGTATCCTGTTTTTTGTATAGTTAAATATTTAAATAAATAGTTAAATAGAAATAGGATGAGGATACTTATCTGTTTTGAATGTGTAGGTGCTGGAAAATCTTCAAGATCTGCCTCCAAATTCAGTGTCACTGACCTTGACACTGTTCGATCCTCAAAGAAAAACTCTGCTGCTAGCCCCTCCATCGCAATCCCCAAGGCAACCACTTCAAAGGGAAGAGGTGGAAAGAAAAGGAAGACCTCTGAAGCTGACAACCTAGAAGGCTTGCCTCTGATCCGCCATCAGTTCCTCGAGTACTTCACAGATGTAAGGATCACTGACTTAGCTTAGTTATCCTATCCTCTTGAGGATCATGTGATCCTAACTTTACATTGTCTTCTTTGCAGAAATTTGCCGAAATCGAGGACTATGTTGGGAATGTGGAAGAGCTTGAGGAGAAATACTCTGACCTCCAAAAGGTGGCGGTGCTCAAGGATCACAAGATTGCTTCCCTCGAAAAGGACCTCCATGATGCCAAAACTCAAATAGTTACAGCTCAGATCAACGTTGATTATGAGAAGCACGAGATCACGGAGGATGCTAAGGTCTCCGCTGCCATTGCCATGTACAAGACCAAGCTGCAGATGGCCCAAAAAGCTCAGGATCCTGCCTTTGACAGGAGCAACTGGGACATGGAGGGCTGGAAGGCTAGGCTGGCTGAGTTGGAGGATGATGAAGAGGCTGAAGAGGTTCTGGCAATAGAGGCTGGTGGTAGTGGCAAGGATCAGGCGAAGGATACCGGAGCTGGAGGAGATGGTGATGCAGCGAAGGTGTAGGCTGCATGAATGGGCGATGAAGGACATTTCTAGACGTAGCCGGAGCCCATTTTTTAGGATTTGGTAGTAGTTTATTTTGGTTATGGTGTTTTTGTTGAACAATGATGGGTTGTATTTGAACAATAGTAATTAGGGCTAAGGATCATGGATCCTTTGAACAATAGGTAGGATTACAAATGGTGGAGGGATCTTCTGTTTGGGGGATGAAGCCATTGTGATCCTGCCGTCTTTTGATTCCTGCACTTTTTAGACCTATGAACAATGGACACCCTTTGCCAACCCATGTGGACGGGCCACGTTTTGCTGGTAGAAATGTGGGTTGACAATTTTGATAACCTTAAAGGGTTTAATCTTTTGTGAATAAAATAACTTTAACTTTTTGGCTATCTCTCGTGTTGTTATCCTTGTTAGTACTTTACTTTTCAATTGTTGTGATGTTCATTTTGTTTAAATTTTATCAAATAAAGAAATATTTTAAAAAATATCCTCAAAAAGTTTAGGATATGATCAAGGATCAGATATCCTATAGTCGACAAGTTCTGAAAAGTAACATATTTTAAGGATCACAAGCTCAGTTGTCAAAGGATAAGGGTTGCTCAAATGAATAATGAATAAAATCAAAATAATTAAGGATCATACCTGAGAATCCAAGTTAGGATCCTAACCTTTAACACTTATTATCAGGATAACCCAAAAGACAAACCTTAGTAGAAGGTAAGGATCAAGGATCCTTGGTCACTTATCTCCAAAAACCCTGAAACAGGATACAAGTTTGGACTAAGCCAATATAAGATACAAGTTAGCAACTGGGGACAAGCCCAACAATTCTGGGGACAAGCCCAATATACTGGGGACAAGCCCAAAGGATAACTGGGGACAAGCCCAAAGGATCGTGTGTAAACTGGAGTATGGCCCTCACTGGCGACTATCCAAACTTAGTGACATGAAAATTCCAAAACCTTAGCTAACGTGAAAACATTAGAAACCTTAGGAACGGATGTATGGTACGTCTACCATTATACGTAGGATTCTGAATATAGCCAGTACAATGAAATTGTCAGCCCCTAAAGAGAGTACTGGTCCCATTGCCATGAACTATATCAGGATCATCGTGCGCTACTGGCGAAACTAGGGACGGGCCCAAACTGGGGTCAAGCCCAAATAACTGGATACTTCTGTGGATACTCAATCCTTAGTTAAGGATACCTGAACCTTCAAAACTCAGAATCAAGTGAAAGGA
Source organism: Helianthus tuberosus (assembly GCA_030545235.1). NCBI lineage: Eukaryota > Viridiplantae > Streptophyta > Magnoliopsida > Asterales > Asteraceae > Helianthus > Helianthus tuberosus. Next base: position 158,060,056 of record CM060451.1, on the reverse strand, counting down.
GGATATAGGATGCAGGATCCTTATCCTTATATAAGAGATAATAAAAGAATAAACTAGTTTGAGATTAGAATGTTACCAAAATGAGGATCATCTACTCTGTAAGGATCCTTCAAGGATACTTGTCAGGTGAGGATCATGGATCCTTGTCACATAAAATATTTCTTCAAATGGACAGCATTCCAAGCTCTTGGTAGCAAATCACCTTCCATTGTTAGCAATCGATATGCCCCCTTTCCTGCTTCAGCTTCAATCAAATAAGGGCCTTCCCATTTTGGTGCCAACTTTCCATAAGTAGGATTGGTGGTATTCTGAAATGCTTTCCCTAATACCATATCACCAACTTGGAATTTCCTGATCCTGACATTTTTGTTGTAGGCTCCAGCCATCCTTTGTTGATAACTAGCCCTCCTTATCCTTGCCAAATCCCTGATTTCTTCTATAGTATCCAAGTCTTGAACCAAGTTTTCAGCATTTTCTTCAGGATCACGAATGCTTGTTCCTGCAGTTGGAACCACCATCTCTGTAGGGATCACTGATTCTGCCCCAAATACCAAAGAAAATGGAGTTTGGCCTGTAGCATTTTTGGGAGTTGTCCTATCAGCCCAAAGCACATAAGGTAGTTCTTCTGCCCATTTTCCTTTCTTGGATCCAAGCTTCTTCTTCAAATTGTTGATGATGATCTTTTTGGATGATTCTGCCTGACCATTAGCTTATGGGTGGACTGGTGTTGATGTTATCATCTTAATCCCCCAGCTGTCACAAAAGTTAGTGGTTCTATTCCCAATAAATTGGGATCCATTATCACAAACAATTTCAGAAGGGATACCAAATCTAGTAATAATGTTTCTTTTAATAAAGGATATAACTTCCTTTTCTCTGACTTGAGCAAAGGCTTCAGCCTCTATCCACTTGGAGAAGTAATCAGTCATAGCAAGCATGAATACTTTACCACCAGGTGCCTTAGGAAGCTTACCAACTATATCTATTCCCCACCTCATAAATGGCCAAGAAGAGGATATAGGATGCAAAAGTTCTGCTGGTTGGTGAAGGATATTACTGTGTCTCTGATAAGGATCACACCTCTTGGCATACTCTACAACATCCTTCTTCATAGTGGGCCAATAATATCCTGTCCTCAAGATCCTTGAGAATAATTCCCTGCCCCCAGTGTGGTTTCCACAATCTCCACAATAATATCAGGAGAGTGATCCTCCACTGATTCCTTCTGTTTCTTGATCTCAGCGATCTCCCGGAGGATCCTTTCATTGGTTTTGTCCTGCTCTTGTGCGTGATTCCTCATCTGCAAAATCAGAGCATAAAGATCATTAGTAGTAGGATTAGTTGAAACAGAAGAAGTTGGTGGTTTTTGGAAAATGGGGGTTTGTTTCTTCGCAGCATTCTCAGCATTCTTCTGGGATCCAGAAGGTGGTGGAGGCAAAGGAGGAACGCCTTGTGAAGAACTGAATGACGGCATTAAGCTTGAAGTGTTCTTCGCTGAGGAAGCCATCTGCCTGGTTGTAATGAACCGAAATGACCACAAAAGTATGAGTTTTCTTAGGAATGAAGCACCAATTTCCCCACGGTGGGCGCCAAACTGTTTTGGTCAAAAATCAAGCAATGATAATTCAACCAAACTTTCTGTTGTGAGGTATGATGCTTGAATTGATGAACAACACTAAGGATCACTCTGAAATAAAATGAACAAGTGACACAAAGATTTATACGAGGAAAAAGCCATTGATCAATGAATGATCTCCGGCATAAAAAACCTCGGGTGATGGAAACTACCGATCACCAACTCAAATTAAACAAGAAATGTATTACAACTTCGGATGATAGCGAGCTAATTACAGGATCACTATAGTGTATTGTGTAAAAATGTGTGTAATCGCCAAGTGAATTATCGAGAGCTGGTGAGAACAGTTGCAAGAGTGTGTCTGTTGCCAAAAATAGCCAAGTGTTTCTATTTAGCTCGCTACCCCGTTTAAAAATGGAAAAATATCTAAGCTAACAAACATTCCGCATTTCATGAAAGTCCTCCACGAACTCCATAACGTCCACTTCAGTTAAGCACGTGCGGAATAAACCATGGAATATGCTCCAGGAATATCGCCAAGACCAAGTCCAAGCTCGTACTCCTGCAAAACAATACCATATTCAAAGTAGACAATTGTTAGTATAAGGATCCTTACGATGATCCATGATCCTGATCCTGTAATACTTCTGAGGATCACTAATTCAAACAGAAGTGAGGATCACCAAACCCAACAGTTATTGAGGATCACTTATCATTGAGAAATCCTCCCCTAACACCAAGCACATAAGGATCAAGAATCTTGAGGTACATGTAGATTCATTGTTAATTACTAATCACTTTAATGGTTCTTATGCTATTAAAGGTGAAAGACTAATTACATATCTAGAGATAGTCAAGAAATTGGCAGACTCTTTTGCTTCTTTTAGTTTGACACAGGTACTCATGGAAGAGAATGCAGAAGCTGATGCTCTAGCCAACCTTGGATCATCATTGAAGATCCCAGGGGATATTAAAATTCCCATTATCCACATTTTGGCTCCTGCTATTGAGGATTACACAACTATGGAAATAGTATATGATTCTGCAATCATACCTAGTGATGGTGCATAATCACATTCAGGATCCTGGATCCTCCTAATTATGAGATATATACAACATGGAGAGATTCCTACAGGAGAAAACCCTAGAGCTTTCAAAGTTAAGGTATCTCAATTTACAATATTAAATAACATGTTATATAAACGATCTCTTGCAGGTCCATATCTAAGGTGCATCGAGGATCCTGAAGTTCAAGAAGTCCTCAAGGATTTTCATGAAGGAGATTGTGGAAACCACACTAGGGGTAGAGCACTGTTCTCAAGGATCCTTAGGACAGAATACTATTGGCCTACTATGAAGAAGGATGTAGTGGATTATGCCAAGAAATGTGATGCTTGTCAAAGACATAGCAATATCCTTCATCAACCAGCAGAGCTCCTGCATCCTATATCCTCTTCTTGGCCATTCATGAGATGGGGAATGGATATAGTTGGCAAACTTCCAAAAGCACCAGGAGGAAAAGTGTTTATGCTTGCCATGACTGATTACTTTTCCAAGTGGATAGAAGCTGAAGCCTTTGCTCAAGTCAGAGAAAAAGAAGTGATATCCTTTATTAAAAGAAACATGATTACCAGATTTGGTATCCCTTCTGAAATTGTTTGTGATAATGGATCCCAATTTATTGGGAGAAGAACTACTAACTTTTGTGACAGTTGGGGGATTAAGATGATAACATCAACACCAGTCCACCCACAAGCTAATGGTCAAGCAGAATCATCTAAAAAGATCATCATTAACAACTTGAAGAAGAAGCTTGGATCCAAGAAAGGAAAATGGGCAGAAGTGCTACCTTATGTGTTATGGGCTGATAGAACAACTCCCAAGAATGCTACTGGCCAAACTCCATTTTCTTTAGTGTTTGGAGCAGAATCAGTGATCCCTACAGAGATGGTAGTCCCTATTGCAAGAACAAGCATCTGTGATCCTGAAGGAAATGCTGAAAACTTGGTTCAAGACTTAGATACCATAGAAGAACTCAGGGATTTGGCAAGGATAAGATTGGCTAGTTATCAACAAAGGATGGCTGGAGCTTATAACAAGAATGTCAGGATCAGAAAGTTTCAAGTTGGTGACATGGTGTTAAGGAAAGCATTCCAAAATACCAAAAATCCTGCTGATGGCAAGCTAGCACCAAAGTGGGAAGCCCCTATCTTATTGAAGCTGAGGCAGGAAAGGGGGCATTTCGGTTTTAACAATGGAGGGTGATTTGGTACCAAGAGCTTCGAATGCTGTCCATTTAAAAAGATACTTCATGTAAGATGGTTCCAGGATCCTTAATCATCCTCATGTTAGATATATACGAAGGATCCTTAGAGGATATATAATCCTCATTCTGGTAATGATTTGATTTTAATTAACCTAATCCTTTAATTTATTTTATTACAAGGAGAAGGATTCAGGATCTTTTATCCTTTTTCACTAAGTTTTGAGTTTGCAGAAGTTCATGCATCCTTGATAAAGGATCGAGTATCCACAAAAGTCTCCTAAGTTTTATGGGCTTGTCCCCATTTTTATGGGTTTATCCCCAGTTTTTGGGCTTGTCCCCAGTTTAAGGTATCTACTACCTTCGCCAGTAGTGCATGATTATCCTGATGCAGTTAAAGGCAATGGGACCAGTACCCGCTTTAGGGGCTGACAATTTCATTGTACTGGTTGTATTCAGGATCCTAAGTACTCTAACGTTTTCACGTTAGCTAAGGTTTTGGCATTTTCATGTCACTAAGTTTGCATCTTCGCCAGTAAGGGCCATACTCCAGTTTACACGAGATCCTTTGGGCTTGTCCCCAGTTTTTGGGGCTTGTCCCCAGTTTTTGGGCTTGTCCCTGTTTTTGGGCTTGTCCCCAGTTTATTGGGCTTGTCCCAGATTGTTGGGCTTGTCTCCAGACACTAACTCTTCCTTTTGCAGTTGGCTTAGTCCTAAGTTATGTTTTATTTCAGGTTTCTATAGCTAAACAGTTAAGGATCCTGGATCCTAACTTCATACAAGGGTTTGTTTTATGGTTATCATGATTGTAAGTATCAAGGATTTAGGATCCTAACTTGGATTCTCTGGTATGATCCTTATTTACTTTAATTTTATTCTTGATTTATCAATGTTACCCTTATTCTTTGACAACAGGATATATGATCCTATGGTTATATCACTTTTCAAACCTTTTGATTATAGGATATTTGATCCTTGATCATATCCTAAACTTTTTGACATAAACTGATTTTATACTTTCACTAATAACTTGTAAGTTCAAAGAATTGTACAATAACAATTGAAAGTTAAACATATGAAAGATAAACAACACCAAGATAGTCAAAAGGTTAAAGTTTATTTATTTATCTTAGTTAACCCTTTAAAAGGTTGTCAAAATTGCCAACCCAAGCTTCTACCAGCAAAACGTGGCCCGTCCACTTGGGTTGGCAAAGGGTGTCCATACTAAATGTTCGATAAAGTGTAGGAAATAAAGGCTAGGGGCACCAAAGGCTTCATCCTCCACAAACAGAAGGACCCATCCACCTTTGCTACCCCCTATTGTCCAGAGGATCAGTTATCCTTAAACCTAAAGTTATTGTTCACCATACAGACCATTGTTCGAAACATAATAACCAAAAAACTACCAAATCATAAAAATGGGCTCCGACCGCGTCTAGATAAATCCATCATCGCCCATTGCTGCAACCTACACCTTTGCTGCATCACCACCACCAGCTGCTTCTTTCACCGGATCCTTCATCCCACTGCTACCAGCTGTTTTGGTCAAAAATCACACAAGGATAATGCAACCAAATCTGATTTTGTGAGGAATGATGCTTGGTTAATTGTATGAACAACAAGTATATGAAATAAACGATGAACACCGAGATTTATACGAGGAAAAAGCCCTTGATCTTTAGAAGATCTCCGGCATAAAAAACCTCGGGTGATGGAAACTACCGATCACCAACTATATTGAAAAAACAGCAGTGATCCTTGTACAACTTCGGAAGAAAACAAGCTCAATACAATGAATTTCTAGTGAAAGTGTGTGTTTTTTGCTAAGTGTTTGCAGAGAATTCGAGTGTTATGTGTTTTTGGTGTGGTGTGTACGAATTATTTCTATAATGAGCTTGTTTCCCCTTAAAAAAGATAAGAAAAAACAACTAACTAACTTCCCGAAAAAGGTGGAAGTCACCCATGACCACCACCAACGGTTATTTCTTCAATATGCACGTGCCTAAAAGCATATTCCACGAGATTCCAGCAAAGAAGTGGTCCACTACGTCCATTCCCTGCATTTACACATTAAAAACGTGCAAAACATAAGTTCTGTTAAGGATCCTGATCCTTAGACTCGTGATCCTCAGACGCGTGATCCTCAGACTCGTGATCCTCAGACTCTGGATCCTCAGACTGTCTGCATCATCCATTAAGGATCCGTGATCCATGCCCAGACTCAGGATAGATGATCCTTAGCATAAAATTCATGCCCTAACAATTGCCCCCAATATGGCAGTTGTGATAAGGATTCACAACTGTCATATTTCCGTCAGAAGCGGACTAGCCATTGCTGCTGGTAACTAGTTGTTACACTGCCTGTCGTCACTGATAAGACCTGCTATAATGATCATTGCAGAATATAGAGTTAGAGATAACTCCTCAAGTGCCTTTACAGATCAGAAGATCCTTCCGTTCGTGGAGAATGAATCCTTCTACACAGTTTGCTATTAACCTTCCTGCACTTTAATTTCTGCATAGACACTTTAACTGTTAGATAGCCTTATCCGGCCTGGGTGGATGGTCCACGGTTTTGCTGGTGAAATCCAGGCCAGATGATTTGATACATAATGAATGGGTAATAACATTAAACTTTTTTAGCTACATCTATTGTTGTTTCTTCCTTTTTTATTTTTCATGTATGCTTTCTATTTTCAAAAATTTCATCACCAAACAACTGGAAAGTTATTGAAAATCTGATGATAATGTTACACTTTTAACAGAAAACTTGAAGTGTTCATATAAATGTGGATCAATGATCCTTAACCAAAAAGGATAAGAGACAACTTACAGCTTCGAAAAAGTTAGAATATAACATACCAGAGAATCCAAGTTAGGATTCTATATCCTTGTAAATTATTGCTGAATAAGCAAACTATGAAAAGTAAAGCTTCTAGGATCAAGGATCCTTATCGTCAGAACTTGTATAACTTTAGACAGTAGTTTCTAGGGTGAAGAATCATGGATCCTTGAACAATAGGCAGGATAATGAGTGGTGGATGGATCCTCTGTTTGGGGGATGAAGCCACTCGTTATCCTTCCGTCTTTTATTTTCTGCACTACAAAGACCCGTAAACAATGGACACCCTTTGCCAACCCATGTGGACGGGCCACGTTTTGCTGGTAGAAACGTGGGTTGGCAATTTTGACAACCTTAAAAGGTTTAATGTTTTGTGAATAAAATAACTTTAACTTTTTGGCTATCTCCCGTGTTGCTATCCTTATGTATCCTTTAGTTTTCAATTGTTGTGATATACATTTGTTTGAATAAGAAAAGTTAAACAAATCAAGTTTAAGAATTTTAGGATATGATCCAGGATCAAATATCCTATAGTTGAAAAGTTCCGAAAAGTAGTATATTTTAAGGATCATAAGTTCAGTTGTCAAAGTATAAGGGCTATTCAAATGAATAATGAATAAAATCAAAATAGTTAAGGATCATACCTAAGAATCCAAGTTAGGATCCTAACCTTTATCATTATAAACAGGATAACCATAAGACAAACCTTAATGGAAGGTAAGGATCAAGGATCCTTGGTCGTTTGTCTCCAAAAACCTGAAATAGGATACAACTTGGGACTAAGCCAATATAAGATAAGAGTTAGTAACTGGGGACAAGCCCAAAAAACTGGGGACAAGCCCAAATAAACTGGGGACAAGCCCAAATAAACGGATGTAAACTGGGGTCAAGCCCATATAAACGGATGTAAACTGGGGTCAAGCCCATATAGACGGATGTAAACTGGGGTCAAGCCCATATAGACGGATGTAAACTGGAGTATGGCCCTCACTGGCGACTATCCAAACTTAGTGACATGAAAATGCCAAAACCTTAGCTAACGTGTAAACGTTAGAAACCTTAGCTAACGTGAAAACGTTAGAAACCTTAGGAACGGATGTATGGTACGTCTACCATTATACGTAGGATCCTAGGCATAGCCAGTACAATGGAATTATCAGCCCCTAAAACGAGTACTGGTCCCACTGCCTTGAACTATACCAGGATCATCGTGCGCTACAGGCGGAACTGGGGACAAGCCCAAACTGGGGACAAGCCCAAAACTTTGGAGAGTTGGCCAACCACTTTGATCTTCTGTAAAATGATAACAACTCTGCAAAAGCTTAAACGTTGTGAAAATAGATGTTAACTGATTAACATCTTTAACTTATGATAAGTAATAAGTATAAAATGAATGAAAATGAAAGTAATGTGTTACCAAATGTAGAATCATGTATCCTTTGAGGATCCTGGATCCTTAATCAGAATACCGGTATCGCTGAGGATCCTTGATCCTTCTTACTTAAAGTATTTTTTGAGATGAACAACATTCCAAGCTCTTGGTAGGAGATCATCATCCATTGTTAACAAGTGATATGCCCCCATTCCTGATTCAGCATCAATTAGATAGGGGTCTTCCCACTTTGGTGCTAGCTTGCCATCAGAAGGATTTGTAGTGTTCTGGAATGCTTTTCTTAGCACAAAATCACCAACTTGAAATCTTCTAATCCTGACATTCTTGTTGTATGCTCCAGCCATTCTTTGTTGATAACTGGCCATTTCCTTTTTTCTGACTTTGAGCAAAAGCTTCTTCTTAGGATGCAGATGTTATGTTGGTTGGTGTAGAATAGTACTGTGTCTTTGACAAGCATCACACTTCTTTGCATAATCCACAACATACATCTTCATGGTAGGCCAATAGTATCCTGTTCTAAGGATCCTTGAGAATAGTGCTCTGCCCCCAGTGTGGTTTCCACAGTCTCCTTGACTTTGAAAGCTGTAGGATTTTGTCCTGTAGGGATCTCTCCATGTTGTATATATCTTAGGATTGGAAGGATCCAGGATCCTGAATTCGACTGTGCAGGATCACCAGGTATGATTGCAGAATCCTCCACTATCTCCATGGCTACGTGATCCTCAATTGCAGGAATTAAAACATGGGTGATGAGTATTTTTCACATCTTCTGGCATCTTTAGGAATGATCCAAGGTTAGTTAAAGCGTCTGCTTCTGCATTCTCTTCTCTGGATACCTGTGTTAGACTGAAAAAAGCAAAAGAATCTGCCAATTTCTTGACTATTTCTAAGTACTCGATTAGTATTTCACCTTTAATAGCATAAGAACCATTAAAGTAGTTAGTAATTAATAGGGAATCTACGAATACTTGAAGATACCTGATCCTCATATTGTCAGCTAATTGCAAACCTGCTATCAAGGCCTCCTACTCTGCCTCATGATTAGTGGTTTGGAATTCACATGCAATGGATTGGGGTATAATGTCCCCCTGTGGCGATTTTAGTAGTGTGCCTTGTCAAGTTCCTTTAACATTTGAAGCTCCATCCGTGAAGAGTGTCCAAGGATCCTTTGTCTTCTCAAGTTGTTGAACTTCTAATTCAGCTTTCCTTTGTAGATCACTACTGAAATCAGCCACAAAGTCAGCTAAGGCTTGGGACTTGATGGCAGTCCTGGGTTCATACTCAATGCTTGACTATCCACTTTGCCATTCTACCTGCCATTTCAGTTTTTCTGGGAACATTCTTAATAGGAAAGTTAGCTTTCATAATAATAGTGTGAGTTTCTAAATAATGTCTATGTTTAGCAGAAGCCATAATTAAATTAAGAATTAATTTCTCTAAATGAGAATACCTGGCCTCAGCATCAAGTAGAATTTTACTTACATAGTATACCGGATGTTGAGAGCCTTCATGATCCTTAACTAGGATCACACTTACTGCTTTAACTGAAATAGCTAAGTATAAGGATAACGATTCTCCATTTTCTGGTTTCATCAGGGCTGGTGCTGAGGATAGATAATCCTTAAGAACCTTGAGTGCAGCTTCATGCTTATCAGTCCACTCAAACTTGCCTTGAGCAATTTGTCTACCTCTTCTTGGACAATGATATTCCTTTCAAGTGTAAACTTTCTCTTTTTTTGGGGTATTGGCTTGAAAGACCTGTCAATACCAAGTTTGTGAGTAATAACATTCTTAGATATACCTGTCATATCTTCATGTTTCCAAGCAAAGGTAGATTTTCTTCTTTCCAAGAAGGATACTAAATCCTGCTCAATACTGTCTAGGATCCCGGATCCTATAAAATTTTTGGATTCAGGATCCTCTGGGTTCAACAGAATATCCTTGACGTCTTGCTCTTTTGCCTCCATGACGTCTTGCTCCTTAGAGGCTGGCTTCATTGAAGAAGTGTAATAGTTCTTTGCCTCCTGCTGATCACTTTCTATCTTCACCATATCTCATAGAGTTAGGAGCTTGACACATTGATGATATGTTGAGGGGGACTGCCTTCATATCGTGTATCCATGGCCTGTCAAAGATAACATTACAGCAAGACAAGCAATCAATAACATAGATTTTTTAACATAATTCACTCCCTCTATATAGATAGGAAGTTTGATATCCCCCAATGTAATCTTTGTCTCTCCACTGAATCCCACAAGGACAGATGATCTTTGGGCAATATCGGATTCAAGGATGTCCATTCTATTGAGGACATCCAATTGGATTATGTTCACTGAGCTTTTCCCATCAATGAGAATCCTGCGAACAAAATGGTTAGATATAAATAATGTAATAACTACACCGTCGTGATGAGGATCCTGAATGTCCGCACAGTTATCCTCATCATATGATATCACTTTCTGATGGGTAAGGATGGAGGTCCGAACAGGTCTACCCCTATTCTCCATCTTTGTTTCCTTTGCACGTCTCTTAGCTGCTGAGAACCTCCGAAGATGAAATGGATGATTTGAGCATCGGATGGTGGAAGAGGAGCTTTTTCAGGAACTTTCTCAGGATACTTGATCCTTGACTTTTTCCTTCCAAGCAATTCCTTCAAGTATCCTTTGCTCAAAAGATAACCTATCTCCTTCCTTAATGCTATGCACTCATCTGTGAGATGACCAGAATCCCCATAGTAAGCACACCATTTTGATTCGTCTTTGGTGGTAGGCGGTTTGTCATTCTTCCTTGGCCACCTAACCTTGTCACCTAAACTCTGCATAGAAAGGATTAGTTCATTATTATCAGCAGAAAAACAATATTCAGAAATAGGAGGATAATCCTGATCATCTTCATCTTGTTCCACAACATGCACACTCTGGTTGTCATGCTTGGAGTATTGCTTGGATCAGTTATCCTTGAGATAGGATCCTTATTTGTCTTGCTTTGAGGATCCTGACAATCTCTCGTGGATCCTTTTGTCATCCTCTAAACAGATGAACCTAAGGGCCCTGTTTCTTTTTTCATCTAAGTTCCTACAAGGGGTCATGACAAGATCATCATAGAACATTGAATCCCTAAGCAAACCCATTTTAAAGGCTTCTAGAGCTGTAGCAATATCTAAGTTAGGGATTTCTAAGGATTCTTTACTAGATCTAGTGATGTAATCTCTAAGTGATTCATTTTGACCTTGTGTTACCCTATATAGATCACTAGTTAATCATTCAAATTTTCTACTACATGAAAATTGGCTATTAAACAAATTAACTAGATTAGCAAATGAAGTAATAGAGTAAGGAGGAAGACTTAGCAGCCATTTTAATGTTGATCCGGTAAGTGTGGATCCAAAGCCCTTGTACAAGCAACCAGATTTGGTGTCTGAAACCTCTTCGGTATCTCTCCTGAATGATTCAAGTTTGGAATTCCAGATGTGAATCCATGTTGGCGGGATTCTGGCATAACCGAGGGACCAGAGGAAGCAATGGTCTGCATTGGTATGAAGTCTCCTAGATAAACATCTGAACTTCTGGGTTGCACACTCCTTAAGTATCCTAGATCCTGGAAGATGTTGGATCCTTGAAGTGTTGTGAATGGGGGTCTTGGAGGATAATCCATGGATCCGGAAACCTGAGATGAGGATCCTTGAACCTGGAAGGAGGATCCTTGAACCTGAGAGGATCCTTGAACCTAAGAGGGTCCTTGAAACTGGGAGGATCCTTGAACCTGCGAGGATCCTTGAACCTGAGAGGATCCTTGAACCTGAGAGGATCCTTGAACCTGAGAGGATCCTTGAACCTGTGAGAATCCTTGAACCTGAGAGGATCCTTAAACCTGTGAGGATCCTTGAACCTGAGAGGATCCTTAAACCTGAGAGGATCCTTGAATCTAAGAGGATCCTTGAACCTGCGAGGATCCTCGAACCTGAGAGGATCCTTGAATCTGCGAGGATCCTTGAACCTGAGAGGATCCTTGAATCGGCTGCGTCCCCATGCATCCTCCTAAACTGGTGAAGAATCCCTGATGCTGAAATGAGGATCCTGAAGGCTGGAAAGAGGATCCTCGAGCCTGAGACATTACCGATGATCCAGAACGTATTCCTATTGATGCACCCTGGTATTGGACATCTGGAGCTGCAAAGTGCTGGGAAGTTATGACTGGAGTGTCGAAATTCAGCGACCTCGACATCAAAGGGGAGTGATCCTCTGCTGATTTTATCAATTTCGCGAAGGATCCTGCCATTGGTTTTGACCTGCTGCTGCATGTGATCCTTCATCTGCACAATCAAAGCATAAAAATCACTGTTAGTAAGTGTAGAGCAAGAAACAACAGTTGGTTTTGTGAAAACGGGGGTTGTCTTCTTCAGAGAATTCTCAGCATTCTTCTGGAATGCAAGGGGGAGATGATGCAAAGGCGGAATGCCCTGTGAAAAAGTGACCGCCGGTATAGAACTTGGAGTAGTTTTCCCTGAGAAGCCATGTGGTTGAAGATAATGAACCGAAATGAATGAAATGAACAAAATTTCTCAGAATTGAAGCACCAATCGCCCCACGGTGGGCGCAAAACTGTTTTGGTCAAAAATCACACAAGGATAATGCAACCAAATCTGATTTTGTGAGGAATGATGCTTGGTTAATTATATGAACAACAAGTATATGAAATAAACGATGAACACCGAGATTTATACGAGGAAAAAGCCCTTGATCTTTAGAAGATCTCCGGCATAAAAAACCTCGGGTGATGGAAACTACCGATCACCAACTATATTGCAAAAACAACAGTGATCCTTGTACAACTTCGGAAGAAAACAAGCTCAATACAATGAATTTCTAGTGAAAGTGTGTGTTTTTTGCTAAGTGTTTGCAGAGAATTCGAGTGTTATGTGTTTTTGGTGTGGTGTGTACGAATTATTTCTATAATGAGCTTGTTTCCCCTTAAAAAAGATAAGAAAAAACAACTAACTAACTTCCCGAAAAAGGTGGAAGTCACCCATGACCACCACCAACGGTTATTTCTTCAATATGCACGTGCCTAAAAGCATATTCCACGAGATTCCAGCAAAGAAGTGGTCCACTACGTCCATTCCCTGCATTTACACATTAAAAACGTGCAAAACATAAGTTCTGTTAAGGATCCTGATCCTTAGACTCGTGATCCTCAGACGCGTGATCCTCAGACTCGTGATCCTCAGACTCTGGATCCTCAGACTGTCTGCATCATCCATTAAGGATCCGTGATCCATGCCCAGACTCAGGATAGATGATCCTTAGCATAAAATTCATGCCCTAACACCAGCCTCAATTGCCAAGACCTCCGCAGCTTCCTCTTCATCATCCAGCTCCGCCAGCTTCTTCTTCCAAGCCTCCTGATTCCAGGCAGACCTGTCAAAAGAAGGATCCTCAGCCTCCTTAGTCATTTGTAGCTTGATCTTGAGCATGGCGATTGTAGCAGAGAGCTTTACCCCTTCCATCACCTCTTCCTTCTCCTGCTAAGCTGTGATCTGGGTCAGGACCAATTCCTTCTTCGCCAGGTTAAGATCCTTCTCAAGGGAGGAGATCTTTTTGTCTTTGGCCAGGAACATCTGCTGGAAGTCAAGGTTCTTTTGCTCAGCCTTTGCCAGATTGTTATCAAGGAGCATTTGGATCTCAGCAAATTTCTGCATAAAAGAAGCATAAGATCAGAATCTGTTATCCTCAGAAAGTAGAGATCAGACTTAAGGATCCAGGATCCTTACCTCGGATACATACTCCTCGAACTAGTGTTGGATGAGAGGGAGGCCTTCAGTGGGCTCAAAGGTTTTCCTTTTCTTGGCACCCTTGCCCAGTGTGCTCATGCCTTTAGGGTTTGGGATGCTAGGACTGGCAGCTAGTTCCTTCTTGATGGACTTTGAGGAAGCAAATGCGTCAAGATCACTGACCCTGAACCTGGAAGCTGAGTTTGAGAATTTTCTAGCGCCTACAAATGCAAAACACAGATAAGTATTCATATTTTACATTCATTTAAATATTTATTCATGCATAGACTTGGATACTTACTTGACATTGTGAAGGAACCGGAGGATGCTTCTTGTGAATCCTTTGCTTTGATATGAAATGTCCTTACAGCAGGATCAAGCCTCCAGAAAGCAACAAGTCTTTCTTTTGTTGCAGGGGTTTCTTAAATGTGAGAGATCGAAATAGTTGCACAACAAAATCAGAAAGAAGGATTAGTTATCCTTAAAAGAAAAAGAGTCCTACTATGATCCTTGTCTAAGGATCCCATATCCTACCCTGGGTGATCCACTTTTTGGGGAGATCCTTCCCATCTGGAATTGAGTCCCTCCTTACAAAGAAGAACTGGTTCCTCAAATGGGTATCATTTTTGGTGGTTTTGAGGATTGGATGAGGCTGACCAGGTTTGTGTTTGAATAAAAAGCGGTAATAACCGTGGCTAACAAGGTTGTCATTTGACTCAACTCTGACATCCCTAATTCAACACCCTCTTGCTCTATGATATTTTCAAGGGTATAAAGAACTCTCCACATCACGGGCATCGCCTGTATGTAGCACATGCCCGTGAGTATGAAGAAGGATTGTGTAAATGTAGGGAAAGGATAAGAAAACCCTATCAGAAAAGGGGTGGCCGGAAAAGTGACCCAAGTATCATAAACACAGTCACTCTTCATTGAAGAGTCAAAGGATCTGAAGACGGCTTCCGCCGAAAAGCAATGACGTATCCGATCAATTTCAGGATCGGTGAAACGGTAGAGTTCCAGCGAAGGGTTTTTGGTAACACCTTGGCTCTTCAAGGGGCTGTCTTTCTTAAGATCCTTATCAGGTGAGGATCGGAGAGTCATCTTCGCCATGGATGCTCAGAGAATAGAGGATCGAAATAGAAGAATTTAGAGAGAAGGAAAGAGAGAATACCTGTTTGATCTCCGGATGAAGATTTAAAGGAGTGAAACACTCGAATTTAAATGCATCTTAATCCTTATCTCTAACTCTGAATTTATAATGATGATTATGCAGAGAAGTCTTGTCGTTGACGTCACATCCACAACGGCTATATTTACGCTAACCAACTTGTTCGAGATAAAGCAGAAAATATGACTCATTTAGTTATATTTAATTCCTCATATTTTAGGGGAAATTGTTAGGGATGAATTTTCACAATTTGTGGATAAAGGATCCTCAAGTGCAGCTAGGATCACGGATCCTCAGTTCAGTTTGGATTAAGGATCCTCAGAAGACGTTGCAAGATTAAGGATACAGGATCCTCATTATGATCCTTATACTAACAATTGTTTCCATTATATTTGAACTTGTTTTGCAGGAGTATTAGAGTGGGACTTGGTCTTTCCAAGATTCCAGGGGAATATAACTTCTAATTTTGCATGTGCATGGCCTTCGTGACCGTTGTGGAGATCGTGGGAAGCTAGCATCTTTTTTGGATTGTTAGTTAGCTTAGTTGATTTCTATTTTTAATGGGGATTGTTAGGGCATGAATTTTATGCTAAGGATCATCTATCCTGAGACTGGGCATGGATCACGGATCCTTAATGGATGATGCAGAGAGTCTGAGGATTGACGGGTGGTCCACGGGACAACCCTTAAGTGTGTTAAAAGATAAGTTAATCCCCCATTTGATCATGTAATTGTCTTGAATTAGATGACTACGTTTGCTTGTGTTTCAGGTACATTTGGGGCTTAAAAGTGTGGAAATTAAGCTTCGAATAGGCGCGACTTAATTAGAGGATTGAAGACGGAGAATAAATGAAAAAAATAAAATTTTGGAATTGAAGAATTAAGAAGATAACATGATAGAGGATGAAATTACGAGAACGTAGACGAAAACGGTGAAGAAAACGGAGTTGAAACGAGAAAGTTATGAAGAAAACAAAAATTGATTGCTGAAGCCTACCGTAACTTACGGTGGTACCGTAATTTACGGTAGACTCTGACAAAAATTGATGCCGTAACTCAGTTTAACTCCACTGTAAACCATTTTAAGCCACCGTAACTTACGGTGGTACCGTAATTTACGGTGGAGGCCAGCGTGAAACTTGTAACTCCCTCATTTAAGGTTGTTTATGGTGCCTTTTCATCATCTAATCATTCCCATTCATTTTGTAACTCCAAAGGGGCGAATTTGGGGTGTTCTAAGGTGTTCTTGAGTGATCTAAACATGAAGACTTTGTTTTTGATTCCAATGGACAAAGGTTCGATTGTGATGATGGTTCATAAAACTATGAGCGGCTAGGTTTGCTTGGTGATCGTCTCGGATGTAAGGTTTTATTTGTGACAATTATGCTTGTTCTTTAATTTCTTGAATATTAGACTGTGCATGTGTTGTTAGTTTATTATGGTGTTTGATTGGTTGTTTGTAAATTGTTGATGTATGTTTGATCATAGTTCTAAACCATACGTTCTTGGTGTCGTTGGCAATCGAGATATCATGGGAGGGATTAGGGTTGGATATGTGTTGATTGGTCATCGGGTAACAACCTCGCATTCTAGGAATCCGAGTACTTAGTTCCCTTTCATCACAAACAATTGATCTTACATGAGCCATGTCTATGTGGTTCTTTCCAGTTGAACATGAACGTTAGTTGTCACTTAAAACTTGAAACTCGGGATGATCACTATCCTCTTATCTGTTACAAAACTTGACTTTGATTTGTATTCTAATTTAGTAATTCTAGATAATTAAAACCAATCAACCCAAACATTGAAATTTACATTTCTTGCAATTTAGATTAATCTAGTTAGTTTGACAGACATCGAGATAGCACATATTCCACAAACTCCCTGTGTTCGATACCCACTTGCCACTATCTATATAGTTGTGTTTTTGGGATTAAATTTGCGTGACCACGACAATCACGTCAAATTTTGGCGCCGTTGCCGGGGAGTAGTGCGCAATGTGTGTTATCTTGTGTATTAGTTTGAAAAAAAAAATAAAAAAAAAAACCAAAAAGATTTCTTTTATGTTCATGATTTACCCTTGGTAGTTGAGTTGTGTTGTGCAGGATGACAGGGCATTACACAAATTTCAGGTTATTTACGTGTAGATTTTGCGGGGGTCCACGACATCCATGTATTGGTTGCCACGAGGCTCACTACAGGAGGGCACATGGAAAACCGGTGTCTTATGTTTCACAGCTTCCACCTCCATCATACGTTGACGATTATGAATCAGAAATGGAGGATGACTATTATTCATATGGATACGATCGGGACGAGGAAGTTTATTATGAGGCAAGGATGGATGGTCTATGTTTTTGTTGCGGTCACGATCACACTTATGATTATGATGTGTGCCCGGTGTATTCGGAAAACCCGAAGTATTGGAATAAAAAGATGATGGAAGCGCGCATCTATAGACCGTATTAGGGATATCGACAATATCATTCCGAAGAATATTCTGAGCCCGAGGGTGTTTATGTTTATGAGACCGAGGAGGAAAAAGAGCTTGCTGTATTGGAAGTAACTTTGTCCAAAATAGAACAATTTTTAGCAACACCCAACCTGTCCGATGAAGACCGAATCAGCTGCTTAGTCTCTAAGTGTCATACTTTAAAATTGAAGATAGAGATAGAAGAATGCCTCTCACCATTACCTGACGATATTAGAGATTATTCTCACATGAAGGAGGAGGTTGTGGAGGATAATACCACACCAATGAGTCCTTTATCTGATGTAGAGTCACTTGTAGATCAGATGATGTGTGCAGATTATGAGGTAGAGCAGGCTGATGGGATGGATATGTGTACCGAACCTCTTCCCATATCAATGATTCAAATTAACAAGTGTGGGGAAGAGGGTTCGAGGAACAAGATGAGAAGGGTGAAACTACCAGACATTAACGTATGTGTCATGAAGTGGACTAGCAAAGCCCGTAGGAGCAACTTTAACATGCCAAATATACTGACAAATCTATGGAGATGGCATGTAAATTTTCAGGCATTTGTTGGAAATGCTGCGGGTAAGTGTGCATTAAGACCACCGTAACGCATATCAGGTATGGTCTGGCTGAAGACCTTTAAACTTAGCGCTCTCGGGAGGCAGCCCGAGGATCTAGAGTATTGTATTTGTGTTTTGTTTTGTTTTGTTTTGCTTTGCTTTGTTTGGTTTTATTTTGGTGTTGTGTTTGTGTTTTGGCAGGTTATTACGTTGCAACCCTCGCGGATGCAATGATTCAAGTGTGGGGATGTTTGGCAACATCTCCGTTGAGATATCGGCGAATCCAAGAGATGTTTATGAACCTGTCTGATTACCGCAGCTGCATCACCACCAACACTGCTGATTTACTAATCAGGTTGTGTCTTGTTCTCATTTTGTGCACCTTTGTATATATTCATGTTTAAGTTTACGGTTGGGCGGTTAGGTGGTGTTTTGATGTGTTTGTTTGTTTGGTGGGTTGTGAAAGTTGGTGGTGTTTTTAGTTATATATAAAAAAAACAAAAAGAAAGTTGTGGTTTGAGATGATGAGCTTTTGGTTGATGTTGAAGGGTTTAGCGATCAAGTCTTTCCAAAACCATACATTGGGGTCAATGTATCCCAAGTGTGGGGATGGGGGGAAATTTTGAGGTTTTTAAAATTTTTTTAAATCAAGCAAAACATTGTGAGAATTTGAACACCTTGGATTACACCCGAATGATGCACCGGCAACCCTTGATACCCTTTTATTCTTGGTGAGAGTTGAAGCCACACATGTAAATAAATAAATAATACTTGTCTTTGATGAGAGTGGCAACGGGTAGGGATGCATTAGAACTTGTGCCTTAATACGGTTTGAGTCCTTAGTTGGATATGAATGCGAAAAGGATAAGGGCATTTAGGTAGCCTCGTCTTTAGCGTGTGTGAGTGTGGGATTTGGGGGGTTGGACCTCATAAGTTATATATATGAGCATGGTTGCGAGAGGGGAGAAGGTTTGGACATTTAGTTGCCCAATTTTGTGCCTAAAAGCCTATCATTTGTTACCCCTTACCTAGTTCCTCAAAAATTTACCCGACTTGATCCGGTCTTATAGTGTTAGTAGTTGTTATAGTGGTGTTTAGATTTGTTATGTTGAATGTTTCGTTGTTGCTATGTTATGTTTGCTATGTTGTTAAAAAAAATATAAAAAAAAGAAAAGAAAAGAAAAAGAAAAAAAAAAGCAATGAAAAAAAAATGAAAAAGAAGGATGTGTGAGTTATCTTGTATATAGTAGTTATGTGTTATTTATTTCATTGTGTAATAAAAAGACCGGGTAAAGTCCTTCGCTACTACATATATATTCCATTTCCTACCCGTACACCTAGCCACGTTACAACCTTAAAGCCCCTTTGATTTGCATTCATGTTTGGCGCTTGTTAGGAGGAGGACCGATTTAGGTATAAGCATATAGTTGTGCAATCACCTATTTGCCTTTTGTGTGTCTAGCTCACAATTGCTAGTGCTTACTTGTTGCCGAGAGGAGAGATATAGAGAGGGGTGTGTTATTTTGGGTGTTAAGAAAGGGTTAGTAAAAGGACTACATGTTTATGCTTGGTTTACGTTGATCACTTGTGAACTTGGAAATGGTTTTTGATGGGTTGCTTGGGGGCAAGCAACGGTTAAGTGTGGGGATGTGACGGGTGGTCCACGGGACAACCCTTAAGTGTGTTAAAAGATAAGTTAATCCCTCATTTGATCATGTAATTGTCTTGAATTAGATGACTATGTTTGCTTGTGTTTCAGGTACATTTGGAGCTTAAAAGTGTGGAAATTAAGCTTCGAATAGGCGCGACTTAATTAGAGGATTGAAGACGGAGAATAAATGAAAAAAATAAAATTTTGGAATTGAAGAATTAATAAGATAACATGATAGAGGATGAAATTACGAGAACGTAGGCGAAAACGGTGAAGAAAACGGAGTTGAAACGAGAAAGTTATGAAGAAAACAAAAATTGATTGCTGAAGCCTACCGTTGTGACACCTGTGTCACTGCGACCATCAAACAAATGCCCAACCAATGAAATATTGTATTTCATACTTGGGATTTGTAAAAATATGTGTATCGTTTACACATATCAATTCTTGTTCGATTTCAAACACTATATCGCTTTCTGGAAGGTTATACGCGCACTGATGCGTAAATATAACCACTTTAATCCAACGAACACTCCGGAATAGTGAAATAGGCTTAACATACCTTAAACAACCTTTACATAACTTAGAAATAAGTTTTGAAGGCTTTGGTATGGCAAAATCATGTTAAATCGCTTACAGGGACTAAACTTGACAAACAGCGAAAGTATGCCAATTTGAACTGTAACAGACATTCCGGAACATGGCCATAAGTTAAAAATACCATAAATATCCTTTACATAGCTTAGAAATAGGCTTTGAGGGGTTCGGTGTGCTAAAATAAACTTTTGGGTCATTCAGGGACTAAAAGTGTCAAAAAGTGCACGAGTTTGCATTTTCGCGCATAACTTACGTTCTGAATACATCCGGACATCCAAAAAATTATGTAAGCACTAAAATAATTTATTTTAGTGTTCGCCATAAGAAAAATCCATTCGTCGCGTCATTTGGATCGTTTTTCGCGCTTGTGCGCATTCCGTCGTAATTAACCGAACATCGCGACCGTACGGCCAAATGAACCGACATCCGAGATATTTTTGAGCACATTTTAAGTTCCCTATACTTTAACTTCATTTTAGAGCTTTGAAATGGGGTTAACGGGCCTTAAACGTGTTAGAAATAGGCTTATTGCACTGCAGGGACCAAAACTGTATTTCTGCCAAAGTTAGCTTACGGACCTCAACACCAATGACCTTACGGTCCGTAAGGTAACCTGCAGACCAGATTCAGTGTATTTAAGAGCAGGTTCCAGCTGTTTCGTTCACAACCACACATTCTCAATCGTCTAGTCAGCGGATAAGAACCTAATTTCAGCCACCATAACATTCCAACAAGTGTACGCCTTGGATTAAGGCATGTTTTCCATGAAACGATCTCAACGGTGGACTAAAAACTATAAATACCCCAACACCCCCATTGCTAAACTTACAAGAACTTTGATTTGAGAAACTCTAAGTTGAAACTATTGTTTCATACCTGAGATTTTTGAATCGAGGTTAGCATTCGGGGACCCTTCGTAAGTATTCTTTCGTTCTTTTCCTTATTTTATTGCTTTTCGAGTCAGAAAGTCAAACTTTGTTTGACTTTCAGCGTTGACCAGTAATGGTCAATGCGAAGTTCGTTTGAACTTCGCAACGTGAGTGTAATCACGTTGGTCATAGTCCCTTGGGACTATGCCCACTGATTACCACGTTGTCTAGGGTCGTAGGGTAAGCGATCTGATGAATCGCTTCTACCTCGAACCCGACCCATTTGGTCGATCATTAGGATCCGACCAAACACTTTAGGTGACCATAGTAGGTAGGGAATAACCTTCCGAGGTTATACCCTATGGTCACATCGTTTGAGTAGTTGTATGATAGGTAGTTTATATGCCTTAGGTAAATTACCAGAATACCCTTTTCATGTATAATTGGTAATTAAGCATATGTAACCTAAACCTTTGTTACATAACTGATTATGTAACATGTTTAGGCATATAACACTTGTCATAGGACTAGTTAGGCGGTCCGAACGCGTTTCACGCGAACGACGTGTTAAAGTAGCATAAGCTACCTAAACGGGTCGTAATGGGTCGAAAACGCTTAGGTTAAGTTACATTTAGTGTGTAGGCTTTGTTAAACCAAATGACACGAGTCTCTACACTCGTTTGGTTTACGAACCCTCATTCTATCCAATCATCCGATTTAGGTCCGGTTATTAACATAGTTACCTATATTAGGTGCCGTTTGATTTCCGTGATCTCTAGCATTGTTTGGTTGTTACTCAAGGACTACTAAGCAATCTCAAGTGAGTACATAGACCCCTCTTTTACTGTTTTCCAAACTGTTTTGGGGTGGAACACATGTGCCTACTTGTTACTTTCATGCTTTCCTGTTTTCACATCATATACCTGCTATGTTCGTTAGTACATTATAGTACATGATTTCATTACATTTCATGCTAGGTGTGCCCATTGTGTGCATTACTTAGTACATCGTTCTACGTTACATTTCATACTACGTATGTCCATTGTGTGCATACTTAGTACATTGTTTTACATTTCTTTTCTGTTGCATATGCTTATCCAGCATATGAACACATTATACTACATATTGAACCGTTATAAACATTTGACTATGTGAACCGTTGTAATCATTTGACTATGTGATCCGTTGATATCTGTGAACCGTTTGTATCTGTGAACCGTTTGTATCTGTGAACCGTTTGTATCTGTGAACCGTTTGTATCTGTGAACCGTTTGTATCTATGAACCGTGTGAACCGTATTTGACTATACATGAACATTTCTACACTTGTTAAACATTTCATCTTGATAGTTTGGTTTGAGTAAGTGATTAAGTATCGATGCGTGTGTAATATGATACAAGCATGGTAGATACGCCGCTGGTACTTCCTATATATAAGTGTTTGTATGGTATTACATATCGTAGCGTTATTTGAATTATTTCAGTTTGAGACATAGAACATTTTATACAAATAACATACTTTTCACAAGACATTGATTTACAAACAACTTATCTTATACAAACTCAGTTTACATGGTTATTCATTTAACCATACATTATTCACTTATTTATACATATCATCTGAACTCATTGTTTTTCAAATGATTTACAAGACAAAGAAAACTATAAGGTTCATGATTAAACATTTTCTCAAACATAAGTCATGAAACCTATTTTCACAAAACCTATGTATCTCACAGGCATTTTTATGTTGACGTACCTATTTTCACATGTGTTTTTCAGGAGCTGTTGCATAAGATGATCAAGATACACATAGGCAGACTTGGGCTTTAGTGACAATAAAAGATGCAAGACTAGTTAATTATGTTGTATTCCTTTGTTTGTTAAGACATTGTAACACTTTTAATCAATAAAATGAAACTTCAATTGCCATGGATTTGAAACAATTAATTCTGTTACAACACTCCCCGACGTTTCCGCCACGTTTTGTATGTTCTACGTGGTCGGGGTGTGACAGAAAAGATGGTATCAGAGCCAATGGTTATAGGGAATTAGGTTATTAGTAATGCTTTGACCTAGTCTATAACCTTCTTAGGACCCTAACGCGAGTTTACTTGCGTTTAGTCATAAAACAATACCATCACCTATCCTTAGGCAACGACCACAACAAGAACATAAATTTCAAAACCGCTTTGAAAACTAATCATCTGTTCTAGGATGATTTATTACAAGGTTTTGAACCCTCTATTGTAAGGTTTTGAACCCTCTGTTATATGGTTTTGAACCCCTTTGAGTTTTTAAAATCTCGTCAAGGTTTTGGGTTTTAAATAATGTGAACACGTGCAAACTGGAAGGGTGAATGCCTGTATTCTGGGTTTTCTGTCTAGGCAAGCACTTCGTATACATCTCATCAGACGCGAGACCAGTTGTGCTTACCTGGGAATTCTTGGGATGAGTGTTCACTTATAGGCGAGCATGTCTTCGCGATACATTATTTTTGATCTATTTACTTTGATTAGTCACTGTGTGTCGTTTGTTTACCTGGTGGTAACAAACAAATGACCACTATCCTTGCTTTCATCAGATTTGTTTCATCTCATTCTTTTCGTCTAATTCTCTCACTTGTTTCATTTCATGTTTCCTCTTTTAGAATGCCTCCTCGACGCGAAAGCCAGATAGCGACTGCCGAATTGGCAGAAATCATTGCGCAGCAAATGGCTGCTCAATTCCCAAACCTCTTTGCTCAATGGAATCAAGCCAACAACAACAACAATGGTCCATGCAATTTCAAGAGTTTTAACTCGGCGAAACCACTCAAGTTTAGTGGTTCTGAGGGAGCGACTGGGCTTCTTCAATGGTTCGAGAGCATTGAGAATACTTTCCGCCACGTGCAGTGTCTTGACAATCGCAAGGTCGAGTTTGCTTCGAGTGTGTTCCAGAAGAGAGCCCTTACGTGGTGGAACGGAGTTATGAGAGACCGTGGTGCTGAGGTTGCTCTAGCACAGACATGGGCTGAACTTAGGGCCCTTATGATGAAGGAATTTTGTCCTCGTCACGAGATCAGGGCCTTGGAAAGAGAATTCGACAATCTTGAGCAAGACAGCGGTGAGCATCGAGCCTACACGGACCGTTATGAGGAGTTGAGTCTGTTATGCCCAAACATGGTCATGCCTTTGGATAAGGCAATAGAAAAGTACATTGATGGCCTCCCTGACTCAATACAAGACATTGTGACTGGCAGCAACCCTACTACAGTTAGACAGGCCATTGAGCTATCTGCGACCTTGACTGAATCAAAGATCAGGAAAGGTAAACTTTTCCGAAAAGGTGACAAGAAACCGGTCGAGGAATCAAACCCAACCGAGGAATCAAAGACCATGGATGAACAGACTGGATCCCCTAAGAAGACAAAGAAGCGAAAGGCTTCTCAGAACTTCGCCATGGTTACTCACAATGATCAAGCCGTCCCCAACCAACCAGCTCAACCTCCTGCCAGGAAACCCTACAACGGAACTGCACCCTTGTGCAACCAATGTGGCCTACATCATCATGCTGCTGTGAAGTGCCGCAAATGCCAAACTTGCGGACTTATAGGCCATACAGCAAGAGTCTGCCCAGCTGCAGCTGCACCAAATCAAGCTGGCAACAACCCCGCTCAAGGTCGTTTTCTACCAGGTTCTTGCTTCAACTGTGGCGAGATGGGTCATTTCCGAAGAAATTGCCCAAAACTTACTAATGCAAATCCAGCACAGGGATGAGCATCTGACCGAATGGAAGACAACGCTGTTTAGAAATAATCAATCCTTATGTATTATTTCTTTTGTTGTCAAGATCCAAGAAACAATTGTTATCGTTGTGTATAAATAAATCTTTTACATTGCAATGTATTTATGTGATTGTATGTATAAACAACATATCCCCTACAATACCGACAATCAAGGAACCGCATTCCTTGAAGAACAGACTACCCCCAAATTTCTTCCATTGTATGATCTCTTTTGTTTCCACGAAATTCCTAAGTACCCGTTTATTCTAAGGAAAACGAAGTACAAGGCGCAAGTTACAACACTGGACGAATACCCAAAGTACCACTATAAATCCTTAATAGGGTACCTAAGGGTATTTCCGTGAATCCTAAAATTGTTGTGTTCCTTAATTCGACCATTACGTTTCTTTGTAAACAAAATCGAATTTTTTTTAGATCTTCCTATCTCTTCAGATAGATCCCAGAGGACATTGAAGTTCATCGACTGGTTTCCATATCCGTTCTCAATCGATAACAAATTAATAACCAAGTTAAACAACTATGTGATTATGTGCTTATGAACATTACAAGACAAACTGTGCAGACTATGCAAGGAATTACGTAATTATGGATGCATACATAATTATGGAATTTAGTGCACAGAAACCACAGTGAGCTTTGTCATGTGCCTAGAAGTTAACTCCATTCATTTCCGTTTCTGAGGAAACACCCGTAGAAAATGACTCCGTTTGTTCATTTTCGTTTCTGAAGATTGTTCGCTAAGGAAATGAATATCCGTTTGTCTATCCTTTTCATTTCCGTTTCTGAGGAAGCAACCGTAGAAAATGACTCCGTTTGTTCATTTTCGTTTCTGAAGATTTGTCCGTTGAGGAAATGAATATCCGTTTGTCTATCATTTTCATTTCCGTTTCTGAGGAAGCAACCGTTGAAAATAACTCCGTTTGTTCATTTTCGTTTCTGAAGATTTGTCCGTTGAGGAAATGAATATCCGTTTGTCTATCATTTTCATTTCCGTTTCTGAGGAAGCATCTGTTGAAAATGACTCCGTTTGTTCATTTTCGTTTCTGAAGATTTTCCGTTAAGGAAATGGATCCCCGTTTGTTTATTCCTTCATTTCCGCTTCTGAAGAATTCTCGTTGAGGAAAATGACTCCGTCTGTTCATTTTCGTTCTGAAGAATGTCCGTTAAGGAAATGACAGGATTATGCCTTACATATCTCTGGTGGATATTTGACACAAAGTCACAAATAGACTCCTACGAATTAATTTCGGGACGAAATTTCCTAAAGTAGGGGAGACTGTGACACATGTGTCACTGCGACCATCAAACAAATGCCCAACCAATGAAATATTGTATTTCATACTTGGGATTTGTAAAAATATGTGTATCGTTTACACATATCAATTCTTGTTCGATTTCAAACACTATATCGCTTTCTGGAAGGTTATACGCGCACTGATGCGTAAATATAACCACTTTAATCCAACGAACACTCCGGAATAGTGAAATAGGCTTAACATACCTTAAACAACCTTTACATAACTTAGAAATAAGTTTTGAAGGCTTTGGTATGGCAAAATCATGTTAAATCGCTTACAGGGACTAAACTTGACAAACAGCGAAAGTATGCCAATTTGAACTGTAACAGACATTCCGGAACATGGCCATAAGTTAAAAATACCATAAATATCCTTTACATAGCTTAGAAATAGGCTTTGAGGGGTTCGGTGTGCTAAAATAAACTTTTGGGTCATTCAGGGACTAAAAGTGTCAAAAAGTGCACGAGTTTGCATTTTCGCGCATAACTTACGTTCTGAATACATCCGGACATCCAAAAAATTATGTAAGCACTAAAATAATTTATTTTAGTGTTCGCCATAAGAAAAATCCATTCGTCGCGTCATTTGGATCGTTTTTCGCGCTTGTGCGCATTCCGTCGTAATTAACCGAACATCGCGACCGTACGGCCAAATGAACCGACATCCGAGATATTTTTGAGCACATTTTAAGTTCCCTATACTTTAACTTCATTTTAGAGCTTTGAAATGGGGTTAACGGGCCTTAAACGTGTTAGAAATAGGCTTATTGCACTGCAGGGACCAAAACTGTATTTCTGCCAAAGTTAGCTTACGGACCTCAACACCAATGACCTTACGGTCCGTAAGGTAACCTGCAGACCAGATTCAGTGTATTTAAGAGCAGGTTCCAGCTGTTTCGTTCACAACCACACATTCTCAATCGTCTAGTCAGCGGATAAGAACCTAATTTCAGCCACCATAACATTCCAACAAGTGTACGCCTTGGATTAAGGCATGTTTTCCATGAAACGATCTCAACGGTGGACTAAAAACTATAAATACCCCAACACCCCCATTGCTAAACTTACAAGAACTTTGATTTGAGAAACTCTAAGTTGAAACTATTGTTTCATACCTGAGATTTTTGAATCGAGGTTAGCATTCGGGGACCCTTCGTAAGTATTCTTTCGTTCTTTTCCTTATTTTATTGCTTTTCGAGTCAGAAAGTCAAACTTTGTTTGACTTTCAGCGTTGACCAGTAATGGTCAATGCGAAGTTCGTTTGAACTTCGCAACGTGAGTGTAATCACGTTGGTCATAGTCCCTTGGGACTATGCCCACTGATTACCACGTTGTCTAGGGTCGTAGGGTAAGCGATCTGATGAATCGCTTATACCTCGAACCCGACCCATTTGGTCGATCATTAGGATCCGACCAAACACTTTAGGTGACCATAGTAGGTAGGGAATAACCTTCCGAGGTTATACCCTATGGTCACATCGTTTGAGTAGTTGTATGATAGGTAGTTTATATGCCTTAGGTAAATTACCAGAATACCCTTTTCGTGTATAATTGGTAATTAAGCATATGTAACCTAAACCTTTGTCACATAACTGATTATGTAACATGTTTAGGCATATAACACTTGTCATAGGACTAGTTAGGCGGTCCGAACGCGTTTCACGCGAACGGCGTGTTAAAGTAGCATAAGCTACCTAAACGGGTCGTAATGGGTCGAAAACGCTTAGGTTAAGTTACATTTAGTATGTAGGCTTTGTTAAACCAAATGACACGAGTCTCTACACTCGTTTGGTTTACGAACCCTCATTCTATCCAATCATCCGATTTAGGTCCGGTTATTAACATAGTTACCTATATTAGGTGCCGTTTGATTTCCGTGATCTCTAGCATTGTTTGGTTGTTACTCAAGGACTACTAAGCAATCTCAAGTGAGTACATAGACCCCTCTTTTACTGTTTTCCAAACTGTTTTGGGGTGGAACACATGTGCCTACTTGTTACTTTCATGCTTTCCTGTTTTCACATCATATACCTGCTATGTTCGTTAGTACATTATAGTACATGATTTCATTACATTTCATGCTAGGTGTGCCCATTGTGTGCATTACTTAGTACATCGTTCTACGTTACATTTCATACTACGTATGTCCATTGTGTGCATACTTAGTACATTGTTTTACATTTCTTTTCTGTTGCATATGCTTATCCAGCATATGAACACATTATACTACATATTGAACCGTTATAAACATTTGACTATGTGAACCGTTGTAATCATTTGACTATGTGATCCGTTGATATCTGTGAACCGTTTGTATCTGTGAACCGTTTGTATCTGTGAACCGTTTGTATCTGTGCACCGTTTGTATCTGTGAACCGTTTGTATCTGTGAACCGTTTGTATCTATGAACCGTGTGAACCGTATTTGACTATACATGAACATTTCTACACTTGTTAAACATTTCATCTTGATAGTTTGGTTTGAGTAAGTGATTAAGTATCGATACGTGTGTAATATGATACACGCATGGTAGATACGCCGCTGGTACTTCCTATATATAAGTGTTTGTATGGTATTACATATCGTAGCGTTATTTGAATCATTTCAGTTTGAGACATTGAACATTTTATACAAATAACATACTTTTCACAAGACATTGATTTACAAACAACTTATCTTATACAAACTCAGTTTACATGGTTATTCATTTAACCATACATTATTCACTTATTTATACATATCATCTGAACTCGTTGTTTTTCAAATGATTTACAAGACAAAACAAACTATAAGGTTCATGATTAAACATTTTCTCAAACATAAGTCATGAAACCTATTTTCACAAAACCTATGTATCTCACAGGCATTTTTATGCTGACGTACCTATTTTCACATGTGTTTTTCAGGAGCTGTTGCATAAGATGATCAAGATACACATAGGCAGACTTGGGCTTTAGTGACAATAAAAGATGCAAGACTAGTTAATTATGTTGTATTCCTTTGTTTGTTAAGATATTGTAACACTTTTAATCAATAAAATGAAACTTCAATTGCCATGGATTTGAAACAATTAATTCTGTTACAACACTCCCCGACGTTTCCGCCACGTTTTGTATGTTCTACGTGGTCGGGGTGTGACAACCGTAACTTACGGTGGTACCGTAATTTACGGTAGACTCTGACAAAAATTGATGCCGTAACTCAGTTTAACTCCACTGTAAACCATTTTAAGCCACCGTAACTTACGGTGGTACCGTAATTTACGGTGGAGGCCAGCGTGAAACTTGTAACTCCCTCATTTAAGGTTGTTTATGGTGCCTTTTCATCATCTAATCATTCCCATTCATTTTGTAACTCCAAAGGGGCGAATTTGGGGTGTTCTAAGGTGTTCTTGAGTGATCTAAACATGAAGACTTTGTTTTTGATTCCAATGGACAAAGGTTCGATTGTGATGATGGTTCATAACACTATGAGCGGCTAGGTTTGCTTGGTGATCGTCTCGGATGTAAGGTTTTATTTGTGACAATTATGCTTGTTCTTTAATTTCTTGAATATTAGACTGTGCATGTGTTGTTAGTTTATTATGGTGTTTGATTGGTTGTTTGTAAATTGTTGATGTATGTTTGATCATAGTTCTAAACCATACGTTCTTGGTGCCGTTGGAAATCGAGATATCATGGGAGGGATTAGGGTTGGATATGTGTTGATTGGTCATCGGGTAACAACCTCGCGTTCTAGGAATCCGAGTACTTAGTTCCCTTTCATCACAAACAATTGATCTTACATGAGCCATGTCTATGTGGTTCTTTCCAGTTGAACATGAACGTTAGTTGTCACTTAAAACTTGAAACTCGGGATGATCACTATCCTCTTATCTGTTACAAAACTTGACTTTGATTTGTATTCTAATTTAGTAATTCTAGATAATTAAAACCAATCAACCCAAACATTGAAATTTACATTTCTTGCAATTTAGATTAATCTAGTTAGTTAGACATACATTGAGATAACACATATTCCACAAACTCCCTGTGTTCGATACCCACTTACCGCTAGCTAATTAGTTGTAACTGGATTAAATTTGATTGTGACCACGACATCACGTCAAGGATCCAGAGTCTGAGGATCACGAGTCTGAGGATCCAGGATCCTTAACAGAACTTATGGTTTCTAACACTTATCACGTTTTTAATGCTTATACACAGGTAATGGACGTAGTGGACTCATTCTTAGCTGGAATATCGGGGAATATTTGTTCATATGGTAAATGTTTGATAAAATATAACCGTTATGATGATCATGGGCCACCTCCACATTTTTAGGAAACTTGGTTTCTTGATATTTTGCTATATTTTAAGGGGAAAACAACTCATTTTAGGAATAATTCGAGTTCAACACACACAAACACAGAATTCTCTGCAAACACTTAGCAAAAACACACACTTACACTAGCGATTCAATGTATTGAGCTTGTTTTCTTCCAAAGTTGTACAAGGATCATTATTGTTTTTCCAATATATTTGGTGATCGGTAGTTTCCATCACCCGAGGTTTTTTATGCAGGAGATCTTCTAAAGATCAAGGGCTTTTTCCTCGTATAAATCTCGGTGTTCATCGTTGATTTCATATACTTGTCGTTCATACAATTAACCAAGCATCATACCTCACAAAATCAGATTTGGTTGCATTATCCTTGTGTGATTTTTGACCAAAATAGTTTGGCACCCACCGTGGGGCAATTGGTGCTTCATTTCTGAGAACTTTTGTTCATTTCAGTCATTTCGGTTCATCACCTTCAACCACATGGCTTCTCAAGGAAAAACTTCTTCAAGTTCCATGTCGGCGGTTACCTCATCACGGGGCATTTCACCGTTGCATCATCTTATCCCTGCATTCCAGAAGAATGTTGAGAATGCTCCGAAGAAGACAACCCCCGTTTTCACAAAACCAACTGTTGTTTCTTCCTCTACACTTACTAACAGTGATATTTATGCTTTGATTTTGCAGACGAGAGGATACATGCAACAACAGGACCAAACTAATGGCAGGATCCTTCACAAAATTGATAAAATCAGTAGAGGATCACTCTGCTTTGACGCCGAGGTCGCTGAATTTCGACACTCTGGTCATAACTTCCCGGCACTTTGCAGCTCCAGATGTCCAATACAAGGGTGGATCAATAGGAATGCGCTCTGGATCATCGGTGTTTTGGTCAAAAAATCTGATGAGGATAATGCAACCAAACTCTCTGTTACAGGGTATGATGCTTGAAATGTAGAACAATAATAAGGATCACTTTAGTGAAAATTGCACAAACAACACAAGGATTTATACGGGGAAAAAGCCCTTGATCAAGAGTTGATCTCCGGCACAAAAAACCCCGGGTGATGGAAACTACCGATCACCAAGCTCAAATAAATCAATGAATGTTTACAACTTCGGATAGCAACGAGCTAGGTACAAGGATCACTATGGTGAAATGTGTAAAAGTGAATGGAAATTGTTAAGTGTTTGTCGAGAGCTTCAAGAGTGCAATTGTACGAGAGTGTGTGTAGCTGAAAATGGCCAAGTGTTCTAATTCTAGCTCATCACCCCTTTAAAAATAGAAGTTAACTACACTAACAAACTATCCGACTTTTGTGCCAAGCTCCCACGTTCTCCACAACGTCCATTTCCAGTCAAACGTATGCGAAATACCCGTGGAATATTCCATAGTTACGTTACCAAGACCAAGTCAAGCTTGTTACTCCTGCGAAATAATACGAAAGATAAACAAACAATCGTTAGTATGAGGATCCTTAAAGTGATCCATGATCCTGATCCTGATCCTGAAGCTCTTCTGAGGATCACTATCTGTCACAGAAGTAAGGATCATTAATTAGGATAACAAGTAAGGATCACTAATTGTTAGAAAATCCTCCCCTAACAATTGCCCCCAAAATATAAGGAGTGATATGTTAAATGAGCGAATTATATTTTCTTGATCTTATCCGCAACTAACTATCGTAAATATAGTCGTTATTGTAGAACTATCCGTTGCAACCATGACGTCACAGAAGTGACAACCCTGCATAATCATGATTATAAATAGGAGATAAAGATAGGATCGATATGCATTTAAATTCGAAGAAACTCCCTTTAAATTCTTGGTCGAAGATCTATCAGGTATCTCTTCTCTTATCTCTCATTCTCTTACTCTGTTTTTCTTACTTTACCATCATCTCTTCAAGAATGATGCTCCGGTCCTCCCCCGCCAAGGATCACCAGAAGGATAGTCCCTTGAAGAGTCAAAGGATCATCAAAGACTCAATACATGAGAGGTGTTGCTTTAACGATGCTCAAATAGATAAGATTCGTCACTGCTTTCCGGCGAGCGCCTTTTTCAAACCCTTTGATCCTACTATTCTGTGCGACTATGTTTCAGAAACATGGGCTGCCTTTCCAGTTACTCCATTCGCCATGGGATACACCTATCCTTTCTCAGAATTTACACAATCCTTCTTTTCCCTTACCGGCATCTCTTACACCCAAGCCATGCCGATGATTTGGAGGGTTTTGTATACCCTGGAGAGGATCATCGAGCAGGAAGGCATTGATTTAGGAATGTCAGAGCTGACACAGATGTATGATCTTACTACCTTTGGTTCTCATCGTTATTTGTTCAAACGAAAACCCGGCGGAGAACACCACCTTCTTAAAGTCACCAAGAATGACACTAATTGGAAACGTCGCTTCTTCTTCGTCAGGAGGGATACCATTCCAAATGGAAAGGATCTAGCAAGGACATGGTCCACCCATGGTAGGCCAGAGGATCCTGAGAAGGATCACCAGATAGTCTTGTTTTTGTATAAGGATCACTAATCCCTTTTTGTATTGTGTTATGCGGCTATTTCTGTCTCGCACATCATCACAACACCTGCAACCAATGATAGGCTTGCTGCTTTTTGGAAGCTTGATCCTGAAATAAGGACATTCAAGATAGACACCCAAGACTCACAAGAAGTATCCTCAGGTTCCATCACCATGTCAAGTAAGTATCCTGCTTTTTGCATAGTTTGAATATTAAAATAAATAATTAAATTGAAATAGGATAAGGATACTTATCTTGCTTTGAATGTGTAGGTGCCGGAAAATCTGCCAAGCCTGTATCCCAGTTCAACACGGCTGACCTTGATGTTGTTCGATCCAGGAAGAAGAGGGCCACTACCAGTCCTAGCATCTCCATTCCCAAGGCACCCACTAAAGGAAAGGGTGTCAAGAAGAGGAAAACTTCTGACACTGAGGACCTTCAAGGCCTACCACTGATCCGCCACCAGTTCCTTGAATACTTCAATGAGGTAAGGATCACCAATTCTGCCTAGGTATGCTACTCGTATGAGGATCACCTGATCTTGAACTGCTTTGTCCTTTTGTTTGCAGAAATTTGCTGAGATTGAAGATTACGTGGGGAGTGTTGAGGAGCTGGATAAGAAGATTGCTGACCTCCAACAGGTTGCCGTGCTCAAGGATCTTAAGACCGTTGACCTTGAAAAAGCCCTTAAAGATGCCAAGACTCAAACAGCTAAAATCCTGATCGACATTGACTATGAGAAGCATGATCTCATAGAAAATGCAAAGGTCTCTGCCGCCATCACAATGTATCAGACAAAATTAAAGATGGCCCAGGAAGCTCAAGATCCTAACTTCGACAGAAGCAGCTGGGATGTTGAGGGCTGGAAAGCAAGGTTGGCTGATCTTGAGGATGATGAGGAAGCTGAGGAGGTTTTGGCGATCGAGGCTGGAGGTAGTGGGAAGGATCTGGTGAAGGATACCGCAGCTGGAGGGGAAGAGGATGCAGCAAAGGTGTAGGCTGCACAATTGGGCGATGATGGACATTCTTAGACGCAGCCGGAGCCCAATTTTTAAATTTGGTAGTTTTTTTTTGTGGTTGTGGTGTTGAACAATTTGATGGTTTGTACTGAACAATAGTTTTTAGGATTAAGGATCATGTATGATCCTTTGGACACTAGGTAGGATTGCAAATGGTGGAGGGATCCTCTGTTTGGGGGATGAAGCCATTGTGATCCTGCCGCCTTTATATTCGTGCACTACTTTTGAACCTATTATCATGGACACCCTTTACCTACCCCAGCGGACGGGCCACGTATTGCTGGTAGATGCTCGGGGTAGGTAATTTTGACAACCTTTTAAGGGCTAGTCTTTTGTTAATAAATAAAACCTTAATCTTTTGTCGCTTATCTTGTATTGTTATCCTTTTAGTCTCTTTAATTCTCAATTGTTTTGATGTACATTTATTGAATAAGCCATTTTGAATAAGTCAGATTGAAAATATTTTAGGATATGATCCATAATCAAATATCTTATAGTTAAAGAATCCCAAAAAGTAATATATTTTAAGGATCACAAGTTTAGTTGTCAAATTTTAAGGGTTATTCAAATAAACAACGAATAGAATTAAAAATAGTTAAGGATCATACCTGAGGATCCAAGTTAGGATCCTAACCATAATAAGGATAACTATAAGATAAACTTTAGAGAGAAGTAAGGATCAAGGATCCTTAGTTGTTTGTCTTCAAGGACCTGAAATAGAGCATAACTTGGGACTAAGCCAATATAAGATAAGAGTTAGCAACTGGGGACAAGCCCAAGGATAACTGGGGACATGCCCAAGGATAACTGGGGACAAGCCCAAGGATAACTGGGGACAAGCCCAAGGATCGTATGTAAACTGGAGTATGGCCCTAACTGGCGACTATCCAAACTTAGTGACATGAAAATGCCAAAACCTTAGCCAACGTGAAAACGTTAGAAACCTTAGGAACAGATGTATGGTACGACTACCATTATACGTAGGATCCTAGGTATAGCCAGTACAATGGAATTATCAGCCCCTAAAGCGAGTACTGGTCCCACTGCCTTGAACTATACCAAGATCATCATGCGCTACAGGCGGAACTGGGGTCAAGCCCAAACAACTGGAGTTAAACCCAAGGAATGGATTGCTTCTGCAGATAACCAATATTTTGCTAAGGATACCTGAACTTTCAAAACTTAAAATCACGTGAGAGATGGATAAAGGATACATGATCCTTATCCTTATATGAGAAAATAAAGAAATGAAATAGTTCAAGATTAGGATATTACCAAAGTAAGGATCACTGATACTTTAAGGATCCTTTAAGGATACTCCTAACGTAAGGATCATCTGTGCCATGAGGATCCTGCTCACATGAATATTTCTTCAAGTGGACAGCATTCCAAGCTCTTGGTAGCAAATCACCTTCCATGGTTAGCAATCTGTATGCCCCCTTTCCTGCTTCAGCTTCAATCAAATAAGGGTCTTCCCATTTTGGAGCCAATTTTCCATCAGCAGGATTGGTGGTATTCTGAAATGCTTTCCTTAATACCATATCTCCAACTTGAAACTTCCTGATCCAGACATTTTTGTTGTAAGAACCAGCCATTCTTTGTTGATAACTGGCCATCCTTATCCTAGCCAGATCCCTGATTTCTTCAATAGTATCCAGGTCTTGAGCCAAGTTCTTATCATTTTCCTCAGGATCACGGGTACTTGTTCTAGCAGTTGGAACCACCATTTCTGTTGGGATCACTGATTCTGCCCCAAATACCAAAGAGAATGGCGTTTCCTATCAGCCCAAAGCACATAAGGTAGTTCTTCTGCCCATTTCCCTTTCTTGGATCCAAGCTTCTTCTTCAAATTGTTGATGATGATCTTGTTGAATGATTCTGCTTGACCATTAGCTTGTGGGTGAACTGGTGTTGATGTTATCATCTTAATCCCCCAGCTGTCACAAAAGTTAGTGGTTCTGTCCCCAATGAATTGGGAACCATTATCACATATAATTTCAGAAGGAATTCCAAATCTAGTTATAATATTTCTTTTAATGAAAGATATAACTTCCTTTTCTCTAACTTGGGCAAAAGCTTCAGCCTCTATCCACTTGGAGAAGTAATCAGTCATAACAAGCATGAATACTTTTCCACCAGGTGCCTTAGGGAGCTTAACAACTATATCCATACCCCATCTCATAAATGGCCAAGAGGAGGGTATAGGATGCAAAAATTCAGCTGGTTGATGAAGGATATTGCTGTGTCTCTGAAAAGGATCACATCTCTTAGCATACTCCACAGCATCTCTCTTCATAGTTGGCCAGTAGTATCCTGTCCTCAGGATCCTTGAGAATAATGCCCTGCCCCTAGTGTGGTTTCCACAATCTCCTTCATGGAAGTCTTTTAAAACTTCTTGGATTTCAGGATCCTCAATGCATCTCAAGTATGGTCCTGCAAGAGATCGTCTATACAACATATTATTTAAAATTGTGAATTGAGATACCTTAATTTTGAAAGCCCTAGGGTTTTCTCCTGTAGGAATTTCTCCATGTTGTAACTATCTCATAATTGGCGAGATCCATGATCCTGATCCTGAATGGGATTGAGTATCCTCACTAGGGAAAATTGCAGAATTATTTCCTATCTCCATAGCCACATGATCCTCGATAGCCGGGGTCAGGATATGGATAATAGGGATCTTGATATCCTCTGGGATCTTCAAAGATGATCCTAAGTTAGCCAATGCATCAGCTTCTGTATTTTCTTCCCTTGGTACTTGTGTCAAACTAAAGGAAACAAAAGAGAGTGCCAATTCTTTGACTATCTCTAAATATTTGGTTAGCTTTTCACCTTTAACAGCATAGGATCCATTAAAGTGGTTTGTAATTAACAATGAATCTACATGTACCTCAAGATACCTGATCCCCATATGCTTAGCAATTTGCAAACCAGCATTTAAGGCTTCATATTCAGCCTCATTGTTAGTGGTTTGGAACTCACAAGCTATAGAGTGGGGTATTATGTCTCCCTGTGGCGATTTTAGTAGTATTCCAAGCCCTGTGCCTTTGACATTTGAGGATCCATCAGTATAGAGTATCCAAGGATCCTTGGTCTCCTCTAGCTGCTGGACTTCTAACTCAGCTTCTTTTTGTAAATCACTACTGAAATCAGCCACAAAGTCAGCTAATGCTTGGGATTTGATGGCTGTCCTAGGCTCATATCTTATATCATAGGCACTAAGCTTCACTGCCCACTTAGCCATCCTTCCTGACATCTCTGGTTTCCTGAGGACATTCTTAATTGGAAAATTAGTTTTAACAACAATAACATGAGTTTCAAAATAATGTCTCAACTTAGTAGATGCCGTAATTAATGCAAGAATAAGCTTTTCAAGGTGTGAATACCTGGATTCGGCATCAAGTAAACTTTTACTTACATAATAGACAGGATGTTGTGTACCTTCATGATCCTTAACAAGGACCGCACTTACTGCTTTTGAGGATACTGCAAGATATAAGGATAGCACATCGCCTTTTTCTGGTTTCATTAAGGACGGGGCTGAGGATAGGTAATCTTTGAGAGCTCTTAAAGCATTTTCATGCTTCTCAGTCCACTCAAATTTCTTGTTCTTCCTTAGGATATCATAGAATTCTTTGCACTTCTCTGAGGATTTGGATATAAATCTGTTCAAAGCTGCTATCCTGCCTGTTAGCCTTTGAACATCCTTAGCATTGGCCGGAGATTTGATGTTCACTATTGCTTTGATTTGTTCCGGGCTAGCTTTAATGCCTCTCTTTGTCACCATATATCCTAAGAATTTACCTGCTTTGACACCAAAGTGACATTTTGAAGGATTAAGCTTCATATTATATTTATCAAGGATATTGAATGATTCCTCCAAGTCTCTTAGGTGATCCTCAGCCTTTATTGATTTTACCACCATATCGTCTATGTAAACCTCCATAGTTTGTCCAATCTGATCCTTGAACATCATATTCACCAGCCTTTGATATGCTGCACCTGCATTTCTTAGTCCGAACGGCATAGCAATATAGCAATATATACCAGTTGGAGTCATGAAGGCTGTATCCTCTTGATCGGATGGTTCCATTTGGATTTGTTGAAATCCAGATGAAGTATCGATAAAAGTTAACAGTTCATGACCCGCAGTTGCATCCACCATGGAGTCAATGTGGGGTAATGAGAAAGGATCCTTGGGACATGCCTTATTTAAATCGGTAAAATCGACACATACCCTCCACTTTCCGTTTTTCTTTTGAACAACAACCACATTGGCCAACCATCTTGGATACTTGACCTCTCTAATCATACCTGCCCGGAGCAATTTCTCTACCTCTTCCTGGATAATGGCATTTCTTTCCGGTGTAAACTTTCTTCTCCTTTGATGGATTGGTTTGAAGGACCTATCAATGCCAAGTTTGTGAGTGATTACATCTTTAGATATGCCTGTCATGTCTTCATGTTTCCATGCAAAGGTAGTCTTTCTCCTTTTGAGGAAGGATATGAGGTCTTCCTTCATATCGCCAAGGGTCCCTGATCCGATATAGATTTTGGATTCAGGATCATGAGGATCCATGAGGATTTCTATCACATCCTGCTCTCTTGCCTCCAAGACATCCCTTGGAGGATACTTTGATTGCTATTGCTCCCTTGACTTCGAGGTTGGTTTCATCAATGAAGTATAGCAATTCTTAGCTTCCTGCTGATCACTATCAATCTTGACTATTCCCCAAGGACTAGGGAGCTTCACACATTGATGGTAAGTTGATGGGACTGCCTTCATATCGTGTATCCAGGGCCTGCCAAGGATAACATTACAACAAGATAAACAGTCAATAACACAAAACTTTTGATAAGAATGTAGGCCTTCGATGTATATTGGGAGCTTAATGTCCCCCAGGGTATTCTTAGTTTCGCCACTAAATCCCACGAGCACGGAGGATCTTGGTATGATATCTGATTCAGGGATACCCATCTTCTTTAGAACATCAAGCTGGATAATGTTCACTAAGCTTCCTCCGTCTATAAGGATCCTGCGGACAAAATGGTTAGAAATGAAAAGAGTAATAACTAAGCCATCGTGATGAGGATCCTGGATATCAACACGATCATCTTCATCAAAGGTTATGACTTTTCCTTCAGAGACACTTGATGTTCGAACGGGTCTTTCTCCACTATCCAATTTAGTTTCCTTTGCATGCCTTTTAGCTGCTGAGAAGGATGTGCCGCAAATGTCTGATCCTCCAGAAATAAAGTTTATTACTTGTGCATCTGCTGGAGGGGCTGGAGCCTTCTCAGGGATCCTTTCAGGATCCTGAGTCCTTGACTTTTTTCTACCCAACAATTCTTTTAGATGCCCCTTGCTCAACAAGTATCCAATTTCCTTTCTTAGGGCAATGCATTCTTCTGTAAGATGCCCAAAATCTTCATGGTATGCACACCACTTTGATTTATCTTTGGTTGCAGCTGGTCTGTCATTTTTTCTGGGCCATCTGGCTTTATCACCTAGATTCTGCATCGCAAGGATTAGTTCATTGTTATCAACAGAAAAACAATATTCAGAAATTGGAGGATAATCTTCATCATCCTCTTCCTGATCAACAGCATGCACGTTCTGGTTATCAGATATGTTATAGGATCTGAACTTGTTGTTCTTGAACGAGGATCCTTGCTTATCTTGCTTTGAGGATCCTGCTAACCACTCCTGGATCCTTCTGTCATCCTCTAGCCGGATGAACCTAAGTGCCCGGGTTCTTACCTCATCTAGGTTCCTGCATGGTGTCATAACAAGATCATCATAGAACAATGAATCCCTAAGCAATCCCATTTTAAAGGCTTCAACAGCCGTGGCTATATCCAAGTTGGGAATGTCTAATGATTCTTTATTGAATTTGGTAATGTAATCTCTTAATGATTCATTATGACCCTGGGTTATCCTATATAGATCACTAGTTAATCGTTCAAATTTCCTACTACAAGAAAATTGGTTATTAAATAAGTTAACTAGATTAGCAAATGAGGTAATAGAATAGGGGGGAAGACTTAGCAGCCATTTGAGAGCTGATCCAGTAAGAGTGGATCCGAATCCCTTGCACAGGCATGCTCCCTTTAACCTTTCTGGGATTGGATTGATCTCCATCCTCTCCCTGTATTGTGCTATGTGTTCTTCAGGATCCGTCGAACCATCGTACAGCTTCATGGTTGGCACATGGAACCTCTTGGGTATCTCAGCATCACAGATTGGTGGTGCAAAACGAGATATCTTGTGGCTCCCATCTGCAATTTCTGGGATAGGTTTGACCACTCCTGGAACACTTGATATCATATCCTTCAACTTTTGCAATTCTCTGGCCATTGCATGATTGATACATGTATCCTGCATGACGCCATGGTTAGTAGTATAAGAATTATTAAAAGTGTTACCTCCCATTGGATTCAAATTAGGAAGAATGGATGTTAATCCATATTGTTGGGGCTCTGGAATGATCGAAGGACCAGTAGAAGCATTGGTCTGCATTGGAATAAAATCTCCCTGATGGACATCTGAACTTCCTGTTTGCAAATTCCTCAAGGATCCTGGCATCTGGAAGGATCCATGAAACTGGGAGGATCCTGGAACAAAGGAGGATCCTTGAACCTGGGATGATCCTGGAACAATGGAGGATCCTTGAACCTGGGATGATCCTAGAACAATGGAGGATCCTTGAACCTGGGATGATCCTGGAATAAAGGAGGATCCTTGAACCTGGGATGATCCTGGAACAATGGAGGATCCTTGAACCTGGAGTGATCCTGGAACAAAGGAAGATCCTTGAATCTGCTGCGCTCCTGAGTATCCTCCTGAATTCATGAGGGATCCCATATGCTGAGGATAGGATCCTGCTGGCTGGAAATATGGACCTAATGCCTGGGTCACTGTTGTTGTACCGTAGTGCACTCCTTTTGGTCCACCCACATATTGAACATCTGGAACCACTGATGGCTGAGAAGTAATCACCGGAGTATCAAAATTCAAAGAT
Source organism: Helianthus tuberosus (assembly GCA_030545235.1). NCBI lineage: Eukaryota > Viridiplantae > Streptophyta > Magnoliopsida > Asterales > Asteraceae > Helianthus > Helianthus tuberosus. The sequence continues at coordinate 158,018,915 of CM060451.1, read as the reverse complement.
CTGGGCATCAGGGGGGAATGATCCTCTGCCGTTTTCTTTTGTTTCTTGAGATCTCTGATTTCTTTGAGAATCCTTTCATTGGTCTTATCCTGTTGCTGTATATGATCCTTCATCTGCAAAATAAAAGTAAACATGTCACTAGTAGTAGGAGTGTAAGAAGCAGAAGAAGTTGGAGGTTTGGAGAAAATGGGAGTTGGTTTCTTCTCGGCATTTTTCTGAGGTCCAGAAGGTGGTGGAGGCAAAGGTGGAATGCCCTGAGATGAATTAACCGCAGACATTGCAGTAGAGGTATTCTTCAATGAGGAAGCCATGTATTTGTATGCAATGAACCGGAATGATCACCAACAGAAAAACTTCTTAGGAATGAAGCACCAATTGCCCCACGGTGGGCGCCAAACTGTTTTGGTCAAAAAATCTGATGAGGATAATGCAACCAAACTCTCTGTTACGGGGTATGATGCTTGAAATGTAGAACAATAATAAGGATCACTTTAGTGAAAATTGCACAAACAACACAAGGATTTATACGGGGAAAAAGCCCTTGATCAAGAGTTGATCTCCGGCACAAAAAACCCCGGGTGATGGAAACTACCGATCACCAAGCTCAAATAAATCAATAAATGTTTACAACTTCGGATAGCAACGAGCTAGGTACAAGGATCACTATGGTGAAATGTGTAAAAGTGAATGGAAATTGTTAAGTGTTTGTCGAGAGCTTCAAGAGTGCAATTGTACGAGAGTGTGTGTAGCTGAAAATGGCTAAGTGTTCTAATTCTAGCTCGTCACCCCTTTAAAAATAGAAGTTAACTACACTAACAAACTATCCGACTTTTGTGCCAAGCTCCCACGTTCTCCACAACGTCCATTTCCAGTCAAACGTGTGCGAAATACCCGTGGAATATTCCATAGTTACGTTGCCAAGACCAAGTCAAGCTTGTTACTCCTGTGAAATAATACGAAACATAAACAAACAATCGTTAGTATGAGGATCCTTAAAGTGATCCATGATCCTGATCCTGAAGCTCTTCTGAGGATCACTATCTGTCACAGAAGTAAGGATCATTAATTAGGATAACAAGTAAGGATCACTAATTGTTAGAAAATCCTCCCCTAACAATCGGCAATGTCTCAGGCTCAAGGATCCTCTTTCCAGCCTTCAGGATCCTCATTTCAGCATCAGGGATTCTTCACCAGTTTAGGAGAATGCATGGGGACGCAACCAATTTAAGGATCCTCTCAGGTTCAAGGATCCTCTCAGGTTCAAGGATCCTCCCAGGTTCAAGGATCCTCTCAGGTTCAAGAATCCTCCTTCCAGGTTCAAGGATCCTTATCTCAGGTTCAAGGATCCTCCTTCCAGGTTCAAGGATCCTCATCTCAAGTTTCCGGATCCATGGATTATCCTCCAAGACCTTCATTCACAGCACATCAAGGATCCAACATCTTCCAGGATCAAGGATACTTAAGGAGTGTGCAACCCGGAAGATAAGATGTTCATCTAGGAGACTTCATACCAATGCAGACCATTACTTCCCCTAGTCCCTCGGTTATGCCAGAATCCCGTCAATATGGATTCACATCTGGAATTCCAACCTTGAATCCATTAGGAGGTAACACTTTGAATACTTCTTATAATGCTAACCATGGCTTCGTGCAGGATACAAGAATCAACCAAGCTATGGCTAAGGAATTGCAGAAACTCAAAGATTTGATATCCAGCATTCAAGGAGTGGTTAAGCCCATTCCTGAAATTCCAGATGGAAGTCACAAGGGAAAGAATGGAGATCAATCCCATTCCTGAGAGGTTAAAAGAAGCATGTCTATGCAAGGGTTTTGGATCCACACTCACAGGATCTGTTCTTAAATGGCTGCTAAGTATTCCCCCTTACTCTATTACTCCATTTGCTAATCTAGTTAATCTGTTTAATAGTCAATTTACATGTAGTAGAAAATTTGAACTATTAACTAGTGATCTATATAGGGTAACACAAGGTCAAAATGAATCACTTAGAGATTACATCACTAAGTTTAGTATAGAATCCTTAGATATCCCTAACCTGGATATAGCTACGGCTGTAGAAGCCTTTAAAATGGGTTTACTTAGGGATTCAATGTTCTATGATGATCTTGTCATGACCCCTTGCAGGAACTTAGATGAGGAAAGGAACAGGGCCCTTAGGTTCATCCATTTAGAGGATGACAAAAGGATCCACGAGAGATTGTCAGGATCCTCAAAGCAAGACAAATAAGGATCCTATCTCAAGGATAACTGATCCAAGCAATACTCCAAGCATGACAACCAGAATGTGCATGCTGTGGAACAAGAGGAAGATGATGAGGATTATCCTCCTATTTCTGAATATTGGTTTTCTACTGATAATAATGAACTAATCCTTTCTATGCAGAGTTTAGGTGACAAGGTTAGGTGGCCAAGGAAGAATGACAAACCGCCTGCCACCAAAGACGGGTCGAAATGGTGTGCTTACCATGGGGATTCTGGTCATCTCACAGATGAGTGCATAGCATTAAGGAAGGAGATAGGTTATCTTTTGAGCAAAGGATACTTGAAGGAATTGCTTGGAAGGAAAAAGTCAAGGATCAAGGATCTTGTGAAAGTTCCTAAAAAAGCTCCTCCTCCACCAGCTGATGCTCAAATCATCCATTTCATCTCCGGAGATTCTCAGCAGCTAAGAGACATGCAAAGGAAACAAAGATGGAGAATAGGGACAGACCTGTTCGAACTTCCATCCTTACCCAAGAAAAAGTCATATACTTTGATGGGGATGACCATGTCAACATACATGATCCTCATCATGACGGTTTGGTTATTACATTATTTATATCTAACCATTTTGTTCGCAGGATTCTCATTGATGGGAAAAGCTCAGTGAACATAATCCAGTTGGATGTCCTCAATAGAATGGACATCCTTGAATCCGATATTGTCCAAAGATCATTTGTCCTTGTGGGATTCAGTGGAGAGACAAAGATTACATTAGGGGACATCAAACTTTCTATCTATATAGAGGGAGTGAATTATGTTAAAAAAAAATCTATGTTATTGATTGCTTATCTTACTGTAATGTTATCTTTGGCAGGCCATGGATACAAGATATGAAGGCAGTCCTCCTCAACATATCATCAATGTGTCAAGCTCCCAACTCTATGAGATATGGTGAAGATAGAAAGTGATCAGCAGGAGGCAAAGAACTGTTACACTTCTTCAATGAAGCCAGCCTCCAAGGAGCAAGACGTCAAGGATATTCTATTGAACCCAGAGGATCCGGGATCCAAAATTTTTACAGGATCCGAGAGCTGGTGAGAGTAGTTGTTAGTGTGTCTGTGTAGCCAAAAATAGCCAAGTGTTTTTTAATTAGCTCGCTACCCCTTTTAAAAATGGAAAAATATCTATACTAACTAACATTCCGCATTAGGTGCAAGTCCTCCACGACTTCCACAACGTCCATTTCTGCTATGCACGTGCATAATAGGTATAGAATATTCTCCAGGAATATCGCCAAGACCAAGTCCAAACTCATGTTCCTGCAAAACATCATCACACTCAAAGTAGACAATCGTTAGTATAAGAATCCTTAAGATGATCCATGATCCTGATCCTGCAACACTTCTGAGGATCACTACTTCAGACAGAATTGAGGATCACTAAACCCAACAGTAAATGAGGATCACTGATCATAGAGAAATCCTCCCCTAACAATTGCCCCCAAAATATAAGGAGTAATTATGTAAATAAACGAGTTGTATTTTTTGTTCTTATCCGTAATGAATCAACGGATAACTAGCCGTTGTAATCGGACTAGCCGTTACGAGCATGACGTCACTGAAGTGACTATCCTGCAAAATCATCATTATAAATAGGAGTTAGAGATAGGGATCAATCTGCATTTAAATTCAAGAGAAACTCCCTTTAAATTCATATCCGAAGATCAAACAGGTACATCTCTTCCTCTTCTTCCTTTACGTTTTCTTTCTCTGCCCCTTCTTTCTTCACCTTCTTCACAATCAAGATGATGCTAAGATCCTCACCGGCGAAGGATCATAAGAAGGACAGTCCTCTTAAGAGCCAGGCGATCATCAAAGATTCGGCGAATGAAAGGTGCTGCCTCACTGATCCACAAATAGACAGAATCCGCCGTTGCTTTCCGGCAAACACTGATTTCAAGCCATTTGACCCCACCGTTTTAAGTGATTACATTTCTGAAACTTGGGTAGCTTTCCCGGTCACACCGTTCACAATAGGATACACGTATCCTTTCCCTGAATTCACCCAGTCTTTCTTCTCTCTCACCGGCATCTCCTACATCCAAGCTATGCCAATGATCTGGAGGGTCTTATATACCCTTGAAAGGATCATTGAGCAAGAAGGAATTGCCCTAGGAATGTCGGAGTTGGCAGAGATGTATGATCTCACAACATTTGGATCCCACCGATATTTATTCAAGCGTAAACCCGGTGAAGAACATCCCATCTTCAAAGCCACTAAGAATGATACTAACTGAAAACGGAGATTCTTCTTTGTCAGAAGGGATTCTATCCCTGATGGAAAGGATCTGCCAAGGAAGTGGACCACCCATGGTAGGATAGAGGATCCTGAGAAGGATCACCAGATAACCTAGTTTTTGTATAAGGATCACTAACACCCTTTTGTTTCCATTGTACAGCTATCTCTGTTTCGCACCTTATACCATCACCTGCCACCAAGGAAAGGCTTGCTGCTTTCAGAAGACTTGATCCTGCAACAAGGTCATTTAAAACAAACACCCAGGATTCACAAGAAGTATCCTCAGGTTCTGTCACTATGTCAAGTAAGTATCCTATTTTTTGTATAGTTAAATATTTAAATAAATAGTTAAATAGAAATTGGATAAGGATACTTATCTGTTTTGGTTGTGTAGGCGTTGGAAAATCCTCCAAATCTGCCTCCAAATTCAGTGTCACTGATCTTGACACTGTCAGATCCTCAAAGAAAAAGTCTGCTGCTAGCCCTTCCGTCGCAATCCCCATGGCAACCGCTTCAAAAGGGAGAGGTGGAAAGAAGAGGAAAACCTCTGAAGCTGAGAACCTACAAGGCTTGCCTCTGATCCTCCATCAGTTCCTCGAATACTTCGCCGACGTAAGGATCACTGACTTAACTTGATTATCCTGCCCATTTGAGGATCATGTGATCCTAACTTTGCATTGTCTTGTTTGGAGAAATTTACTGAAATCGAGGACTATGTTGGGAATGTTGAAGAGCTTGAGGAGAAATACTCTGACCTCCAAAAGGTGGCGGTGCTCAAGGATCACAAGATTGCATCTCTTGAAAAGGATCTCAATGATGCCAAAACTCAGCTAGTTGCAACCCAGATCAATGCTGACTATGAGAAGCACGAGATCACACAGGATGCTAAAGTCTCCGCTGCCATTGCCATGTACAAGACCAAACTGCAGATGGCCCAAGAAGCTCAGGATCCTGCCTTTGATAGGAGCAACTAGGACATGGAAGGCTGGAAGGCCAGGCTGGCTGAGTTGGAGGATAAGGATGAGGCTGACGAGGTTCTGGCAATCGAGGCTAGTGGCAGTGGCAAGGATCATGCGAAGGATACCGGAGCAGGAGGGGATGATGATGCAGCGAAGGTGTAGGCTGCATGAATGGGCGATGAAGGACATTTCTAGACGTAGCCGGAGCCCATTTTTTAAATTTGGTAGTTTGTTTTGGTTATGGTGTTTTTTGTTGAACAATGATGGGTTGTACTTAAACAGTAGTAATTTGGGCTAAGGATCATGGATCCTTGAACAATAGGCAGGATAATGGTGGTAGATGGATCCTCTGTTTGGGGGATGAAGCCACTCGTTATCCTTCCGTCTTTAATTTCCTGCACTTGTTAGACCTATGAATAATGGACACCCTTTGCCAACCCATGTGGACGGGCCACGTTTTGCTGGTAGAAATGTGGGTTGGCAATTTTGACAACCTTAAAGGGTTTAATCTTTTGTGAATAAAATAATTTTAACTTTCTGGCTTATCCTGTGTTGATATCCTTTTTAATATTTTACTTTCCAACTGTTGTGATGTTCATTTTGTTTAAACTTATCAAGTAAAGAAAAATTTAAGAAATATCCCCAAAAAGTTTAGGATATGATCAAGGATCACATATCCCATAGCCGATTAGTTTTGAAAAGTTATATAGTTTAAGGATCACAAGTTCAGTAGTCAAAAGATAAGGGTTATTTAAACAAATAATGAATAGAATCAAAATAGTTAAGGATCATACCTGAGAATCCAAGTTAGGATCCTATCCTTTAACACTTATAATCAGGATAACCCAAAAGACAAACCTTAGTAATAAGTAAGGATGAAGGATCCTTGGTCGTTTATCTTCAAGAACCTGAAATAGGATACAACTTGGGACTAAGCCAATAAGATAAGAGTTAGTAACTGGGGACAAGCCCAACAATTCTGGGGACAAGCCCAATATACTGGGGACAAGCCTAAAGGATAACTGGGGACAAGCCCAAAGGGTCGTGTGTAAACTGGAGTATGGCCCTCACTGGCGACTATCCAAACTTAGTGACATGAAAATGCCAAAACCTTAGCTAACGTGAAAACGTTAGAAACCTTAGGAACGGATGTATGGTACGTCTACCATTATACGTAGGATCCTGAATATAGCCAGTACAATGAAATTGTCAGCCCCTAAAATGAGTACTGGTCCCATTGCCATGAACTATACCAGGATCATCGTGCGCTACTGGCGAAACTGGGGACAGGCCCAAACTGGGGTCAAGCCCAAATAACTGGGGTCAAGCCCAAATAAATGGGTTCAAGCCCAAATAACAGGGGTCAAGCCCAAATAACTGGATGCTTCTGTGGATACTCAATCCTTAGTTAAGGATACCTGAACCTTCAAAACTCAGAATCAAGTGAAAGGAGGATAAAGGATGCAGGATCCTTATCCTTATATAAGAGAATAAAAGAATGAAATAGTTTAAGATTAGAATGTTACCAGAAAGAGGATCATCTGTCTGTAAGGATCCTTCAAGGATACTTGTCGAGTGAGGATCATGGATCCTTATCACATGAAATATTTCTTCAAATGGACAGCATTCCAAGCTCTTGGTAGCAAATCACCTTCCATTGTTAGCAATCGATATGCCCCCATTCCTGCCTTAGCTTCAATCAAATAGGGGCCTTCCCATTTTGGTGCCAATTTTCCATCAGCAGGATTGGTAGTATTCTGAAATGCTTTCCTTAATACCGTATCACCAACTTGGAATTTCCTGATCCTGACATTTTTGTTATAGGCTCCAGCCATCCTCTGTTGATAACTAGCCATCCTTATCCTTGCCAAATCCCTGATTTCTTCTATAGTATCCAAGTCTTGAACCAAGTTTTCAGCATTTTCTTCAGGATCACGAATGCTTGTTCTTGCAGTTGGAACCACCATCTCTGTAGGGATCACTGATTCTGCCCCAAATACCAAAGAAAATGGAGTTTGGCCTGTAGCATTTTTGGGAGTTGTCCTATCAGCCCAAAGCACATAAGGTAGTTCTTCTGCCCATTTTCCTTTTTTGGATCCAAGCTTCTTCTTCAAATTGTTGATGATGATCTTGTTGGATGATTCTGCCTGACCATTAGCTTGTGGGTGGACTGGTGTTGATGTTATCATCTTAATCCCCCAACTGTCACAAAAGTTAGTAGTTCTATTCCCAATAAATTGGGATCCATTATCACAAACAATTTCAGAAGGGATACCAAATCTAGTAATAATGTTTCTTTTAATAAAGGATATAACTTCCTTTTCTCTGACTTGAGCAAAGGCTTTAGCCTCTATCCACTTGGAGAAGTAATCAGTCATAGCAAGCATGAATACTTTTCCACCAGGTGCCTTAGGAAGCTTACCAACTATATCCATTCCCCATCTCATAAATGGCCAAGAAGAGGATATAGGATGCAAAACTTATGCTGGCTGGTGAAGGATATTACTGTGTCTCTGACAAGGATCACACTTCTTGGCATACTCTACAGCATCCTTCTTCATAGTGGGCCAATAGTATCCTGTTCTCAGGATCCTTGAGAATAATGCCCTACCCCCAGTGTGGTTTCCACAATCTCCTTCATGGAAATCCTTTAGAACTTCTTGGATTTCAGGATCCTCAATGCATCTTAGATATGGTCCTACAAGAGATCGTTTATACAACATATTATTTAATATTGTAAATTGGGATACCTTAATTTTGAAAGCCCTAGGGTTTTCTCCTGTAGGAATCTCTCCATGTTGTATGTATCTCATGATCGGGAGGATCCATGATCCTGAATGAGATTGAGTATCCTCACTAGGGATAATTGCAGAATCTTCTCCTATCTCCATAGCTACATGATCCTCGATAGCAGGGGCCAGGATATGGATAATAGGGATCTTGATATCCTCAGGGATCTTCAAAGATGATCCTAGATTGGCTAATGCATCAGCTTCTGCATTCTCTTCCCTTGGTACCTGTGTCAAACTAAAGGATACAAAAGAGAGTGCCAATTCTTTGACTATCTCCAAATATTTGATTAGCTTTTCACCTTTAACAGCATAGGATCCATTAAAGTGATTAGTGATCAGTAAAGAATCTACATGTACCTCAAGATACCTGATCCTCATTTGCTTTGCAATTTGCAAACTAGCTATCAAGGCTTCGTACTCAGCATCATTGTTGGTAGTTTGAAATTCACAAGCTATGGAGTGGGGTATTATGTCCCCCTGTGGCGATTTTAGTAGTATTCCAAGTCCTGTTCCTTTTACATTGGAGGCTCTATCAGTGAATAGTATCCAAGGATCCTTGGTTTCTTCAAGCTGTTGGACTTCTAACTCAGCCTCCTTTTACAAATCACTACTAAAATCTGCCACAAAGTCAGCTAAGGCTTGGGACTTGATGGCAGTCCTTGGTTCATATCTTATATCATATGCACTCAGCTTCACTGCCCACTTGGCCATCCTTCCTGACATTTCAAGTTTCCTAAGAACATTCTTAATTGGAAAATTAGTCTTAACAATCATGGCATGAGTCTCAAAATAATGTCTTAATTTAGTAGATGCCATAATTAATGCAAGTAAAAGTTTCTCTAAGTGTGAATACCTGGATTCAGCATCAAGTAAACTCGTACTTACATAATAAACAGGATGTTGTGTACCTTGGTGATCCTTAACAAGGACCGCACTTACTGCTTTTGAGGATACTGCTAAATATAAGGATAATATATCCCCTTTTTCTGGCTTCATCAAGGCCGGAGCTGAGGATAGGTAATCCTTAAGAGCCTTAAGGGCATTTTCATGCTTTTCAGTCCATTCAAATTTCTTGTTCTTCTTCAGGATGTCATAGAATTCCTTGCATTTTTCTGAGGATTTGGATATGAATCTGTTCAAGGCTGCGATCCTGCCTGTCAATCTTTGTACATCCTTAGCATTGGCAGGAGATTTGATATTCACAATAGCCTTGATTTTCTCTGGACTTGCTTCAATACCCCTCTTTGTCACCATATAGCCTAAGAATTTACCTGCCTTAACACCAAAATGACACTTGGAAGGGTTAAGTTTCATATTAAATTTATCAAGGATATTGAATGCTTCCTCCAAGTCTTTAAGGTGATCCTCAGCTTTCTTGGACTTAACCACCATGTCATCAATATAGACTTCCATAGTGTGTCCAATTTGTTCCTTGAACATCATATTGACTAGCCTTTGATAAGTAGCACCTGCATTCCTTAGTCCAAACGGCATAGCAATATAACAGTATATACCAGTTGGGTTCATAAAGGCTGTATCCTCTTGATCAGATGGTTCCATCTGAATTTGTTGAAATCCAGATGAAGCATCCATAAAAGTCAACAATTCATGACCCGCGGTAGCATCCACCACAGAGTCAATGTGGGGTAATGGGAAAGGATCCTTGGGACATGTCTTGTTTAAATCAGTAAAATCGACACATACCCTCCACTTTCCATTTTTCTTTTGAACAACAACCACATTGGCTAACCATCTTGGATACTTAACCTCTCTTATCATACCTGCTCGAAGTAGCTTATCTACCTCTTCCCGGATAATAGCATTCCTTTCAGGTGCAAACTTCCTCCTCTTTTGATGTATAGGCTTGAATTCCCTGTCAATGCCAAGTTTGTGAGTGATTATATCCTTAGATATACCTGTCTTGTCTTCATGTTTCCAGGAAAAGGTGGATTTCCTTCTCTTAAGGAAGGATACTAGCTCCTGTTCGATGTCGCTAAGGATCCCTGATCCTATGAAGATCTTGGATTCAGGATCCTCGGGATCCATGAGGATTTCCTTCAAATCCTGTTCTCTTTCCTCCAAGACATCTCTTGAAGGATACTTTAATTGCTATTGCTCCCTTGGTCTTGAAGCTGGCTTCATTGATGAGGTATAGCAATTCTTAGCTTCTTGTTGATCACTCTCAATTTTCACCACTCCCCAAGGACTTGGAAGCTTTACACATTGATGATAGGTGGATGGTACTACCTTCATGTCATGTATCCATGGCCTGCCAAGGATAACATTACAACATGATAAGCAATCAATAACACAAAACTTTTGATAAGAATGCAATCCTTCAATATAGATTAGGAGTTTGATGTCCCCCAATGTATTCTTAGTTTCTCCACTGAATCCCACAAGTACTGAGGATCTTGGGATAATATCAGACTCTGGGATATTCATCTTCTTGAGGACATCAAGCTGAATGATGTTCACAGAGCTTCCTCCATCTATAAGGATCCTGCGAACAAAGTTGTTAGAAATAAATAATGTAATTACAAGACCATCATGGTGAGGATCCTGGACGTCAACACGATCATCCTCATCAAAGGTTATGACTTTATCCTGGGTAACAATGGAGGTCCGGACGGGTCTGTCTCCATTGTCCATCTTGGTTTCCTTAGCATGTCTCTTTGCTACTGAAAAGGAGGTACCACAGATATCTGATCCACCGGATATGAAATTTATGACTTGTGCATCTGCTGGAGGAGCAGGAGCCCTTTCTGGGAGCCTTTCAGGATCCTGGATCCTTGACTTCTTCCGTCCCAGGAGTTCCTTCAAATGCCCCTTGCTCAACAAGTAACCAATTTCCTTTCTCAGTGCAATACACTCTTCAGTGAGATGCCCAAAATCCTCATGATATGCACACCACTTGGACTTATCCTTTGTAGTAGTTGGCTTATCACTCTTCCTTGGCCACCTAGCCTTCTCACCTAAATTCTGCATTGCAAGGATTATTTCATTGTTATCAACAGAAAAACAGTATTCAGAAATAGGAGGATAATCCTCATCATCCTCTTCTTGTTCCACTGAATGCACGTTCTGATTGTCAGACTTATTGTAGAACTTGGATTTGTTGTTCCTGAAGTAGGATCCTTGTTTCTCCTGTTTTGAGGATCATGTCAATCTATCCTGGATCCTTTTGTCATCCTCTAAGCGGATGAACCTAAGGGCCCTGGTTCTTACTTCATCAAGGTTCCTGCAAGGTGTCATAACAAGATCATCATAGAATAGTGAATCCCCAAGCAATCCCATTTTAAAGGCTCCTACAGCCGTAGCAATATGCAAATTAGGGATATCTAAGGATTCTTTACTAAACTTAGTGATATAATCTCTAAGTGATTCATTTTGACCTTGTGTTACCCTATATAAATCACTAGTTAATCGTTCAAATTTTTTACTACAAGAGAATTGACTATTAAAAAAATTAACTAGATTAGCAAATGAAGTAATAGAGTAAGGGGGAAGACTTAGCAGCCATTTAAGAGCAGATCCTATAAGTGTGGATCCAAATCCCTTGCATAGACATGCTTCTTTTAACCTTTCAGGAATTGGATTGATCTCCATCCTCTCCCTGTATTGAGCCACATGCTCCTCTGGATCTGTCGAACCATCATACAGCTTCATGGATGGTATCTGGAATCTTTTAGGTATCTCAGGATCACATAAGGGTGGTGCAAAACGAGATATCCTATGGCTACCATCTGCAATTTCAGAAATGGGTTTAACCACTCACAGTACACTGGATATCATATCCTTAAACTTCTGTAGCTCTCTAGCCATAGCCTGATTAATACCTGTATCCTGCATTAAGCCATGGTTAGTGTTATATGAATTATTAAAAGTGTTACCTCCCACAGGATTCGTGTTTGGAATTGCGGATGTGAATCCATATTGACGAGACTTTGGCATGATTAAAGGACCAAAGGGAGCAATGGTCTGTATTGGTATGAAGTCTCCTTGATGAACATCTGAGCTCTAAGGCTGCATACTTCTCAAGAATCCTTGATCCTGAAGGATGTTGGATCCTTGAAGTTGAGATGATCCTTGAACCTGAAAGGATCCTGGAACCAGAGAGGATCTTGGGACAAGGGAGGATCCTTGGACCGGGAAGGATCCTTGGACCTGGGAGGATACTTGGACCTGGGAGGATCCTTGGACCTGGGAGGATCCTTGAACTGCATGTGTTCCCAAATATCCTCCTGACATGAAGTATCCCTGATGCTGAGAAGAGGATCCTGATGGTTGAGAAGAGAATCCTTGAGGCTGGAAGTGAGAGCCAAATGCCTGACTCATAGTTGCTGTTCCATAACACCTTCCTGGTAATTCACCCAAGTATTGCACGTCCGAAACTGCTAAGTGTTGGGAAGTTATGACTGGAGTGTCGAAGTTCAGCGATCTTGGCATCAGAGGGGAGTGATCCTCCACTGATTTCTTCTGTTTCTTGATCTCATCGATCTCCCGGAGGATCCTTTCGTTGGTTTTGTCCTGCTCTTATGCATGATTCCTCATCTGCAAATCAGAGTGTAAAGATCATTAGTAGTAGGATTAGTTGAAACAGAAGAAGTTGGTGGTTTTTGGAAAATGGGGGTTGGTTTCTTCACAACATTCTCAGCATTCTTCTGGGATCCAGAAGGTGGTGGAGGCAAAGGAGGATCATCTTGTGAAGAACTGAATGACGGCATCAAGTTTGAAGTGTTCTTTGCTGAAGAAGCCATCTGCCTGGTTGTTATGAACCGAAATGATCACGAATATACGAATCTTCTTAGGAATAAAGCACCAATTGCCCCACGGTGGGCGCCAAACTGTTTTGGTCAAAAATCAAGCAATGATAATGCAACCAAACTTTTTGTTCTGAGGTATGATGCTTGAATTGATGAACAACAATAAGGATCACTATGAAATGTAATGAATAAGTGACACGAAGATTTATACGAGGAAAAAGCCCTTGATCAATGAATGATCTCCGGTATAAAAAACCTCGGGTGATGGAAACTACCGATCACCAATTCAAATTAAACAACAAATGTGTTACAACTTCGGATGATAGCGAGCTAAGTACAAGGATCACTCTAGTGTAACATGCAAAAGGTGTATGAAAAATGTATGAAATTGCTAAGCGATTTGCCGAGAGCTGGTGAGAGCAGTTGTTAGTGTGTCTGTGTAGCCAAAAATAGCCAAGTGTTTTTTAATTAGCTCGCTACCCCTTTTAGAAATGGAAAAATATCTATACTAACTAACATTCCGCATTAGGTGCAAGTCCTCCACGACTTCCACAACGTCCATTTCTGCTATGCACGTGCATAATAGGTATAGAATATTCTCCAGGAATATCGCCAAGACCAAGTCCAAGCTCATGTTCCTGCAAAACATCATCACATTCAAAGTAGACAATCGTTAGTATAAGGATCCTTAAGATGATCCATGATCCTGATCCTGCAACACTTTTGAGGATCACTACTTCAGACAGAATTGAGGATCACTAAACCCAACAGTAAATGAGGATCACTGATCATAGAGAAATCCTCCCCTAACACTAAGGATGTTATTATTCACAAACTTGGTATTGACAGGTCTTTCAAGCCAATACACCAAGAAAGGAGGAAATTTGCACCCGAAAGAAATGCCATTATCCAAGAAGAGGTAGACAAATTACACAAGGCATGTAAGACATATTGACGAAGAATAAGAAGTTTGAGTGGACTGATAAGCATGAAGCTACACTCAAGGTTCTTAAGGATTATCTATCCTCAGCACCAGCCCTGATGCAACCAGAAAATGGAGAACCATTATCCTTATTGTTAGGGGAGGATTTTCTAACAATTAGTGATCCTTACTTGTTATCCTAATTAATGATCCTTACTTCTGTGACAGATAGTGATCCTCAGAAGAGCCTCAGGATCAGGATCATGGATCACTTTAAGGATCCTCGTACTAACGATTGTTTGTTTGTGTTTTGTATTACTTCGCAGGAGTAGCAAGCTTGACTTGGTCTTGGCAACGTTACTATGGAATATTCCACGGGTATTTCGCACACGTTTGACTGGAAATGGACGTTGTGGAGAACGTGGAAGCTTGGCACAAAAGTCGGATAGTTAGTTATTGTAGTTAACTTCTATTTTTAAAAGGGGTGACGAGCTAGAATTAGAACACTTAGCCATTTTCAGCAACACACACTCTCATACAATCGCATACTTGAAGCTCTCGACGAACACTTATTAGTTTTCACTCACTTTTATACATTTCACCATAGTGATCCTTGTACCTAGCTCGTTACTATCCGAAGTTGTAAACATTTATTGATTTATTTGAGCTTGGTGATCGGTAGTTTCCATCACCCGGGGTTTTTTGTGCCAGAGTTCAACTCTTGATCAAGGGCTTTTTCCCCGTATAAATCTTTGTGTCATTTGTGCAATATACATTGAAGTGATCCTTGTCATTTTTCTACATTATAAGCATCATACCCCGTAACAGAGAGTTTGGTTGCATTATCCTCATCAGATTTTTTGACCAAAACAGTTTGGCGCCCACCGTGGGGCAATTGGTGCTTCACTCTTAGAAAAATTCGTATTTCTGTGCTCATTTCAGTTCACTACAACCAAGAAAATGGCTTCCTCAGCGAAGAATGCTTCAAATTTGATGCCCTCATTCAGTTCTTCACAAGGCGTTCCTCCTTTGCCTCCACCACCTTCTGGATCCCAAAAAATACTGAGAATGCTGCGAAGAAACCAACTCCCATTTTCTCAAAACCACCTACTTCTTCTGTTTCAACTAATCCTACTACTAATGATCTCTATGCCTTGATTTTGCAGATGAGGAATCATGCACAAGAGCAGGATAAAACCAACGAAAGGATCCTCCGGGAGATTGACGAAATCAAGAAACAAAAGAAAACGGCAGAGGATCGTTCCCCACTGATGCCCAGATCTTTGAATTTTGATACTCCGGTGATTACTTCTCAGCCATCAGTGGTTCCAGATGTTCAATATGTGGGTGGACCAAAAGGAGTGCACTACGGAACAACAGCAATGACCCAGGCATTAGGTCCATACTTCCAGCCGGCAGGATCCTATCCTCAGCATATGGGATCCTTCATGACTTCAGGAGGATATTCAGGAGCGCAGCAGATTCAAGGATCCTCCTTTGTTCCAGGATCATTCCAGGTTCAAGGATCCTCCTTTGTTCCAGGATCATCCCAGGTTCAAGGATCCTCCCTTGTTCCAGGATCATCCCAGGTACAAGGATCCTCCTTTGTTCCAGGATCATCCCAGGTTCAAGGATCTTCCTTTGTTCCAGGATCATCCCAGGTTCAAGGATCCTCCTTTGTTCCAGGATCATCCCAGGTTCAAGGATCCTCCTTTGTTCCAGGATTATCCCAGTTTCAGGGATCCTTCCAGATGCCAGGATCCTTGAGGAGTTTGCAAACAGGAAGTTCAGATGTCCATCAGGGAGATTTTATTCCAATGCAGACCAATGCTTCTACTGGTCCTTCGATCATTCCAGAGCATCAACAATATGGACTTACATCCACTCTTCCCAACTTGAATCCAATGGGAGGTAACACTTTTAATAATTCTTATACTACTAACCATGGTCTCATGCAGGATCCAGGTATCAATCATGCCATGGCCAGAGAATTGCAAAAGCTAAAGGATATGATATCAAGTGTTCCAGGAGTGGTCAAACCTATCCAAGAGATTGCAGATGGGAGCCACAAGATATCTCGTTTTGCACCACCAATCTGTGATGCTGAGATACCCAAGAGGTTCCATGTGCAAACAATGAAGCTGTATGATGGTTTGACGGATCCTGAAGAACACATAGCTCAATACAGGGAAAGGATGGAGATCAATCCAATCCCAAAAAGGTTAAAGGAAGCATGCATGTGCAAGGGATTCGGATCCACTCTTACTGGATCGGCTCTAAAATGGCTACTAAGTCTTCCCCCTTACTCTATTACCTCATTTGCTAATCTAGTTAACCTATTTAATAATCAGTTTTCTTGTAGTAGAAAATTCGAACGATTAACTAGTGATCTATATAGGATAACCCAGGGTCATAATGAATCATTAAGAGATTACATTACCAAATTCAGTAAAGAATCCTTAGACATTCCCAACTTAGATATAGCCACGGATGTTGAGGCCTTTAAAATGGGATTGCTTAGGGATTCGTCGTTCTATGATGATCTTGTTATGACACCATGCAGGAACTTAGATGAGGTAAGAACCCGAGCACTTAGGTTCATTCGGCTAGAGGATGACAAGAGGATCCAGGAGAGGTTAGCAGGATCCTCAAAGCAGGATAAACAAGGATCCTCATTCAGGAACAACAAGTTCAGATCCTACAACAGATCTGATAACCAGAACGTGCATGCCGTTGATCAAGAAGAGGATGATGAGGATTATCCTCCAATCTCTGAATATTGTTTTTCTGTAGATAACAATGAACTAATCCTTGCGATGCAGAATCTAGGTGATAAAGCCAGATGGCCCAGAAAGAATGATAGGCCAGCTGCAACTAAGGATAAGTCAAAGTGGTGTGCATACCATGAAGATTTTGGAAATCTCACAGAAGAATGCATTACACTAAGAAAGGAAATTGGATACTTGCTGAGCAAGGGGCATCTAAAAGAGTTGTTGGGTAGGAAAAAGTCAAGGACTCAGGATCCTGAAAGGATCCCTGAGAAAGCTCCGGCCCCTCCAACAGATGCACAAGTAATAAACTTTATTTCTGGAGGATCAGACATTTGTGGCACATCCTTCTCAGCAGCAAAAAGGCATGCAAAGGAAACTAAGATGGATAGTGGAGAAAGACCCGTTCGAACATCAAGTGTCTCCGAAGGAAAAGTCATAACCTTTGATGAGGATGATCGTGTTGATATCCAGGATCCTCATCACGATGGTTTAGTTATTACTCTTTTCATCTCTAACCATTTTGTCCGCAGGATCCTTATAGACGGAGGAAGTTCAGTGAACATTATTCAGCTTGATGTTCTAAAGAAGATGGGTATCCCTGAATCAGATATCATACCAAGATCCTCCGTGCTCGTGGGATTTAGTGGCGAAACTAAGAATACCTTGGGGGACATTAAGCTCCCAATATACATCGAAGGCCTACACTCTTATCAAAAATTTTGTGTTATTGACTGTTTATCTTGTTGTAATGTTATCCTTGGCAGGCCCTGGATACACGATATGAAGGCAGTCCCATCTACCTACCATCAATGTGTGAAGCTCCCTAGTCCTTGGGGAATAGTGAAGATTGATAGTGATCAGCAGGAGGCTAAGAATTGTTATACTTCATCGATGAAACCAGCCTCGAAGTCAAAGGAGCAATAGCAATCAAAGTATCCTCCAAGGGATGTCTTGGAGGCAAGAGAGCAGGATGTGGTAGAAATCCTCATGGATCCTCATGATCCTGAATCCAAAATCTATATAGGATCAGGGATCCTCGGCGAAATGAAAGAAGACCTCGTATCCTTCCTCAAAAGGAGAAAGACTACCTTTGCATGGAAACACGAAGACATGACTGGTATATCTAAAGATGTAATCACTCACAAACTTGGCATTGATAGGTCCTTCAAACCAATCCATCAAAGGAGAAGAAAGTTTGCACCGGAAAGGAATGCCATTATCCAAGAAGAGGTAGAGAAGTTGCTCCGGGCAGGTATGATTAGAGAGGTCAAATATCCAAGATGGTTGGCCAATGTGGTTGTTGTTCAAAAGAAAAACGGAAAGTGGAGGGTATGTGTCGATTTTAGCGATTTAAATAAGGCATGTCCCAAGGATCCTTTCCCATTACCCCACATTGACTCCATGGTGGATGCAACTGCGGGTCATGAACTGTTAACTTTTATGGATGCTTCATCTGGATTTCAACAAATCCAAATGGAACCATCCGATCAAGAGGATACAGCCTTCATGACTCCAACTGGTATATACTGCTATATTGCTATGCCGTTCGGATTAAGAAATGCAGGTGCAACATATCAAAGGCTGGTGAATATGATGTTCAAGGATCAGATAGGACAAACTATGGAGGTTTACATAGATGATATGGTGGTAAAATCCATAAAAGCTGAGGATCACCTAAGGGACTTGGAGGAAGCATTCGATATCCTTGACAAATATAACATGAAACTTAATCCTTCAAAATGTCACTTTGGTGTTAAAGCAGGTAAATTCTTAGGATATATGGTGACAAAGAGAGGCATTGAAGCTAGCCCGGAACAAATCAAAGCAATAGTGAACATTAAATCTCCTGCCAATGCTAAGGATGTTTAAAGGCTAACAGGCAGGATAGCAGCTTTGAACAGATTTATATCCAAATCCTCAGAGAAGTGCAAAGAATTCTATGATATCCTAAGGAAGAACAAGAAATTTGAGAGGACTGAGAAGCATGAAAATGCTTTAAGAGCCCTCAAAGATTACCTATCCTTAGCCCCGGCCTTGATGAAACCAGAAAAAGGCGATGTGCTATCCTTGTATCTTGCAGTATCCTCAAAAGCAGTAAGTGCGGTCCTTGTTAAGGATCATGAAGGTACACAACATCCTGTCTATTATGTAAGTAAAAGTTTACTTGATGCCGAATCTAGGTATTCACACCTTGAAAAGCTTATTCTTGCATTAATTATGGCATCTACTAAGTTGAGACACTATTTTGAAACTCATGTTATTGTTGTTAAAACTAATTTTCCAATTAAGAATGTCCTCAGGAAACCAGAGATGTCAGGAAGGATGGCTAAGTGGGCAGTGAAGCTAAGTGCATAGATATAAGATATGAGCCTAGGACAGCCATCAAATCCCAAGCATTAGCTGACTTTGTGGCTGATTTCAGTAGTGATTTACAAAGAGAAGCTGAGTTAGAAGTCCAGCAGCTAGAGGAGACCAAGGATCCTTGGATACTCTATACTGATGGATCCTCAAATGTCAAAGGCACAGGGCTTGGAATACTACTAAAATCGCCACAGGGGGACATAATACCCCACTCTATAGCTTGTGAGTTCCAAACCACTAACAATGAGGCTGAATATGAAGCCTTAATTGCTGGTTTGCAAATTCCTAAGCATATGGGGATCAGGTATCTTGAGGTACACGTAGATTCTTTGTTAATTACAAACCACTTTAATGGATCCTACGTTGTTAAAGGCGAAAAGCTAACCAAATATTTAGAGATAGTCAAGAATTTGGCACTCTCTTTTGTTTCCTTTAGTTTGACACAGGTACCAAGAGAAGAAAATACAGAAGCTGATGCATTGGCTAACTTAGGATCATCCTTGAAGATCCCGGAGGATATCATGATCCCTATTATCCATATCCTGACCCCGGCTATCGAGGATCATGTGGCTATGGAGATAGGAAATGATTCTACAATTATCCCTAGTGAGGATACTCGATCCCATTCAGGATCAGGATCATGGATCTCACCAATTATGAAATACTTACAACATGGAGAGATTCCTACAGGAGAAAACCCTAGGGCTTTCAAAATTAAGGTATCTCAATTCACAATTTTAAATAATATGTTGTATAGACGATCTCTTGCAGGACCATACTTGAGATGCATTGAGGATCCTGAAATCCAAGAAGTTTTAAAAGACTTCCATGAAGGAGATTGTGGAAACCACACTGGGGGCAGGGCATTATTCTCAAGGATCCTGAGGACAGGATACTACTGGCCAACAATGAAAAGAGATGCTGTGGAGTATGCAAAGAGATGTGATCCTTGTCAGAGACACAACAATATCCTTCATCAACCAGCTGAATTATTGCATCCTATATCCTCCTCTTGGCCATTTATGAGATGGGGTATGGATATAGTTGGTATGCTCCCTAAGGCACCTGGTGGAAAAGTATTCATGCTTGATATGACCGATTACTTCTCCAAGTGGATAGAGGCTGAAGCTTTTGCCCAAGTCAGAGAAAAGGAAGTTATATCCTTCATTAAAAGAAATATTATAACTAGATTTGGAATTCCTTCTGAAATTATATGTGATAATGGTTCCCAATTTATTGGGGGCAGAACCACTAACTTTTGTGACAGCTGGGGGATTAAGATGATAACATCAACACCAGTCCACCCACAAGCTAATGGTCAAGCAAAATCATCCAACAAGATCATCATCAATAATTTGAAGAAGAAGCTTGGATCCAAAAAAGGGAAATGGGCAGAAGAACTACCTTATGTGCTTTGGGCTGATAGGACAACCCCTAAGAATGCTACTGGTCAAACGCCATTCTCTTTGGTATTTGGGGCAGAATCAGTGATCCCAACAGAAATGGTGGTTCCAACTGCTAGAACAAGTACTCGTGATCTTCAGGAGGATGATGAGAACTTGGCTCAAAATCTGGATACTATTGAAGAAATCAGGGATCTCGCTAGGATAAGGATGGCCAGTTATCAACAAAGAATGGCTGGTTCCTACAACAAAAATGTCAGGATCAGGAAGTTTCAAGTTGGAGATATGGTATTGAGAAAAGCATTTCAGAATACCACCAATCCTGCTGATGGAAAATTGGCTCCAAAATGGGAAGGCCCTTATTTGATTGAAGCTGAAGCAGGAAAGGGGGCATATAGATTGCTAACCATGGAAGGTGATTTGCTACCAAGAGCTTGGAATGCTGTCCACTTGAAGAAATATTTCATGTGAGCGGGATCCTCATGGCACAGATGATCCTCACGTTAAGGGTATCCTTAAAGGATCCTTAAAGTATCAGTGATCCTTACTTAGGTAATATCCTAATCTTGAACTATTTCATTTGTTTATTTTCTCATATAAGGATAAGGATCATGTGTCCTTTATCCATCTCTCACGTGATTTTAAGTTTTGAAAGTTCAGGTATCCTTAGCATAACATTGGTTATCTGCAGAAGCAATCCGTTCCTTGGGTTTAACCCCAGTTATTTGGGCTTGACCCCTGTTCCGCCTGTAGCGCATGATGATCCTGGTATAGTTCAAGGCAGTGGGACCAGTACTCGTTTTAGGGGCTGATAATTCCATTGTACTGGCTATGCCTAGGATCCTACGTATAATGGTAGACGTACCATACATCCGTTCCTAAGGTTTCTAACGTTTTCACGTTAGCTAAGGTTTTGGCATTTTCATGTCACTAAGTTTGGATAGTCGCCAATTAGGGCCATACTCCAGTTTACACACGATCCTTGGGCTTATCCCCAGTTATCCTTGGGCTTGTCCCCAGTTATCCTTGGGCTTGTCCCCAGTTGCTAACTCTTTTCTTATATCGGCTTAGTCCCAAGTTATGCTCTATTTCAGGTCCTTATCAGATAGGCAACTAGGGATCCTTGATCCTTACTTCTCTCTAAGGTTTATCTTATAGTTATCCTTATTAGGGTTAGGATCCTAACTTGGATCCTCAGGTATGATCCTTAACTATTTTTAATTCTATTCATTATTTATTTCAATAACCCTTAAAATTTGACAACTAGACTTGTGATCCTTAAAATGTATGACTTTTTGGGATTCTTTAACTATGGGATATTTGGTCATGGATCATGTACTAAATATTTTCAATCTGACTTATTCAAAGTTGTTTATTCAATAAATGTACATCAAAACAAAGGAGAATTAAAGAAACAAAAGGATAACAACACAAGATAAGCGACAAAAGGTTAAGATTTTATTTATTAACAAAAGACTAACCGTTAAAAGGTTGTCAAAATTACCTACCGTGAGCATCTACCAGCAAAACGTGGCCCGTCCGCTGGGGTAGGTAAAGGGTGTCCATGATAATAAGTTCAAAAGTAGTGCAGGAATATAAAGGCGGCAGGATCACAATGGCTTCATCCCCCAAACAGAGGATCCCTCCACCAATTGTGATCCTACCTATTGTCCAAAGGATCATACATGATCCTTAATCCTAAAAACTTTTGTTCAAGTACAAACCATCAAATTGTTCGACATCACAACCACAAAAAACTACTACCAAATTTAAAAATTGGGCTCCGGCTGTGTCTAAGAATGTCCATCATCGCCCAATCATGCAGCCTAAACCTTCGCTGCATTACCACCTCCAGCTCCACTTGTTTCACCACCTTCACCCTTGCCTCCAGCTTCGATCGTCAGGATCTCTTCAACCTCCTCAGGCTCTTCATCGTCCAGTTCAGCCAGCCTTGCCTTCTAACCTTCAACATCCCAAGTGCTCTTGTCAAAAGCAGGATCCTGAGCTTCCAAAGCCATTTGCAACTTGGTCTTGTACATTGCTATGGCGGCAGAGACTTTGGCGTCTTCGGTGATCTCACGCTTCTCATAGTCAACATTAATCAGCACCTTGGCCGTCTCCTGTTTGGCATCCCGGACTTCCTTCTGAAGATCAGCAATTGCAAGGTCCTTAAGCACGGCAACCTGCTGGAGGTCGGCAATCTTCCTATCCTGATCCTCAACGTGGCCGACATAATCCTCAATTTCAGAGAATTTCTGCAAATGGGATAAAAGATAAGGTTAGGACCAAGTGATCCTCGAATCAGCAGGATATGTCAACAGAATATACGAAGCAGAGACAGTGATCCTTACCTCATTGAAGTACTCGAGGAATTGGTGGCGGATCAGAGGTAGACCCTGCAGATCCTCAGCTTCAGAGGCCTTTCTCTTCTTGATTCCCTTTCCTTTGAGGGGTGCCTTGGGGACCGAAGCTGTCGGACTGGTAGGAGCTTTTCTCTTGGAGGATCTGACGGTGGTGAGATCAGTGACATTGAACTTTGAAGCAGACTTGGTGGATTTTCCAGCACCTACACAACCAAAACAAGATAAGTATCTTCACTTAACTTATATTTCACTATTTATTTAAATTTTAAACAAGGATACTTACTTGACATCGTGACAGAGCCTGAGGATACCTCCTGTGAATCTTGGGTTGTTGTCTTGAAAGATCTTGTTTCAGGATCAAGTTTCTTGAAAGCGAGAAGTCTCTCTTTAGCAGCAGGAAACAATCTGAGGTGTGAGACGATGATGGCTGCATAACAAGAAAGCAAAAATATAAGTGATCCTTACATCAAAAGAAAGTTTTTGGTGATCCTTCTCAGGATCCTCCACCCTACCATGGGTAGCCCATTTCTTGGGTAGATCCTTTCCATCCTCAATAGAATCTCTCTTGACGAAAAAGAAATGCTGCTTCCAATTAGCATCGTTCTTGGTGGCTTTGAAGATCGGGTGTTCCTCACCGGGCTTACGTTTAAACAAATAGCGATGAGAACCAAAGGTAGTAAGATCATACAGCTCCCCCAGCTCTGACATTCCTAGGTCTATCCCTTCCTGCTCGATGATCCTTTCAAGGGTATACAAAACCCTCCAAATCATCGGATGGCTTGGATATAAGAGATGCCGGTTAGGGAAAAGAAAGATTGGGTGAAGGCTGGGAAAGGATATGTATAGCCTATGGTGAACGGAGTGACAGGAAAAGCAACCCACTTGTCGGAAATATGATCACTCGGGGCATTGGGATCAAAAGGTCTGAACTCAGTGTTCGCCGGGAAGCAGTGGCGGATCCTATCAATCTGTGCATCATTGAAACAGCAACGTTCTTTTATGGAATCTTCGATGATCCCCTGGCTTTTTGGAGGGCTGTTTTTCGGGTGATCCTTAGCTGGGGAGTTTCGGAGCAACATCTTTGATGGAATGATGGAAAGAAATGATAACAGAGCAAGAGAAGGAAGAAGATGAAGAGAGAATACCTGTTTATCTTCGGAATGCAGTTATAAAGGGAGTCTCTCTGAAATTTTAAATGCATTTGATCCTATCTCTATCTTCTATTGATAATCATGATCGTGCAGGGTTGTCACTTCTGTGACGTCATGGGTGCAACGGATAGTTCCACAATAACGGCTATATTTACGATAGTTAGTTGCGGATAAGATCAAGAAAACATAACTCGCTCATTTAACATATCACTCCTTATATTTTGGGGGCAATTGTTAGGGGAGGATTTTCTAACAATTAGTGATCCTTACTTATTATCCTAATTAATGATCCTTACTTCTGTGACAGATAGTGATCCTCAGAAGAGCCTCAGGATCAGGATCATGGATCACTTTAAGGATCCTCGTACTGACGATTGTTTGTTTGTGTTTTGTATTACTTCGCAGGAGTAGCAAGCTTGACTTGGTCTTGGCAACGTTACTATGGAATATTCCACGGGTATTTCGCACACGTTTGACTGGAAATGGACGTTGTGGAGAACGTGGAAGCTTGGCACAAAAGTCGGATAGTTAGTTATTGTAGTTAACTTCTATTTTTAAAAGGGGTGACGAGCTAGAATTAGAACACTTAGCCATTTTCAGCTACACACACTCTCATACAATCGCATACTTGAAGCTCTCGACGAACACTTATTAGTTTTCACTCACTTTTACACATTTCACCTTAGTGATCCTTGTACCTAGCTAGTTACTATCCGAAGTTGTAAACATTTATTGATTTATTTGAGCTTGGTGATCGGTAGTTTCCATCACCCGGGGTTTTTTGTGCCGGATATTAACTCTTGATCAAGGGCTTTTTCCCCGTATAAATCTTTGTGTCATTTGTGCAATATACATTGAAGTGATCCTTGTCATTGTTCTACATTATAAGCATCATGCCCCGTAACAGAGAGTTTGGTTGCATTATCCTCATCAGATTTTTTGACCAAAACACTTATACTTAGTTGTTTCGACTAAATCAGTATGTGCGGTCCTAGTTAAGGATCATGAAGGCTCTTAACATCCTGTATATTATGTAAGTAAAAGTTTACTTGATGCTGAATCCAGGTATTCTCATTTAGAAAAACTTATCCTTGCTTTAATCATGGCATCTACTAAATTACGCCATTATTTTGAAACTCATGCCATTATTGTAAAAACTAACTTTCCTATCAAGAGTGTTCTCAGGAAATTTCATATGTCAGGTAGAATGGCGAAGTGGCCAATCAAGCTTATTGCATGTGACATTAAGTATGAACCCAAGACTGCCATCAAGTCCCAATCTATAGCTGACTTTGTGGCTGATTTCAGTAGTGATCTACAAAGGGAAGCTGAATTAGTTCAACAACTTGAGAAGAATAAGGATCCTTGGACACTCTTCACAGATGGAGCTTCAAGTGTTAAAGGAACTAGACAAAGCACACTACTAAAATCACTACAGGGGGACATTATACCCTAATCCATTGCATGTGAATTCCAAACCACTAATCATGAGGCAGAGTATGAGGCCTTGATAGCAGGTTTGCAATTAGCTAACAATATGAGGATCAGGAAACTGGCAGATTCTTTTGCTTTTTTCAGTCTATCACAGGTACCTAGGGAAGAAAATGCAGAAGCTGATGCTCTAGCTAATATTGGATCATCACTGAAGATTCCAGAGGATGTGAAAATACTTATCATCCATGTTTTAAATCCTGCAATTGAGGATCACGTAGCCATGAAGATAGTGGAGGATTCTACAATCATCCCTAGTAATGATACACAATCTCATTCAGGATCATGGATCCTACCAATCTTGAGATATATACAACATGGAGAGATCCCTACAGGAGAAAACCCCAGGGCTTTCAAAGTCAAGGTATCTCAATTTACAATATTAAATAACATGTTATATAAACGATCTCTTGCAGGTCCATATCTAAGGTGCATCGAGGATCCAGAAATCCAAGAAGTTCTGAAGGATTTTCATGAAGGAGATTTTGGAAATCACACTGGGGGCAGAGCACTGTTCTCAAGGATCCTCATAACAGGATATTATTAGCTTACAATGAAGAAGTATGCTGTGGAATATGCAAAGAAGTGTGATGCTTATCAAAGACACAGTAATATTCTACACCAACCAGCATAACATCTGCATCCTAACCAGAAGCTTTTGCTCAAAGTCAGAGAAAAGATGGTCAGTTATCAACAAAGAATAGCTGGAGCATACAACAAGAATGTCAGGTTCAGAAGATTTCAAGGTCCCTACTTAATTGAAGCTGAAGCAGGAAATGGGGCATATCATTTGTTAACAATAGATGGTGACCACTTACCAAGAGCTTAGAATGTTGTTCATCTAAAGAAATACTTTAAGTAAGAAGGATCAGGGATCCTCAGCGATACCAGTATTCTGATTAAGGATCCGGGATCCTCAAAGGATATATGATTCTACATTTGGTAACACATTACTTTCATTTTCATTCATTTTATTCTTATTACTTATCATAAGTTAAAGATGTTAACCAGTTAATATCTATTTTCACAAAGTTTAAGCTTTTGCAGAGTTGTTATCATTTTACAGAAGATCAAAGTGGTTGGCCAACTCTCCAAAGTTTATTTGGGCTTGTCCCTAGTTATTTGGGCTTGTCCCCAGTTTTGGGCTTGTCCCCAGTTTGGGCCTGTCCCTAGTTTCGCCAGTAGCGCACGATGATCCTGGTACAGTTCATGGCAATGGGACCAGTACTCGCTTTAGGGGCTGAAAATTTCATTGTATTGGCTGTATCCGGGATCCTACGTATAATGGTAGACGTACCATACATTCGTTCCTAAGGTTTCTAACGTTTTCACGTTAGCTAAGGTTTCGGCATTTTCATATCGCTCAAGTTTGGATAGTCGCCAGTGAGGGCCATACTCCAATTCACACAAGTTTATTTGGGCTTGACCCCAGTTTACATCCGTTTATTTGGGCTTGTCCCCAGTTTATTTGGGCTTGTCCCCAGTTTCTTGGGCTTGTCCCCAGTTTATTTGGGCTTGTTGGGCTTGTCCCCAGTTTATTTGGGCTTGTCCCTAGTTTGTTGGGCTTGTCCCCAGTTTATTTGGGCTTGTCCCCAGTTATTATGGGTTCATTCCCAATTATTTGGCTTGGTCCCAAGTTTGTTTTTCTTGCAGGATCTTGGAGCTCTAAAGTTATACAAGTTCTGACAATAAGGATCCTGGATCCTGGAAACTTTACTTTTCACACATTTTATTCAGTATTAGTTTACAAGGATATAGAATCCTAACTTGGATTCTCTGGTATGTTATATTCTAACTTTTTCTAAGCTGCAAGTTGTCTCTTATCCTTTTTGGTTAAGGATCATTGATCCACATTTATATGAACACTTCAAGTTTTCTGTTAAAAGTTTAACATTATCATCAGACTTCCAATAACTTTCCAATTGTTTGACGATGATATCTTTGAAAATAGAAAGCATACATGAAAAATAAAGAAGAAAGAAACAACAACAGTTGTAGCTAAAAAAGTTTAATGTTATCACCCATTCATTATGTATCAAATCATCTGGCCTGGATTTCACCAGCAAAACCGTGGACCATCCACCTAGGCCGGACATGGCTATCTAACAGTTAAAGTGTCTATGCAGATATTAAAGTGTAGGAAGGTTAATAGCGAACTATGTAGAAGGATTCATTCTCCACAAACAGAAGGATCTTCTTGTCTAAAAAGGCATTTGAGGAGTTATCTCTAACTCTATATATTTGCAATAATGATTATAGCAGGTCTTATCATTCACGACAGGCAGTGTAACGACTAGCTACCGGCAGCAACGACTAGTCCGCTTCTGACGGAAATATGACAGCTGTGAATCCTTATCACAACTGCCATATTGTGGGCTATTGTTAGGGCATGAATTTTATGCTAAGGATCATCTATCCTGAGACTGGGCATGGATCACGGATCCTTAATGGATGATGCAGAGAGTCTGAGGATCCAGAGTCTGAGGATCACGAGTCTAAGGATCCAGGATCCTTAACAGAACTTAT
Source organism: Helianthus tuberosus (assembly GCA_030545235.1). Lineage (NCBI taxonomy): Eukaryota > Viridiplantae > Streptophyta > Magnoliopsida > Asterales > Asteraceae > Helianthus > Helianthus tuberosus. The sequence continues at coordinate 157,990,891 of CM060451.1, read as the reverse complement.
GTTTTCTAACAATTGTCACGTTTTTAATGCTTATACACAGGTAATGGACGTAGTGGAGTCATTCTTAGTTGGAATTTCGGGGAATATTCGTTCATATGGCACATGATTGATAAAATATAACCGTTATGATGATCATGGGCCACCTCCACATTTTTAGGAAAGTTGGTTTCTTGATATTTTGCTATATTTTAAGGGGAAAACGGCTCATTTTAGGAATAATTCGAGTTCCACACACACAAACATAGAATTCTCTGCAAACACTTAGCAAAAACACACACTTACACTAGCGATTCAATGTATTGAGCTTGTTTTCTTCCAAAGTTGTACAAGGATCATTATTGTTTTTCCAATATATTTGGTGATCGGTAGTTTCCATCACCCGAGGTTTTTTATGCCGGAGATCTTCTAAAGATCAAGGGATTTTTCCTCGTATAAATCTCGGTGTTCATTGTTGATTTCATATACTTGTCATTCATACAATTAACCAAGCATCATACCTCACAAAATCAGATTTGGTTGCATTATCCTTGTGTGATTTTTGACCAAAACGGGGATAACAAGCTTGATAGTGATATAATTAGCAACACACACTACTCTCGAGAACTCTCTGCAACTTATTGGCGATTACACACTTTTTGCACACTACTGATCCTTGTAACAAGCTTGTTATCATCCCGATTTGTACACATTGTTTGTTTAATATAGTTGGTGATCGGTAGTTTCCATCACCCGAGGTTTTTTTCTGCCGGAGATCATACATTGATCAAGGGCTTTTTCCTCGTATAAATCCTTATGTCCATAATTCATTTCATTCATACATTGTTCATACATTTGTTTACTAATTCAAGCATCACACCTCACAAAATCGGATTTGGTTGTATTATCCTTGTGTGATTTTTTACCAAAACACTTTTGACCTCACGTCCCCCGCAATGCAGGGGTTCACCTCTAGTTTTAATCAAACCAAAAGAACTAAAATAATATTTAACTCAAGTTTGCGAAGTATAAAAGTATGAGTAAACTGAAATTTTACCCCTTGGGGTTATATGTGATTGGCACTCTGACCCCCTCCTAGGGAAATTTTGCTGTCTGACTCCCCAACTAATGAGAAACTATGCAATATTACCCCATGTTGTCAAAAAACTTAATAGTTCTGTTAAATGGTATGTTGAATGACTATATTACCCTTTCTTATTACCCCCTATGCTTTGTTGTACTCTCCAATATTACCCCCTGTGTTAAATGACTATATTACCCTTTCTTATTACCCCCTATGCTTTGTTGTACTCTGCAATATTACCCCCCGGTGTTAAATATTTCTTGGCAACCTTACCCCCTGCAGAAAAAAAAAACATTTCCTGCCTAAAAATGTTTGACCAGACAGTTATAATACACATAAATCAAAAGACAAGGAACAAGGAACAAGTTTGATCATCTAAAAACACCCTTACAGTTGCAATACACAAGGAACAAATGTGACAATCTAAAAACAATCTATAAATTAGTCAAACCTGCTGCAAAATGACCAAAATGGTCATTTGGACGTTATAAATAAGCAAAATGGTACATGCTGCCAATGAAACCTGTTGCCAATGATACCTGTTGCAAATGATACATGCTGCCAATGATACCTGTTGCAAAATGGTCATTTTGACCTTATAAACAAGTCAAACCCGCTGCAAATGAGCAAAATGGTCATTTTGACCTTATAAATGGTCATTTTTTACCAAAATGGTACATGCTGCAAAATGGTACATGTTGCAAATGATCTAATTATCCAAACATGCTGCCAATTTATATAGGCTGCAAATTTATATAAACAAACCTACACATAATAATTTTGACCTTAACCTGCTGCAAATTGATACAAACTAACCTGCTGTAATTGATACACTTAATAATTTTAACCTTAACCTGCTGTATATTGATATAAACTAACATGCTGTAATTGATACACATAATAAATTTGACCTTATAAACATGTCTAACATGTTATAATTGATATAAATGGTCATTTTGACCTTATAAACAACTTAAACATGTTGCATGTGATCAACATGCTGCCTGTGATCATCTAAACACAATCAAACATGCATGCCAGTTATAATGCACATCAAAACATCATACACATGATATCAAAACAGCATGCATAGCAACCATTTCCTGCTATCAAAACATCATACACATAATACCAAAACATCCTACAACAACCATATATACAGTTATCATACACATAATGCTAAAACATCCTACAGTCAGCCTACATAAATACATTATATATTTGTTAGGGGAGGATTTTCCAATGATCAGTGATCCTCATTTACTGTTGGGCTTAGTGATCCTCAATTCTGTCTGAATTAGTGATCCTCAGAAAGTATTGTAGGATCAGGATCATGGATCATCATAAGGATCCTTATACTAACGATTGTCTGCTTTGAATATGAAGTTGTTTTGCGGGAGTACGAGCTTGGACTTGGTCTTGGCGATATTGCTGGAGCATATTCCATATTTATTCCGCACGTGCATGACTGAAGTGGACGTTATGGAAGTCGTGGAAGACTTGCACAAAATGCGGACAGTTTGTTAGCTTAGATATTTTCCATTTTTAAAAGGGGATAGCGAGCTAAATAGAAACACTTGGCTAATTTTAGCTTAACACACACACTCGTAACTGTTCTCACCAGCTCTTGACAATTCACTTGGCGATTACACACTTTTTTGCACATTACACTATAGTGATCCTTGTAACTAGCTCGCTATCATCTGAAGTTGTAATACATTTCTTGTTTAATCTGAGTTAGTGATCCTTGTAAAAATCAAGCGGACAGGTTTCTTATGTCGTAGATCATTCATTGATCAAGGGATTTTTCCTCGTATAAATCTTTGTGTCACTTGTTCATTACATTTCTGAGTGATCCTTAGTATTGTTCATTGATTCAAGCATCACACCTCACAACAGAAAGTTTGGTTGCATTATCATTGCTTATTTTTGACCAAAACAGTTTGGCGCCCACCGTGGGGCCATTGGTGCTTCGTTCTTGAGAAATTATTATTCTAGTGATCATTTAGGTTCGTTACAATCAAGCAAATGGCTTCCTCAGCAAAGAACACATCAAGTTCTATGCCGGCAATCAGTTCTTCACAAGGCGTTCCTCCTTTGCCTCCACCACCTTCTGGATCCCAGAAGAATGCTGAAAATGCTGCGAAGAGACAAACCCCCATTTTCCAAAAACCACCAACTTCTTCTGTTTCCACTAATCCTACTATTAATGATCTTTTTAATCTAATTTTGCAGATGAGGGATCGCATGCAAGAGCAGGACAGGACCAATGAACGGATCCTCCAAGAGATTGGTGATATCAATAAACAGAAGAAATCAGTGGGGGATCACTCTCCTCTGATGCCAAGGTCATTGAATTTTGACACTCCGATTGTAACTACCCTACAATCGGCAGTTCCGGGCATCCAGTATCAAAGTGGTCCATCAGAAAGGCATTATGGAACAACAACTATGAGTCAGGCATTTGGCTCTCACTTCCAACCTCAAGGATCCTGCTCTCAGCCATCGAGATCCTCTTTTCAGCATCAGGGATCCTTCATCAGCTCAAGAGGATATTTAGGAATCCACCCGGTCAAAGGATCCTTCCCGGTCCAAGGATCCTTCTCGGTCCAAGGATCCTCCCAGGACCAAGGATCCTCCCAGGTCCAAGGATCCTTTATGAATCCAGGGTCCTTTCAGGTTCAAGGATCATCTTAGCCTCAAGGATCCAACATCTTTCAGGATCAAGGATTCCCAAGAAGTATGCAGCCCCCGAGCTCGGATGTTCATCAAGGAGACTTCATACCAATGCAAACCATTGATTCCTCGGGTCCTTCAATCATACCAGAGTCTCGTCAATATGGATTCACATCTGGAATTCCAAACACGAATCCTGTGGAAGGTAACATTTTTAATAATTCATATAACACTAACCATGGCTCCATGCAGGATACAGGTATCAATCAGGCTATGGCTAGGGAATTACAGAAGCTTAAGGATATGATATCCAGTGTACCAAGAGTGGTTAAACCCATTCCTGAAATTGCAGATGGTAGCCATAGGATATCTCGTTTTGCACCACCCTTATGTGATGCTGAGATACCCAAAAGGTTCCAGATACCATCTATGAAGCTGTATGACGGTTCAACAGATCCAGAAGAGCATGTAGCTCCGTATAGGGAGAGGATGGAGATCAATCCAATTCCTGAGAGGTTAAAAGAAGCATGTCTATGCAAGGGATTTGGATCCACACTCACAGGATCTGCTCTTAAATGGCTGCTAAGTCTTCCCCCTTACTCTATTACTTCATTTGCTAATCTAGTTAATTTGTTTAATAGTCAATTCTCTTGTAGTAGAAAGTTTGAACGATTAACTAGTGATCTATATAGGGTAACACAAGGTCAAAATGAATCACTTAGAGATTACATCACTAAGTTTAGTAAAGAATCCTTAGATATTCCTAACTTGGATATTGCTACGGCTGTAGAAGCCTTTAAAATGAGATTGCTTAGGGATTCATTGTTCTATGATGATCTTGCTATGACCCCATGCAGGAATCTTGATGAAGTAAGAACCAGGGCCCTTAGGTTCATCCGTCTAGAGGATGACAAAAGGATCCAGGAGAGATTGACAGGATCCTCAAAACAGGAAAAGCAAGGATCCTACTTCAGGAACAACAAATCAAAATCCTATAACAAATCTGATAACCAGAACGTGCATGCAGTGGAACAAGAAGAGGATGATGAGGATTATCCTCATATTTCTGAATATTGTTTTTCTGTTGATAACAATGAACTAATCCTTGCAATGCAGAATCTAGGTGAGAAAGCTAGGTGGCCGAGAAAAAGTGATAAACCAGCTGCTACAAAGGATAAGTCCAAGTGGTGTGCATATCATGAGGATTTCGGACATCTCACTGAAGAGTGCATTGCACTTAGAAAAGAAATTGGTTACTTGCTGAGCAAGGGGCATTTGAAAGAGCTTTTGGGATGAAAGAAGTGTAGGTCCCCTATTCGTATGGATCTTTCACAGAATTGTTTATCTAACCTAGAGTGCGGAATCCTCTAGATCAGATTTATTACAGAAACAAGTAGAAACAGACTTTCACAATCAAACGGGTCTTCTATCGATTATCCAACTTGCAGTTTTACAATCAACTCAAGACCCTCACAACCTCACAGCCACTATCTGTGATCTTGACTACAACCCTATTTCGAATTCTCTCTCTCTCTCTACTTTCTCTCTCTAAAATTCTCTAACCTCTAAAACCCTAATCACAAAACATGTTTATATACCACATGTCTGTGAACTGGGCTTCCTACTGGGCTAGGCCATTTTCCAAGCCCATTACAATAATAAACTCACTAACCAATAAGCTAAGCCCAATACAAAATATCCAAAGACTAAATAATCAAACTATTAAGCTGTTGTCACCGAATATGCACCAACAGACTCCCCCTTGACAATAGCTTCATAGTGTAACTTTGTCTTCAAACATCTTGTATCCTCTAGATCAGATTTATTACAGAAACAAGTAGAAACAGACTTTCACAATCAAACGGGTCTTCTATCGATTATCCAACTTGCAGTTTTACAATCAACTCAAGACCCTCACAACCTCACAGCCACTATCTGTGATCTTGACTACAACCCTATTTCGAATTCTCTCTCTCTCTCTACTTTCTCTCTCTAAAATTCTCTAACCTCTAAAACCCTAATCACAAAACATGTTTATATACCACATGTCTGTGAACTGGGCTTCCTACTGGGCTAGGCCATTTTCCAAGCCCATTACAATAATAAACTCACTAACCAATAAGCTAAGCCCAATACAAAATATCCAAAGACTAAATAATCAAACTATTAAGCTGTTGTCACCGAATATGCACCAACAGACTCCCCCTTGACAATAGCTTCATAGTGTAACTTTGTCTTCAAACATCTTGTGTTCTTTTGGTCTTTGGATAGCGTCAGCTACACACACTCTCTGACATCAACAGACTCCCCCTTAGCTGATGCTTCCAATCTCCAAAACTTTCATTCATTGTATATCAGTGAACTAGTAATCTTTGGTTAAGCAAGTAAACTTCAACTCTTTCATATCTCTTTCTCTCTGCAATGTAGTAGAAGGATCCTACCATGCATCTTCAAACATTCTTCACTTCACTCTCAATCTGCATTTTACTTGTATTCTGCACTTCATTTTGATAACTGCATCAATCTGTTTAGCAACACAAGCAAGTATCTCGAAAAACCATTAGTCTTTTTCACATTTAAAGATAAACCAATATTTTATCTTATCATGCAAAAACAACAACCCATCAGTTTAAAATGGAAGTCCTTTTTTAAAAAAATATTTTTGTATTTTGATATTTTAAGAAAGCAGTAAACTATTTACAAACGCAATAAACACTCTATTTTTATGAGAATCACCGGTAAGAAGATCATATCAGCACAATCAAACTGTTTCACACTATTAGATAATTCTTTATTTAATTTTTCATGAAAAGCAGTTCAAGACGATTACCAGTATGTTTGTCCACTTAAACAAAATGCATGAACATTTCAAGTACCATTACCATATGATACGTTAAGGTAATTTTAATTACTGATATACTAGTGTGTCCCACTTCAGGATATACCCCCACGATCAAGGTATGCACAAAGATTCATCGTAGTAGGTGAGTATACTGATTTCATCCTTTAAGATATTCTGAAAATGTCTCGGTCTGCATATAATCTGTTTTATCATGTTTTGATTGTTTAACAATGAACACCCATATAAATACTAATCAAATCCTGGAAATATAAACAACACACTCTATCATGCAAGTATCTTCCCTACCACATATTTCACAAGTCCAATCCAGATTTCTGAAATCTTAACTGGGAATAGGTTGAGAAGAGAACAGAATAGATCTTTAGGAGAGATGGTATAATATACAGATCAAATGAGTTTTTCTCAGTTTGATATAGGTTTCTTGGGTTTCTTTTGGGCACTTGAGGGCCTCTTTCGGGTGTATTAGATCTATAGCGCGACAACGTACAGCTAGGTCAGCATGTATCTGGATGCAGCAGAAGCTGTCGTTGCCTAGCACCTCCAGGTCAGCATATATCTGGATGCAGCAGAGGAGGTACACGATTTTTTTTCATAGAAGATTTCAGAATCAGATCAAAATTGTGTGTATCGGGACAACATACAGACATTCAAATAGAAATGTGCTAATTCCAAGTGACTTTCTTTCTTGGGGTCATGTATAATTTTAGTTCTGAACAGACAGACAGTCAAGATATCCCCAGATGAAATAACAGTATAAAGACCCAAAACTTCAGATTTTGGCAATCTATCAACGCAAAATTTAAGGTCATTAAACCATACACCACTGATGTGTTCCCCACTCATACACAGTTGTATTTAGGTTTATATCACATTGGTAAGTTGATTATTTCATGCTTTTTGCCTACTGGTACATCATATAATGAAGCTGCTATCACACTTAAGCATTTTAATTTCAGTTTCAGTGTGACATTCTATCTTGCTGATGTACTATCATTTCTTCTTTTTCACACAGTGATAACTCATTTTTGGTTTTCTATTTTTTTTATGTTTTTTATTTTTCAATGTTTTTGTATTTTTGATTTTTAAGAAAAACAATTTTAAGTTACTAACTTACTCCCCCTAAACTCACGCACTAACTAAACTCTTTTTGGCTTAGGAAAATTTCTCCCCCTAAATTTTTGTTTTTATGGAGCAAGTTTCAAAAACAGAAATTTATAAACACAAACAGACTCCCACTTCAATCTGACAATAAGTTTTTCACTTTTGAAGTTTAGAAAAATCAATCACTAAAGTAAATAGTTAGTTACCAATGTTAACCTACTATTCACCTCAGACACTTTACAGGAACAACCACTGTCGAACACATCAACAGTCCTTCTTGGTCATCCTGCACACACTCAACAACTTAGTTAGACTTAACAACCCAAACCTGACCGGTTTTGGGTCGACCATGTAAATCCACATAAGATGCTTCTAACCAATATCCATCACACCTTACTGGTGTCTTGGATGTTGTACTCGTTGTTGAACAAGATTTATAACTTCCACTAGGTCTTTGATCACGAGAGTTCCAATAAACTCTCGAATTTTCTGACCTTTGAAAATTATTATCTTGATACCTTCTTCTGCCATAATTATACCACGAATTTTGAAAAAACTTTGGATGTTGTTGAACATCTGAGTTATTAAAACCCCTATGTTCGTTTCTTCTTTGAAAATTTCGATTACCAGAAGTCTTGTATCGATTTTGATATCCAAAATTTCTATTTTGACTTTGAAACTGATTTGATTTACCATTAAAATTACTAAAATGTGTAAAATTGCTTCTTGGTCTATCAAATCGTCTTGTTGTTGAAGTCTTAGATTGAAATCTTGGTTGAATATATTGACAATGTTGTTGAACATTATTATTCAAACCAACCCTATTCCCTTCCTTAACCTCGTCAGCTTTTTCTTTATTTTTCTTCAAAGGACAACAACTCGCCACGTGCCCTTTGTTGTGACATCTAAAACAAGATTTTGTCTTGTAATTTCTCTTTTTCTTAAATCTCTTTTTAAATGTTTTCTTCTTTTCTTCTTCAGTATCCTCATCCGATTTATAAGGTGTACTGTCAGACTCAACAGATTCTTTCAAAGAAACTGGACTACTTGGCAAGTCCACAGCTATCGGATCCACTACAACTGGTGTAGTAGACACAAAATCAATTAACTCATTTTCATCAGGTAAAAAAGAGTAGTCTTGATTTTTAGAAGATGAGGCTTTACTAAACCCCAAACCCTTTTTATCATTACCCTTTTTCAAACTTGCTTGAATTTGAGTCCTAACTAATGAAGATTTTCCAAACTTGTCTAACTTTCCTTTAAGTTCAAGAATTTGGTCTTGTGCAACGGCCAATTCCCTGCACTTATCAGAAAATTCATTAGTTTTGTCCTTCACAGTTTCACGAGCCAAATCAATGATCTGTAACAGTTCATTGACTTTGCTTGTTAAACTGCTGATTTTTTGTTCATTTGACTCGAGTTTAATTAAACAATTTGACTCTCGTTTAATCAAAAGAACATTTGACTCTTTCAATTTTTCCAATTCAGCTAACAGAATTTTGTTTTGTTCCGATAGTCTGTTAACTTGACCTTGTAGTTCAGTGCAATTATGACATGTATGACTTACAGGTTTTGATGTTACTTTCACTTCTGTTGTAAGTTCATTCACATCAGTCAAGCCCTTTGAAACTTCTGTCTCTTTCTTCTCACCATTCTCCTTATCAACTTTCTTCTCCTCTTCTACCACAACATCTGCTTTTTCATCTAAAGCACAACCTCCTACACTCTTCCTTGATGAATTCTGATAACGTTTTTCTAAAGCTTCCCACAGCTCATAAGAAGTCTCACAGTGCTTGATGGTATGTTTAATTCCCTCAGGCAAGGACATCTTGATCACTGCTAAAGCTTTCTTCTCAGCATTTACCATGAGTTTCTCAGATTCATCCATCATCTCATAAGAAATCACTTTAACTCTTCCTTCAATACGACGTCTAGGAGCAATGTATCCATCAATCATACAATACCACATTCTGATATCTTCACTTTTCACACATCCCTCAAATTCCTCTTTCCAAATAGAATATTCTTTGACGTTTCTCAGCTTTGGCCAATTCTTAACTTTCTCACTAACATTGTCTACTTTAACCATCTTTAAACACGTTTTACCTTAACCGTACAGATAAAACCGTACAATATTTTTCCGAAAACTGTTTTTACCAAAGTATACCGTTAGAATCGTCTCGAAAAAACGAATCCAATGATATATAATGTCGAAAACCAAATTTGGAATTTTCCAGAGTTTTTTTTACTCTAAAAATCCACTGAATCCAACGGTCCAAACAGTTCTGTCAAACGAGCTACGGATCAATTTCTATTTGCAAAAACGTTATTTTTTCCTTACGCTTGCCAACTGAAATTCCACCACTTTAAATATGCTAACAATTTCACTCAACAGATCAATTTCGCAGGTAATTTCGCTGAAATGGTTAAATTCGCTGGTTAATATGTAGTTCAATTTCGCTGGTCACAAATTCGCTGGTTTAGTTCGCTTAAAGGTCAATTTCGCTACCAACTTCACTGATAATTTCGCCTCCAAAATCGCTGCTTAAATTCGCTATTACAACGACCAGTATAGTCGCCGAAAACCGTAATATTTTCGCTGTGGAAAATTTCACGGTTACCAAAGTCGCCTTTGGATTTAACTTCGCCGATAAATATGCTGGACAGTTTAATTTCGCTGGTCTTATAATTTCGCTGGTCTGCAAATTTGGAAACTTAATCTTTTCGAAAATTCTGATTATTTTCCTGATTCTCGTAACAACTTCCTGCACAATCAAAACAGCAAATCAGTAAACTTTTGACGAAATTTTGATGAACTTAATGAAGAACATGAAGAACAGTCTTCGAATCTTCAAGTTTCTCAGTTAAAATTCTTCAAAACAATCAACCAAAAACAGTCCTGAAAACCCTAAAACCTGCAAAACAGCAATCAAACAAACCAGAAGATAAAAACAGCCAAACAAATTCGAAAATTTTATCAAGCCAACAAGAAATTTCGAAACCCTAATTTTTTAGGTTTCAAAATTTTCGAAAATACTTCCTGATTCTGTAAGCACAATTCTGAACCGAGCCTTCAAGAGCCTAATGCTCTGATACCAATTGTAGGTCCCCTATTCGTATGGATCTTTCACAGAATTGTTTATCTAACCTAGAGTGCGGAATCCTCTAGATCAGATTTATTACAGAAACAAGTAGAAACAGACTTTCACAATCAAACGGGTCTTCTATCGATTATCCAACTTGCAGTTTTACAATCAACTCAAGACCCTCACAACCTCACAGCCACTATCTGTGATCTTGACTACAACCCTATTTCGAATTCTCTCTCTCTCTACTTTCTCTCTCTAAAATTCTCTAACCTCTAAAACCCTAATCACAAAACATGTTTATATACCACATGTCTGTGAACTGGGCTTCCTACTGGGCTAGGCCATTTTCCAAGCCCATTACAATAATAAACTCACTAACCAATAAGCTAAGCCCAATACAAAATATCCAAAGACTAAATAATCAAACTATTAAGCTGTTGTCACCGAATATGCACCAACAAGAAGTCAAGGATCCAGGATCCTGAAAGGATCCCGGAAAAGGCTCCTGCTCCTCCAGCAGATGCACAAGTTATAAACTTCATATCCGGTGGATCAGACATTTGTGGTACTTCCTTTTCAGCAGCCAAAAGACATGCTAAGGAAACCAAGATGGATAATGGAGACAGACCCGTCCGGACCTCCGTTGTTACCCAGGATAAAGTCATAACCTTTGATGAGGATGATCGTGTTGATGTCCAGGATCCTCATCATGATGGTCTTGTAATTACATTGTTTATTTCTAACCACTTTGTTCGCAGGATCCTAATCGATGGAGGAAGCTCTGTGAACATCATTCAGCTTGATGTCCTCAAGAAAATGAATATCCCAGAGTCTGATATTGTCCTAAGATCCTCAGTACTTGTGGGATTCAGTGGAGAAACTAAGAATACATTGGGGGACATCAAACTCCCAATCTATATTGAAGGATTGCATTCTTATAAAAAAATTTGTGTTATAGATTGCTTATCTTGTTGCATTGTTATCCTTGGCAGGCCATGGATACATGATATGAAGGCAGTTCCATCAACCTATCATCAGTGTGTAAAGCTTCCAAGTCCATGGGGAGTGGTGAAAATTGAGAGTGATCAACAAGAGGCTAAGAATTGTTATACATCATCAATGAAGCCAGCCTCAAGACCAAGGGAGCAATAGCAATTAAAGTATCCTTCAAGAGATGTCTTGGAGGCAAGAGAGCAGGATGTTAAAGAAATCCTCATGGATCCTCATGATCCTGAATCCATAGTCTTCATAGGATCAGGGATCCTTAGCAACATTGAGCAGGATCTAGTATCCTTCCTTAAGAGGAGGAAATCCACATTTGCCCGAAAACATGAAGACATGACAGGTATATCTAGGGATATAATTACTCATAAGCTTAGCATTGACAGGTCATTCAAGCCTATACATCAAAAGAGGAGGAAGTTTACACCTGAAAGGAATGCTATTATCCAGGAAGAAGTAGATAAACTACTTCGGGCAGGTATGATAAGAGAGGTTAAGTATCCAAGATGGTTAGCCAATGTGGTTGTTGTTCAAAAGAAAAATGGAAAGTGGAGGGTATGTGTCGATTTTACTGATTTAAACAAGGCATGTCCCAAGGATCCTTTCCCATTACCCCACATTGACTCCATGGTGGATGCTACCGCGGGTCATGAGTTGTTGATTTTTATGGATGCTTCATCTGGATTTCAACAAATTCAGATGGAACCATCTGATCAAGAGGATACAGCCTTTATGACCCCAACTGGTATATATTGTTATATTGCTATGCCGTTTGGACTAAGGAATGCAAGTGCTACTTATCAAAGGCTAGTCAATATGATGTTCAAGGAACAAATTGGACACACTATGGAAGTCTATATTGATGACATGGTGGTTAAGTCCAAGAAAGCTGAGGATCACCTTAAAGACTTGGAGGAAGCATTCAATATCCTTGATAAATTTAATATGAAACTAAATCCTTCCAAGTGTCATTTTGGTGTTAAGGCAGGTAAATTCTTAGGCTATATGGTGACAAAGAGGGGCATTGAAGCAAGTCCAGAGCAAATCAAGGCTATTGTGAATATCAAGTCTCCTGCCAATGCTAAGGATGTGCAAAGATTGATAGGCAGGATCGCAGCCTTGAACAGGTTCATATCCAAATCCTCAGAAAGTGCAAGGAATTCTATGACATCCTGAGGAAGAACAAGAAATTTGAATGGACTGAGAAGCATGAAAGGTCCCTCAATGCTCTTAAGGATTACCTATCCTCAGCCCCGGCCTTGATGAAACCAGAAAAAGGGGATATATTATCCTTATACTTAGCAGTATCCTTAAAAGCAGTAAGTGCGGTCCTTGTTAAGGATCACCAAGGTACACAACATCCTGTTTATTATGTAAGTAAGAGTTTACTTGATGCTGAATCCAGGTATTCACACTTAGAGAAACTTATCCTTGCAATAATTATGGCATCTACTAAATTAAGACATTATTTTGAGACTCATGCCATTATTGTTAAGACTAATTTTCCAATTAAGAATGTTCTCAGGAAACCTGAAATGTCAGGAAGGATGGCTAAGTGGGCAGTGAAGCTTAGTGCTTATGATATAAGATATGAACCTAGAACTGCCATTAAATCCCAAGCCTTAGCTGACTTTGTGGCAGATTTCAGTAGTGACTTGCAAAAGGAAGTTGAGTTAGAAGTCCAACAGCTTGAAGAAACTAAGGATCCTTGGATACTCTTCACTGATGGTGCTACTAACGTCAAAGGAAAAGGACTTGGAATACTACTAAAATCGCCATAGGGGGATATAATATCCCACTCCATAGCTTGTGAATTTCAAACTACCAACAATGAGGCTGAGTATGAAGCCTTGATAGCTGGTTTGCAAATTGCTAAGCATATGAGGATCAGGTATCTTGAGGTACATGTAGATTCATTATTAATTACTAATCACTTTAATGGATCCTATGTTGTTAAAGGTGAAAAGCTAATCAAATATTAAGAGATAGTCAAAGAATTGACACTCTCTTTTGTTTCCTTTAGTTTGACACAGGTACCAAGGGAAGAGAATGCAGAGGCTGATGCATAAGCCAATCTAGGATCATCCTTGAAGATCCCGGAGGATATTAAGATCCCTATTATCCATATCCTGACCCCTGCTATCGAGGATCATGTAGCTATGGAGATAGGAGAGGATTCTGCAATCATCCCTAGTGATGATACTCAATCTCATTCAGGATCATGGATCCTCCCAATCATGAGATACATACAACATGGAGAGATTCCTACAGGAGAAAACCCTAGGGCTTTCAAAATCAAGGTATCTCAATTTACAATATTGAATAATATGTTGTATAAACGATCTCTTGTAGGTCCATATCTAAGATGCATTGAGGATCCTGAAATCCAAGAAGTCCTAAAGGATTTCAATGAAGGAGATTGTGGAAACCACACTGGGGGCAGAGCATTGTTCTCAAGGATCCTGAGGACAGGATACTATTGGCCTACTATGAAGAAGGATGTTGTGGAATATGCCAAGAAATGTGATCCTTGTCAAAGACACAGTAGTATCCTTCACCAACCAGCAGAACTTTTGCATCCTATATCCTCTTCTTGGCCATTTATGAGATGGGGAATGTATATAGTTGGTAAGCTTCCTAAGGCACCTGGTGGAAAAGTATTCATGCTTGCTATGACTGATTACTTCTCCAAGTGGATAGAGGCTGAAGCCTTTGCTCAAGTCAGAGAAAAAGAAGTGATATCCTTTATTAAGAGAAACATTATTACTAGATTTGGTATCCCTTCTGAAATTGTTTGTGATAATGGATCCCAGTTTATTGGGAATAGAACTACTAACTTTTGTGACAGCTGGGGGATTAAGATGATAACATCAACACCAGTCCACCCACAAGCTAATGGTCAGGCAGAATCATCCAACAAGATCATCATCAACAATTTGAAGAAAAAGCTTGGATCCAAGAAAGGAAAGTGGGCAGAAGAACTACCTTATGTACTTTGGGCTGATAGGACAACTCCCAAGAACGCTACTGGCCAAACTCCATTCTCTTTGGTATTTGGGGCAGAATCAGTGATCCCTACAGAGATGGTGGTTCCTACTGCAAGAACGAGCATCCGTGATCCTGAAGAAAATGCTGAAAACTTGGTTCAAGACTTGGATACTATAGAAGAACTCAGGGATTTGGCAAGGATAAGGATGGACAGTTAACAACAAAGGATGGCTGGAGCCTACAACAAAAATGTCAGGATCAGGAAATTCCAAGTTGGAGATATGGTGTTAAGGAAAGCATTTCAGAATACCACCAATCCTGCTGATGGAAAGTTGGCACCAAAATGGGAAGGCCCTTACTTGATCGAAGCTGAGGCAGGAAAGGGGGCATATCGATTGCTAACAATGGAAGGTGACTTGCTACCAAGAGCTTGGAATGTTGTCCACTTAAAGAAATACTTCATGTAACGAGGATCCATGATCCTTATCTGGCAAGTATCCTTGAAGGATTCTTACAGGACCGATGATCCTCATTTTGGTAATGATCTAATCTCAAACTATTTCATTCATTAATTATCTTATATAAGGATAAGGATCCTGCATCCTTTATCCTCCTTTCACTTGATTCTGAGTTTTGAAGGTTCAGGTATCCTTAACAAATGATTGAGTATCCACAGAAGTATCCAGTTATTTGGGCTTAACCCCAGTTATTTGGGCTTGACCCCAGTTATTTGGGCTTGACCCCAGTTATTTGGGCTAGTCCCTAGTTTGGGCCCGTCCCCAGTTTCACCAGTAGCGCACGATGATCCTGATATAGTTCATGGCAATGGGACTAGTACTCGCTTTAGGGGCTGACAATTTCATTGTACTGGCTATATTCAAGATCCTACGTATAATGGTAGACGTACCATACATCCGTTCCTAAGGTTTCTAACATTTTCACGTTAGCTAAAGTTTTGGCATTATCATGTCACTAAGTTTGGATAGTCGCCAGTAAGGGCCATACTCCAGTTTACACACGATCTTTGGGCTTGTCCCCAGTTATCCTTTGGGCTTGTCCCCAGTTATCCTTTGGGCTTGTCCCCAGTTATCCTTTGGGCTTGTCCCCAGTATATTGGGCTTGTCCCCAGAATTGTAGGGCTTGTCCCCAGTTGCTAACTTTTATCTTATATTGGCTTAGTCCCAAGTTGTATCCTATTTCAGGTTTTTGAAGTTAAACGACCAAGGATCCTTGATCCTTACCTTCTACTAAGGTTTGTCTTTTGGATATCCTGATTATAAGTCTTAAAGGTTAGGATCCTAACTTGGATTCTCAGGTATGATCCTTAACTATTTTGATTTTATTCATTATTCATCTGAGTTACCCTTATCCTTTGACAACTGAACTTATGATCCTTAAACTACACTACTTTTCAGAACTTGTCGACTATAGGATATGTGATCCTTGATCATATCCTAAACTTTTTGAGGATATTTATTAATTTTTTTCTTTACTTGATAAGTTTAGACGAAATGAATATCACAACAATTGAAAAGTAAAGTACTAACAAGGATAGCAACACGGGAGATAGCCAAAAAGTTAAAGTTATTTTATTCACCAAAGATTAAACCGTTTAAGGTTGTCAAAATTGCCAACCCACGTTTCTACCAGCAAAACGTGGCCCGTCCACATGGGTTGGCAAAGGGTGTCCATTGTTTACGGGTCTTTGTAGTGCAGGAATTAAAAGATGGCAGGATCACAATGGCTTCATCCCCCAAACAGAGGATCCCTCCACCATTTGTAATCCCACCTATTGTTCAAAGGATCCATGATCCTTCACCCTAGAAACTATTGTCTAAAGTTATTACAACCCAAGATTGTTTCAAAACACCATAACCAAAATAAAACAACCAAATTCTAAAAAAAATGGGCTCCGGCTACGTCTAGAAATGTCCTTCATCGCCCATTCCTGCAGCTTACACCTTTGCTGCATCACCATCTCCTCCAGCTCCAGCATCATCCACCTGATCCTTGACTCCACTGCTGCCAGCCTCGATTGCTAAGACCTCTTCTTCATCATCCAGCTCAGCCAATCTAGCCTTCCAGCCCTCTACGTCCCAGCTGCTCTTGTTAAAGTCAGGATCCAGAGCTTCTTGGGCCATCTGCAACTGGGTTTTGTACACAGCAATGGCAGTGGAGATTTTAGCATCATTGGTGATCTCATTTTTCTCCTGATCAGCAGTAATGTGAGCCAAGACAAGTTCCCTCTTCACCAGATTGACATCATTTTCAACGGAGGCAATCTTCTTATCCTTGGCCAACATCATCTTTTAGAGATCCACGCACTTTTGCTCAACTTCTTCAACACTGCCTACGTAATCCTCGATTTCAGCGAATTTCTGCAAAAAGACAATATAAAGCTTAGGATAACATGATCCTAAAGTGGGCAGGATAACTAAGTTAAGTTAGTGATCCTTACATCAGCAAAGTACTCAAGGAACTGGTGGCGAATTAGAGGCAGGCCTTCTAGATTGTCAGCCTCAGAGGCTTTCCACTTCTTTCCTTTGGAAGCAGTAGGCTTGGGGATGGCAGTACTTGGGCTAGCAGCAGCTTTTTTCTTCCCGGACCCGGGACCAACAGTGGTGAGATCGGTGACACTGAAACGGGTAGCAGACTTCGATGATTTTCCAGCACCTACACATTCAAAAACAGATAAGTATCCTTATTTCATTTTAATTTAAGCATTTAATTACATATAAACATGGATACTTACTTGACATTGTGACAGAACCTGAGGATACCTCTTGAGAATCCTGGGTATTTGCTTTAAATGATCTTATTTCAGGATCAAGCCTCCGAAAAGCAACAAGCCTTTCCTTCGTTGCAGGTGTGGAAATAAGGTGAGCGACAGTGATAGCTGCAAAATAGAAACAAAAGGATGTTAGTGATCCTCAACAGAAACAAGGTCATCTGGTGATCCTTCTAAGGAACCTCTCTCCTACCATGGGTGGTCCATTTTCTAGGCAGATCCTTTCCATCAGGGAGAGAATCCCTTCTGACAAAGAAGAATCGCCGTTTCCAGTTGGTGTCATTCTTAGTGGCTTTGAAGATGGGGTGTTCTTCACCAGGTTTATGTTTGAGTAGATATCGGTGGGATCCATGGCTAACAAGGTCATACATCTCTGCAAACTCCGACATTCCCAGATCAATTCCTTCATGTTCCATGATCCTTTCAAGGGTATATAAGACCCTCCAGATCATTGGCATCGCTTGAATGTAGGAGATGCCGGTAAGAGAGAAGAAGGATTGGGTGAAATCTGGAAAAGGATACGAGTATCCTATTGTAAATGGTGTGACCGGAAAAGCCACCCAGGTTTTAGAAACATAGTCACTCAAGACGGTGGGATCAAATGGTTTGAAAACGGTGTTCTCCGGGAAACAATGGCGGATTCTATGTATCTGAGGATCGGTAAAGCAGCATCTTTCTTTCGCCGAATCTTTGATGATCCCTTGGGACTTCAAGGGACTGTCCTTACGGTGATCCTTAGCCGGCGAAGATCTCAACATCATCTTGATCGCAGATAAAGATGAGGAAAGAAGGAACAGAGAAAGAAGATGAAGAGAGAAAGGAAAGAGAAATACCTGATCAAGTCTTCGGATGAAGATTTAAAGGCGGAAACGCACAAATTTAAATGCTCTCTAACCCTTATCTCTAACTTCAATTTATAATGATGATCTTGCAGGGTAGTCACTTCAGTGACGTCAGGATGGCAACGGATAGTTCGATTACAACGGCTATATATCCGTTAGTTAGTTACGGATAAGAATAAGAAAATACAACTCGTTTATTTACAAATTACTCCTTATATTTTGGGGGCAATTGTTAGGGGAGGATTTTCCAATGATCAGTGATCCTCATTTACTGTTGGGCTTAGTGATCCTCAATTTTCTCTGAATTAGTGATCCTCAGAAAGTATTGTAGGATCAGGATCATGGATCACCATAAGGATCCTTATACTAACGATTGTCTGCTTTGAATATGAAGTTGTTTTGCAGGAGTACGAGCTTGGACTTGGTCTTGGCGATATTCCTGGAGCATATTCCATATTTATTCCGCACGTGCATGACTGAAGTGGACGTTATGGAAGTCGTGGAAGACTTGCACAAAATGGCGGACAATTTGTTAGCTTAGATATTTTCCATTTTTAAAAGGGGATAGCGAGCTAAATAGAAACACTTGGCTAATTTTAGCTTAACACACACACTCGTAACTGCTCTCACCAGCGCTTGACAATTCACTTGGCGATTACACACTTTTTTTGCACATTACACTATAGTGATCCTTGTAACTAGCTCGCTATCATCCGAAGTTGTAATACATTTCTTGTTTAATCTGAGTTGGTGATCGGTAGTTTCCATCACCCGAGGTTTTTTATGCCGGAGATCATTCATTGATCAAGGGCTTTTTCCTCGTATAAATCTTTGTGTCACTTGTTCATTACATTTCTGAGTGATCCTTAGTATTGTTCATTGATTCAAGCATCACACCTCACAACAGAAAGTTTGGTTGCATTATCATTGCTTGATTTTTAACCAAAACAATATTAGAGTTCATAAAGTTATCATAACTAGGCAACCATTTCCTGCTGAGGGGGAAACTGGAAGTGCAGGAAAGGGCGGCCTCGCATTTTGACCACCATCGAGAACACAATCGTTCTTAGTGTTACATGTATCCTCATGTCCACTGCAAACACAGATTACAAAAAATCAACTGTAATAAAACCCTCTGATCCATTAAACCCCTGTGTTACATTAAACCCTTGTTCGATTAAACCCCTGTTTCAATAACCCTTGTTTAGTTGTTCGGTTAAACCCCTGTGTTACATACACAGTGATTCCCATGTCCCCTATTTCAATAACCCTTTTTCAGTTGTTCGATTATGCCTGACATGTGGGTCAACACACTATAATCGTCGATGAGATCGGCATTTTGTATGAGCTGTAGTGTGATCGAACATGCTGTCGCCGTCGGTTGGAAGGTCGCCTGAGCTGAGCTAAGATCGCCGGTGGAAGGTTTTGGGAATGGGGGAATACTTAGGGGGTAAGATGTTTACTTAAGTTATTATATAGGGTGTTTTCTTGAGTAAACTATAAAAAACAAGTGGAAAAGACAATAATACCCTTTGACCGTTAATAAGTTAGCTTGACTTTAAACAGTTTTTAACAGCAGGGGGTAATATTGCATAGTTTCTCATTAGTTTGGGGGTCAGACAGCAAAATTTCCCTAGGAGGGGGTCAGAGTGCCAATCACATATAACCTCAGTGGGTAAAATTGCAGTTTACTCTAAAAGTGTTAAGTGTATTTAGAAAAATCAAAATTAGTTTACTATTAACTCAAGTTTGCAAGTACAAAAGTATAAAGGGCCATTTGGCAACTTTTGAATGGGTAAGTGCTGAATCAGTAAAGGGTCTGAACTATTAAGTGTTGAACTAGTAAGAGGTCTAAACCACTAAGAGCCAGTATAATGCTTAACCATTCAGAGGCAAATGTCTCACCAATTCAGATAAGGGATCTTAACCATTCCGACTCAGTATAATGCTGAACCATTCACAGGCAAATGTCTGAATCATTCAGACATCTGCTCATGAAACAAATCGTCTGAACCATTAATTGTTGAACCAGTAAGAGGTCTAAACTACTAAGAGATTCATTAAGAGCTAAACAAAAGTCCCTATATAACAACCCTCCTAAATGATTTCCGACACCCCTAATATATTTACAATATCCCTACACGCCCTAAAATACATCCCGTATACGAGAAATGGCCTTAAATACCTTTAATTTTATTTAATTAAAATAAAAAAAAAATTTAATGGTTTCTAGCGGGCCGCGAAGACCCTCTCTCCGTCTTACGCGGGCCGCGACAACCTGGCTACGCAGCCTCACCCGGTGCTGCCATGTGGCGTGATCGTGTCGAGTCTACCCTAATGACCGGACAAGGCTAAAGCCTATGAACCCTACGTCGCGGGCCGCGAAGGCTAAGCCTTCGGCTTACGCGGGTCGCGACGAACTTAAAATCCAGCCCTATAAATAGATGCAATCGGCCTCAGTTCACAATTCGCACCAACTCGATTTCTCTCTCTAAATTTTGAAGTATAAGCATTATAATCTGGTATTATACCCACTAAAGTAGTGAAGCTTTGCCTCGTTGTAAGTATTTTAACCCCCGGTTATGTATTAGATACGCTGCCTGATTGATCTAGTGCTCCGTAACGGCTGTCGAGGTTCAGCCCGACGTAGTCGTTGGAGTTCTGTCTCGGGAAGGGTATAACTAATGTAAATATTGGGTTATTATACTAACGCGTGTGCATTGTTTAATTATTAGATTATAACCAGGAATCCACCAAGAAAAGTCTAAAGTAGCAATGTGAGTAATCTCCTTTTTGTAAACCTTTTTACAAAATGTTTTTACAAAACCTTAAATAATTTACAATGTGATTAGCAGTGATTGAGTCTTTGTAGCTCTTCAATTACTTCCGGTATGTTGGGGTTTTGTATTCAAAATGTGGAACACGTTACCATTGGACAACAAGATAGCCAATGAGTAATATGACCCACCAGTCAGGGATTGACAGCACTAAAGGAGTAATTGTGTAGATGTAAACATTGTAATCGCTCTCAATACTGTTAAAGGATAAAATGCTTCTTGATTAAATTGGGATTCACTCACCAGTATTTCCCACTGACAAATGTTTTTAAAACGCGTTTCAGGTAACAAAATGTGAAAGCCAAATTGAAGCCAGCTGGAGAGCACTGAAGGCTTGGAAAACGAGGCTATAAAAGTTACCTAAATAAAGACGATGTTTTAAATTCAATAAATTAGGGTTTACCCCTATAAACATGTTTGTAATAGAAACTTGAGTTTTAACCATGTGGTTATTAATATAAAAAAAATGTGGTATTTTACTCTGATAAAATATTTCCTAACTACGGTCCTGATGTAAATTACACTGCCAAATAATGATAAACCATGATACCACTTAATCTGAGTTCGCATCCGCCCGATCCCAGGAGATAGGGGCCGCGGGTTGTGACACCCTAAGGGGTATTCAGAAAAATCAAATTTAGTTTTATATTAAATTCATTTGGTTAATGATATAATCATTAGGGTGAGGATCAAATAGCAAGTTTGTTTTGGATAGGAAGTATATGAAGCAATAATGGAGTGACACATGGCAAAGATAAAAAAAAACATAAGAAGGGGCATTTTAGTCAAACACGAATTAATCATATAATCCTAGATCTAAGAAAACCCAGATCAGTTCATCCTACCTCCACCTCCACTTTCACACAACCACCACCACTCCACCACTCCACCATCCACCCTACCTCCCACCCCTCCACCACTGGAAGCGGCACTTGCCACCGTACCTCCGTACAACCACCACCAACCTCCACTTGAATCTTCTCCTTCTATGTAATAATTGTTACTGATTTGGTTCGAATTCGAATATAAGCTCGATTTCAATCTTCGATCACGGCGAGTTAACTCAACTGGAACAACCAATTTTCAATCTTAGAAAGGTGAAGGCGTCGTAAAAGTCATCGTCGTCGCCGTCGGACCCAGTGCCAGAAGTTTATGTGAGAACGACGATATTTTGTTTTACCTCCTAAACCACCATTTCCATCGTCGTCTCTTCCCGAAGATATCTGTTCTTTTCTAGAAAGTTAAAAGGAAGATGCCTGACAATCTGCAAATAAGGTTTAGGCATTTCATAACAATATGCAAAGTAGGTTTAGGCATTAATATATATTAATATCTATTAATATAAATAGTAATTGTATAGCTGGCTGGCCTCTATTGATTACTAAGGGTGGTCAACAGTAATATTCTCCACGTGTCTTTTTCTAAGACAACATCATGAAGACATCTGCATGTAATATCGATTCAGAGAAAGAGAGAAAGCAACAAGAGAGAGAGATACCATTTAATCTGAGTAAATTTTGCTGCCAAATAATGATAAACCATGATACCACTTAATCTGAGTTCGCGTCCGCCCGATCCCTGGAAATAGGGGCCGGGGTTGCGACAGAGAGTGGTATCAGAGGCACAGCTACTAATTTCAACCAAAAAGTGTTCTGCTGACAATTAAATTATCAATTTTGTTAGGATATAATCAATAATAAAACACCAATAATAACAACCCCTCCGCCGTCCCCGCCGAATCAGAACTTTCAAATTTTCCGATAAAAAAACAATTAACAAACAACCCCTCATTTCATCTCTTTTCCACTCCAAAAAAATGTCCACAAACACTAAAAGCAGAAAACTTGACCCATCACCTTTTCTCTCTCTTCACTTTCTCTCTCTACCCACCTGCTCGGTAACTCTGTTTCCTTCACTACTGCATTTTGTGTGTGTAATTCTGTGGGGTTTATGTTTATAAGTTTACTAGGTTATAACCCGTGAATACTCACGGGTTGTTAATCTATCTTTCTAAACAAATAAATATATATACATATATATTAATAAACAAAAAATTGTATGATGAATAAGGTGTATGAATAAATGATAAAACGGTTTGTGGCTGATTATATGAATGGATATCATAACAAAAACTGCATTGGAAGTGGAAACAATTATCGATAAAGTTTGCACACTAAATAATGTCAAAATTGTGTTATCCATTAAAAGAAACACTAATAGTAAACTAACATATGATAAGATGTAATAACTTAAAATTCAAAACCATTAAACATTGTAAAAAACTATTAACCATAACAAAGTAAATGTCTATCATATGAAAACCAAATATCCAAAACCTAAATGTAAAACAACTAATCAGTACTCCTTTTGTGAGGTTCAACGAATTCAACATTCAAGACTTGATGAGTTTCATCAAAAGAAAAGTGAACCGTATCACCCTCGTTAATGCGAGCACGTTTCATGAATCTCGACCATTTGCATAACGCATAACGAAAACCTTCTCCTCTCTTTTCACGTCTGGTACGGTTGGTAAACTCCTCTTCCTCAGTCAAATGCAGAAGTCTGACGGTCATAGGTTTTAAATCAGAATCAAGTTTAGCCATCCTTGAAACATTATCAGGCAGCCGTTGTATTGTTTTTAAAATAAAATTAATAAGAAGAAGAATATAAAAATAATAATGTATTTTTATGTGAATAAAAAAATATAATTTTTAATATAAGTAGTTCCAAGAATAATATTAAAACTTACAAAATATTTAGAAGCCATACGAACAAACTTATAAACACAACCATCTTGTTGTTCATCAATAGCTGGCTCTTCAACTGCATCAATAGGTGCAACTACAGGCTGAAAATCACATATAACATTTATTAGAATAAGAATATAGTAATTAAATATATAAGGAACCAAGCAAATGTATAGTTACCTCATCAACTTCTACATCAGCAAAATTAATTTCAACACCATTTTTTCCAAGAATTCTTAAATGGAAATAATTTCCAAAACCTCTTGTGAATATTAAATAACAATCGGCCTCCAATTGAAACAGATTAACAATTACATCAATACCAATGGAGAAACCGACTTTACCATCAAGCATTTCAATCTTGATGTGAAAGATTTTGTTGCCTATATCTATAATGGATATAATATCATTTGATGTATAATCAAAGAACTTGGGCAGGATAGACTCGGGAATGACCTGTAGAAATAATAAAAAAAAATGTTAGTTTTGTAATCAGTTCATAAAACCTAATTATATTAACATAAATAAAATGAAAGTAAAAAGTAATCTTACAATAAAGTTAGATGTTATAGATAACAGCGATGTCTAGAAAGAGCTTTGAATCACACCATCAATGAAATGTGTTACTTTGAATGTAGAAAAATCGACATGATTGAAGAGAACCAAACATCCTTTTTTTGAGTTGTAAATGTTTGACAACATTTGACCAACCATGGAAAAAGAAATGTTTTCCTCTGGCACGCTTAAAGAAACATTAAATGTTCGGCCATCTTGACTTTGTATCAGAACATTTTTAGGTGCGTTATCGTTACCCCACAATTTGGATGCAGCGTCTGAATGAATCGCCTGATAAAGCAAGGAATCAAAAATAAGTTATAATTATAATTCTAACTTATAAACCATAACATAATTTTAAATTATATTTCATGATAACAACAAAAACAACAAATAATTATTATCTGAATTTAGAAAATACCAATAAAAGTTCGTCCGCTACATTCATGTGTCTACAAAAGAAAGGTTCTCTAATACTGATTCAAAAAAGAATATATTAATAAAATATAAGTTGTTAATGGTATTATGCGCAACATATGATAACATTAAAAAATACCTTGAAGAACTTTCAGCCATATTAAAAACCTACAAACACATGTAACGTAAACAAAACAATTAAGATTATATATTATAAATTATGAAATTAATTAAATTAATTCTCAATTTCAGTTATAATTTATGTTGATTACTTTAAAAACATATATTAAATAAAATCAAACAAAAACACATACCGAAACGTTATCAACCATCTATCTATTATACTAAATGAATTCTCTTAGGCCACATGGTCTATTCTTAGCCAATCATTTTGAGGATGTGGACATGCTCTGAAGGCTGATAATTCCTTTTGAGCGGGATTTTGATTTCTCCTCTTTTTCATTCACGCGGTCGTCCCTCTTCAAT
Organism: Helianthus tuberosus; assembly: GCA_030545235.1. NCBI lineage: Eukaryota > Viridiplantae > Streptophyta > Magnoliopsida > Asterales > Asteraceae > Helianthus > Helianthus tuberosus. The sequence goes on along the minus strand of CM060451.1, from coordinate 157,965,440 downwards.
CAATCTAATCTTCAAAATCCGAATTTCCTTTTTCATTCTCCTATTTGATTGAAGCTTCTTCTAATCAAGAACCCTAAATCTCTCCGTATTCTAAATGGGCGATTCCAAAGGTACACTTTAACTATTCAATTTCATCTAGATCTTGAACAATAATCTGATGTATTTATTCTTTTTTTTTCTACAAATTAGTTAGAACAACTGAATTGGTAGATTGATTTATGACCTAGGGTTTATGAAGTGTACAATTTGTTCGCTTTTTAGATCAAAACTGTTGATTAGGTATTTTATAATTCAAGTTCTCTTAAATCGGAGGAAATATTGGGGGTTTTGTTTTGTTTCAAAGACTGAAGACGGTAAACTCGACAGTGTTCATCTAGAGCAAACTATACTTTCGATTTCACTATACTACTGTTAGGTTAAGATGCTGGTTGATAAAATGTTGTATTAGACATGAGTTGGAGTGTTTATTGAAGACATCAATCCATTTTCGGTAATCTCTAGATGCGAATCCTTTTGCTGCTGAAGACCTCAATCCATTTTCGGTAATCTCTAGATCTGCCTACTTTCTAGCTCTTAAATCTATTTTTGCAAATTCATTTGTGACTTTCAGTTCCAGATCTACTCAATTGTAATGTGTTTCGTGAATAGCACTGGTGTCATTAGATGCGACGTCTGATTTATGTTTCTCATCTAACCATCACCTCCCCTCCTGTTTTTTTTTTACCCATTCCAATTGCTTATCAATGTGTAAACCTTTGTTTGTAATTTGTTATATATTACTCTTTTTTAGAGAGAGATCCTTACAACAAATTAATATCATCTTTCTTTTTGTAGATCCCCTAAATCATTGCTCAATCAATCGTCTTCATTTACAAATTAATTATAGGAATTCCATGGACCGAACTCATTATCCCACTGCCAAATGTATATTTCATCTAGAGCAAACTATCCTTTTGATTTCACTATACCACTGTTAGGTTAAGATGCTGACGATGTATGATTTCTGAATTGCCAACTACGGGCCAGTTCTCCGACAAAGAGTTAAGATCCAACCATTTAAGTTTTGTCTTATTTTCATACCTTTTGCTTCTGTTGGTATATTCGGCTGACCCTTTTAGGGGTTTCTGAAGTCGATGATAACGGTGACCTGTGGTGGCGGCAGCTGAGGTCACAACTGCCATACCAGTGAGACAACAAATATGTCTCTAATTACTCGCCCATAACTACAAATCTGTAAGTAAATTTAGATTTTTAGATTCCGAAGAAAATGATATTAAATTTTTTGTTGGTTTGTTGATATTTTTTTGCTTTTATGTTTATATACATATGCGTTGGAAATTTTGAACCACAAGTTTTGGAACGAGAGCTTGAAGATTAATTTCACGGCTACGGGTTTTAAAAAGTGAGTTTTAAATCGATTCATGCTTAATCCTTGCTAATATTGTATTTGCATCCAACTGAATCAACTATCGTAATAACGTAGAAATGTTGCTGATTTTATGTCAATCGCTTATTATGAAGTGTTTTCGGTGTAAGGTCGCTTCTCTTAATTGATATTTATTGCTTCCCATGTAAATGGTGTTGAGAAGATATAAGAATAGAGGGTCTATGCACTTGAAGGTATAGGGGTGTTTGGACATGTGTTTTAATTTATTATTACTGCTTGATGTTGCAACAATAAGCTTAGGGGTGTTTGGACATGTGATTTAATTTAAAATTACAACATGAAGTTTCAAAAGTAAGCTTAAAGTGTGGCAAAAAAATTATGATTATTTAAGTTTCTTTTTTAGTTTTTTGGTTTGTAGGTTTTTATATATGGGCAGTGCCTCTTAAAACATATTTTCCTGATGGGGATATATTGACTTAACAACCCTTAGCGACCATCAAAACTTGAAAGATTCATGGGTAACTGAGGTTTGTGATTTGTTGCAGACTGAAGAAAAGATTGAGAATGCAACATTTCAAGTGAAGGAAGTTCAATATTCACGCAGAAGTATGATTTCTTTTTTGATAGTTTTTATTATGGTATTTGCAACTCAGCAGTGTGTGGCTTGCCAGGAGACCACTTGGTTATGCTTTTGTGGACTTTGATGATCTTAGGGACGCCTTAGACGCCATTCGAGATCTTGATGTATACAGAAACCAACGTCCTCTGGTGGAGAAACCGATCAAGACAAGCTTGAAGTCACAAAGAGAAAGCTTCAAGAACTTTTTCAACAGACGGAAAGAGGTTCTTATTAATGATCTTTTATGCAACATTTCAGTTTCATAAATAGTTGACAATATGATCATTATGTAACTGCTCAAAACGGGCTCAGATCGAAACATACTATGATCATTATGTAACTTTTTCAACAGACGGAAAGAGGTTCTTATTAATGATCTTTTATGAAAGTAAAAAAATATATATATTTACCTGTTTTTTACACATCTTATTCACAGCTAGATGGCGAGAAGGTCGATGATCATAGCCGGTTTTGTGCTGGTAGTGGGAATGATATATGTTGGGTCTGGGCTTGCTGCCAAGCTTGCCCGAGTTAAGGTATGTGTTTAATGCATATAAGTTAACTTTTTTATGAAAAAAATGAATGTTAAAAAAATAGGCTTACTTACTACAGTAACCTACCTGCACTTTTGTTGTGTCTACTATCCTAATATGTTATAAACACACACTGGTCTTGCTTTCCTCTATTACTAAAGCTAGATGGCGAAAAGGTCGATGATCATAGACGGTGTTGTGCTGGTACTAAATACCCACTTCTTTATACCAGATATGTATTCTTTGATGATTACAGTTTCAATGGCTTTACATCATATTATTGGTTGAACTTACATCATATTGAGATTAGGGGTCATTTTTGGTTGGATTTGCAATATGATGTGTTCGTTTTATTAGTTATTGTAAAAATTAATTTCACTGCTATGGGTTTTAAAAAGTGAGTTTTATATCGATTCATGTGTAATCATTGCTAATATTGTATTTGCATCCAACTGAATCAACTATCGTAAGAACGTAGAAATGTTGCTGATTTTATGTCAATGGCTTATTATGAAGTGTTTTCGGTGTAAGGTTGCTTCTCTTAATTGATATTTATTGCTTCCCCTATAAATGGTGTTGAGAAGATATAAGAATAGAGGGCCTATGCACTTGAAGATATAGGGGTGTTTGGACATGTGTTTTAATTTATTATTACTGCTTGATGTTGCAACAATAAGCTTAGGGGTGTTTGGACATGTGATTTAATTTAAAATTACAACTTGAAGTTTCAAAAGTAAGCTTAAAGTGTGGCAAAAAAAAATTATGATTATGATTATAATTATTTAATTTTCTTTTTTAGTTTTTTGGTTTGTAGGTTTTTATATATGGGTCAGTGCCTCTTAAAACATATCTTCCTGATGGGGATATATTGACTTAACAATCCTTAGCGACCATCAAAACTTGAAAGATTCATGGGCAACTGAGGTTTGTGATTTGTTGCAGACTGAAGAAAAGATTGAGAATGCAACATTTCAAGTGAAGGAAGTTCAATATTCAAGCAGAAATATAATTTCTTTTTTGATTGTTTTTATTATAGTATTTGCAACTCAGCAGTGTGTGGCTTGCCATGATACCACTTGGTTATGCTTTTGTGGACTTTGATGATCTTAGGGACGCCTTAGACGCCATTCGAGATCTTGATGTATACAGAAACCAATGTCCTCTGGTGGAGAAACCGATCAAGACAAGCTTGAAGTCACAAAGAGGAAGCTTCAAGAACTTTTTCAACAGACGGAAAGAGGTTCTTATTAATGATCTTTTATGCTACATTTCAGTTTCATAAATAGTTGACAATATGATCATTATGTAACTGCTCAAAACGGGCTCAGGTCGAAACATACTATGATCATTATGTAACTTTTTCAACAGACGGAAAGAGGTTCTTATTAACGATCTTTTATGAAAGTAAAAAAATATATATATTTACATGTTTTTTACACATCTTATTCACAGCTAGATGGTGAGAAGGTCGATGATCATAGCCGGTATTGTGCTGGTAGTGGGAATGATATATGTCGGGTCTGGGCTTGCTGCCAAGCTTGCCCGAGTTAAGGTATGTGTTTAATGCATATAAGTTAACTTTTTTAAGAAAAAAAAATGAATGTTAAAAAAATAGGCTTACTTACTACTGTAACCTACCTGGACTTTTGTTGTGTCTACGATCCTAATATGTTATAAACACACACTGGTCTTGCTTTCCTCTATTACTAAAGCTAGATGGCGAAAAGGTCGATGATCATAGACGGTGTTGTGCTGGTACTAAATACCCACTTCTTTATACCAGATATGTATTCTTTGATGATTACAGTTTCAATGGCTTTACATCATATTATTGGTTGAACTTACATCATATTGAGATTAGGGGTCATTTTTTGTTGGATTTGCAATATGATGTGTTCGTTTTATTAGTTATTGTAAAAATTAATTTCGCTGCTATGGGTTTTAAAAAGTGAGTTTTATATCGATTCATGTGTAATCATTGCTAATATTGTATTTGCATCCAACTGAATCAACTATCGTAAGAACGTAGAAATGTTGCTGATTTTATGTCAATGGCTTATTATGAAGTGTTTTCGGTGTAAGGTTGCTTCTCTTAATTGATATTTATTGCTTCCCCTATAAATGGTGTTGAGAAGATATAAGAATAGAGGGCCTATGCACTTGAAGATATAGGGGTGTTTGGACATGTGTTTTAATTTATTATTACTGCTTGATGTTGCAACAATAAGCTTAGGGGTGTTTGGACATGTGATTTAATTTAAAATTACAACTTGAAGTTTCAAAAGTAAGCTTAAAGTGTGGCAAAAAAAAATTATGATTATAATTATTTAATTTTCTTTTTTAGTTTTTTGGTTTGTAGGTTTTTATATATGGGTCAGTGCCTCTTAAAACATATCTTCCTGATGGGGATATATTGACTTAACAATCCTTAGCGACCATCAAAACTTGAAAGATTCATGGGCAACTGAGGTTTGTGATTTGTTGCAGACTGAAGAAAAGATTGAGAATGCAACATTTCAAGTGAAGGAAGTTCAATATTCAAGCAGAAATATAATTTCTTTTTTGATTGTTTTTATTATAGTATTTGCAACTCAGCAGTGTGTGGCTTGCCATGATACCACTTGGTTATGCTTTTGTGGACTTTGATGATCTTAGGGACGCCTTAGACGCCATTCGAGATCTTGATGTATACAGAAACCAATGTCCTCTGGTGGAGAAACCGATCAAGACAAGCTTGAAGTCACAAAGAGGAAGCTTCAAGAACTTTTTCAACAGACGGAAAGAGGTTCTTATTAATGATCTTTTATGCTACATTTCAGTTTCATAAATAGTTGACAATATGATCATTATGTAACTGCTCAAAACGGGCTCAGGTCGAAACATACTATGATCATTATGTAACTTTTTCAACAGACGGAAAGAGGTTCTTATTAACGATCTTTTATGAAAGTAAAAAAATATATATATTTACATGTTTTTTACACATCTTATTCACAGCTAGATGGTGAGAAGGTCGATGATCATAGCCGGTATTGTGCTGGTAGTGGGAATGATATATGTCGGGTCTGGGCTTGCTGCCAAGCTTGCCCGAGTTAAGGTATGTGTTTAATGCATATAAGTTAACTTTTTTAAGAAAAAAAAATGAATGTTAAAAAAATAGGCTTACTTACTACTGTAACCTACCTGGACTTTTGTTGTGTCTACGATCCTAATATGTTATAAACACACACTGGTCTTGCTTTCCTCTATTACTAAAGCTAGATGGCGAAAAGGTCGATGATCATAGACGGTGTTGTGCTGGTACTAAATACCCACTTCTTTATACCAGATATGTATTCTTTGATGATTACAGTTTCAATGGCTTTACATCATATTATTGGTTGAACTTACATCATATTGAGATTAGGGGTCATTTTTTGTTGGATTTGCAATATGATGTGTTCGTTTTATTAGTTATTGTAAAAATTAATTTCGCTGCTATGGGTTTTAAAAAGTGAGTTTTATATCGATTCATGTGTAATCATTGCTAATATTGTATTTGCATCCAACTGAATCAACTATCGTAAGAACGTAGAAATGTTGCTGATTTTATGTCAATGGCTTATTATGAAGTGTTTTCGGTGTAAGGTTGCTTCTCTTAATTGATATTTATTGCTTCCCCTATAAATGGTGTTGAGAAGATATAAGAATAGAGGGCCTATGCACTTGAAGATATAGGGGTGTTTGGACATGTGTTTTAATTTATTATTACTGCTTGATGTTGCAACAATAAGCTTAGGGGTGTTTGGACATGTGATTTAATTTAAAATTACAACTTGAAGTTTCAAAAGTAAGCTTAAAGTGTGGCAAAAAAAAATTATGATTATAATTATTTAATTTTCTTTTTTAGTTTTTTGGTTTGTAGGTTTTTATATATGGGTCAGTGCCTCTTAAAACATATCTTCCTGATGGGGATATATTGACTTAACAATCCTTAGCGACCATCAAAACTTGAAAGATTCATGGGCAACTGAGGTTTGTGATTTGTTGCAGACTGAAGAAAAGATTGAGAATGCAACATTTCAAGTGAAGGAAGTTCAATATTCAAGCAGAAATATAATTTCTTTTTTGATTGTTTTTATTATAGTATTTGCAACTCAGCAGTGTGTGGCTTGCCATGATACCACTTGGTTATGCTTTTGTGGACTTTGATGATCTTAGGGACGCCTTAGACGCCATTCGAGATCTTGATGTATACAGAAACCAATGTCCTCTGGTGGAGAAACCGATCAAGACAAGCTTGAAGTCACAAAGAGGAAGCTTCAAGAACTTTTTCAACAGACGGAAAGAGGTTCTTATTAATGATCTTTTATGCTACATTTCAGTTTCATAAATAGTTGACAATATGATCATTATGTAACTGCTCAAAACGGGCTCAGGTCGAAACATACTATGATCATTATGTAACTTTTTCAACAGACGGAAAGAGGTTCTTATTAACGATCTTTTATGAAAGTAAAAAAATATATATATTTACATGTTTTTTACACATCTTATTCACAGCTAGATGGTGAGAAGGTCGATGATCATAGCCGGTATTGTGCTGGTAGTGGGAATGATATATGTCGGGTCTGGGCTTGCTGCCAAGCTTGCCCGAGTTAAGGTATGTGTTTAATGCATATAAGTTAACTTTTTTAAGAAAAAAAAATGAATGTTAAAAAAATAGGCTTACTTACTACTGTAACCTACCTGGACTTTTGTTGTGTCTACGATCCTAATATGTTATAAACACACACTGGTCTTGCTTTCCTCTATTACTAAAGCTAGATGGCGAAAAGGTCGATGATCATAGACGGTGTTGTGCTGGTACTAAATACCCACTTCTTTATACCAGATATGTATTCTTTGATGATTACAGTTTCAATGGCTTTACATCATATTATTGGTTGAACTTACATCATATTGAGATTAGGGGTCATTTTTTGTTGGATTTGCAATATGATGTGTTCGTTTTATTAGTTATTGTAAAAATTAATTTCGCTGCTATGGGTTTTAAAAAGTGAGTTTTATATCGATTCATGTGTAATCATTGCTAATATTGTATTTGCATCCAACTGAATCAACTATCGTAAGAACGTAGAAATGTTGCTGATTTTATGTCAATGGCTTATTATGAAGTGTTTTCGGTGTAAGGTTGCTTCTCTTAATTGATATTTATTGCTTCCCCTATAAATGGTGTTGAGAAGATATAAGAATAGAGGGCCTATGCACTTGAAGATATAGGGGTGTTTGGACATGTGTTTTAATTTATTATTACTGCTTGATGTTGCAACAATAAGCTTAGGGGTGTTTGGACATGTGATTTAATTTAAAATTACAACTTGAAGTTTCAAAAGTAAGCTTAAAGTGTGGCAAAAAAAAATTATGATTATAATTATTTAATTTTCTTTTTTAGTTTTTTGGTTTGTAGGTTTTTATATATGGGTCAGTGCCTCTTAAAACATATCTTCCTGATGGGGATATATTGACTTAACAATCCTTAGCGACCATCAAAACTTGAAAGATTCATGGGCAACTGAGGTTTGTGATTTGTTGCAGACTGAAGAAAAGATTGAGAATGCAACATTTCAAGTGAAGGAAGTTCAATATTCAAGCAGAAATATAATTTCTTTTTTGATTGTTTTTATTATAGTATTTGCAACTCAGCAGTGTGTGGCTTGCCATGATACCACTTGGTTATGCTTTTGTGGACTTTGATGATCTTAGGGACGCCTTAGACGCCATTCGAGATCTTGATGTATACAGAAACCAATGTCCTCTGGTGGAGAAACCGATCAAGACAAGCTTGAAGTCACAAAGAGGAAGCTTCAAGAACTTTTTCAACAGACGGAAAGAGGTTCTTATTAATGATCTTTTATGCTACATTTCAGTTTCATAAATAGTTGACAATATGATCATTATGTAACTGCTCAAAACGGGCTCAGGTCGAAACATACTATGATCATTATGTAACTTTTTCAACAGACGGAAAGAGGTTCTTATTAACGATCTTTTATGAAAGTAAAAAAATATATATATTTACATGTTTTTTACACATCTTATTCACAGCTAGATGGTGAGAAGGTCGATGATCATAGCCGGTATTGTGCTGGTAGTGGGAATGATATATGTCGGGTCTGGGCTTGCTGCCAAGCTTGCCCGAGTTAAGGTATGTGTTTAATGCATATAAGTTAACTTTTTTAAGAAAAAAAAATGAATGTTAAAAAAATAGGCTTACTTACTACTGTAACCTACCTGGACTTTTGTTGTGTCTACGATCCTAATATGTTATAAACACACACTGGTCTTGCTTTCCTCTATTACTAAAGCTAGATGGCGAAAAGGTCGATGATCATAGACGGTGTTGTGCTGGTACTAAATACCCACTTCTTTATACCAGATATGTATTCTTTGATGATTACAGTTTCAATGGCTTTACATCATATTATTGGTTGAACTTACATCATATTGAGATTAGGGGTCATTTTTGGTTGGATTTGCAATATGATGTGTTCGTTTTATTAGTTATTGTAAAAATTAATTTCGCTGCTATGGGTTTTAAAAAGTGAGTTTTATATCGATTCATGTGTAATCATTGCTAATATTGTATTTGCATCCAACTGAATCAACTATCGTAAGAACGTAGAAATGTTGCTGATTTTATGTCAATGGCTTATTATGAAGTGTTTTCGGTGTAAGGTTGCTTCTCTTAATTGATATTTATTGCTTCCCCTATAAATGGTGTTGAGAAGATATAAGAATAGAGGGCCTATGCACTTGAAGATATAGGGGTGTTTGGACATGTGTTTTAATTTATTATTACTGCTTGATGTTGCAACAATAAGCTTAGGGGTGTTTGGACATGTGATTTAATTTAAAATTACAACTTGAAGTTTCAAAAGTAAGCTTAAAGTGTGGCAAAAAAAAATTATGATTATAATTATTTAATTTTCTTTTTTAGTTTTTTGGTTTGTAGGTTTTTATATATGGGTCAGTGCCTCTTAAAATATATCTTCCTGATGGGGATATATTGACTTAACAATCCTTAGCGACCATCAAAACTTGAAAGATTCATGGGCAACTGAGGTTTGTGATTTGTTGCAGACTGAAGAAAAGATTGAGAATGCAACATTTCAAGTGAAGGAAGTTCAATATTCAAGCAGAAATATAATTTCTTTCTTGATTGTTTTTATTATAGTATTTGCAACTCAGCAGTGTGTGGCTTGCCATGATACCACTTGGTTATGCTTTTGTGGACTTTGATGATCTTAGGGACGCCTTAGACGCCATTCGAGATCTTGATGTATACAGAAACCAATGTCCTCTGGTGGAGAAACCGATCAAGACAAGCTTGAAGTCACAAAGAGGAAGCTTCAAGAACTTTTTCAACAGACGGAAAGAGGTTCTTATTAATGATCTTTTATGCTACATTTCAGTTTCATAAATAGTTGACAATATGATCATTATGTAACTGCTCAAAACGGGCTCAGGTCGAAACATACTATGATCATTATGTAACTTTTTCAACAGACGGAAAGAGGTTCTTATTAACGATCTTTTATGAAAGTAAAAAAATATATATATTTACATGTTTTTTACACATCTTATTCACAGCTAGATGGTGAGAAGGTCGATGATCATAGCCGGTATTGTGCTGGTAGTGGGAATGATATATGTCGGGTCTGGGCTTGCTGCCAAGCTTGCCCGAGTTAAGGTATGTGTTTAATGCATATAAGTTAACTTTTTTAAGAAAAAAAAATGAATGTTAAAAAAATAGGCTTACTTACTACTGTAACCTACCTGGACTTTTGTTGTGTCTACGATCCTAATATGTTATAAACACACACTGGTCTTGCTTTCCTCTATTACTAAAGCTAGATGGCGAAAAGGTCGATGATCATAGACGGTGTTGTGCTGGTACTAAATACCCACTTCTTTATACCAGATATGTATTCTTTGATGATTACAGTTTCAATGGCTTTACATCATATTATTGGTTGAACTTACATCATATTGAGATTAGGGGTCATTTTTGGTTGGATTTGCAATATGATGTGTTCGTTTTATTAGTTATTGTAAAAATTAATTTCGCGGCTATGGATTTTAAAAAGTGTGTTTTATATCGATTCATGCTTATTCCTTGCTAATATTGTATTTGCATCCCACTGAAAATGTTGATGATTTTATGTCAATGGCTTATTATGAAGTGTTTTCGATGTAAGGTTGCTTCTCTTAATTGATATTTATTGCTTCCCCTGTAAATGGTGTTGAGAAGATATAAGAATAGAGGGTCTATGCACTTGAAGATATAGGGGTGTTTGGACATGTGTTTTAGTTTATTATTACTGCTTGATGTTGCAACAATAAGCTTAGGGGTGTTTGGACATGCGATTTAATTTAAAATTACAACTTGAAGTTTCAAAAGTAAGCTTAAAGTGTGGCAAAAAAAAATAATTATGATTATGATTATTTAAGTTTCTTTTTTAGTTTTTTGGTTTTTTGGTTTTTATATATGGGCCAGTGCCTCTTAAAACATGTCTTCCTGATGGGGATATATTGACTTAACAACCCCTAGCGACCATCAAAACTTAAAAGATTCATGGGCAACTGAGGTTTGTGATTTGTTGCAGACTGAAGAAAAGATTGAGAATGCAACATTTCAAGTGAAGGAAGCTCAATATTCAAGCAGAAGTATGATTTCTTTTTTGATTGTTTTTATTATAGTATTTGCAACTCAGCAGTGTGTGGCTTGCCAGGAGACCACTTGGTTATGCTTTTGTGGACTTTGATGATCTTAGGGACGCCTAAGACGCCATTCGAGATCTTGATGTATACAGAAACCAATGTCCTCTGGTGGAGAAACCGATCAAGACAAGCTTGAAGTCACAAAGTGGAAGCTTCAAGAACTTTTTCAACAGACGGAAAGAGGTTCTTATTAATGATCTTTTATGCTACATTTCAGTTTCATAAATAGTTGACAATATGATCATTATGTAACTGCTCAAAACGGGCTCAGGTCGAAACATACTATGATCATTATGTAACTTTTTCAACAGACGGAAAGAGGTTCTTATTAATGATCTTTTATGAAAGTAAAAAAATATATATATTTAACTGTTTTTTACACATCTTATTCACAGCTAGATGGCGAGAAGGTCGATGATCATAGCCGGTATTGTGCTGGTAGTGGGAATGATATATGTTGGGTCTGGGCTTGCTGCCAAGCTTGCCCGAGTTAAGGTATGTGTTTAATGCATATAAGTTAACTTTTTTATGAAAACAAATGAATGTTAAAAAAATAGGCTTACTTAGTACTGTAACCTACCTGGACTTTTGTTGTGTCTACGATCCTAATATGTTATAAAAACACACTGGTTTTGCTTTCCTCTATTACTAAAGCTAGATGGCGAAAAGGTCGATGATCATAGACGGTGTTGTGCTAGTGCTAAATACCCACTTTTTTATACCAGATATGTATTCTTTGATGATTACAGTTTCAATGGCTTTACATCATATTATTGGTTGAACTTACATCATATTGAGGTTAGGGGTCATTTTTGGTTGGATTTGCAATATGATGTGTTCGTTTTATTAGTTATTGTAAAAATTAATTTCGCGGCTATGGATTTTAAAAAGTGTGTTTTATATCGATTCATGCTTAATCCTTGCTAATATTGTATTTGCATCCCACTGAAAATGTTGCTGATTTTATGTCAGTGGCTTATTATGAAGTGTTTTCGGTGTAAGGTTGCTTCTCTTAATTGATATTTATTGCTTCCCCTGTAAATGGTGTTGAGAAGATATAAGAATAGAGGGTCTATGCACTTGAAGATATAGGGGTGTTTGGACATGTGTTTTAATTTATTACTACTGCTTGATGTTGCAACAATAAGCTTAGGGGTGTTTGGACATGTGATTTAATTTAAAATTACAACTTGAAGTTTCAAAAGTAAGCTTAAAGTGTGGCAAAAAAATAATAATTATGATTATGATTATTTAAGTTTTTTTTAAGTTTTTTGGTTTGTAGGTTTTTATATATGGGTCAATGCCTCTTAAAACATATCTTCCAGATGGGGATATATTGACTTAACAGCCCTTAGCGACCATCAAAACTTCCAGCGGGTAAAGGCAACTGCACCTCCTGTGCCATCGAAGTTAACTGGTTTGCAGTCTAAGAACTGCTTGTAGGTGCATCCTGCACGTATGTTAAAACATGTGTTTGGCATTAGCATCATTGCTAAAGATGTCCAGCTAGGACATGGTAGGTTCGAATGGCGTGGTATTACCGTGAGGTGGATTGTTATTGCCTTGGTTAACACTTCCGCTTGCCCCTGGCTGAGAAGCGGCATACTGTGCTATGGCAGCAGCAATAATCTGCTGGAGTTCTGCCTCGTTTGTTGGCATGTTTGGTTCGCGTCTTGGCGGCATCTTCTAAAAGATGGTTTAAGTTGGTTAGGCCATAGTAAGGCTTCGTTGTTATAATACGTAAATCAGTTCGTAGTATAGTGTACGTATATAACGGTAGTAATAGTATAATCACATAACACCTCAGGTTATCACACATCACAAATATCAATCACACACATCCCATGTCATAAAATGTAAACAAGTAATCAAGCGAATCCAAATATGGTGAGAAAACTGCGATTGCCATATAAATGAGACCACATCGTAAGTGTATACATACAATCATCAATCACTAGGGGCTACATCACCCCTGTCAAAAGCTACATCAGTATCAATACAATATCAAGTACATAACAAAAGTCAAGTCATAACGTAGTCTCCAAAATGCTGTGCAGACAAAAAGCAATCGCCGCCTTCTCACTTCGCCTACCCAAGTGGCACCGATGAGCTCTAAGCAGATGGTGGTGGAGGAGGGGGAAAACGGGTATAAAACAAATGGCGCAACTGTAACTAGTCCGCCTCCATCGCCTGCTGTGTGCGAATAATGGAAGCAATTTGCTGCTCCAAAGTAGTAAGACGAGCAGCATAGTCAGGGGGGTAATGGTCGTGATGGCTGCAACGGAGAGGGTACCCGGCCATGGCACTGACATGGCTGCAGATGGGCTCTCTCCAACTCCTGTAGTCGCTGCTCATGCGACTCATGCTGGTATACAAACGACATCAATACATCCTCAATGGTATGTCCCACGTGGAACCTGTGGTATGGATCAGTGGGTGGTATGGGGGAAAACGGTGCCACACCAAAAGGAGCTGTAGTAGGTGGAACAAAAGGAATCTGAGGCATGAAAGGCATAGGCATCGGTACATGCCCATCAGGGTGTGCTGAAGAGCCCTCTCCAGGCCCTGCTGGAGGTATAAACATAGGAACCTGAAACGAAAAGTCAGTATGTGGTGCAACAGGAATCTGTGGAGGGAATGGGGGAACGTCCTCGTCTGCCGGTATCCAGCCATGCTGTGCAGACTCATCCGGTGGATCCATACGTGCCGCGAACAGTGCATGTCCGGGCTCTAGGGGAACGGGATCAAATAAGGGAGCAACAACAGGGTGAACGGGTGCCAAGTGCTCGAGAGGGGGGTCAACTGGTACAGCAACAATGGGTAAAGGACCAATGGGATCAACAGGAACATCTATGTGGTGATCATCAGCAATGGGCTCAAAAGGTACATCAGCATGCACAGGGTCATGCTCTGGTAAAGGGTCAAGGGCAGCTGCCTGCTCAGGTGCAATGGCAGGCTCAAGATCATCAAACGCCATATCAAAATCAACATCGGGATCAATCGGATCAAAAAGGTCAATAGGATCTGCTGGATCCTCCATCAACTCGTCCATCGGGACAAACTCTAAATCACGGTCAGGATCAAATCCTGGTGGGAACATAGGATCTGAATCCTCCTCGTCGTCATGGTCAAAAACAAGTCCAGGTATGGAAGCAACAGAAAAAGCCTGGTCAGAATCGGACCCATAGGAGAAGTGCTGCGCACTATGAGCATGTGTGGGTACAGAAGCCACAGACTCAAAGGAGTCCGCGACTGGGGAATGTGCAGGTGACTCCGCAGCCGGAGCATCTGCGATCAGTAAGGGAGCAACAGCAGGTAGGGCCTCGCCCTGAGCATCCTCCAAAGGCTCCTCCTCAAACATATCGACGCCGTCCTCCTCGTCGTCGATGGGTAAAACAGGGTATGTTGCAAGGGGTACTGGAGCAGGGATCACAACGAGTGGTAGATCCCCGGCTGGAAGGTCAACTGGGAGCTCATCAACGCCGTCGGGTAAGGCGAATGGCTGAAAGTCATCATCATCTGTGCTGGTGAAGTCTGACGTATAAACCTCGTGCTCTGATGACTCAATGTCGTCTGAAACGATAGGCCTCGGGCCTGTGGTGCCTGAACCACCAGTGTCTGCAGAGTCCATGTGTCTGTAACATATACACAAACATGCACAAATAGTCAATCACAAATCAAGTAATCATATAAGTCATCAAGTAAGGCATCACATAATCCTTCTAGTCTTACTAGCCAATGCCATCCAGTCTACCAGACTGCTCTATCCTTTACTTAAACCAAACCTCGATCCTCCAGATCGATCTTATAACAAACCAACGTGCTCAACTACCTTGATCATCTCGATCCTCCAGATCGATCCTATAATAAACCAACGTGCTCAACTACCTTGACCATCTCGATCCTCCAGATCGATCCTCAGCCCTCCAAGCTGAGCCTATAATTAGTAAAATGTGCTCAACATTTGTTTGTAAAAAGTGTGGATCTGGGCTTAAGTGGTATGCAGAAAAATGTTTTCGTGAGAGACCTAGTGATCATAGTCTAGACTCGAGACAGAATCCTAGTTCGCTATGATCAGAGCTCTGATACCAAGCTGTCACACCCTGGCTTTGCGGAAGCGTGGTTAATTTTGGTGTGACTTCTTAATACCATAGCTTAACCATAACAAGCTATATGAATTTAAAAACCATGCAAGTCATCTATTAAGTTTTGAAAACCAAAGTACAGTACCATTGTTTTAACCAACAATCATAACTTGTTCAACAACATTACAACTTTAAAACATAACATAAACGTGGTTTAAGGACTGTGTCTTGTCCAGGAAAGAGACACATCCCCTAAACCCTGATGACTTCATGACAAGTGCAGCGGAAAACGTTCCATACCGTGCCAGATCCGTTTAATTTCCTGAAATACATGTGAGTTGAAAAATCAACAATAATGTTGAGCGAGTTCATGTGTAAGTGAGTATGTAAAACACTTGTGAGTAATAAAAATAGTTGTGGTATGTAGCAGTTGTAAGAGGACTTGTGATCACCAATGGTTTGCAAGGCCACTGACATATGTGAAGTGCAAATAGGGAGACTCAAACCTAGCAGATTTCGCCACGGCAAAGTATGTGGACAAAGTCACCCCACGGTCCGTTTCTAGTTTGGCCGGGGGCTGGGCTCGCTACACCCAGATAGATCTACCGCTCCTGTCCCTCGGTCCCTCCATGAGGACTAATGGCCCCATGTTGTTCCTATCCACTCACATGATCGTATAACACCTCCTTACGTTAAACATACCGTTGTAAAGTACTCGTAAATCATAGTAACATGTATTTCACCCCCGCGGTTAAGTAAACTGAAAACAGTTAGAGAAAAGGGGGACATGAACTCACAGTGAATGCGCGTCTCTACCAAGTGTCTCCAATACAGTAAGCTGTGCAACGACCTACAAGTGCTAATTCTATTAGACGGACGGTCGTGCCTTAGCTTTACAGTTTATGTCTTTGGGAAATAGTTAGTCAACTATTTCGTGTTTATGTTCCGTATACACTTGGTAGTTATTCTTCTTCCCAAGGATGGGGGATACAATACATGTGCGTAAGTTACGTTTTATCAATCTTGTGGTAATGTAATTACCGGTGTAACTTATATGTTTGTGGAAGCGTTCGTAAAGTTTTGGAATCATTAACGCTTGTAAATATTATTTTTACTCTAAAATAATATTTATGTATTTCACAAAATAATCATAAACAGTGTTGTGACAAATATATTTATCACTTTAATCTTTGTGAAAATCCCACCTCCGAATATTTAGTAAAATATAGTGCTGGCGAAATTTATGTTTCGAAAATATGTCCAAAAAAAATAGTTCTAACACTTGTTGTGTAAATAATTCTAAGTGTCAGGTTTTTAGAAAATTTCGCCAGAGTTTCCTCTGTAACTGGAGGTGGCCACGCTTTCA
The DNA here is from genome assembly GCA_030545235.1 of Helianthus tuberosus. Classification (NCBI taxonomy): domain Eukaryota; kingdom Viridiplantae; phylum Streptophyta; class Magnoliopsida; order Asterales; family Asteraceae; genus Helianthus; species Helianthus tuberosus. The sequence goes on along the minus strand of CM060451.1, from coordinate 157,948,687 downwards.
AGCGTATCATTTTCTTTTAACAAATCAATTCAACAATCTTCTTTATTCAATCAAACCATTTCCGACGCAACAAACTAGTCGACAAGTATGTAAATTTGCATAATCGCATGAACTTGCAGTTTTTCCGCATCTTTAATGTAAATCACCTTTATATATGTAGATCTTTATATAAAGTAGCTTTAATCTCATAAAAACCTTGTGACTAGAGAAATCCGTCTTTACAACTTCTAGTCATTTTTCCCAAAAATAGCTATTTGTCGGATCTTTTCATTTCACAAGTGTCTACACACTTGTGGTTTATAAAATCATATTTATTAGTGTAAGATCCATCTTTAGAAAAACATGATTTCTTTAAAGTGTGGTCTTTCAAAAATACCACTTGCGGATACGTAGATCCGCTAGTTTTAAACACCATTTTACCGGTTAAATCACTTTTACACAAATAAAATATTTTCACACAAGTTCATGTATCTTGTGTGGTAGAGTTTCACCTTTAACCCTTGTATTTAGTCAAAAACGAGCTTATGTGAAGACACATGATCTTACAAAGTCGGGTTAAACGGAGATCCGAGCTACCACATCATAGATCGGGTCTCAATAATCACATATTTCAAGTCCTACGACTTTTACACAAGTTATATGTTATTATCCACCATTTTTGTGATTTTACTAGACTTTAATGCATCAAAACTTATGTTTTCGATATTTAACCGACAATATTCCTTTTACCCACTTTAGATAAGTGTAAAAACAAGTTTTAAGTGATATACCTCTAGCTCAAGGCTAGGGAAGATCTTTGATGAAAAACGCGTGGATAAAAGCTAACGGTGGAGGTCCTTCGTGTTCCGCTTGCACCAAAGCTCCTAATACGCGACCTTGGATGTTTGTATGATGATGGAATGGAGTGAACAAGATCGAAAATGGTGGGTAAGGGGGGTGGGGTGTTCGGCCGAGAGGTAGAGAGCAAGAGGGAGAGAGTATGAGTTTGTGATGTTTAGTGATAATTAACATGTGGTAATCCTTAGTATTTATAAACAATTTAGGGTGTTATTACCCAATGGTTCTTGTGTCATGAAGATACTAGACACACAAGATTTTGACAAGATCACAAGTACAAGGGGTGCCCCCTAGGTAACCGGTTCGGTTTGGGGGGGGGGGTCCTTGGTCCGATTTTAGGTAGATAGTTAGTGTTTAGTTATGATAAACCAAGTTAGGTTAAGGGTTAAACTCCGTTAGTTATGTACAACGTGTTATGACGGGTGTTAGGGTAACCAGGGACCCTAACTGGCTCAGAAAAAGAGTAATAATAAAAATAGTAATGTTTTCATGTTCCGGGTAAAGTCCGGGTGTCCGGTTGGATAGTAATCCGTTAAAGTGTTACAAAAGCTTTAAAGTGTCGTTATTACATTTTTAGTGACACAATTTGTTTTCCCGACACTTTAGAAAGTGTCTAGTGTTATTTTCTCATGTTCTGGCACTTTACTAGTCAGCTAGAAGCTGGATTAATTATTAAAGTGATGTGTTTGGTACTTAAAGTACGTTTTTGGCACATCCGAATCAGTGTATCTTTTCCCTAGAGACGCGGTAACACAACCCTTATATCCCTACACTCACTACCAGTGTAGCCAAAATATATGAGGCTCTTAACAGGCCTTAGAGGCAGTGTCTGCCTGATGCTGGTCATGTCAGCATGTTTGCCGTGTATCCGTTTAGTGCTACTGTGCTTTTTGTGCATCGTGTTTGTCACTAGGGTTCAGTATGTAATTAATGTAGTGACAGCAATTAAAGTATGATGCAAGTAAGTGCATGTATCAGTATGCAGGTAGCAGTTTATCAGCTAGTTCAATCAAGCACAGTAATCAAGTAGTAATTAATCATTAATTAAGTTGTACGGATACCTGGTTTAGTGCGGGTTGTCACATTCTCCCCCCGTTAAATAAATTTCGTCCCGAAATTTAAGTTCTGCTTGTAGAAGCAGGGTTCTTAGGAAATAAGTGGGGGTATTTCTCTTTCATCCTGTCCTCACGTTCCCAGGTAAATTCAGGACCATGTCTGGCATTCCAACGAACCTTGACGAGCTTGACACTGCTCCGGCGGGTCTTGTTAACTTTCCAATCCGTGACCTCAACAGGTTCTTCAACGAAGTGGAGCGTGTCGTCAATATGAATCTCGTCGATAGGAATGGCAACGTCAATCTGAGTTGGACTTTTCTTTAAATTGGATACATGAAATGTATCGTGAACACCATTTAGTTCAGCGGGTAGGTCCAACTTGTATGCTACCGTCCCAATTCTTTCCAGAATTCTGAAAGGACCAATGTAGCGTGGGTTTAACTTTCCACGCTTTCCAAAGCGCGCCACCCCTTTCCAGGGTGATACCTTCAGTAAAACCATTTCTCCAACTTGAAAATCCACATGTTTTCGGTTTGGATCCGCATAGGCCTTTTGTCTGTGGCGAGCGGCTTCGATGCGTTTAAGAATTTGCGCGATCTTGTCTGTCGTCTCTTGGACGATCTCGGGACCAGCAAGCTGCCTATCACCCGCGTCAGACCAACATAGTGGTGATCAGCACTTGCGTCCGTATAGGGCCTCAAATGGCGCGACACCAATACTGGTGTGATAGCTGTTGTTGTATGAAAATTCGACCAAAGGTAAGTGTTTATCCCAGCTACCGCCTAAATCCATAACACATGCCCTCAGCATGTCTTCCAAAGTTTGTATTGTTCGCTCGCTCTGGCCATCAGTTTGCGGATGGAATGCAGTGCTCAGATTCAATTGTGAGCCAAAAGATTCTTGGAAAGATTGCCATATTCTTGACACAAATCTTCCGTCTCTATCAGAGATGATCGAGAGAGGTACTCCATGACGTGCTACGATCTCTCTCATGTAAATTTCCGCAAGTTTACTAGTACTGCCTTTCTCCTTGATTGGCAGAAAGTGTGCGGATTTTGTTAGGCGGTCAACAATCACCCAAATCATATCGTGGCCTCTTGGCGTTCTTGGTAATTTTGTAACAAAATCCATTGAGATTTGTTCCCATTTCCACTTGGGAATCTCAGGTTGTTGCAGAAGTCCCGAAGGCTTCTGGTATTCCGCCTTGACCTTAGCGCACGTTAAACATTTGCTCACGTAAACAGCAACGTCGCCTTTCATCCTAGGCCACCAATAGTAATCTTTGAGATCCTGGTACATCTTATCCGATCCAGGGTGGATAGAGTACCGTGACTTGTGCGCTTCGTCGAAAATAACTTCCCTTAATCCACCAAACAGAGGAACCCAAATTCTTTTCTTAAAACATAACGTCCCTTCCTCGTTTGGTACCAAAAGCTTCTCCATTCCACGGAGATATTCTTCCTCAAGGTTTCCCACCTTGAGAGCTTCCTTTTGTGTAACACGAATGCGCAAGGAAAGGTCGGTTCGTATAATCATTTCCAAAGCTCTAACCCTTATGGGCTTGATTCTTTCCTTACGACTTAGGGCATCGGCAACTACATTTGCCTTCCCTGGGTGATACTTTATCTCGCAGTCGTAGTCGTTTAATAATTCAACCCATCGTCTTTGCCTCATATTCAACTCCTTCTGGTTGAATATATGATGTAGGCTTTTGTGATCTGTGAAGATTGTGCACTTCGTACCATACAGGTAGTGTCTCCAGATCTTTAAAGCGAAAACCACTGCGCCAAGCTCTAAATCGTGTGTGGTATAATTCTTTTCGTGTACTTTCAGTTGGCGTGATGCATAAGCAATGACCTTTTGGCGTTGCATCAACACACAACCCAATCCTTGACGCGATGCGTCGCAGTATACCACAAAGTCATCAGTGCCTTCTGGTAGAGCTAAGATTGGCGCGTTACAAAGCTTATCCTTCAATACCTGAAATGCTTCATCCTGTTTGATTCCCCAATCAAACGTCTTGTCCTTCTGCGTGAGGAGCGTTAAAGGTTGAGCGATTTTCGAGAAATCCTCGATGAACCTCCGATAGTAGCCAGCCAAACCCAAGAATTGTCGAATCTCGGTTGGCGTCCTCTGCGTTTCCCAATCCTTGATTGCCTCGATTTTTGCGGGATCAACATGAATTCCATCCCCATTAACCACATGTCCAAGAAACTGGACTTCACGTAGCCAAAACTCGCACTTGGAGAATTTGGCGTATAGTTGTTCCTTCCTTAGCAGCTCCAATATGGTTCTAAGATGTTGTTCGTGTTCAGCCTTCGTCTTTGAGTAAATCAGGATGTCGTCGATGAATACAATCACGAACTTGTCTAAGTATGGCTTGCAAACCGTATTCATTAGATCCATGAATACCGCAGGCGCGTTTGTCAAACCAAATGGCATAACGAGGAACTCGTAGTGTCCATAACGAGTTCGGAAGGCTGTTTTCGGGATACTTTCCTCTTGTATCCTTAGTTGATGGTATCCAGATCGAAGATCGATCTTAGAGTAACAGCTTGAACCTTGAAGTTGATCGAATAGATCGTCGATTCTTGGCAGTGGATACCTGTTCTTGATCGTCAGCTTGTTCAATTCTCTGTAGTCAATACACATGCGGAAACTTCCGTCCTTCTTCTTGACAAACAAGACCGGAGCTCCCCAAGGCGAGAAGCTTGGTCGGATAAAACCCTTGTCTAACAACTCCTGAAGTTGTGTTGACAGTTCCTGCATCTCAGACGGCGCAAGTCTGTATGGTGCCTTAGCCACAGGCGCGGCGCCTGGAGCTAAGTCAATGTGAAACTCCACTTGCCTCTGAGGTGGCAGTCCGGGTAAGTCTTCTGGGAAGACTTCTAGATACTCCCTTACGACAGGGATGTCCTCGATTGTTGGCTCAGCAGCCTTCTTGTCTACGATGTGTGCCAGAAAAGCAACACATCCTTTCTGTAAACACTTCCTTGCTTTCAAGCAGCTGATAAATCTTAGTGGCGTGTCACGCTTTTCTCCGTGAACCACAATTGTCTCACCATCATTGGTTGGGATACGAACAACTTTCTCGTGACATACTATCTCAGCCTTGTTTCCAGATAACCAATCCATTCCTACCACCACGTCGAAGCTTCCCAGTTGGACTGGTAGTAGATCCAGAGTAAACTCGCGTTCTCCCAATTCTATCACGCAACCTCTGATTACTTCGTCGGCTCCAACTAACTTTCCATTAGCTAATTCGATCGAGTAGGGAATGTCTAACTTATTAGCAGCTAACCCAAGCATATTCTTAAATTCTAGTGATACGAAGCTATAATCGGCACCAGTATCAAATAAAACGGATGCATAGCGTTGATTGATAGGGAACGTACCCGTAACAACATTTGGATCTTGGCGTGCTTCCCTAGCTTCAAGTTGGAATACTCTACCACGGGCCTGATTCAACGTTGGGCAATTCTTCTTAAAATGCCCAATTTCCCCGCAGTTATAGCATCCGAGTTTCTGCCCGTTTCCATCCCCGTTTCCAGCTGGGGTGTTGTTCTGGTTGGCATTGCCAGCCTGGTTTGCATTGTAGCCTCGGTTTCTGTTTCCTCCAAAATTTCCTGGTAGGCGGTTTCCATTTCCACCACGGTTATCATTCCTATTTCCATATCCTCCCTGGCCTCCGCGGCCTGTACTAGCCCAACATGATTCCTTTGAGTGGCCCGGTTTTCCACAAGATTCACAAACTCTCATGTTACAAGGGCCAGTGTGGTGGCGTTGGCAGTTGTTGCATCTGGGCTGGGTGCCCTGGTACCCTTTTCCTCTCTTGGTACTGCCAGCTGATTTTCCTTTCTTTACTGCCATACTGACGCCTTGTTTGAAGTTTGAAAACTTCCTTTTGTTATCCCCTGAGGACTCAACGTGAGTCTCTGTCTTCTTTGCCTTTACTTCATCAAACTTGTTTAAACGGATCGCCTCCTCGGTGAGAGCCACGCTCAAATCGATGGCTTCAGTGATAGTCGCTGGTTTGGAGGAGGTTACCATGCTTATTATTTGGGGAGCCAAACCCCAAATGAAGCGCTCGATTCGCTTGTACTCTGGCGTAACCATGTAAGGAACCACTTGAGATAGGTCGTGAAACCTCTGGACGTATTCCGCAATCTTTGGTCCATCCATCTTTAAGTGCCAAAATTCAGTCTCCAACCTTTGAATTTCTGCGCGTGAACAGTACTTTTTGCGCATCAGTTCTTTCAATTCGGCCCAAGTCAGGGCGTAGGCGGCAGCTTCGCCTAGTGTTTGCACTTGTAGGTTCCACCATGATAGGGCTCCATCTAGAAACAGCCCTGAAATGTATGTGACTTGCTGATCCTCTGCACACTTGCTCATGCGTAAGACAGAATCGGTTTTCTCAGCCCAGCGGGTAAAGGCAACTGCACCTCCTGTGCCATCGAAGTTAACTGGTTTGCAGTCTAAGAACTGCTTGTAGGTGCATCCTGCACGTATGTTAAAACATGTGTTTGGCATTAGCATCATTGCTAAAGATGTCCAGCTAGGACATGGTAGGTTCGAATGGCGTGGTATTACCGTGAGGTGGATTGTTATTGCCTTGGTTAACACTTCCGCTTGCCCCTGGCTGAGAAGCGGCATACTGTGCTATGGCAGCAGCAATAATCTGCTGGAGTTCTGCCTCGTTTGTTGGCATGTTTGGTTCGCGTCTTGGCGGCATCTTCTAAAAGATGGTTTAAGTTGGTTAGGCCATAGTAAGGCTTCGTTGTTATAATACGTAAATCAGTTCGTAGTATAGTGTACGTATATAACGGTAGTAATAGTATAATCACATAACACCTCAGGTTATCACACATCACAAATATCAATCACACACATCCCATGTCATAAAATGTAAACAAGTAATCAAGCGAATCCAAATATGGTGAGAAAACTGCGATTGCCATATAAATGAGACCACATCGTAAGTGTATACATACAATCATCAATCACTAGGGGCTACATCACCCCTGTCAAAAGCTACATCAGTATCAATACAATATCAAGTACATAACAAAAGTCAAGTCATAACGTAGTCTCCAAAATGCTGTGCAGACAAAAAGCAATCGCCGCCTTCTCACTTCGCCTACCCAAGTGGCACCGATGAGCTCTAAGCAGATGGTGGTGGAGGAGGGGGAAAACGGGTATAAAACAAATGGCGCAACTGTAACCAGTCCGCCTCCATCGCCTGCTGTGTGCGAATAATGGAAGCAATCTGCTGCTCCAAAGTAGTAAGACGAGCAGCATAGTCAGGGGGGTAATGGTCGTGATGGCTGCAACGGAGAGGGTACCCGGCCATGGCACTGACATGGCTGCAGATGGGCTCTCTCCAACTCCTGTAGTCGCTGCTCATGCGACTCATGCTGGTATACAAACGACATCAATACATCCTCAATGGTATGTCCCACGTGGAACCTGTGGTATGGATCAGTGGGTGGTATGGGGGAAAACGGTGCCACACCAAAAGGAGCTGTAGTAGGTGGAACAAAAGGAATCTGAGGCATGAAAGGCATAGGCATCGGTACATGCCCATCAGGGTGTGCTGAAGAGCCCTCTCCAGGCCCTGCTGGAGGTATAAACATAGGAACCTGAAACGAAAAGTCAGTATGTGGTGCAACAGGAATCTGTGGAGGGAATGGGGGAACGTCCTCGTCTGCCGGTATCCAGCCATGCTGTGCAGACTCATCCGGTGGATCCATACGTGCCGCGAACAGTGCATGTCCGGGCTCTAGGGGAACGGGATCAAATAAGGGAGCAACAACAGGGTGAACGGGTGCCAAGTGCTCGAGAGGGGGGTCAACTGGTACAGCAACAATGGGTAAAGGACCAATGGGATCAACAGGAACATCTATGTGGTGATCATCAGCAATGGGCTCAAAAGGTACATCAGCATGCACAGGGTCATGCTCTGGTAAAGGGTCAAGGGCAGCTACCTGCTCAGGTGCAATGGCAGGCTCAAGATCATCAAACGCCATATCAAAATCAACATCGGGATCAATCGGATCAAAAAGGTCAATAGGATCTGCTGGATCCTCCATCAACTCGTCCATCGGGACAAACTCTAAATCACGGTCAGGATCAAATCCTGGTGGGAACATAGGATCTGAATCCTCCTCGTCGTCATGGTCAAAAACAAGTCCAGGTATGGAAGCAACAGAAAAAGCCTGGTCAGAATCGGACCCATAGGAGAAGTGCTGCGCACTATGAGCATGTGTGGGTACAGAAGCCACAGACTCAAAGGAGTCCGCGACTGGGGAATGTGCAGGTGACTCCGCAGCCGGAGCATCTGCGATCAGTAAGGGAGCAACAGCAGGTAGGGCCTCGCCCTGAGCATCCTCCAAAGGCTCCTCCTCAAACATATCGACGCCGTCCTCCTCGTCGTCGATGGGTAAAACAGGGTATGCTGCAAGGGGTACTGGAGCAGGGATCACAACGAGTGGTAGATCCCCGGCTGGAAGGTCAACTGGGAGCTCATCAACGCCGTCGGGTAAGGCGAATGGCTGAAAGTCATCATCATCTGTGCTGGTGAAGTCTGACGTATAAACCTCGTGCTCTGATGACTCAATGTCGTCTGAAACGATAGGCCTCGGGCCTGTGGTGCCTGAACCACCAGTGTCTGCAGAGTCCATGTGTCTGTAACATATACACAAACATGCACAAATAGTCAATCACAAATCAAGTAATCACATAAGTCATCAAGTAAGGCATCACATAATCCTTCTAGTCTTACTAGCCAATGCCATCCAGTCTACCAGACTGCTCTATCCTTTACTTAAACCAAACCTCGATCCTCCAGATCGATCTTATAACAAACCAACGTGCTCAACTACCTTGATCATATCGATCCTATAATAAACCAACGTGCTCAACTACCTTGACCATCTCGATCCTCCAGATCGATCCTCAGCCCTCCAAGCTGAGCCTATAATTAGTAAAATGTGCTCAACATTTGTTTGTAAAAAGTGTGGATCTGGGCTTAAGTGGTATGCAGAAAAATGTTTTCGTGAGAGCCCTAGTGATCATAGTCTAGACTCGAGACAGAATCCTAGTTCGCTATGATCAGAGCTCTGATACCAAGCTGTCACACCCTGGCTTTGCGGAAGCGTGGTTAATTTTGGTGTGACTTCTTAATACCATAGCTTAACCATAACAAGCTATATGAATTTAAAAACCATGCAAGTCATCTATTAAGTTTTGAAAACCAAAGTACAGTACCATTGTTTTAACCAACAATCATAACTTGTTCAACAACATTACAACTTTAAAACATAACATAAACGTGGTTTAAGGACTGTGTCTTGTCCAGGAAAGAGACACATCCCCTAAACCCTGATGACTTCATGACAAGTGCAGCGGAAAACGTTCCATACCGTGCCAGATCCGTTTAATTTCCTGAAATACATGTGAGTTGAAAAATCAACAATAATGTTGAGCGAGTTCATGTGTAAGTGAGTATGTAAAACACTTGTGAGTATAAAAATAGTTGTGGTATGTAGCAGTTGTAAGAGGACTTGTGATCACCAATGGTTTGCAAGGCCACTGACATATGTGAAGTGCAAATAGGGAGACTCAAACCTAGCAGATTTCGCCACGGCAAAGTATGTGGACAAAGTCACCCCACGGTCCGTTTCTAGTTTGGCCAGGGGCTGGGCTCGCTACACCCAGATAGATCTACCGCTCCTGTCCCTCGGTCCCTCCATGAGGACTAATGGCCCCATGTTGTTCCTATCCACTCACATGATCGTATAACACCTCCTTACGTTAAACATACCGTTGTAAAGTACTCGTAAATCATAGTAACATGTATTTCACCCCCGCGGTTAAGTAAACTGAAAACAGTTAGAGAAAAGGGGGACATGAACTCACAGTGAATGCGCGTCTCTACCAAGTGTCTCCAATACAGTAAGCTGTGCAACGACCTACAAGTGCTAATTCTATTAGACGGACGGCCGTGCCTTAGCTTTACAGTTTATGTCTTTGGGAAATAGTTAGTCAACTATTTCGTGTTTATGTTCCGTATACACTTGGTAGTTATTCTTCTTCCCAAGGATGGGGGATACAATACATGTGCGTAAGTTACGTTTTATCAATCTTGTGGTAATGTAATTACCGGTGTAACTTATATGTTTGTGGAAGCGTTCGTAAAGTTTTGGAATCATTAACGCTTGTAAATATTATTTTTACTCTAAAATAATATTTATGTATTTCACAAAATAATCATAAACAGTGTTGTGACAAATATATTTATCACTTTAATCTTTGTGAAAATCCCACCTCCGAATATTTAGTAAAATATAGTGCTGGCGAAATTTATGTTTCGAAAATATGTCCAAAAAAAATAGTTCTAACACTTGTTGTGTAAATAATTCTAAGTGTCAGGTTTTTAGAAAATTTCGCCAGAGTTTCCTCTGTAACTGGAGGTGGCCACGCTTTCAAGCGTATCATTTTCTTTTAACAAATCAATTCAACAATCTTCTTTATTCAATCAAACCATTTCCGACGCAACAAACTAGTCGACAAGTATGTAAATTTGCATAATCGCATGAACTTGCAGTTTTTCCGCATCTTTAATGTAAATCACCTTTATATATGTAGATCTTTATATAAAGTAGCTTTAATCTCATAAAAACCTTGTGACTAGAGAAATCCGTCTTTACAACTTCTAGTCATTTTTCCCAAAAATAGCTATTTGTCGGATCTTTTCATTTCACAAGTGTCTACACACTTGTGGTTTATAAAATCATATTTATTAGTGTAAGATCCATCTTTAGAAAAACATGATTTCTTTAAAGTGTGGTCTTTCAAAAATACCACTTGCGGATACGTAGATCCGCTAGTTTTAAACACCATTTTACCGGTTAAATCACTTTTACACAAATAAAATATTTTCACACAAGTTCATGTATCTTGTGTGGTAGAGTTTCACCTTTAACCCTTGTATTTAGTCAAAAACGAGCTTATGTGAAGACACATGATCTTAAAAAGTCGGGTTAAACGGAGATCCGAGCTACCACATCATAGATCGGGTCTCAATAATCACATATTTCAAGTCCTACGACTTTTACACAAGTTATATGTTATTATCCACCATTTTTGTGATTTTACTAGACTTTAATGCATCAAAACTTATGTTTTCGATATTTAACCGACAATATTCCTTTTACCCACTTTAGATAAGTGTAAAAACAAGTTTTAAGTGATATACCTCTAGCTCAAGGCTAGGGAAGATCTTTGATGAAAAACGCGTGGATAAAAGCTAACGGTGGAGGTCCTTCGTGTTCCGCTTGCACCAAAGCTCCTAATACGCGACCTTGGATGTTTGTATGATGATGGAATGGAGTGAACAAGATCGAAAATGGTGGGTAAGGGGGTGGGGTGTTCGGCCAAGAGGTAGAGAGCAAGAGGGAGAGAGTATGAGTTTGTGATGTTTAGTGATAATTAACATGTGGTAATCCTTAGTATTTATAAACAATTTAGGGTGTTATTACCCAATGGTTCTTGTGTCATGAAGATACTAGACACACAAGATTTTGACAAGATCACAAGTACAAGGGGTGCCCCCTAGGTAACCGGTTCGGTTTGGGGGGGGGGGGGGTCCTTGGTCCGATTTTAGGTAGATAGTTAGTGTTTAGTTATGATAAACCAAGTTAGGTTAAGGGTTAAACTCCGTTAGTTATGTACAACGTGTTATGACGGGTGTTAGGGTAACCAGGGACCCTAACTGGCTCAGAAAAAGAGTAATAATAAAAATAGTAATGTTTTCATGTTCCGGGTAAAGTCCGGGTGTCCGGTTGGATAGTAATCCGTTAAAGTGTTACAAAAGCTTTAAAGTGTCGTTATTACATTTTTAGTGACACAATTTGTTTTCCCGACACTTTAGAAAGTGTCTAGTGTTATTTTCTCATGTTCTGGCACTTTACTAGTCAGCTAGAAGCTGGATTAATTATTAAAGTGCTGTGTTTGGTACTTAAAGTACGTTTTTGGCACATCCGAATCAGTGTATCTTTTCCCTAGAGACGCGGTAACACAACCCTTATATCCCTACACTCACTACCAGTGTAGCCAAAATATATGAGGCTCTTAACAGGCCTTAGAGGCAGTGTCTGCCTGATGCTGGTCATGTCAGCATGTTTGCCGTGTATCCGTTTAGTGCTACTGTGCTTTTTGTGCATCATGTTTGTCACTAGGGTTCAGTATGTAATTAATGTAGTGACAGCAATTAAAGTATGATGCAAGTAAGTGCATGTATCAGTATGCAGGTAGCAGTTTATCAGCTAGTTCAATCAAGCACAGTAATCAAGTAGTAGTTAATCATTAATTAAGTTGTACGGATACCTGGTTTAGTGCGGGTTGTCACATAATTTTGGTTGCTTCAGTTTGGAGGGTTAGGTTTGATGAACGTCTTCTTTTCTTGCTGATGGTCTTTTCTTAGGTAAAGTTGCCATCGAATGCGGTGTTGGTATGTTAAGGTATCTTCTCTTTTTCCTTGGTCGACGTAATATTTATTAGAAATTTTTATATTCGAATTAGATGCCATTTTATAACCAGCATTCCATGTTCTGTTGATAGATTTAAAAACATTCGTTATCTAAATTTTGTATGTTTTCTTTTTAAACGTTGATTTAGCAGGAAACTACTGATAAAAATATGTATTTTTGTGTATTTTTTCTGTATAGTTGAAATAGTTACATAAAGTCTAATTTTGGTTCAGTATGTGTATGCACTCTTTATACATTTTTGGGGTTTGATGGTTTCTTTTTGGGCTTGCAGTTCTTTCATATGGTAATGCTCGTGATATGGGCAGTGAAGCTTCACTCGAGTTTTTAGAGCTCTATAGTCGAAATCACTCATGCACACAAGGTAACAACAAAATACTTGAGAAAGGATTACAAGTATCAGTTTGTTTTTATTTTTCATCATCTTTGGTATGGACTGAAAATTGATTGGGTTCTTAACTTAGCACGTTTTTATCCGAAAGAATCTAATTTCATATGAATTGTAACGTAATGTTCTGAATAAATAATTATAGACTTTTATGTATTATAAGTAGATCGGATCTTCTTATGTTGACAGGTGGAGAGGTCATGTTGTGAGACTTGAAAGGATCCTAATCTATAAGATGTACACATTTAGTCTATTTAACCATTCGGCCTTTTAGACATGCTTCATTTTAAGTTATCTGTTTTGATATGTTGATAAAACATAATCCAAATTAGCATGTTCATAATCAAATTGACTGAATGACATAACTAGACTTGAGTAACATTCATATTATGTTGAATTATTGTGGACCTTGCGGATTGAAGGGCGTAAAGAATGGCGTCTATAATTTGATTGGCCTATAAAATACCGAATTTGCTTCGGTACAGAGAGAGGGCTGGCTTTTCTACATGAAGAAACCTTAAACCCGTACTTCACGAGAAATTATTAGGACTATGGGTTTTATTGTTGAAATTGTATTCATATGGCTTACTATTAATAACTATTTTTTTGCTTCTAATTGTATATCATTTACAACTGTTTATCATCATAGGTACATGATGTGTTAGGTGATTGTCATCAATAACTGATTATTGGCAATTATGAATAATGATTTTGCTTCTAATGGGAGTTGTTGATATAATTAGATATGCTAGCAGCGTTAGATATGCTTCTTTTGGCAATCAAGAAAAATGATTTTTTTGGGCCTAATTTATCATTATTCATTGTTTCTTTTGATGTGTAGAGCAATTCAGCAATCAAATTGTTACCATGAACAAGTGCACGAAACAACTTGTGAAGTAATTTTTTCTTTAAATCAATGTAGAGTGGATGAATTTACATGTCTTTTTACATTAGTAACCTTGGTATATATGAAAAAATTGCGCCTCATATGACCTTGAGATGCAAGGAGACCGAGGATGCGGGAATACCACACCAGGGGTGGTGATGTGTAGTGTTTTTCAGAAGGTGGTGTTGAGACTATGATTTAGGCTTGAGGCGCCCACATTGCGTGAGTTGTTATGCAATAGAGATAAAAGAAAAGGGCTAGGAGATGAGGGAATAGGTTAGGACTCACATGAAACATGATGAATAAGACTAATGATTGAGAATGTTCAACAATGACATTGAATATACTGATTCTGACTTATTTTGAATGGTGGAAGGATTAAATTTTTGTTGCAACCTTTGATTGTGCTCCAACAGCTGATTTTGAAAGCTATGGTGAGGTGGATATTCAGGTTCAGCTAAACCTATCAAAAATTTTAGCTTATATGCTTCCTTCATTTGGCAAAGTAAGTTACTTTTTAATGTAACTTTTTTATAATTATTTTGGTTTAACTTTTCTATGGTTTAGCTTTTTGGGATCTGAATAAGGTTGGTTGGGTCTGAGAAAAAAAATAAGAAAACTGGCTATAGTCATTTGCCACTGGATTAAGGTTATATGCACCTTTCTTTACCATGATACAATAAGCAATATAATCTTCCCCAAAATAGTTATATTTCTCTATTAATTTGATGTCTTTATGACAATACTACATGCTGAACTACTTAATTTGATGTTTGATATGCGGGTCGTAGGAGGAGCCGGTTGACCATCTCTTCGTGTCTTGCCACTTCGCCTCAAGGTGTTTGGGATCGGGTTGCAAGCTGGTGCCGTCTAACTGGGCTGTATATGTTTGAAAGCAAATATTTGGTCGGATATCATTGCCATGCGAGTGGGTCGACGAAATGAAAAAAATGGTGTACACTATAATGCAGACTGGAATGTGGAGTATATGGCGTTGTTGAAACAACTTAGCATTCAACCAGAAGAATCCGAATTTGGGGAGTGTTGTAGAGGAGCTAAAAAGGTTGGGGTACCTTTGGATAAAAAAAACAATCAAAGGCGTAGGCTTTGACCTGGGAAAAATGGAGAATGTTTGATTTAAATTGTTGTGACTTTGGTTATTTGTTCACAATGTTTGTATCTGGGGTGAGGGATAATATGTTGTCCCAAATTTTATTCAATTAAATTTGAAGTCATTTGCGTGGCTTTTCTCATGAGGGGAGTTCTATACTATCGCCCACTAATTTTGATGGTTTTATGACCCCATATTACTTGACATATGCATATAGCATATTACTTTTATGTATCTCATTAATTTTTTTGGTTGAATTTGCTCTTTTAGTTTCTTTTATATTTGTATATGTTTCTATTTAGTAGATTAGTGGTTCATATGTAATTATCTATCATCACCTCTTTGTTTCTATATGTATAACATCTTATCTACCATAGTTGCCTAATGTTGTTTTTGGATGTTGTTTTTGGACTTGCAATTAATACTTCTGCTGCCTTTGCTATCAGGATGTGAACTGGAAATTCAATTTTAACTAGGGATGAGTTTGGTTTTAACCGGTACCAAAAATCTTAAAAAATGGGTACCGATATCAAAATTGTTGTACCGGAACGAAACGGTTTAAAAAACGTCAAAAGTCGGTACCGAAAATATTTCGGTTAAAAAAATTGAAACCAATACCCGACACCATTTGCTCATCTCTATTTTTTACTACAAATTTTAAAACGATATGTTGTAGAGCATTAAAGGTGATGAGAATTTATTTGTTCTACTTTTACCACCATGTATTACATAATAATTTTTAGTTACTAGGTAGTGTGTTTGCATACCTATTTTACAAAACGAAAACTATAAAATTTTATGGTTTGAGAAATGTGCCGAAATATGTATTGGCTTTTTAAAATAGTTTACTCTGTAATGCATTAGTTCTTACATAATAAAAAATTGATAAACCCGATATGTATTTATGTTTTTTAATTTATTTTATTTAAATTTTTAAAAATTTAAGACGTGTGTTTTGGTCAAAAATCAGTTTAAGGATAATTTAACCAAATTTGTCATTAAAAAAAAACAAGAGGGCTCAAGTTCAAATCTAATCCAAACGGGTTTTGTCGTAGTAGGCCTTCGGGCGGCCTTTTGACAGTGGGCTTGGGCTACTCATTTATCTATAATTTTTGTATGTTAGTATCATTTTTATACGTTTATATTGAAAAAAAAATCATTACAAAGTTCATCTCAATGCCAGTAGATATTATATGTTTGTGTTAAGCCACCTGCGAAACTCACGGGTTATTAAACTTTTGTGGTAATATATGCATTAGTTTGATGCTTTGAGAAATTGGGAATTATTATTAGGGGTTTAGACTAAATTTAGGGTTTTGTGTAGCCTATTGCTTTAATCTATTAATGAACAAATTAAGTGAGTTGATGATTAATATGTTTAAGTACATGTTTTTGGTGTTAATTTATGTAAATGTATGCTGTGGAACCCTAAATAATTATTGTTGAGACTTGATTCAATCAATGGTTATAGGCTAAAATGGAACCTATAATTGATTTTTATGTTTTTAGACTTCCATAACTAATCGACTTTATTAATAAACTATTTGGTTGATTTGGTCATTGAAAAATATGGTTTTGTTAAAAACACATATGATTGGTTGATTTGGTCATTGAAAATATGGTTTTGCTAAAAACACATATGAAAGAAGCCAAAAAAAAACCATATTTGTGTCAAATTTAATAAATACGTAAGAATTTCACAACCATTTAAGTCTTACATTATTGTCTGTATAACCTTAAGTTTTAATAGTATTTTTGTTTGTGTTTTTCTAGGGCCTAAGAAATAAGAACAATTACTTTTACTATGATATGTGAATCTCTTAGGTCTGAGCCTTAATTCTTTAATTAGTTTTTAATTAGAAATATATTTCGGGTCTATAGATGTTAACATGAATGATGCTTTTTTCTACAGATCTTCACGCGGTGATGAATGATGCTTTTGTCTACATATCTTCATGTGGTGAAGGCACTTTCCAGGGACATTGGCGAGGAATGATAAGAATAGAACGTTTATTTCATTTCAAGTTTTATGTCAACATTATTAAATATTATATAATTTACTTTGGGTAACCCGTGTAATGACAATAAACAAAAGTCAAGGGCGGTCACTTTCTAGAGTTGGTTTGTACTTAAAACAATTCGTCTTCTCTCATGGTCAATTGTATGTTGCTTTATCAAGAGTAAAAACACGAGAGAGAGTCAAACTACTAATACTTGACAACAACGGCAAACCTATAGATAAAAAAACTAATGTGGTTTAAAAGAGATTTTCAACGAATTGAGATCGTTGCATATTCATGTATTTCAGTTTGTCGTGGTAATCTTAGAAATTCGTTTGTGTTTTAACGTGTATTTAATCATAACATTTATGTAAACGATGGTCTTAAAATATCAGGCCTACCAAATCATAGGTTAGTCCTTAAAGTAGGTGTTCCAGTATCATAGATTAGTCCTTAAAGTAGGTGTTCCAGTAATGTTATTACGAAATATTGATCAACGGAATGGATTGTGCAACGGTACAAGGCTACAAGTAAAAAAGCTGCACAATCGTGTAATAGAAGCCGAGATAATATATGGTGCAAATATTGGTAGTTGCACATATATACCTCGGTTAAACTTGATACCTTCTGATAAAAATATTCCTTTTGCTTTTCAAAGGAGGCAATTTCCACTGGTTGTATGTTTTGCAATGACGATCAACAAAAGTCAAGGTCAGTCTCTTTCAAGAGTTGGTTTGTACCTCAAACAACCGGTCTTCTCTCATGGTCAATTGTATGTTGCCTTATCAAGGGTGAAAACAAGAAATGGGGTCAAAATACTCATACTTGACAAAAACGGAAAACCTATAGATAAAACAACTAGTGTGGTGTATAAAGAGATTTTCAACGAATTGTGATATCTTCATATTGATGGTTAATAAAAAGTTTTTACATGATCCGTTTCAAGACGTGTATATATTCATAACATTTTATGTAAACAACGATGATGAAGCGATATTATCTTTAATCAACCCGTGTAATACATGGGTCCTTAGGCTAGTGTAATAATATATGCTTATTAGTTTAAAAACATGTTACATAATCCATGCTGATTAGTTAAATAAACAACAATGTGATGGAGATGTTATAATATTAGTTTCTTATACATAAATCGGTTTTATAAACATACAGAATTTAATTATCGTACCTTGTAGATTTGCTTCACGATCAACAGCAGGTAACTTGATTTTGATTCAGACAACTTAGATATATAAACAAACTGTTTTGTTATCATATAGATAACCGAATTCCAGAATCTCTATATATGTGTGTGTGTGTGTGTGTGTGTGACATATATTAAGATAGAACAAATCAATGTTACTACAAATCTTTTAAAAATTTATATAATAAATGAAGATACATATTTCCAAATATGTATTGATAGAAATCAATTGTAATTGTTTCCTTATAATTTGTTACAATTAGATGGAACATTCCAAAAATATCATATCAATTCGAAAATAAATACATTCTTGAAGAATCGTGATAAAGGTCAAATGTTAATGAATTTAAAAAACAGATTTCTTTATAATCAACAATATATTTGGGTTTTATTTATTTATTTTCTTTTATTTAGGTTATATGGTAACAAAAACTGCATTTCACACTAACCACATCATAAGCATATCAACAACATATACATATTACCAAAAGACTTGTCTAACAAACCATCAGTACTATCCCCAAGTATCAAAACAAAGCAACCATAAAACCACATTTAATATTCATGCTTAACCATCTAACATAAACATAATAACCAACATTCACGAACAGCGTCTTTTCTTTGTGATCTTGGGTATGACTTTGGTCAACATCAAACGCTGAGAAGACTTGACGTACGTAAAGAAAAGAGTAGAGCCGAACTCGATGTAATTCAATTTCAAGAAAGCTGGCCACTTTTTAAAACCATACCTGAAACCCTTCCCATACTTTTTGCCTCTTGTGCCCAACTTAAGGAGTTCACATTTTTCGTTCTGAAGTGTAACAGGGTGCAAGTTGTAAAGAGAAAGACACAGATGGCTTGAAACATCAGTCGGTAAACGCTGAGAAAAAAAAAAGGATTAATTACCTGATTGATTAATAAGTTATGTCTCTTGTATTATGTGGTATTTGAAGGAAAAAAATATTATAAAGTTTACCAGTCTGCTTTCGGCTTTCTTGGTGAATTTAATTACATCAGTTTTTTGAACTTTTTTTATGTAGAGCATTTACGGCCAACTTGAAGGGCGGTTGATGTCGTGGATCTGAATGACTTAGACTTTGGTTTAGCCTACATAATTGAATAAGACACAATAAGTGTAAAAATCATATAGATAAAATTGTACAGCAATAAGATACACGGTTCTTTATATAATCAAAGATAATTTCATGGTTACGGTATCTTACTTGTTTGTTTTCAGCAGGAGAGATTTCCTGAAGAAGCATACAATCATCAAGTTTGGGAACCTTAGAACATGTACGATAACCCATATGAGAAGTTGATGTGAAGGATGTGGATACCTTAGGCTTTGGTTTACACTAAAAATTTGAAAACACAAAATAAGTCTAAAAATTTTACAGAAATGTAAAGTTTTCATATATAAAGTTTATTCAAACATTAAATGTAATTGTATAAAATACACAATAAAGTTTAAAACAAAAAAAAATGAATATTGAAATTAAATATTAAATAATATTCTTACTTGAGAGACAACGTGAGAAGACAGATTTTGCTCAGAAACAAAATCAGTTGATTTTCCTTTTCGTCCAACCTAAAGAAAATAAAACAATTAACATATTAATATAGAATGAAATAATTAAAAGAATTATATAATAATTAAACATGTTTTTATACATGTAATGTATTGTTTGGTATGAAAAAAGAATTCAAAACAACATCAAAGTCGGTTTTCACATTAACAAAAAAGAAACTTCAAATTATTAATTATATTTATACAAAAAAAACATCTATATATATTATCGAATCATAAACAACCTTTGTCGAAAGCCCTTTATCTCCAACATAAAACTTTGATTTTACCTTAGGATGAACCTACAAAAGCATAAAAGATTTAACATATTACCATTAAAAAAATTTATTCATTAAAAGGATTAGATAATGAAAAACAAATACACCGAATAGAATAAAAAGTTTATTATATGTATTGAAAATAAGTATTAAAATAAATTAGTATATAACATACAACCTTTCGAGATATAGTCTGGTGACTAAATATAATCTTTGACTTCCCTTTTGGGTCATTCTACATAACAATGAATAATAAGCAAATATATATATATAGAACAAAGTAATTAAAAGCGTTATATAATATATAAGGCACGTTGTAAACACTTACATGAGACCGATAGGCATTAGAGGAAGATGAAAGGCGCATAGACTCACGAATTATATCACCACCAAGATCTTCATCAACATCACTTTCGTTGGTAATCACCATCTCTTTGTGTTCAGACTACAAAAACATAATATTCAAAAATACCGACAATGTTAACTTCAAGATTAACTAATAAGCTCGTATTAGTTAAATAATTAAGAATAAGCATAATAACACTAACCGCAAGCAGTAAATCAAATCCATCATCTCCGTAAATAGGATCATCCAACACAACAACGTCAACCTTCTTGAAATACATTTGAGTACCAGTTTCATGATTAAAAACAGACAACTCAAAAGTCTCATATCTAGCCATTGTAAAAATAAAAGTTGTACGGGTATCTAATGCAAGATCCCTAATCAGCTTAGACCATCCATCAGTGAAAGCACATTTGTCTGACAACGGCTCCATCTTCACATTCCAAAACCTATCACCCACATAGAGAGTTGCTGATCCACCTTTATAACTGCTGCCGTAGAACTGTCCCCAGAATTTGTCCGCCATGAGCTGTACAGTTGTTACAAACTAACTTAACCAAAATATGCAAAAAAAAATGACATACAAAAAAGTGATTATTTCATATATAGTACTTACAATGAAATCATCATCATCTCTAATAGAAGTGATAAAAGAGTTATCCAAAACACATGACTTAAAAGACATCGAGATACCTTGTAGATGGTCCAAGAGTGTTGAACAACAGATAATCATTTTTTTGTAAACCAATGTCGATAAGGACTTTAACAAACCCATCACCTAAAACAGGACCCAACACATCTTTTTCAATTTTGACAATCCATAAGTGGTCAGCATCAAAAATTTTAACACAGTCACCATATGGCAATTGTTCTCCCCACAGTAATGTGGCAAAATCATACGGTATTTCCTATAATTAGAAACAAAAGACATATAAGTATCAACATAATTTTTAGTAAACATAATAATAAAAAATACATACCACTTTTCCCAGATGATGAACATCGATTAACTTCAAGAAAGACCAATTATTGCTATTTGGATACATATCTATAAAAGTAGTATCAACCTTTTTTTAGACCAAACAGTAAAATCATAACATCACAAAAGAATCACATTCAAAACATAAAAAAAATAGTCTTCTTCAAGTTAACAATGTGTAAAATTTATTATTGTTTATGTTTATTCAATTCAATTTCGAAATTTACTAATTTTGTATTTTTGTTAGATGATTTTCTAAATTATTATCAGTTATATCCCCCTTTTGAATTCTGAAAAGGAAAGGTTATGAATTTATTAGTCATATTATGTGACGAAAATTCTTTTGAAATTAGGTACATATTATGTTGACAATTCCATCAACACCCCTCTATCCGATCATTCACTCATCTCCGATCCCGATTCCGCCGTAAGCCCAAACTCAATCGACTTAAATAAACACATGGATTCCTACTTCATTTTCTTAGTCAATTTGACAACCGACATTAACAATTCCAAGCCTCTTCTTTTGAACTAAACCCTTTTTTTGTTCGATCTTCCATGGATGATGTTTCAAGATCTTTTTTGTTCGATCTTCCATGAACCAAACCCATTTTTGTTCGATCACATACAATTCTTTGTTCATTCTATTAAATATTATCTTTTCTTTTATCTTTCTTTTTGCTCGATTGACTGAATATATATATATATATATATATATATATATATCTACTGATGTTGATGAACCCACCTTCTACATAGAATCTTGAATAATTTGTTTTTTCATCTAATCAAAATCGAACCTCCTTACCACTCCCTAATTCGTTTTTCTATGGATGCACTCCAAGTGTTCGATAAATGCCTACGAATACAATTTTGGTTTTTACATCAAAATTTCGTGTCTCAACTTGAAGCGTGATTTATTTCGCCTTAATGACAACCCCTTCTACGCCTTTGAGTGGCTCCTGGCCATGTCCTTTTCGTATGTTTCATTGTTGCCCGGATGGTGAAGTGGGAAATAAGGGGATTTCTCGGTTGATCTCTCATCTCAAGAGGTTGCACCTTTCTAGCGATGAGCGTAGAAGTGTGTTACGTGAGGCTATTTCTACGGACCATGGGTTGTTCATGGACGTAGAAGGAACTTTGAAGTTTTTTGGCCAATGGATATGTGGAAAGTGTTTGAGTATACATGCATGAGTCGTGCATGCCATCACCCCGATGGGCTTGTCCGTTTTACCAATCGTGATAATGACATAGATAGCTTTTTATAGGGATTTCGAGGCCCTCTCCCAAGGCGCACGTGACCAATGTTCATGAGTCGTTCATGTTGGATATTGTTCTACTAGATCGTGTCTTTAAAGCACCCATTGTCACCATGAAGAGCATCCCTCATTGCTGTCGGTTGGCTTTCTCACAGGCGTTGAAAACCGCTCTCTACAAATTGGTTTCCCAACCTAGATCCGTTGAAGCGTGGGTTAGGTTGTTCCTTCTTCCTCGCTGCACTTTGCAAGTGGTCAAACCAAAAAATAGGCAAGAAAGAAGGTCTGGGAATAAGAAGGCATTGCAACAACGATCAATTCTGAATTCTTTAGCCACATGGGGGAAAGAAGATGGTATTTTCATGTTAGTTAAAAATATATTTGATAGTCCTGCTTTGGGGTCTCTAGGTCAAGGAGGTGTTGATAATCCTGAGGAGAGTACTGTTAGTAACACCAATGTTAGACAGTCCTTCGAAAGGTTGCTGATGGCCACTTTACAGCTGCAGTGAAGGTGTTATGTGTCACAACCCCCGATCCCTGTTCCCTGGGAACGGGCGGACGTGATCACAGAGTTTGGTGGTATCAGTTTTATTTAGTCTCGCAGCGGAATTTACATCAGGACCGTAGTTAGGAAATGATTATCAGAGTAAAACCACCATGCTTGATATTAATAAATGCATGGGCAAAACCCAAGTTTCTTATTACAATACATTTATAGGGACAAACCCGATTTTATTTAATTTAAAACATTGTTTCTTAGATAACTTTTATAGCCACTTATTTTCCAAGCCGTCAGTGCTCTCGAGCTGGCTTTATCCTAGTTGGCTTTCACATTGTGTTACCTGAAACATGTTTTAAAAATATTTTGTCAGCGGGAAATACTGGTGAGTGAATCCCAGTTTAATCAAGAAACATTTTATCAATTAACACAGTATTGAGGGCGATCACATTGTTTATTTCTACCCAATTACTCAATCAGTACTGTCAATCCTTGACTTGTGGGTCATATTACGCATTCGCTAACTCGTTGTCCAATAGTAACGTACTATCGTCCTGACTTATTACTCGCAAGTAATAAATTTTGTATACAAAACCCCAAATACCGGCAGTAATGGAAGAACTACAAAGACTCACATACTGCTTAATCGCATTGTAAAGCATTTAAGGTTTTGTAAAAACTGTTAACAAAAAGGAGATTACTCACATTGCTGTCTTAGGCTTTTCGTAAGGGTTTCCTGGGTATAATCTATAATTTATACAAATGTACATTGGTTAGTACCATAACCCTTTGAAATTATTAATAATACCCTCCCCGAGACGGCATTCCAACAACTACGTCGGGCAGAACCACGACAGTTGTTACGGAACCCTAAATCAATCGGGCAGCGTAACTATTATGAAACCGGGGTTATAATACTTACAACGGAGCAGAACTTCGCTAATTAGGGATATAATACCCAAAATATTATGCTTATAACTTCAAAATTCGAGATTGAGAATAAGAATTGAGCGACGGAAACTGAAAACTGAAAACTGATGTCTGTTATTTATAGTTAAAATTTTGCATTGCTTACGGACCGTAAGCCTCAAATTGTTGCGGTGTGTAAGGATGCTTACGGACCGTAAGACTCAAATTGTTACGGTGCGTAAGGGTTAAAAATAGGTTATAGGGTAGCCACGGTTGGGACTAGCTTTGCTGACTTGACAGATTCTAAATTCCGAATTTTGACAGCGAGTAATTTTAGATAATCGTTAACTAGGGTATACCCCCCTTGAGTTTTAGGGGCCCTGATCCTGATTCTGATTGTTCTGAAAATTTTAGGGTTTGTTCAGAATCACTTGGGTTTCTCAATTAGGGTTTCCTATTGGCCAAATTAAAATAATAATTAGGACTTTTGATGAGAGTTGTTACATTCTCCCTACCTTAATAAAAATCTCGTCCTCGAGATTTACTGGAATAAATGAGGATACTTTCTCTTCATTTCTGATTCCAGCTCCCAAGTGTATTCAGCTCCTCTCTTTGAATTCCATTTAACTTTGACTAAAACGAGTCGTTTATGTTTGAGAAACTTGATCTTTCGATCCTCAATTTGAAGAGGTTTCTCAACAAATTTCAGTTTTTCGTTTACCTCTATATCTTGAAGAGGTACTACCAGTGATTCATCTGATAAGCATTTCTTAAGATTGGATACATGAAATACATCATGTACTCCAGCTAATTCTTCTGGTAATTGTAAACGATAAGCAACCGGTCCTATACGTTGGATCACAGGAAATGGTCCTACGTATCATGGACTTAGCTTTCCTTTCTTTCCGAATCTAACTACTCCTTTCCAAGGAGAAACTTTTAACAATACTTTATCTCCTACCTGAAATTCTAATGGCTTGCATCGGTTATCAGCATAACTCTTTTGTCGATCACGTGCAACTTTCAGTCGTTCCTTGACTTGAATAATCTTGTCAGTTGTTTCTTGCACTATCTCAGGTCCAGATAATTGTTGTTCCCCAATTTCTGCCCAACAGACTGGGGTTCGACACTTTCTTCCATAAAGTGCTTCAAATGGTGCATCATTGATACTTGTGTGATAACTATTATTATAAGAAAATTCTATTAAAGGTAAGTGTTCATCCCAATTACCTCCAAAATCAATTACACAAGCTCTAAGCATATCTTCCATTGTCTGGATTGTTCTTTCACTTTGTCCATCTGTTTGTGGATGATAAGCCGTACTTAGCTTTAACTTGGTTCCCATTGCCTTTTGAAAACTTGACCAAAAACGAGAGGTAAATCTACTATCTCTATCAGAAACAATTGATAAAGGAATGCCATGTAAAGAAACAATTTTATTTACATACAATCTAGCTAATTGTTCCATGCTAATTGTTTCCTTCATTGGTAGAAAATGAGCTGACTTAGTTAGTCTATCTACAATCACCCAGATTGTATCATTTCCTTTCCTAGTTTTGGGTAATTTAGTAACAAAATCCATTGTTATTAATTCCCATTTCCAAACTGGCATTTCTAATGCTGTAACAAACCTGAGGGTTTCTGATGTTCAGCTTTAACTTGTGAACAAGTTAAACATTTAGAAACATAGGTTGCTATGTCCTTTTTCATTCCTATCCACCATAAATTTTTCCTTAAATCCTGGTACATTTTATCACTTCCTGGATGCATTGTATACTTAGATTTATGGGCTTCTTCTAATATACAATTACGTAGATTTCCTAATTTAGGTATCCACATTCTCTGTTCATGGAATCTCCATATCCCATCTATTCCTTGTTTTAATTCTTTTAACATACCTTTTAATTTTTCGGAATCATCCTTGATTACTGATTCTTGTGCTTCTCTTATTTGATCATTTAAATCTACTTGCAGATTTAATTTAAGAGAACGTACCCTTTTTGGCTTTTCATGAAACTTTCGGCTTAAAGCATCTGCCACTATATTTGCTTTACCTTCATGATACTGGATTTCAAAAACATAGTCACTAAGAAATTCCATCCAACGTCTTTGTCTCATATTCAACTCTTTCTGCCCGAAAACATACCTTAAACTTTTATGATCAGTGAATATGGTAAACTTACTACCATAAAGGTAATGTCTCCAAATCTTAAGAGCAAAAATTATAGCTCCTAATTCTAAATCATGGGTTGAATAATTTTCTTCATGATTCTTAAGTTGTCTAGATGCATAAGCTATAACCTTCTGTCGTTGCATCAACACACATCCATAACCTAATTTAGAAGCATCACAATAGACTACAAAGTCTTCAGTTCCTTCTGGTAATGCTAATATGGGTGTATGGGTCAATCTTTGCTTAAGGATTCTAAAGGCTTCTTCTTATTTTAATCCCCATTTAAACTTAATAGATTTACAGGTTAGCTTAGTTAAAGGAATGGCTATTCTAGAAAAATCTTTAATAAATCTTCTATAATAACCTGCCAATCCTAAGAAACTTCTAACCTCAGTTGGTGATTCAGGGGTTTTCCATTTAGTAATTGCCTCGATTTTTGTTGGATCTACATGAATTCCTTCATGATTAACTAAGTGTCCAAGGAATTGTACCTGTTCTAACCAAAATTCACACTTAGAAAACTTAGCATAAAGCTTTTCTTTTCTTAACAAACTTAAAAGTATGTGCAAATGTCTTGCATGATCCTCTTTATTCTTAGAATAAATTAGAATATCATCTATGAATACAATTATGAATTTATCCAAATATGGCTTACATATTCGGTTCATCATGTCCATAAATGCAGCTGGTGCATTGGTTAAACCAAATGGCATGACAGTAAATTCATAATGGCCATACCTTGTTCTAAAAGCGGTCTTAGGAATGTCCTCTTCCTGTACCTTTATTGATGATATCCTGACCTTAAATCGATCTTAGAGAAAAATCGTGCTCCTTGCAATTGATCAAACAAATCATCGATTCTCGGTAATGGGTACCGATTCTTAATCGTGACCTTGTTTAATTCACGGTAATCAATGCACATACGCATTGATCCGTCCTTCTTTTTAACAAACAATATTGGCGCTCCCCATGGCGATGAACTTGGTTGTATAAATCTTTTTTTCTAACAATTCATCTAGTTGTTTCTTCAATTCTTGCATTTCTGCAGGAACCAAACGGTAAGGTGCTTTGGCAATTGGTGATGTTCCTGGTAATAGGTGAATTCTAAATTCAACTTCTCTATCTGGAGGTAATCCTGGTAATTCTTCTGGAAAGACATCTGAAAACTGAGATACTACTGAAATATCTTTTAGTTCTTTTCCTTTAGTGTTAGTGATTATAGAAATCAAATACACTATAGAACCTTTTCTAATACAACTTGCAGTTTTCATCACAGATATGAATTTTGTGGATCTAAAGGGCTTATCTCCTTTAATTGTGATCATTTTACTTTTTGGTGAATTTACTTGGATTAACTTTTGATCACATAAAATACTAGCTTTATTGGCTATTAACCAATCCATTCCTAGAACAACATCAAATCCTACCAGATTCATGGGATACAGGTTTGCTATAAATTTCTGATTTAAAATTTCTATGCTTGCTCCCTACAAGATTTCAGAAATTCTAACAGTTTCTCCGTTAGCTGTCTCTACTACACATTCTTATGGTAGTTTAGTTAATGACTGATTTAGAAATTTGCAAAACGATGTATTAATAAAACTTTGGTTTGCACCAGAGTCAAATAATACTTTAGCAAAGACATCATTAACTAAAAACGTACCAGCTATGACATCTGGAATCATTCTGGCTTCATCTGCAGTTAAAGCAAATGCTCTAGCATTTTTAGTATTCTTGTTGTCTGTGGCTGGAGCTAATTTTGGGCAGTTTGACTTGATGTGACCTTGTTCTCCACAATTGTAGCATATCCTGTTGTTTTTCTTCCTGCAATCTTCTTCCTTGTGTCCAGATATTTTGAAAAAGTTACAGTACCCAGAGCATGTTCCTAAATGCTTTCTTTTACAATTCCTACAGTAAGATGCAGAGGTAGAACCTACATTTCTTCCACGGTTAGAATTTCCAGAACGAAATTCTTGAGTCAATTTCTGGGTTAGGTTTCCCCTTTGATCCTCTTCTCGGGTACGGACTAATTCGTCAGTCAAGGTATTGGCTAGTTCTACAGCTTCTTCTATGGTTTGAGGTCTAGCTGCCTTGACTACATGTCTTATTTCCCCAATTAATCCCCAAATATAACGAGAGATTAATACTGGTTCTGGTGAAGCAAGAGTTGGCACTATCCTAGCATATTCGAAAAATAGCTTTGTGTACCCTTTGCTATCTACACCAGTCATCCTAAGATTTAGAAATTTGTTTGCTATCTGTTCTTTTTCATTGGGTGGGCAGAATTTCCTTTCTACCTTGTTTTTAAATTCTTCCCATTCCATATTATAAGTTTGATCACTTCCTCTTGTCTGGAGGATAGTGTTCCACCATTCTAGTGCTGCATTCTTAAACAGATTAGAAGCAAACAATATCTTATCTTCTTTAGCACACTTACTTATCCTTAAGACTGCCTCAGTCTTTTCTATCCAGCGTAAGGTTGCAATGGCCCCTTCATTGCCCGAGAATTCCATTGGTTTACAAGACCAGAATTCTTTATAAGAACAACCGTTAGGCACAGTTCTTCTTCTTTTAGGAATAGGCATTTGAAGTACAGGTCCATTGTTCACGCTGTTTTCTGGTTCAAGTGCTCGCTTACTGCTATGCCTACTTTTATTATCAGCATCCTTAACAGTTTGAAGTATAAATGGCATTGCATCTATAATTCCTTGTGCTACTATATGTTGGATAGCACTATTGTCCACTTGATTTCCATTGTTATTGGCACTCGGATTATCATTAACCACGTTAATGTTACTCTGGTTATCGTTATTCAGATTTCCTTGATTTCCTTCATCGGCCATCTGAATTTTAAACATTTATCCCATTTTAATATCACAAAATAGTAAGTAATATAATTGATCACATGACACACAATCTAACAAAAAACGTAGATCATTGCTACTTACTCTTTTCATATACTTATGTGTCTATTACACACTAGTACAGAAATAAAGATTACAATACCAACAGAAATAAAATAGTAATATGCATCCGTACACACATATTTTTATTTTATTTTATTATTATTATTACTACCACTTCCTCCATTCTAACATTCAAGGATATGGATTTATCCAAAAATCCATATTGCGCTCATCGTATTTCCATACGAGACGCTCTCTCACCTGACGCATCCTCTCACTGCTCTCTAAAATTTCCTCCGCGAAAGTCCTAAGTTCTTGAACATTTTTTGCACTCATTGGGGGTGCAGGTTCTCGGACTGGGTTTGGAATCTGGGGTGCATTTTCCTGATATGGGGGTGACATTTCCTGAAATTGGTAAGGATCCTCTAATATTTCCCTAATATAGTCATTTTGATAATAGGGATCTAAAGGGTCCATACCTGGGTAAGCTTCTATGTTCTGTATGGGTGGATAATCCTGGATAGGGTAACGTTGCACAAAGTCTCTATTGTCGTCCCACCAGGGGTCATAATTCGGGTCTATGGGGTTTGGTGCAGGCACTCTAGGGATTTCTTCTGGGTTAAAATTGTACATCTCTTCTTGGTTTTCCTGATTTTCTATTTCCATGGGCTGTTCTGGGTTTTGTGGTTGTGGGGCTACTAATTGTTCCAGACTTGGGTCAGCAGCAGTCGTAGCTAAGATATGGAAATTCGCTAGGCTTCTATTAAGTATTTCTTGAGTTTGGGCATATGTCTCTCTCTTAATAGCTGCTAAAGCCCTTTGATGTTGCAATTTCCTCATTCTTTTTCTACGAGCAAAAGCTTCTTTACTGAACCATCCTCGTTTCTTAGTAGGAAATGGTTCTTCAGATTTAGCTCTAAAAGCAAATATTCCGTCTTCCTGATCAGCAACATACCCCGAGAGGGCAGGTTGTGATGATGTACCTTCACTCTTAGGTGAATCAGCTAACTGACGATTCACGTCTGATGGTCCTTGATCACTCATACTGAAAACCAACAAATAATCAAATAACACATAACACATAATTACAGTTATGCATATATTTCCTTATTTTATTTCCTAACATTAATTCAAAATTTAAGTGTCAGCAGAATACTTCTTTGGCTCAGACCAGTGGCTAGGCTCTGATACCACCTTCTGTCACAACCCCCGATCCCTGTTCCCCGGGAACGGGCGGACGTGATCACAGAGTTTGGTGGTATCAGTTTTATTTAGTCTCGCAGCGGAATTTACATCAGGACCGTAGTTAGGAAATGATTATCAGAGTAAAACCACCATGCTTGATATTAATAAATACATGTGCAAACCCAAGTTTCTTATTACAATACATTTATAGGGACAAACCCTATTTTATTTAATTTAAAACATTGTTTCTTAGATAACTTTTATAGCCACTTATTTTCCAAGCCGTCAGTGCTCTCGAGCTGGCTTTATCCCAGTTCGCTTTCACATTGTGTTACCTGAAACATGTTTTAAAAATATTTTGTCAGCGGGAAATACTGGTGAGTGAATCCCAGTTTAATCAAGAAACATTTTATCAATTAACACAGTATTGAGGGCGATCACATTGTTTATTTCTACCCAATTACTTACGCATTGGCTAACTCGTTGTCCAATGGTAACGTACTGTCGTCCCGACTTATTACTCGCAAGTAATAAATTTTGTATACAAAACCCCAAATACCGGCAGTAATGGAAGAACTACAAAGACTCACATACTGCTTAATCGCATTGTAAAGCATTTAAGGTTTTGTAAAAACTGTTAACAAAAAGGAGATTACTCACATTGCTGTCTTAGGCTTTTCGTAAGGGTTTTCTGGGTATAATCTATAATTTATACAAATGTACATTGTTTAGTACCATAACCCTTTGAAATTATTAATAATACCCTCCCCGAGACGGCATTCCAACAACTACGTCGGGCAGAACCACGACAGTTGTTACGGAACCCTAAATCAATCGGGCAGCGTAACTATTATGAAACCGGGGTTATAATACTTACAACGGAGCAGAACTTCGCTAATTAGGGGTATAATACCCAAAATATTATGCTTATAACTTCAGAATTCGAGATTGAGAATAAGAATTGAGCGACGGAAACTGAAAACTGATGTCTGCTATTTATAGTTAAAATTTTGCATTGCTTACGGACCGTAAGCCTCAAATTGTTGCGGTGCGTAAGGATGCTTACGGACCGTAAGACTCAAATTGTTACGGTGCGTAAGGGTTAAAAATAGGTTATAGGGTAGCCACGGTTGGGACTTGCTTTGCTGACTTGACAGATTCTAAATTCCGAATTTTGACAGCGAGTAATTTTAGATAATCGTTAACTAGGGTATATCCCCCTTGAGTTTTAGGGGCCCTGATCCTGTTTCTGATTGTTCTGAAAATTTTAGGGTTTGTTTAGAATCACTTGGGTTTCTCAATTAGGGTTTCCTATTGGCCAAATTAAAATAATAATTAGGACTTTTGAGGAGAGTTGTTACATTATGTTCATCTGGTGTTGCTCCATACGATGATAATACCATACAAGCTTTAGAAGCTAAACACCCGTACAGAGAACCTCCATCTATGCCAGGTACTATATATTCTGAGCCTCCCCTTGTAGCAGAGGTGGATAGTGTCCTTTGTTGCATTAAATCGTTTCCTAAAGGAACCTCATGTCGGAGGGATGGCTTAAGGGCACAACACATTTTGGATGCTTTATGTGGAGAGGGGTCTGCTATTGCCACTGACCTTTTATGCGCTATCACTGCGGTAGTCAACTTATGGTTAGGGGAAATGCCCATCATGTTTAGCAGAGTTTGTCGCGTCTGCTCCCCTTACACCGCTTTTAAAACCCGACAATGGGATTATGCCTATTGTAGTGGGTACTATATGGAGGCGTGTGGTTTCTAAGGTTGCTATGAAGGGTGTTGGTAAAGAAATGACCAAGTACCTTAATGATTTTCAGTTCGGGGTCGGCGTGTCGGGTGGCGCTGAGGCCATTTTACACAGTGTCAACAGGGTTCTAAGTGAACGTCACACTGATTGGTCTCTTGCAATGCTTACTGTAGATTTTTCTAATGCTTTTAACCAGGTGGATAGATCAGCCTTACTTCGTGAGGTCAGGATGAGATGCCCTTCTATTTCTTTGTGGGTGGAATTTCTATATGGGCAGCCAGCAAGATTGTATCTTAGAGATGGACACATTTGGTCTACCACGGGAGTTCAGCAAGGGGACCCACTAGGACGACTTCTTTTCGCTCTTGTTTTGCACCCCCTTGTGCATCAGATTAGAGACAAATGCAAGCTTCTCCTTCATGCTTGGTATCTTGATGATAGGACTGTCATTGGAGGTTTAGAAGAGATGGCTAGAGTGTTGGACATCATTAAGGTGACGGGTCCAACATTGGGTCTTGAACTCAATATTAGGAAAACTGAGCTATTTTGGCGTTCTTGTGATGGTAGCAAGTTTCGTGAAGGGTTATTTCCTAAGGACATCGGGAGGCCATCAGTCGGGGTGAAGCTTCTTGGGGGGGGCGTTAGTAGAGACGCAAGCTTTATTAGTGGGTTGGCAAAGAAAAGAGTTGTTAAGGCGGTAGATTTGATACGTCTTCTACCCAAATTAGGTGACCCGCAGAGCGAACTACTCTTACTTCGATCCTGTATGGGCATTGCCAAGCTTTTCTTTGACCTGAGGACATGCCAACCTGTACAGATGGAAGATGCAGCATTGTTCTTTGACAAAGGTTTGCGTGAGGCGGTTGAGGAATTGGTGGTTTGTGGAGGTCCCTTCTTTGGAGACCTCCAGTAGCGACTTGCCTCTTTACCTATTAGGTTTGGGGGTTTGGGGTTGTATTCGGATTTAGAGGCTTCATCCTATGCTTTTGTGGCCTCGAGGGCCCAATCGTGGGTGCTACAAGACCACATCTTAAGAGACAGTGGAATATGTGGTATGGATTCTGATTATGTTTGTGCTTTGGCTTGTCTTCATGATACGATTCCAAGCTTTGACTTCAGCGGTTTCACCAATAAGGACACCGCCCCCTAAAGCTCAACATGCATTGGCGAGTGCTCTTTTTAGTAAAATTGTCCACGAAATCGAAGTACAGTTTGACTTGACCGTTAGACAAAAAGCCGTTTTTGAGTGTCTCCGAGCACCACATGCACAAGATTTCCTTCTTGCTATACCTATAGATGGGTTAGGCCATCATATGTCGCCGGTGGAGTATCGTACTATCCTTAAGTATCGCCTCAACATTCCTTTATTCCCAGTTGATGAGGTATGCCCTGTCTGTCATAAGGCGTGTTTGGATTCCTTTGGGGAGCATGCAGTTCATTGTAGAGAGCTCCCGGGGTTCAAATACCGAAATGATTTGGTTAGGGATGTCCTTTTTGACATATTCAGGTGCGCTGGTATTTCTGCTAAGAAAGAGGCACCCGTTGATTTCTTAACAGACCCGTTGGAAGGGAGATCTACCCTTCGACCAGCCGACATTCTGGTCTTTGGATGGGTAGGAGGAAAACATGCCTGTGTGGTTCTAACAGGGGTTTCCCCACTTGTGGGCTTCGGGGGTGGTGCGTTCACGGTAGGTCAGGCTGCTTCGGGTAAAGTGACCAAACATGAGAAAGCGTGCCTTGACAACCAACACGTGTTTATCCCATTTGCTTTTGATACTTTTGGTTTTCTGGCGCTAGAGGTTGTGGACCTACTTAGTCGAGTTCAAAGGGTCATGCATAGTAATGTTATGACCCCCCCCCCCCCCGAGATCTATGGACTTAGTTTTTAAAAGGCTTAGTTTTGCTATTTAAAAAGGGGTAGCGACGTAGCTTGTTGCCCGTTTACCAACTATCTCGATGTAAATTCATAATTATAATCAACTAAAGATAAGACTATGTGCCTACGTGTAGATTATTATTTTGTGTTATTTGACAATTTGTTAGTTTACAGCATGAGTGACCAAGGACCTTCAGACGGTTATCGTCAACTGTCTGGTTCACCTAGGGACGAAGGCACCTCTTCACAGCCTACCCCTCGGGGTATTCGGTTGATATCGAAGAAGGGATTATCGTGTTCAAAGCACAATCTGAGGAGCCATTCCCTCCTAAGAAGAGAGGATGGTTCAGCAGAGGAGCTCATGAACGTAGAAAGAAGATGAGAAAATTTGCAACAGCGGGCCTTAGCAGCGGCCAATAGAGAAATGAATGCTCAAACCCAGGATATCCTCAATAGGAGACTAGCTAATTTCCACATATTAGCTACTACCGCTACCGACCCAAATCTGGAAAAACTCATAGCACCCCAGCCTTTACCACTATTTCCCACACAACCTATGGAAGTTGAACTAAACCCAGTAGACCAAATTCAAGCACCTGCTTTTAACCCAGCTGAAATTCCTAGGGTACCGTCACCCCCTCCTCCAGACTATGACCCATGGTTTGATGACCACAGGGATTACCAGAAACGTTACCCAATCCCAATAGAGGAGCCCATGCAAGACCTAGTAGGACCCTATCCCGACTTGGATCCCCTAGACCCATATTATGATAATGACCAATACATCAGGGAGATTCTAGAAAATCCATACCCACGAGAGGAACCAATGCCATAATACCCTGACCCCATACCAGCACCTGCACCACCCATGAGCACTGAGAATGTGCAAGAACTCCGAACCTTTGGTGAGGATATATTAGAAGGAAGTGAGAGAATGAGACAGATAGGGGAACGACTCGTCTGGAAATATGACGAGCGTAATATGTAGTTTTGGATGAACCCCTATCAGTAATAGTAATAATAATAATAAATAAATATATGTATATGTGTGTGATTTAAAAATATTATTATTATTATTATTATTATATTATAGTATAGACCATCTTATGGTTAGTGATGCATATTAGTATTGTAATTTTAATTCCAGTTGTATTTGTAATAGATCTAGATGCATAATATAAAATAGAGTAAAGTCGCAATGTTCGACGATTTTGGATCAATATGCTTGTTGTGTGATTGTTTGCATTGGATATTGTATTATGATATTAATATTTGGTAATTGTTTAAAATCCAGATGGCCGATGCAGCAAATCAAGAAAACCAGAATAATGAAAATCAAATAAATAACAGTGAAATTCGACACATTGTAACCCAATGAATTAGAGATGCTATGCCAGCTATCATCCAAAATGTTAGGGACGCGGAAAATAATAATAAAAGCAATAATGGGAGTAAGCGAACCCATATTGAACTTAGTCACAGCGTGCACAATGGGCCCATTTTTCAAATGCCAATTCCAAAAAGAAGAAGAACCATGTCTTATGGTTGTTCTTACAAAGAATTATGGTCCTGCAAACCAATAGAATTCTCTGGAACTGAAGGGGCCATTGCAGCTCTACACTGGATAGAAAAGACTGAGGCAGTCCTAAAAATAAGCAAGTGCGCAGAAGAAGATAAAATTATGTTTGCCTCCAATCTGTTTAAGAATGCAGCACTAGAATGGTGGAACACTATCCTCCAATGTAGAGGAAGTGACAAGGTCTATAGTATGGAATGGAACGAGTTTAAGAACGTAGTTGAAACGAAATTCTGTCCTCCTAATGAAAGGAACAGATAGCTAATAAATTTTTAAACCTAAGAATGACTGGAGTAGATAGTAAGGGTTACACTGCTATATAGCTTTGAATATGCTAGAATAATGCCAACCCTAGCATCACCTGAACCAGTGTTAATCTCCCGTTACGTCTGGGGATTAATCAGTGAAATTAGACATGTAGTCAAGGGAACTAGACCAAAGACTATAGAAGATGCAGTAGAACTAGAAAATACCTTGACTGATGAAATAGTGCGTACCCAAGAAGAAAACCAAAGGAAGAACCTAGCCCAGAAACTTACCCAGGAATTTCGCTTTGGTAATTCCAACCGTGGGAAAAACGTAGGTTCTACTTTTGCACCTTACTGCAAGTATTGCAAAAGGAAGCATTCTGGGAGATGCTCCATATACTGCAATTTTTGAAAAATATATGGACACAAGGAGGAAGTCTGCAGAAAGAAACCCAACAATAAGATATGCTACAATTGTGGAGAATAAGGTCATATTAAGCCAAACTGTCCGAAACTAGCTCCAGCAACAAACAACAAGACTACTAAGAATGATAGAGCATTTATTCTGACCGCGGAAGAAGTAAAGCTGATTCCGGACGTGATTGCCAGTACGTTTTTAGTTAATGATGTTTTTGCCAAAGTATTATTTGACTCTGGTGCAAACCAAAGTTTTATTAATACTTCATTTTGCAAACTTCTCAATCAACCATTAACTAGACTCCAACAAGAATGTTTAGTATAAACAACAAATGGAGAATCCATTAAGATTACCGAAATCTTACAGGGAGCAAGAATAGAATTTTTAAATCAAAAGTTTATTGCAAACCTTTACCCAATGAATCTGGCAGGATTTGATATTGTATTAGGAATGGATTGGTTAATAGCTAATAAAGCCAGTATTCTATGTGATCAAAAGTCAATACAAGTAAATTCACCAAAAGGTGAAAAGATCACAATTAAAGGAGATAAGCCGACTAGATCCACAAAATTCATCTCTGTGATGAAAACTGCAAGTTATGCTAGGAAAGGATCACTAGTGTATATAATTTCCATAATCATTAACACTAAAGGAAAGGAATTAAAAGATATCCCTGTAGTATCTCAATTTTTAGATGTATTTCTAGAAGAACTACCAGGATTACCGCCGGATAGAGAAGTCGAATTCAGAATTCATCTGCTACCAGGAACAGCACCAACTGCCAAATCACCCTATCGTTTGGCACCCGCAGAAATGCAAGAGCTAAAGAAACAATTAGACAAACTATTGGAGAAAGGATTCATACAGCCAAGTTCATCACCTTGGGTAGCACCGATCTTATTCGTTAAAAAGAAAGACGGGTCAATGCATATGTGCATTGATTACCGTGAATTGAATAAAGTCACGATTAAAAATCGGTACCCATTACCGAGAATCAATGATTTGTTTGATCAGTTACAAGGAGCTCGATTCTTTTCTAAAATCGACTTACGTTCAGGATATCATCAATTAAAGGTACAGGAAGAGGACATTTCTAAGACCGCTTTTAGAACAAGGTATGGCCATTATGAATTTACTGTCATGCCATTTGGTTTAACCAATGCCCCAGCCGCATTTATGGACATGATGAACCGAATATGTAAGCCATATTTAGATAAATTCATAATTGTCTTTATAGATGATATTCTTATTTATTCTAAAAGTAAAGAAGAACATGCAGCGCATCTGCATGCCCTTCTAAATTTGCTGAGAAAAGAGAAACTTTATGCTAAATTTTCGAAATGCGAATTCTGGTTAGAAGAAGTGCAGTTTCTTGGACATTTAGTCAATCATTAAGAAAATTATTCAACCCATGATTTAGAATTAGGAGCCATAATTTTTGCCCTGAAAATTTGGAGACATTATCTATACGGTAGTAAGTTTACCATTTTCACCGACCATAAGAGTTTAAGATATGTTTTCTGGCAAAAAGAATTGAATATGAGACAAAGACGCTAGATGGAGATACTAAGTGATTACAATTGTAATATCCAATATCATGCAGGAAAAGCTAACGTAGTAGCCGATGCTTTAAGTCGAAAATATCACGAAAAGCCAAAAAGAGTACGTTCTCTTAAATTAAATCTGCAGATAGATTTAAATGAACATATTAGAAAAGCACAGGATGCAGTAATCAAGGATGATACTGAGAAATTGAAGGGAATGATTAAGAAATTAGAACAAGGAACATATGGAATTTGGAGATTCCATAAGAAAAGAATTTGGATACCTAAATTAGGAAACCTACGTAACAGAATATTAGAAGACGCCCATAAGTCTAAATATACGATACATCCTGGAAGTGATAAAATGTATCAAGACTTAAGAAAGAATTTCTGGTGGATAGGAATGAAAAAGGATATAGCAGCTTATGTTGCCAAGTGTCTAACTTATTCACAGGTTAAAGATGAACACCAGAAACCTTCAGGTTTGTTACAGCAATTAGAAATGCCTGTATGGAAATGAGAATTGATAACAATGGACTTTGTTACCAAATTACCCAAGACAAGAAAAGGTAATGATACAATCTGGGTAATTGTAGACAGACTAACCAAGTCAGCTCATTTCTTACCAATGAAGGAAACTTTAAGTATGGAACAACTAGCCAAGTTATATGTAAATGAAATAGTTTCATTACATGGAATTCTTTTATCAATTGTTTCTGATAGAGATAGCCGTTTACTTCTCATTTTTGGACAAGTTTCCAAAAAGCAATGGGAACCAAGATAAATCTAAGCATCGCTTATCATCCTCAAACGGATGGACAAAGTGAAAGGACGATTCAGACAATGAAAGATATGCTTAGAGCTTGTGTAATTGATTTCAGAGGAAATTGGGATGATCATCTGCCATTAATAGAATTCTCCTACAACAACAACTATCATACCAGTATCAATGCTGCACCATTCGAAGCAATTTATGGACGAAAATGCCGAACCCCAATCTGTTGGGCAGAAATTGGAGAAAAACAATTATCTGGGCAACAGACAAGATTATCCAAGTCAAAGAATGACTAAAAGCAGCACGCGATCGACAAAAGAGTTAAGCTGATAACAGGCGAAAGCCATTGGAATTTCAGGTAGGAGACAAAGTCTTATTAAAAGTTTCTCCTTGGGAAGGAGTGGTAAGATTCATCAAAAGAGGAAAACTAAGGCCTAGGTATGTTACCTTTTGAGCTACAACCGCCAGAGGAAATGGCAGGAATACATGATGTATTTCATGTATGTAATCTCAAAAAGTGTTTAGCCGATGAAACATTAATGGTGCCTCTTAAGGACATAGAGGTAAATGAGAAGCTCAAGTTCGTAGAAAAGCCTCTACAAATTGAAGATAGGAAAGTCAAGAATCTCAAACACAAAAGATTATTTCTAGTCAAAGTAAAATGGGATTCCAAGAGAGGACCAGAGTAGGGATGAGTAAAGGGTATAAAATACCGTTCCGATCCCGATCCCGATCCCGAAATCCCGATCCCGATCCGTTTTCGGTACCGGAAACAGTATCCACTTTTGTGATTTTTTGGTATCGGTACGGTACGGTATCGGTAAAATACCGACTTTTACCCTTAAAATACTGATACCGTCCCGAACCGACGTATTTCGGTTCCGGTATCGGTACCAAGTTTACACAAAATTCGGGATCGGTATTGGTCGGGATCGGGACGGTATTGGGACGGTATCGGTATTTGCTCATCCCTAGACCAGAGTACACATGGAAGCTTGAATCAGAAATGCAGAGGAAATATCCACACCTGTTCCAGTAGACCTCGAGGACGAGTTCTAAAACAAGGTGGGGAGGATATAACAACCCTCCTAAATTATTTCCGACACCCCTAATATATTTAGAATATCCCTACACGCCCTAAAATACATCCCATATAGGAGAAATGGCCTTAAATACCTTTAATTTTATTTAATTATGTAACATCCCAAAAACAGGTTTGGTAATCAAACCCCGTTAATACTAGATGACGGGTAAAGTACCGTTAGAGGTAAAAGCAAACCGGTGAATATTAGGATTTTAATTAAATGAACCTAATATTAGATAAAAACGGTATAAGGGCTTTTGAGGAAACCAATTATATAAAAGGCACGAGCTAAAGGGACTTAAGATAAAACGGGTTATAACTTCCTGAACCCACAAAGTTAACTAGGAATAATTAACCTAGTTAGTTATTTATTTGAAAACAATAAAGAAAGGAAGGAAACTTGAAATAGTTAACCATTTTATAAACTTTGGAACTTGAGGGACTAAAAAGAGGCAAACATTAAAATGTTTTAAGTTAAATGAAATAAAAACCAAAACACACACTTTGTGTGTGTGTTTGGTCGATATATGCAGGAGAAGAAAGAGGGCTTCCCTCAAGAACCCTAAACACAAAGAATCCAACTAAATCAAGGAGAAATCAAGCCAAGAAATTGGGGCTTTTAATAAAATCGTGATCACCAAGCTTAGGGGATCACAAGGTATGTGAAATTTTGATGTTTAGTAATATCTCGAAATTTTGATGAGCTTGCATGAACGAAATTCTTGCATGAATGTTCAATGTTATAGTGATATTAGTGTGGGTATAAGTCTAGGAACAAACCCTAGATGCAAACTTGAAGAATTGTGCCATAAACTAGTGGTTAACCCAAATAACCAAGTATGAGCTAAGTGGGTTTTGTTGATTTGATGAAATTGATGTTCTAATGGTGTTTATAAACATCATACTAACTCATATAAATGAACTACTTGAACAAATTAGAGATTTTGTTAAGAGTTCATAAGTGACTAGAAATGGGTCTTGACATAAGAGTTAAAACCATGATTTTGATGGTCAAAGTGTGTATATGCTTATAATAACTGAAATTTACATGTTGATTTATTATTACTTGAGGTAGGAATTGGATGACACGTTAGTTAATTTGGCGTCTCAAGAGATGATGCTCACTAAGTGTTGATAATGTGCTTAATTGAGTCTTGTGAACTTGTTAGTGCAATCGTATGTGTTAATTGGCGATTTGACTTTTAAAAAGTCAAACCAACCTATAATATGATGAATACTAATTTTTATACGAAAAACGTAAGGTGGGAATAGTCATGATTGATAATGACTAAACTTACGAATTATGCTTATAGTTTGACGTTTAACGAGCTAGGTGGAGGCTTGTGGAGGAAGTGGGTCAAACGAATCGAGTAAAAAAAAAAGAAAAGAAAAGCGTGGCTTGGATGCAAGGTAAGTATAGCTTACACTAGTCATATAGTTTAGAATGTCCTTTTGTTGTTTTGATTTCGAACAAGACAAATGTAAATTTGAGATATGGTGTTTCCGGCGTGTAGTCGTACGGAACACGATAACCAATAAGGGTAAAATTGAAATTTGGACACTTGTTGACAATAATTATTGGTTTTGAAAGATACATATTTTGTAAGCCTTAATAGGCCAAAAAGCGTTAAGAGGTGAATTATAGTTAAAACGACTGTGCGGTGTAAATCGGAACGAGTCGTGTAGACGAGATGGCAATAAGCTTTATCTCGCCAATATCATCGGTCATTTAGACCAACGGGTCAAAAGGTGAAAATATCACTTTTTGACAATATCGACTAATGGTTTGATGAGTTGTTTGATTTCAGAAATAAATATCGAGTGGATATTTACATCGCTATTACTTAGTAGATATAGAGGCAATGTACTTAAATGGGTCAATGTAATGATCCGAG
Organism: Helianthus tuberosus; assembly: GCA_030545235.1. Classification (NCBI taxonomy): domain Eukaryota; kingdom Viridiplantae; phylum Streptophyta; class Magnoliopsida; order Asterales; family Asteraceae; genus Helianthus; species Helianthus tuberosus. The sequence continues at coordinate 157,907,390 of CM060451.1, read as the reverse complement.
CCAGGTACGCATAATAAGATAACTCTCATTTAAATGTAAGGCTAATGAGAGTTAAACGAAGTCTAAAATAAGTTTTTGGTTACCTTAATAGGTAAACCAAATGTTACGGACAATGGTCATTATATTTGAAAGGCCTAGTGCCCTTTCAAATAAAATCATAGTTAAAAGATCGGAGTTTGGGTTAAACAAGTAACTAAAAGTCATTCGTCGTAAATGAAGGACTAATATTGACCAAAACGCCCTTGTAGGCTAAATTGAACAAACAACCCTTAAAGGTTGTTTGGAAACGAGTTTTACAATTAGATAATTACTTAGGAGGAGTATAGAAGTTGAAGGATGTAACACGTTAGTCAAATGGCTCTATTTGAGTCTTTGCCGTAAAATAACGATTTGAAGGGTAAATTTTGTGATATATATAAATCACCACATTGAATCCACCACAAATACAGTTGTGGTGGAAGATCCTTTGATAAGAAATATGGACAGATGTATTTGGAAATGAATGAAAGCAATTGGTGCTTAAAATATGCTTAAATACCTCAAACGGGTTAAAATAAGCATATGGGTGAAAATGGGTTAAAGAAGGTATATAATTCTATAATTGGAACCTAATATGTTAGACATCATTGAATTTAATAGGTTTATGAGAAATAAGGGTCAAACAAACTTGTACGTTTGATAAAATCACGAACGGGTCAAATTTTAGCAAAAGAGTATTAAGCCGAAGACTTAAAAATCTTAAATTTTATCAAGCCGGATGTCGGATTTTAACTCCATATGATGGAGAATCAAATTAGAAACATGTAGGAAGAAACGGTAGGTCAAACGGATAAGCAGTTTGAAAGATACGAAAGATTTCGTGTCAAATTACGGCAAAATGGAAAAGCTGGATGCAGGGTCCACCGTAAATTACGGTGCCACCGTAATTTACGGTGGAGCTGATATGGTTACGGTAGTTACCTACTGTTGTACGGTAGAAGAATATGAACACAGGGGCCACTGTAAATTACGGTGCCATCGTAAGTTACGGTGGAGATCATTTTCAAGTTTTTTTGTTTTTCTTTTGAAAATAAATTGTTTCCCGGACTCGTTTGGATATGATTTAAACCCCGTAAGACTAAAGCATTTCATGTTTATGAAATGTAGGTACACTTTGGATGCCGGAAGACGATCAAGCTCAACGAAGAACCGAACACGATAAAGACACATGCTTCCGCACTTTGCCACGTTGTAAATTTTAAACAACGAATTCGATCACGTTATGTAGAATAACTTATAATTTGTAAAAGTTTTAATAAACCCGTATTTTTATAGTATGTGTAGTCATAGTTACACATCAAATTGTGGTATTTTTCATGTAAAATCGCTAAATAGAAAATAGGGTGTTACAAATTAAAATAAAAAGAATTTTTAATGGTTTCTGGCGGGCCGCGAAGACCCTCTCTTCGTCTTACGCGGGACGCGACAACCTGGCTACGCAGCCTCACCCGGTGCTGCCATGTGGCGTGATCATGTCGAGTCTACCATAATGACCGGACAAGGCTAAAGCCTATGAACCCTACGTCGCGGGCCGCGAAGGCTAAGCCTTCGGCTTACGCAGGGAGCGACGAACTTAAAATCCAGCCCTATAAATAGATGCAATTGGCCTCAGTTCACAATTGGCACCAACTCGATTTCTCTTTCTAAATTCTGAAGTATAAGCATTATAATCGGGTATTATACCCACTAAAGTAGTGAAGCTTTGCCTCGTTGTAAGTATTTTAACCCCTGGTTACGTATTAGATATGCTGCCCGATTGATCTAGTGCTCCGTAACGGCTGTCGAGGTTCTGCCCGACGTAGTCGTTGGAGTTCTGTCTTGGGAAGGATATAACTAATGTAAATATTGGGTTATTATACTAATGCGTGTGCATTGTTTAATTATCTATAATACTATAATAAGCATTTCCCTAGGATAGAAATGTAATTTCCTTTCAATTTTTAAGATGTCATGTGAATGGTCCGTTCAAATCCTAAATTATTTGCCCTTTTCTTCCATTCTTGCCCTTGTTCTACCCTACATCAGTGAATATGTATTGAAATTGAGACTCCTCGTATCACTGAAACGTTGCATGATCATCAGTTACAAATACTAAGTTTAATTCTTTAATTTTTATCATGGAGTGTGTAATCAATTTCATAATTGAATGTTCATTCCATTTTCGCATTGAATGCAATTGAAGACATGGGTTGAATCCCATTTAACCGCCTCTTCCCTGCTCCCCTCTCTCTCTGGCGATTCACCAAATCTATGAAGTTCGATGAAGATTCTTACCTCCTGGCTCCGAGAACAACCCGTAGGCGCTCTAAATCAAGGTATAAATCTTGAATCCAAGTTGACAATCGACGTTGAATTTGCCACCAGAAGCATCCGTGTTGAGTAGAAGATTATAAATGCTCAGATTTGGGAAATTGTCGGTCAAAAGAGGTTTGTTTTGCTCTGGATGGTGTAATTGGTTGTTAGTTAGTTGAATGTTGTGATTGAATATGATGTTGTTTGTTTCATAGCGTGCTTAGAAATAGTCTGGGTTTAGGTTTTGATAATATGGTGTTTCTAGGGTTTATAAGCACTAGCTTTTGTCTGGGTTGTTAAAGATTTGATATGTGTTTAACATTTGATAGAAAAACGTTGATATGGGTTGTTAATTTTGTTATAAAAATGATGAATTAGATCTGGGTTTCTGATCCGTAACTTTTTGTTATTTTTACGGCCAAGCTAGGGTTTAGGTCACACTCTGGCGAGATCTCTGGCCAACAAAGTTCAAGCATTCTGTTTCATATCTTGGTAATTTCATATAGATGGCCGATTCTGAAAAAATATCTGAAATCTTTACTTAGTGTTGCGTGTTGCAGATTTACTCTATCAGAAATGTTGTTGCTAATAAGTTGAAGTCACTTGCAGAGGAATTTAGTCCTCATTGAGGAATGGAGCACATAGTTCGACAGGTTTGTCTCATTATTTTGAAATTCCAGTTATCAATTTTGGCTATTCTGTTTTTTTGTAATTATTTTTCTTAATATTCGCATCACTTATGTTGGTTGCGTATATATTCGTTTAATAGGATAGTGATGATGAAGGTAAATTTGGCGTTGATGAAAATATCACAGGTTCAGTATCGGTTTCAGGTCAACTGAACCCTGGAATTTTCTCATCTGGTATCAATGTTGTAGCACACGAGGATATGGAGCCTAGCTCAGTAAAACTTCTCAGGTATGATTCGTTAAACGGCTTTCCATTTTGGATCCTCGTGTTTTATCTTTTTTCCTCTTTTTTATAATTTTTTTTATATTTCCAGTGGTTCTGCGGTCCATAGCATGATGGGCAGCAGTATAGGTTCTCACCATGGTTGTAAAACAAGGTTTCCAAGGCCGAGTACTCCCCGAGTAGTCGCTACAAGGCTGCCGAGGCGACATTTTTTGACTCCGCCTAATTAATCGAAATCGGTCAAACACGGTCAACATCGGCCAAAATCGTATCTAGTAGGTCAACTCAGGCCGAGTTTGACTTAAAAAATAATAAAACATATTTTCTATGCCTATCATATTAAAGAATTAATATCATTTTCACGTATTTTGTTCTAGATATTAGTAAATTTATGTTATTTGACATATATATAATTTCCAAAAACTAACTTCTTTATAATTTAACATGTCCGAGTACTCCCCGAGTACACTCCACCTAGGCCGAGTACTCTCAACTCCCCGGTCGACCCACTAGGGAGCGCCTAGCGACTTTTGCAACCATGGTTCTCACAACTTTGAGGCTGTTCCGTCTTCGTTTTCTTCAGCACCAGCTCCTGAACTGCACGTTCCAGAATATTCCAGTGTTCCCAAAGTTAGTAAATTTATTTAGCATGAGTTTAAGATGGGTTGTAATGTGTTTGCATTGCTTAACATGCTTTTTGTTAATTGGTGGGAAGTGGGAGTTCATGCACAATCTTTGTCTTCAACTTCGGATCGCATTATAAATACCACTGCAGAACTTTCATTGACTACCAAAGATGCAGTGGATGGATACCAATTTATCTCAGAGGAGGTTCATAACTTCATAAACATTTCACTTTCATTTTTGTTTACTTCAGGTAATTTTGGTTTAGAGATTACCAGACCAATTGATTGTTGTTCAGTTGGGATCTCTGATAGCGAAGGATGCTAACGAAGCTGAAATTCAGTCTATTATTGGCAAGGTTCCTGGGGTGATTCTCAGATGCATTAGTCGGGATGAGGCTGCGTTGGCTGTAGCTCAGAAGGTCTTCCAAGGTTTATATGAAAATGCAGCAAACAGCGCTCACGTTAATGCTCATCTTACCATGTTAACCACCATTCGTGATGTCAGCAAGCTTGTGTTCAATCAACTGACGAGCTGGGTATGCATTATTTCATGACTTCTTCGCTTAGCCTCTACAATGGTTTGTTATTGACTTTTTTCAGTGAATTTCATTACTAATTGCTCACATCGGAGGTTGTGTAGGTAATATATTCCGATGAAGATAGAAAGTTTAACAAAGATATTACTATCGGCTTAATTCACAGAGAGTTGTTGAACCTTGCTGAGTATAATATTCATTTGGCTAAGCTAATGTCTTATAGAAATGTCGACACTAATTATTTACAGAAACTTGCCTTTGCTTAATGTCTTTATTCATTTTATTGATCGTGTTTCTTATTTTTCATTACTAATGCTTTTTTTTCTTTTTATTTTAAAATTTTACAGATGGAAAAAAAGTGACAGCATGAAGAATTTCAAAGCTCTTAAGATGATATCTTAGATTTAGCTTCCTTATTTTAGAGGTGGTGTTATCTTAAGAAATGAGTCAAATGAAATAATAATTTATCTTTTAACCAGACATTTTAGAGGTGGTCATTATCTTAAGAAATGAGTCAAATGAACTAATATTTTATCTTTTAACCAGACAGATGGAAAATTTCTAAAAAGACGAGGTGAAAAGGGCCGAAACCTCATTTGTATGCATATCCATGTCCTTTTATCCAGATGATCATTTATATAGTAAAATGGCACAAGTTATGTAAAGTCATTATTTAAAGCTCAAATTGAGAAAGTGATTATAATTCGAGAGGTAATTAGTACTTTTGTTTATGTGTGATAACTTTTTCATTTTAGATTTGATTGAAGCACATTGTTATTTTTTCCTTACATGTTTGCTTTTTAATTGTAGTATTTATAATTAACTCTTGAATTTGCTATGTGAGCCTGTTTGGGGGTGGTGTTGATCTTAAATGTGGTCAAGTGGGTTTAAAAAGTATTTGGTAAAAGTTAACCGGGTCAATGGGATTGAAGTACCTGACCACCAGATATACATGTATTGGGGGTAAATGCACCATCTCTTCAAGCCGGAATTAAAGCCTAATATTAACCCTTCCCCAACCCCTTGCTTCCCTGCACCATCGTATTGAAGTCATGAACGATTCCCATCGAAACATATCTATTACACTTGTAGTATGTTGAATAAAAAGGTTGTAATTAATTTAGATTAATTTTGATGCTTTCTTCTTTTCTTTTCTTTTATTTTAAGTTTGAAAAAAAAAAAGAACTTCTCTTTTCTCCCTAAGAGACGTTTACTATAAGTGATAAACTTTCATTTAAATTTCACCTACTCACGTTCACATGAATATGAGAAACATCATTAATTAATCGTGCAACAGCATAAATAAAAAACAAGAATTTATGTGGTTCACACGATGATGGTCGTAGTGTTTCATCTGATCATATAGACTCAAACATTGGTCGTAGTGTTTCATTTGTGCATAACCAGCTAACATCGTACCCCAAGTTGATGACATTATAGGCATTTTATCAAACACTTGACGAGCACGTTCAATCTCCCAATCCTTAATTAACCCATCCAATATTACATCGTAGGAAACAACATATCTCTCAAGACTTTAATTGAACACCTTATACGCATCATCAATATGCCCACAGTTACAATAGACATGAACAAGAAAGTTTATTCAACTGTGTGCATGCTTTTATGATTTATTACTTTTGTTATTATCTTCCAAGCATAAGTATACTTAATTTAGTGAACTCCATCAGTGCATATATTATGATTTCCCTTCAATGTTATATGACCAAAACTAACAGAAACATGTGTATACTTCTTTCATTTTTATTTTTAGTCATTTGATTGCTAAATGCTCAATGCTCATTTTTATTTTAGAACTCACACAGACATTTTGTCGAGCATGTGGTACTTCAAAAATTTTGTTACGATATAATTTAGATAGAAGGTAGCATGTTACTATTTAACTGTCTCCTGTGGCCGTTAAAAACTTAACGTTTAATGTTTGAATTTTTTTCTCGCCTCACAATGTCGACCTCGCCGCAACGCGCGGGATTCTCACTAGTTAGATTATAACCAGGAATCCACCAAGAAAAGTCTAAAGTAGCAATGTGAGTAATCTCCTTTTTGTAAACCTTTTTTACAATTTTTTTTATAAAACCTTAAATAATTTACAATGTGATTAGCAGTGATTGAGTCTTTATAGTTCTTCAATTACTGCCGGTATATTGGGGTTTTGTATACAAAATGTGGAACACGTTACCATTGGACAACAAGATCGCCAATGCGTAATATGACCCACCAGTCAGGGATTGATAGTACTGAATGAGTAATTGTGTAGATGTAAACATTGTAATCGCTCTCAATACTGTTAAAGGATAAAATGCTTCTTGATTAAATTGGGATTCACTCATCAGTATTTCCCACTGACAAATGTTTTTAAAATGCGTTTCAGGTAACAAAATGTGAAAGCCAAATAGAAGCCAGCTAGAGAGCAATGAAGGCTTGGAAAATACGGCTATAAAAGTTACCTAAATAAAGACGATGTTTTAAATTCAATAAATTAGGGTTTACCCCTATAAACATGCTTATAATAGAAACTTGGGTTTTACCCATGTGGTTATTAATATAAAAAAATGTGGTATTTTACTCTGATAAAATATTTCCTAACTACGGTCCTGATGTAAATTCCGCTGCCAAATAATGATAAACCATGATACCACTTAATTTGAGTTCGCGTCCGCCCGATCCCAGGAGATAGGGGTCGGGGGTTGCGACACCCTAAGTGTATTTAGAAAAATCAAATTTAGTTTTATATTAAATTCATTTGGTTAATGATATAATAATTAGGGTGAGGATCAAATAGGAAGTTTGTTTTGGATAGGATGTATAGGTAGCAATAATAGAGTGACACATGGCAAAGATAAAAAAACATAAGGGGCATTTTAGTTAAACACAAATTAATCATATAATCCTATATCTAAGAAAACCCAGATCAGTTCATCCTACCTCCACCTCCACCTTCACATCACCACCACCACTCCACCATCCACCCTACCTCCCACCCCTCTACCACTGGAAGCGGCACTTGCTGCCGTACCTCCGTTGAACCACCACCAACCTCCACTTGAATCTTCTCCTTCTATGTAATAATTGTTACTTATTTGGTTCGAATTCGAATATAAGCTCGATTTCAATCTTCGATCACGGTGAGTTAACTCAACTGGAACAACCAAGTGTCGATCTTAGAAAGGTGAAGGCGCCGTAAAATTCGTTGTCGCCGCTGTCGGACCCAGTGCCAGAAGTTTATGTGAGAACGACGATATTGTGTTTTACCTCCTAAACCACCGTTGTCGTCGTCGTCTCTTCCCGAAGATATCTGTTCTTTTCTAGAAAGTTAAAAGGAAGATACCTAACAATCTGCAAAGAAGGTTTAGGCATTAATATATATTAATATCTATTAATATAAATAGTAATTGTATAGTTGGCTGGCCTCCATTGATTACTAAGGGTGGTCAACAGTAATATTCTCCACGTGTCTTTTTCTAAGACAACATCATAAAGACATTTGCATGTAATATCGATTCAGATAAATAAAGAAGGCAACAAGAGAGAGAAAAGAGAGAGAGAGAGGTGGTGGTTGTCCAGATTCTAGAGCTCGATGCCTTGATGTATAAGCTGGGCGACTATTGCGACGGAGAGAAGTTCGTTGGCGGCAGATGTGAACATGTCGTGCTCCGTCGATGACATCGGTATCTCTCATATCTTCAAGCCTAATATCATCTTCTTAATCCTCCCTTCCCCGTCGCTCCACCTCCGTCGGATCAGCGTTACGGGCACCGCCTCCAACAACCACTGCGCTGTTCTTGGTGTATCAGTAGGCGCTTTAACTTCGGATATGTAACACCCCAAAAACGGGTTTGGTAATCAAACCACGTTAATATTAATGACTTGGTAAAATACCGTTAGTGGTGAAAATTTACCCGGTAAATAATGGGGTTTAAATAAATAAATGTAATATTTAATAAAAGGAGGATAAATACTTTGAGAAAGCAAAGTAGATAGAAGGCCCGAGTTAACGGGACTTAAAAATAAATAAATAAATAAATAAACTGAGTCATAAATTCCCCGAACCCACTAAGTTAACTAGGAATGTTTAACCTAGTTAATAAGTGGGAATATTGTTATGAGAAATAAGTAGGCTGTGACCTACTTAATAACGAACCAAACACGAGGGGTTAAAGCGGGATAACTAGAAAATTTATTTAATTAAATCAAACACAAACACACACACACACAGCGTGTGTTCTGGATCGAGCTCAGGGGGCTCCCATGGAGCCAAAAACCCTAATCCACATATAATCATCAAATTGAAGGATAAAATGAAGCCCAAATTCACAACCGAACGTTAATTAATGATCACCCGAACAAGAGGATCATAAGGTATGTAAAATCTTGATGTTTGGTGAAGTTGTAAGAATTTGATAATCATCCTAATCGTGAATTAGGCATGGATTAGAGAAGCTATGGCCAGATTAGTGATGTATACTTGCTTAGGAACGAAACCCTAAGTGAAAATCAAACATAACATGCTATGAATTGATGGATTTGGTGAATTAACACACTTAGATAAGTGGGTTTTGATGTTATGATGAAATAGATGATATAGATATGCTTAGAATCATCATGCATGTTAAGTAATCAGGAAATACTTAAACAATTTGCAAGTTTGAGTATTTGATCATAAGTGATAGTGGTGAATTTTGATGTTAATCTTGGTAAAAATAACTAATTATGAACTAGTTGTAAATGTGTAAAAATGTATGCACATTAGGTGTTCGTTAAAATGCCTAAATGAAAACTAAAGTGTTGAAATTAGAGTGAAAATGTGTATTTGAATAATATGTCAAGTTATATGAAATATGAAACAAGAAGAGTTCTAATCATCATGTTGATTTGAACTAATGTTATAAATCATGTGATCGAAAGTAGTTAACTTTAATAAGCTAAGTTAACTAATCATGAAGTCGAATAGTAGTTTCGACTTATGAAATAAGTGAGATGGAATAGTCGTGAATAATTATGACTAATCTAACCATCTTACAATTTACAATGATAGTTTGATGATTAACAAGCTAGGTGAAAGCTTGGGAACGAAGCGGGTCAAACGAAGCAAGAATGACGGAAAAGCATAATTTGGAAGTAAGGTAAGTATGGCTTACACTAGTCTTATATTTTAGAATATTCTCTTATCGTATTAGTTACGAATAAGATAAATACATAGATGAGGTATGATGTTTCGGCGTGTAGACGTACGGAACAAGATAGTCGAGCATGACAAGAAACCATGTTGATGGTTTAAAAGGAGTTAAATCGGTAATTCGATCATTTTATGACAAATGGAAAATGAACTTTTAAATGGTTACCTTATAGGGTAAACCAAAACAAAAAATAAGGGTAAAACGGTAAATTGGTCACGCGTCGACCATAACTATTGGTTTTAAATGACACTTATGAAGTAAGCCTTAATAGGCCGAAAGGTGTTAAGAAACGAATTATAAGTAAAATGACCGCATGATGTAAATCGGAGCGAGTCATATAGTCGAGATGAAAATACATGTCAACTCGCTAATATAATCGGTCATCTAGACCAAACGGGTCAAAGGGGGAAGATACCACCTTTTGATAATAGCGACTAATGATTCTTGTCGAGTTATATGATTTCAGGAATAAATGTAGAAATGATATTCGCATCGCTATTATTTAGCGAATATTATAGCAAGGCATTAAAACAGGTCAATACATTGACCCGAGCATTAAATGAAGTCTTAGATAGACAATGGGTTACTTAAATGGGTAAAACGAATGTTTTAAAAGAGGGTCGTGGCGTTTCGAAAAGCATAATGACTTTTCGAACAAGATCATAACTCAAAAGAAGAATTATGGGTCAAACATGCTCTCGAAAGACCTTGTCATAATTGAAAGACTAAAAAGGACCAAAACGCCCTTGTTAGCTAATTCTAACAAACAACCTTTAAAGGTTGTTTGGAAACGAGTTTTATGATTATGTAAATACTTAGAATAAGTTTAGAAGCTGAAAGAGATATTATATTAGTCAAATGGCACTAATTGAGTTTTTGCCGAAAAATAATGATTCGAGAGGTAAAATTTGGTTTATATAGATCACCACATTAAACCCACCATAAATACAGTTGTGGTGGGAGATTATAGGATAAGAAATGTGGTGATGGAATGCTAGAAGCAATCGAAAGCGATTTTAGGCTCGAAAGTGTTTAAATACCCTTAACGGGTCAAAATAAGCATACGAGCGAAAACGGGTTTAAATTGTGTAATAAACCTGTGATTAGAACCTAAAATGGTAGATAACATTAATTTGAAGAAGTGTATGTGATATAGGAATCAAACAAATATGTTGGTTTGATAAAATGCATAAACGGGTAAAATTCGATAAAAAGGTAACGAGTCAAAGGCTTAGAAGTCTCAATTTTTTTATGTTGGATGTTGGATTTTAACTCCATATGATGGAGAATTAAATTACGGACGCGTAGGAAAAAGAATTGGGTAAAACGGATTAACAACGAGAGAGTTATGCTCATTTCCGTGAAATCGGGTCATGCTGGGAATTTGCAGCAACATAATATGAACATTCTACCAAAAAGGGGGCTAGGTGGGGCATCTAGCCCCTAGGCGTGACGCCTAGCCCCCCCTGAACTTGAAAAATGTTTAATTTTGTTTGTTTGACCCATATAACTTGTTTAAACTTGTTATTTAACTATCAAAACTAACTTTTAAGTTGGTTTTGATCATAGGTGATTGCCAAGAGTGCCCGGATGAAGATCAAGCTCGAAGAAGAACCGAACACGATAAAGTTAAAAGCTTCCGCGTGACGTTTCGTTGTATCTTTTAAACGACGAATTCAATTACATTAAGTTGTTCATTAACTTTTAAATTGTAAAAGTTTTAGAAAACTCGTATTGACATACTTACGTGTAATCGTAAAACATGCATTTTTTACGAAACTTATATAAAATATTGTATTAAACAAGAAAGGGTGTTACAAGTTGGTAATCAGAGCTCATGGTTAAAGAATAAAGTGTGTTCGGTTCGAGGCTTAATCGCAAATCCGGTAAGTACATGTATGTTAATAAGTTTAGTATGCTACAGTGTTGTAAACAACACATAAGGCTATCGTGTAATATACGATACCTCAATTGAATAATAGATATAGTTAACAAAATTACGTGCGTTAACACGTATAGTAGAAAAGCCTTGTATTATGATACGGGCATTTAGTAAAGATGACATTACTAACTTTTATGAATGTTCTAATTGGAGGAAACTCGCATTTGAAGATGACGAGGGTTGAACAAATTACGGATATGATAGAGGAACGGTCCGAAGTATGACAAGAGGAGCATGCTCACCAAGGACTAAATCGTGTAACGGTTGCGAACAAGGCTAATGGCAAGAGAAGCCCATTAGGGCAAACATTACCAGGTGTACATTTTAAATTTTACTGCACAAATAGTAATATGCAACAAATAAGTAGAAATTGAAAGTTGCATATGTAGATTAAAACTTGGAAAAACCCGAATAGAAAATGTATTCGGGATATTGTTTCCAAGAGAAACAAATAGAGGCATTACTTACATAGGGCGTGATGTGAAAACTATAAAAAGGTCATGTGTGTCATGTGTTAATCGCTTACTCTGGCCAAGTAAGTAGTGGCATATGATGCCATGAACTTCTTATAGCGAACATGTTTACATCCGATGTAGTAAGGACGGGGTTAAAGGGACAAATTAAAAAGTACCCAAATGAATCAGATAAGCACAATATTTGATCATAATGTAAACGCACAGCCGAGTGACGGAAGCGTAATATATTAGGATAATGAGCCCAAGGGAAGGGATAAAGAAACATGTAAAATGATTAAGATATGCACTGGGAGGGGGTGTACTTACACTCGAACTCGGAAAATGCGAATATGTCTCCAAGCGGGTCGTTTTTGTAAAACGTCAAACTCGAGGACTAAGTAGGAATATAAAAATGAAGCGAGGTCTTAATGCATACCACTATGTGAAAAAGGGGCTACGGCCACACTTTTGGCAAAACCGCCCTGCCACACATTTGTAAACATGTCTGGCTAAAGGTTATTCATAACATTTTAAAACACATTTAGCCACATATTTTATTATTAATGTGACTATTAATACCAGTTCAGAACCTTTAGCCACAGTTTTAGAAAATAATATGACATTTATTAGCCACAAATCGAAATGTGTGGCCAAATGTGATATATGGCCACATATTTTTGTTTCATGTGACGAAAAAACATGTATTTGACACCTTTAGCCACACTTTAAGAAAAAAATTGTGACATATATTTGCTACAATAGCAAAGTGTGGCTAAATGTTATCTACGATCACATTATATAATATACTGTGACCAATAACATGTTTATTCAAAACCTTTTGCCACACTTTAAGAAAAAAATGTGACATTTATTAGTCACACTAAAAAAGGGTGGCCAAATTTGATCTATGGTTATTGTATTTGTTTTGCGTGACTAAACACAAAACTATTCCAAACCTTTAGCCACACGTTAAGATAAAACATCCACATAGAAAAGTGTGGCCAAACGTGTTCTACGACCATATTATATGTTTAATAATGTGGCTAAAATCTAATACATATGGCCACATATAGTATTTATGTAACCAAAGGTTAGACAATAGTCACACTTAAAATTATAAAATTTAATGTGGTTTTACATTAACATTCGTCACACAATCATCATTTTGTTTATTTTGTGTGACGAAATGTTATCAAATGTCATTAAAAATATGTGTGACCAAATGTTAAACTTACTATATCTTTAAACCCCCCCCCCCCCAAAATATTTAAATCCAAAAGTCAAACTTTCACCTAAAATATTTTCTCCTAAAACTTCCCCCCAAAATATTTCATTCTAAAAACTTAAACTTCCCCCCAAAATATTTCATTCTAAAACTTAAACTTCCCCCCAAAATATTTGATTCAAAACTTTCCTCTCAAATAAATTCTTATTTAAAAAAATTACATTATTTAATATTAAAAAACAAAAAAATCTTACTAGATATTTAATAATTCAAACTATTATTAAATATTATTATTTTAAACCATATTTGTTTTCTTCTAAATGATATATTAATGTATGCAAATTAATAATGGTACCGAATTTCTCGTAGTTAATTGTTTTCGGTACTGGTACTTTCAGTTTGATACAATACCAGTAGTTTATCGAATTTTACTTTCAAATAGCGTCGCGGTACGAGTACTGTACAGTACCATACCAAACATTTTTTGTACCGGTACCTGTACCATATTTGATGATTTCCGGTATCGGCATTTTTGGTACCGGTTTGTTCGGTACCGGTACTGGTACCGAATTAATCCCTAATCATATATGTGTTAATGGACCATATTGGGCTTTACTTGGTCACAATGACCAATAGTGGTCATAGATATGTTAATGAACCATATTGGGTCTTAATAGATCGCAATGGATAATAGTAGATCACACATGTCTTAATGGACCATATTGGGCCTATATGATAGTGGGTCATACATGTCTTAATGGATCACAATGCACAACAGTATATCATATATGTGTTAATGAGCCATATTGGGCCTAAGTGGAACACAATGGCCAATAATAGATCGTATATGTCTTAATGGACCATATTGGGCCTTAATGAATCATAGTGGATGATCATACACATCTTAATTGACCGTATTGGGCCTTAATGCAGCACAGTGGACAATAGTGGATCGTATATGTCTTAATGGACCTTATTGGGCTTTGATATGTCATATTGGCCAATAGTGAATCATATATGTCTTAATGAACCATATTGGGCCTTAATGGATTACAAGGTCAATAGTAGATCAAACTTTCTTAATGGACTATATTGGACCTTAATGGATCACAATGGCCAATAGTCGATAATACATGTCTTAATGAACCATATTGGGCCTTAATGGAGCACAATGGCTAGTTGTGGATCATTTATGTCTTAATGGACCACATTAGGCCTAAATGGATTACAATGGCCAATATTGGATCGTACATGTCTCAATGGACCATATTGGGCCTTAATGGTCGGCCACCGGGCCAAACAAAATATTGGTCGGAAGCATTCGCAGCCTACCGACATAACGTCGGTAACGACCGCCACAACCTCAACGCGTGCCAACATAAATGGCGCGAGCTACGGCCCAAGCTCGAGCGTTTCAAGGCTTACTACGAAGCCGTTCCGAGCGGCAAGTTAATCCACGAGGACCGGGTGGCGGTGGCGAACATAGAGTTTCGAGTCAAGGAAAAAAAGGCGTTCGACAAGATCGACCTTTTTGAAATTTATTTAACGTTCTAGGTTTGTTATTTTGTAATTTTTAGAAATTATGTAATTTTTATGATTATGTAATTTTTAGAAATTATGTAATTTATAAGATTATGTAATTTTTAAAATTTTAATGAAGTTGTAGGTTTTTTTTATAAATGTTGTGTGATTTTTTATAAATTTTTTGTAATTTTTTTTTATATTCTGCCACGCGGTGCACCCAACCCAAACCCAAGCCCAACCCACGCCCCGCCATACGCCATGGACGCGTAACCAGCCGGGGGGGGCTCCAATTCCACGTGTTAACAAATGCCCCAACCCAAGCCCCACCATACCCCACGGCCTTAAGACATAAACAAACAGTCCCAAAAAGTTTCCTCCAAAAAAATTAAAAATTTCATATTTTCACCACGAAAATTTCAGTGTCCCTCTCATCTCCATTCTAAACCCTAACTCTCTCCTTCTCCAATTGCAAAACACTCTATCTCCCCAAAACTTATGGTAGTTACAGGTTTCATCTTTCAAATTCATGATTTCAAGAACCAAATCTTTTAATTTCTTCTCATTTCTGTTCAAAATCATGCCACCTTACATCCATCTGCTTATTCAACTCCTCCCAAAATGCCACCCTTTCATTCTCCACCCGCTTCACCATCACCCCACCCCACCCCCTCCCCACTGCCTCCCTGGCGACGATATCGCATTTGGGGGAGAGATACTATCACATCCTCATTTAATCTCAACGAAACCCTAACCAATGGAACCTACAAATTAACCACTATTATGAATCCTTGTTAAATCAATTTTTCGATGGATTCTTCCTTCGCACTTCAATTGGCCTCCAGATTTGTCTTCCCCACCCCAAATTTCTAAAGAATCTCTTTTGGATGTTGGTTTTCAATTGCATAAAGAGGTGATTCAGGTGGAATCGTCTACCTCTGATGAGTGGCAAACAAAAGCGTAGGTCGAGCTTAACCCAAATATAGAGCGAAGGTGTTCTAATGTTCTGCCCACAGTTTTCTCGGCTAAAGGTGCGGTTTTGTTAGGTATGGGTCATACTACCTCTTACTGTGTGTATGTTTCTACTATATTGTTTAATTTGAATTTGCGTTTTAAATTGTTGTTAAAGATTGGTTGATAAAGAGAAATTCCAGGTACGTATGTGAGAAGGGAAGGTTCCCTAAAAGAACAAGAACTTTTATGCGGGCGGCTCATTGATCGGCTTATACGACCATTTTTCCCTGCTGGATTTTATCATGAGGGTCAGGTATGTGTGATAGAATGGCTTGTTAGTTGTTTCCTTATTAACAGCTTTATATTGTACTTTTTTTCTCACAGTTAGTGATTTTTTTAGGTGATGTCTAGTGTGCTTTCTTCAAATGAGAAACAAGTTCCAGATGTAATGTGTTCTGCACTTGCTATGTTTAAGTATTTTACTATTACTTAAGTTTCCTCAACTTAATTTGAAGGTTACGTTCGTATCAATTTATGATATATGAACAGGTGAAGGCGCCCTTTACTAGGGCTGTTAACAAGCCGAGTCAAGCCGAGCAGGGCGTAGCTCGTGCTCGAATTATAAATCGAGCTGAGGTTTAGGGCTCGAGCTCGACTAGATTATAAATTCGAGCCGGCTCGATTTAGCTCGATCTAATCAAGAACAGTTAAGTTGATAAGTATATAAGCACTCATACATGATTTGATTGCAATGTAATTAAGCCAAATACTTAAATATGTAACTTTTTTTGGCCAAAGAATAAAATATGTAAGTATAGCTTATTATTCTTTTGTTGGTTTCACCTTGATTTTTATAGGGGAGGTGTTCCCTCAGTGTTTATGTTCTCTGCAATGTGAGACAAAAGTGATTGTAGGATAATCAAAGTTTTTGTATTAGAATCATATTATTAGTTATTTATTGATATTGATAGTGTATGTTTCAGAATCATATTATTAGTTCTTATCAGTTCTTTATTTGATCTCAGTTACATCATCTGCAAAACACATACACATAGTTGGATAGTCAAAGTGTACACATCAGAATCATATAAGAATTCACTAGATTCGTAATTGTAAAAAGCTAACTAAATATTGAGATTTGAATATATATATATAAGCTAACAAATTCACAATATTATGTCTCTATTGAAACTAATATATTAAAAATAAAATAATTCCAGCCGGCTCATGACCCGAGCCAGGCCTAGCTCGGGCTCGGCTCGTTTTCAAACCAAGCCGAGCCGGCTCGTTTACAACTGAGCCAATTTCAAGCCGAGCTTTTTTTGAGTTTTTTTCGAGCGAACTTTGAGCAAGCCGCGGGCTTTTTGAACACCCCTACCCTTTACAAAGCTACTCGCGAGCTACTCGAGCTCGGCTTGAAAAAAGCTTGAACGAGCTTAAACGAGCCCGAGTCTAAAAAACAAGCTACTTTAGTAAACGAGTCCATGCCCGGGCTTCACTTATTGAGCTCGAGCCGGCTTGCAAACCTAAACGAGCCTATTGTTTATATAAATTTTTATTACTATATTAAATATATATTCAAATAATAATAAATTTATGAAAAAATAACTATGTGCTTCTTTTAATCATGATTATTAAAGTTGACTACCAAGGTTTTCGGTAATAAACGTGTTCAATCTCAGGTCATTTCAAGTTAAATAAGTGCTTTTTTAACTATGATTATTCATGTATATTAACTTGTAGTCGTCCATTTTCTACAGTTAATGACCCGCAACAATGTTACTTACAAAAACGGCGTCAACTAGTGAATCCATCACGGAACCACCATTAAAAGGATGATGTTGTCATGCAAAGGGAAGGTATAGTTCAGCTTTGTCTGATTTTCAATCTGTGCGGTCTATATTGACACAATACCGGTACCTATGAATATGACCATTTCTATGTTTGTGTAGCAAAATTGAAATAATCACTAATGTTTATATTTCTGGATTAGTCGACTAGAAGGGTGATAGCAAAACTTAGACATGTGGAGCTCTATCATTCAGCTAACATTGTATCGAGGTATGTAATATGATTGCTGGTGTATGTCATTTATTTATTTTTATAGTTTATTAGAACAATAGGACATTTATACTTAAAGTTTCATTATGTGCTTTACTATATAACATAGATTTTGATCATGATGATGAAATTTTTGCTGCTGCTGCTGATGTTTCAAGGCCTACAAAAGTTTCTAACATCTCAACGGTGAGCCATTTCTATCTTTGGATTTTTGGAAAATGTTGTAGTACTGTACACGCAGGTGATCAAACACTGAAAATCCCATGATTGTTGCTAAACATGTATATTAAGTTGTTTTTTTTTTCATATTGTTAATGAACCCCTAGAAGCGCACTGTCGTGTAGTTGAACATCTTCATTTCTTCTATTTAACAGCCTTTACACCTACTACTACTTCTTTGCTGGTTTTTTTCTTTAGTATGGAACTTGCTGCCCAAGGTTCATTTCAAACAAATCTGTAGTTAGCTGAAGGAATTTAAAGTTGTAATTAGTTGAAGGATATTTAAAGTTGATTTTTGTATAAATAATTTTGGTTAAACTTAGCATTTGTATCATGCATCAAAAATTGTTGGTATTGGCAAAGATTATTGGGTGCTTGTTTGGGTCAGGGAATAAAATAGTCGTGAATTGCTAGAGAAGAAAGTGACCTAGAATTGAGTAGAATTTAGAGAGAGAGAGAGAGAGAGAGAGAGAGTTAGCAAATATCATTAGTTTATGAACAAATAGCATTCTCTGCAGCTTAATTGTTTTGCGTTCGATCCCACCTTAGTTGCTCATAAACAGGAGCATTTACTGATGCTTTGTTTATATACTATGCAGGGAATGAGAGAAGGTTGTGTTGTTACAACCTGCAAATGCAGCTAGGAGTGACAGTTTGAGACAAAAGTATTGTTGCAAGTGCTCCTAGGAGTAATGCAAGTTATGTTGGAGTTGCTGCACATTTGTATATGTCTTTTGATTAGAACTTAGAAGTTTATGTATCTAGTATTTAAATTGAAAACTTATGCTTGGGTTTTGGTTTATTATTGTTAATGTCATTAAATTTGTTTTTTGGGTTTTTGATGTTACTACTGTTCTAATTTTATAAACATTTGAAAATTAAATTGCTAATTATATGAAAATAGCAACATAGAACCACAACAAATATGTGTGGCCAAATGATAGATAAAAGCCACAATTAAAATTACAGAATTTTGGATGGCTATAAATAACCATTAGCCACTTTGTTTTTTTGCTTGTGTGACGAAATGATACCAAACGATATAGGAAAAGAAAATATGTGTGACTAAATGTTAGACAACAGCCATACAATCATCATTTTTTAGTGTGACGAGATGATAACAAATGTCATATGGGAAACAAATACGTGTGACGAAAGGTCAGACAATAGCCACACTTAAAATTATAAAAGTTGTTTATGTGTCTAGTAAAAGTTTTTAGCCACACTTACAATAAATTCATGTGACTATATAATAGAAACGACCACACTTACAGTAATTCATGTGGTTGTTTTTATCTTTTAGCCACACTTAATGGACAAAATGCTTAATTACAACAATCCTTTTTGCCACACCTTTTTTTAATTGATGTGGCTAAAACACATTTTTTTGATAATTCATGTGACTATATAATAGTAAAAGTCACACTTAAAGTAAATACATGTGCCCGTTGCTATCCTTTAGACACACTTAATGGAGGAAGTGCTAGATTTTAGCAAAAAATGTTGGGGTACCTTTTAGCCACACTTTTAAGTTCTACGGCCACTAAAAAGTGTGTGTGGCGGTATGATATCTACGATGACTCGAGCTTTGGTCACACATCACCTGGAAAAAATATGTGTGACGAAAGACATATAGTCACACTTTTTTCGTGTGGATGTATCCCTGTTTTGGCGTAGTGTACCGGGAGGGTTGCAATAATAACGACTTCAGTAAAACACCCGATTAATGGGTAAGAATTTAAAACATGCGTAGACCGAGAGACGAGGACTCAGATGGAAAGTTAAAAGACTCGGGTTTTGAGTCATAACTAAAAGACGACAAGATAATGTAAATAGAAATTTTGAATAAATTATGTTCAACTATTTTAAAGTTGAACGGGTCGAATATAATGTCATGCCGAACGGCATGAGTAAACGCAAGCGGGATAAAGGTAACGTTAAAAGCAAAAGAATAATGATCCCGGTAATGGGACATAATCAAATACGAGTATATGTAAACTGGATAATGGTGAGCATAAGATAAACCGACGCATAAATGACGTGAGAAGTCATAAAGTCGGAAAATTGTCTGAAAGGAAACGAATGCAGCCTTAGACTACGGTCAAGGTCAAAGAAAATACCAAGGCGAAAATAAATGATCTTAAACAAAAACAGGATGCCTTGATACCAAACATGTATTTTAAGAATGACATTAGTAAGGAATGATCTACGGGATCAACCTAACCTTTGTGGTTATAAACAATGGAAAAGTCTACGAGACTAAAACGACCCACGAGACATGACTAGAAAGAAATAGATTATAAGGACCTCGCCTTAAAGAGGTGAAAGTCTAATAAAATAGCCCATTGTTGGGATTGAACCCTACCATAGGAACAGATAATGTAAAGCCAAAACCTGATCACAACAGTGGATTCACAATAAGCAACTGTTTACACTAAGTCTTCTCCCTTGAAAGTGATTTCAACAGCTGATGGTCTTACATCCACTGCCCGCCTACAACTGCTGCTGTTTTGCCTAACTACTGATGAAGCCTAGAAGACTGCTAGATACTAAGCACTGCTGGGACAAACTGCTGATGACAAAGCACTGCCCAATCAAGGACTGATCAACCTTGAGGAAAGCACTGATGAATAGGAAGGGCAGTAGTTTAGTATATCATCTGATTCTCGTATAGTCAGTTGTTAGGTTTAGCAGTGTCTGTATAAGAACAGTAGATACAGGTTGTTAGGCTATTAGACGTCGCTTTCATGGTGACGTCAGCTGAGATGCCTCAGCGGTTTGGTTTGTCTATAAATAAGCAGTACTCTGTACTGTTACATTCGATTCGTTTTAAGAGAGTTCTTCTCCTCAATTCAATCCTTTCATCTTGTGCAATCCAACCTTGGGGCATCTGGCTGAGGGGGAGCTTAGTATGTAAGCATATCTGTAATCATTTGATTCTTATTGTAAATCTTTTGACTAAATGAATTGCGTATGCTTTCTCAAAACTATTTTCTCCTTGATTGTGTTTACAAAGTTTGTTATTCATTTCCGCTGCACTTAAACTTTGTTCATCTCTATTGATTATACAATTTTACACAAACAAACACTTTCATGAGGGCCTCCGATCCTAACAATTGGTATCAGAGCCTGGACAGTCAAATTCGATCTAACAATCAATTTGACATAACAGTTCGGCTCAAAATTCATTGATACTAAGGATGGTTGTATTCAGTTGAAAAATAGAGTAACGAGTAAATCATGATCAAAATGGTTATTCAAAAATCTGTAAATCAACCAAGATGTCATATGACACACAAATCTCACACAACAAGTGATATCATGCATAAGTCACTCATAAGTTTCAGATCTAAAAACATATCTGTTAAACTGTGGGATTATTTCATATTTTCAAAATTGATTTCAATTGCTGTTATGAAAATTGTGATGTCACCTTATTAAAATGCTAAAGTATGAACCTCAGATTAACAAAAACCTATGTTCATAAAACATTAGTGTTTTTGATAACTTAAAAGGAGGGAAATTAAAACTTTAGTCATTCAGATCTTATGTGTTGAAAACAGGTTGAGTTCCTCAAAAGGACAAAATCAACTATGTTAAAATACATTAAGAAAATTCACAAGAACTCAGAAGTGTGTTTATCTCAAAACTTTTGAAGTCAAAAGAAAAGAGTATAAACATAAAACACTTATGAGTCAAAGTTTAGGGTAATAATGGTTATTAAGCAACTATGTGCATTCATCTGTTCAGAAAAAGGTTTTGATTCCCGTGAATGAACTCCAAAGAGGACTAGACAAATGATCAAAAAATTTATCCATGAGTCCTCATGAATGCAATCAACTGACAAAGAAAATGGTACCAAACAGTGGTCAAAATGTATTCAGAATGTTCTACCAACTGCTGTCAAACCACTAACCATTTTTCATAAACTTGAGAATATTATGATTACGTGTTCTTTTGAAAATATACCAGATCCTTTTTGATGCTGTTCTCAGAAAATCCTTTAATTTTTTTTATATATAAAGGATTTTTTTTTCGAATAACCAGGATATATTGTTCATTTTTTTGGAATAATATATTTTGAACTCTTGCTTGTTTTTGTTGGCAATAGTTTCAGTTCCTGTCAGGATATAGTACCGTATTTTTGTTGGTATTATTGTCCTCATAAATGGGTCAGAAGGAAATGGTTCATATGTCGAGATCATATCTTACTCAGGTTTGTTTTTAAACATTTATCAAAGGTTGATTGCCAAACTGTACTTAAATTACTGGGGCACTCATGTTTTAATTGGATATTAAACGAAAATGAGGTGCCTTAGTAAAAAGTTCTCATCATCTGGGGTACTAAACCACTGTCCCTCAAAATTGACATGTGGCAAAAACCTTGAATGAAAATTTTCAAAACAGTTGCTGAAATACTTGTCCTTCAAATTTGTACTATTTACCCAAATCATTGTTTTGTTCAAACATCTGATCACTAAAAACTATCCACTGCTGAAAGTCAACCACTGATTCTTCATTTTGCTAAGACAAGCACTAATGCTCAAAATCAGTGTCTTATCCACTGATATGCTATCCACTGATAGTAAAAATCTTCCACTGTTTTCACTTTATTACCGTTGTAACTACTGATGTTTGGTACATCAGTGGCTCCTAAAACAACTGTTCTCCACCTTTCATCTATTTCATCAGTGTTTTGACACGTGGTCAGTTTTTAGCCTTCAGATCATAATAACCGCTGCCACATCAGCGATCACTTTTTCCCTAAATAAAACCCTGATCAAAACCCCCAAACAGGGTTTTACACTATCGAATTGAATTCCAAAGTTCTCTTCTCAAAGCAGTTTCCAACCTTTCTTCCCAAAACACTCTCCGATTCTTCTTCATCAAAATGACGAAGTCAAAATCAAAATCAAAATCTAAACCAAAATCACCATCATCTTCAAAAGAGGTCGCTCAAACGACCGAAGAAACCATTGAAATCCCATACAAATCACCGCATAACTACTTGGGTCTCCTCACAAAACCTACCGATAACCACACTTTCGACTCCATCATTGATACACTATCTGCATCAAAGTACAAAACTTTGTTGACAGCAGATGCTCCCATTTACTTGCAAACCCAGAGAGAGTTCTGGAAAAAGGCGACGCTTGAAAAACAAGACGACAAAGCCACAACCATTAACTCTTCGATACAGGGTAAAGTGATTCAAATCACTCCACAATCAATCTCCGAAGTTTTTAAACTCGATGATCTAAAAGGTAAAATTTCTTTTGATAAAGCCGAGATGAAAACTGATTTCACAAAAAGGGGATATGCAGAACAATCAAAGGTAGATACCTTACAAAAAGTTATTTTCCATCTGCACCCAGATTTTAATTTCACACACTTTTAAGTTGTGTTTCAAATAAAACAACAGCGTTTAATGAAATACCGTTGAAGATTCAATGCATGGGCTATGCTATTTTAAACAATAAAGATTACAACTATTCCCAGGAGATCTTCAACGACTTGGTAAAGAACGTTGATAGCAAATCATTTTTACTTTTTCCAAGATTTCTGAGCTATTATTTCAAACAAAAATTTGAAAAAGAAAATGAAAATTTGCCTAAACAAGGTGCCTATTTTCAAATAAAAGGCTTAACAAAAGAAACATTTTCCAGAATGATGGCACCAATAAAAACAAAAGCAGAGGTGTCTGAGCAGACTTCAGCAGTTACCACTGCTCCTCAGACATCTGCTGCTGAGCCTACTGCTCCAGGTGATCATAGCAGCACTACCACTGCTTTGAAACCCACACCTGACATTACCAAAAAGACCAAAAGAAAATCACACAAAAAAGCCCACCAAACCCAAGAAAAAGGCAACTCTGGAAAATGAGATCCCAGAGCAACTGCCTGTGACAACTCAAATGTCACCACAAACCACTGCTGCTACTTCCTCACAGCAGTTGGTAGAAAGATCTCCACCATTGCCTCAAACTCCTCCTGCATCCTCACAAAAGGATCAGGTTGTAACCACAGGGACCCCACAATATGAAGCTCTGGATTCAATCGGATCCATCTTCCTCAGTCCTGATCCCAAGGACATGTCTCCTTCAACTCCCATACCCTCACCAATAATATTACCACAATCCATGCTACCTTTGTTGCATGCAGTTGTTATAGCTCAGACACAAACCAGTTCCTCTCTATCACCTGTCACTGAGAGTATACCCCCCACAAGTGACTGGGTCTGATGCTTATACCTCTGCTATCCTAGCAACAACTGAGGAGGTTACACCCCCTGAGTTACAAGTAACTCTCGGTGGTAGTTCAAGTGGAGCAGCAACTACAACTGATGGATCAACAGATCTTCAGTTGGACAGTTGTTTCATCAGTAAGACTCCCTTGAAGGCAATTTCTTCAATAGCACCATCGGTAACCACCAGTGAGTTAATTCTAACCACTGGTACCATCAAAAGTCTATCAAGTGCTGAAGAAAGAAGTCCCCAGTACCAAGAACAAGGGGCATCAATGGAAGATTTTTGGGACTCAGTTCCTAAGTCACACATTGATACAACCACTGCTGGTGGGGATTCAGATGATCCTACTAAAGTAGGTGATGATTCAAAATATCAGGAATTGACGGACAGAGTTGACAAACTTGAAGATTCAGTTGCTGAAATAAAAGATATGGTGCAAGAGATTTTGAAAGCTCAAAAAGCACAAGCCACTGCTGTTCCACCTCAAGCACCTGCTCAACCACAAGCATTTGCTGCAAATGAGCTCTGGAATATCTTTCAACCCTTACTTGAACACCAAAAGCAGATGGTTGATCAGCAACATGAAACACATGTAAAAATGCTGACGAACATGGTAGAGTCGAGGTTTAAAGATACTCAAGCAGATATTAAAGCTATCAAGGCTCATATACAATGCACGACTCATGGTGGAAAAGTTCCCTCTACTATCTTTTTTATGGATAACCCCCTGGCAGATAATGCCAAAAAGGGGGAGAATGTCAAGAAGATGAAGAAAAAGGGAATTGAAGATGGTCTGTATGTTGAACCAGAGCAAGGAAAACAGACATCTAAAACGGCTGATACAGCATTGGTTACAAAAACTGCTGTCAGTAGCCAAACAGCTGCCATTCCATCAACACACACAACTTCAACACACACCATCACAACCACTGTTCTACCACCATCTTCATCTACAATCACATCACCATCACTGCCTCCTGCCATAAAGCAGAAGACAGCAGATGTTACAGCATCTGCTGTAATGACAGCAGTGATTGAGACACCAGTTGTTTCAACCACTGTCAGTCAATCACAAACCACTGCCACTCATATTCAAACCACTGATCCACCAATGACATCATCAGCCTCTCCTACAATAAAAAGGAGAAGGATTCTCATATCTGATGATTCACCACCACCATCAAAAACTACCTCACCACCTCCATCCCCTTCTCAAAAGCAGAAGACATCTGCTGACATATCAGCAATTGTAATGACAACAGCGGTTGAAACACCAGTTGTTTCAACCACTGTTAGTCAGATATCCACCACTGTTTCCACCAGTCTCACATCACAACCAGCAAAGCTCTACACCAGAAAAAGAAACACTACGTGAAAAAAGGGCTATGGCCACACTTTTGGCAAAACCGCCCTGCCACACATTTGAAAAATGTGTGGCTAAAGGTCATTCATCACATTTCAAAACACCTTTAGCCACATATTTTATTATTAATGTGACCATTTCTACTAGTTCAGAACCTTTAGCCACACTTTTAGAAAATTATTAGCCACAACTCGAAATGTGTGGCCAAATGTGATTTATGGCCACATATTTTTGTTTCATGTGACCAAAAATATATATATTTGACACCTTTAGCCACACTTATAAAAAAAACTGTGACATATATTAGCCACACTAGCAAAGTGTGACTAATTGTTATTTATTATCACAGTAATTGTATTGATGTGACCAATAACATATGAATTCAAAACCTTTAGCCACACTTTAAGAAAAAAGTTGTGACATTTATTAGCCACACTAAAAAAGTGTGTCAATGTGTGCTACGGCCACAATATATTGTTTCATGTGACTAAAAACATAAGTATTCATAACCTTTAGCCACGCGCTAAGAAAAAAACAGCCACACTATAAAAGTATGGCCAAATGTGATCTACGATCACATTATATATTTACTAATATGGCTAAAATCTAATATATATAGTTATCTATATTATTATCTGTGACCAAATGTTATACAATATCTACACTTAAAATTAAAAAAAAAAATCATGTGCCTTTCTATAAACATTTATCACATCATTGTCACTTTCTTTATTTTCGTGTGACGAAATATTATCAAATGTCATGGAAAAATGTGTGACTAAATGTTAAACTTACTATATATTAAAAATTTTCCCCAAAAATATTTCATTCTAAAACTTCCCACCAAATTATTTATCCTAGAATTTAAACTTTCCCTCAAAATATTTCATCCTAAAACTTCTCACCAATATATTTCATCCTAAAACTTCCCACCAAAATATTTCATCCTAAAAATTAAACTTACCCCCAAAATAACTTCCCTCCAAAATATTTCATTCTAAAACTTCCCACCAAAATATTTCATTCAAAACTTCCCTCTCAATTAATATTCTCATTTGAAAATATTAGTTAATATTATAAAACTAAATAAAATCTTACTAGATATTTAAAAATTTATCCTATTATTAATGTTATATATTCTAACCATATGTATTTTCTTCTAAATAATATGTAAGAGTATGCATATTAGTTACGTTTATATACGTTTTTAATGTATGCAAAATTTGTACTAGTACCAAATTTCCCGTACCGAATTATTTTCGGTATCCACTTTTTAGCGTTTTCGGTACGGTACCAATATTATAACGAGTTTAATTTTCAAATACTGGTAACATAGAGTATCGTACTGAACTTTTTCGGTACCGGTACCTGTTCCTATATTTGACGATTTTCAGTAGCGGTATTTTCGTACCGGTACCGAACTCATCCCTAATCATATATGTATTAATAGACCATATCAGGCCTTAATGGATCATAATGGCCAATAGTGGGTCATATATGTGTGTTAATGGACCATATTGGGCCTTAATGGATCATAATGGAGAATAGTAGTCAAACATGTCTTAATGGACCATGTTGGGCCTAAATGGATCACAATAGCCAATAGTGGATCATACAAGTCTTAATGGACCATATTGGGCCTTAGTGGATCACAAGGACCAATAGTGGATCATACATGTCTTAATGGACCGTATTGGACCTAAATGGATCACAAAGACAACTAATGGATCATATATGTGTTAATTGACCCTAATGCACAATAGTAGATCGTACAAGTCTTAATGGACAATATTGGGCCTTAATGGATCACGGTAAATTGTAGTAGATCATACATGTGTTAATGGACCATATTGGGCCTAAATAGTTCATAATGACCAAATAGTGGATCGTATATGTCTTAATGGACCGTTTGTCCCTTAATGGATCAAAGTGGACAATAGTTGATCATACATGTTTTAATGGAACATATTAGGCCTTAATGGAGCACGATGGATAATAGTAGACCATACATGTTTATTGAACCATATTGAGCCTTAATGGATCACAATGGACAATATTAGATCATACATCTCTTAATGGACAATGTTGGGCCTAAATGGATCATATTGCACAATAGTATAGCATACTTGTTTTAATGGACCATATTGGCGCTTAATGGATCACAATGGACAATTGTCACACCTCGATTTCCACGTGTCACCGGTGGGGGAGTATCGTGACGTGGTTGGTAACGTAATAGTCAAACAACACAATATAATAATGCACAGCGGAAGCAAATTTAAAATATATTACAACCGAATTTATTTATTGTAAACAAAGTCACAATATCCGGTGTTTATCCACAGTAGGATCGAATGATAGAAATATTGTTTATGGTTCAACAGACTTCGGCATCTAAAGCTTGCGAGACTTCTAATGATGCTTAGGAGAATCCCAGCCTATTTCGCCTAGTACCTGCATTTAATCTTTTTGGGAAAATACGTCAGTTTACACTGGTAAAAACATTCAACTGACTCATTTTGTAAAATGATTGAAAATTGGTTTGGATGCACGTGGCATAAACATTTTATTTAACTTGGGAGAATTATTTAATATTATAATCTTGTGAACGAATTACATGTTACTTATGCGTTCAGTAGCCCGGAACGTATCCGGGTTAAAGATCAATAGACACACCACAATAATGAGTTATACACCGACAGGTGTACGCCTACACCCCGTGCTCAGGTCGTGGCCATCTCGTAAGATAATGCCAAGGATATCCGGGACATGGTCATTAACCCCCCAAAGGCTTTAAAGTAAACAAATCTGTTTAAAACGAGCCGATCAAATTATTCAACTACCCACTAAGCGTGGAGATTTGATGCCCGATCAAGCGGTACGCTATGTACCGTAACCCAAGCCCGTATAGGGAAAATAAGTTAAAAGTATTTACCTTGAAGCAAAGTATAGTCACAATAAGCAAATAGCAAGTAGCTTTTACTGTTTCTCCTAATCTGGAACGAAGGTTAAATATAACCTATTAGAATCCTAGCGGGTCTTTAATTATGCTTAAGCTTAGACCGGCTAGTTTCGAAGATACGGTTCGTACGCACGATTAAGCGAAGACCGGATAGAATGTGATTCAGACCCGACAAGTTTGAAGACTTGTTTAATATGGGTTTATTATTCACATTCTGGATTTTGAGATAAAACCGATAAGGTTTGACCCGTTTCGGCTAATTTATGTAAACTTGTTACATAAACCGCACCGAACGCGAAATAAGCGTAACGGGTATCCGCAAGAGCCATATACAGGTTTCCTAAGTTAATATGCTTCAAATATGTTGTGACATCAGTAAGATGTCTTTCGTTATGCCCCGAACTAATTTAAACACAAACTATGCCCCGTAGGGGTAGTTTGGTCATTTTAAAGTTTGTAAAAGCGCTTATATGTTCAACTGAGTTACAGGTCTGATGTAAACAGCAAACATACTCATTTTGATGGGTAATAACAGTAGGCTAAGGCATATATGTGAAATTTATCATATTTAACCAAACTATGCCCCGTAGGGGTATTTTGGTAATTTCACATAAGCCGAAAAGCTCAAAAACGAAGTCTGAGTTTATCAACCTTTGCTTACTGTTAAAATATCATAATTTGCCTCATATATCAGTAGGCATCAACCCGGGTATGTCCAATATGATTCTAAGACATACTATGCGTTAAAAACGCTAATTATGGCGATTAAAGGCCATTTCCGGGTTCTGTACTTAAATCTGATATTTTTATATTTCCAGAAGGCTTAAAATAATTTATTTAACATATGTGATCAGTAGCAAAAGGTTTGGAATCGTTTAGATAAGTAAAACTCATTTTATGGCCCGTAAGGGCAAAACCGACAATTACCGGATTAAGCCTACGACTACTAGTTATGCTCGGCCTAAAATTAATTAAAAATCTTTAAAAATCCCAAAATAATATATAACATCAGTGGGTAAAATATTTGATATCAAAAAGTATGTTTAACTAGGATATACGCTAATTACGCCATTTTGTTAACATAATGCTTTAATTTAGCGACAATGAGCATAACTCTTAATCTACAAGTCAAACTGATGTCAAACTTTGCATACAAGTTTATATATCAGTAACTAAGGTTTCTACACTTTTACATTTTCATAAATCATGATTTAAGGTAATAAGGGCATAACGGTCAACGTATGAGCATTTAACGGAAATATGCATATTAATTGGATAACTAGTGAACCAAGGTGTATGATCACAGAGGGTTGTTCTAACATGTATCCTAATCCAATTAAAGCTCTGAGGCATTTCTAAAATATGCCCAAACGGGTCAGAACTGAAAGTCAACGGGAAAGTCAAACTATGTGACTTTCGGTTCCGAACCAGGTCTAAACAGGAAATAGTCGGGTTGAACATGTTGGGACATGTTCTTACACTTATTTCTAAGTTATAACAATGTTCAAACAGGTTATATATGTTCTAGATAGCTAAATATGCATAAATGACATTTTAAGCAATATGTTGACTTTTTAAGTAAAGGTTTGACCCGACATTTGACCTGCTTAGGATGGTGATCAGGGGAAACCCTTTTGGGGTTTTATTTCCCACATAAATACCATTCTAAAACTATTTTTAATTCGAGATAAGACTGAGTCATTAGTGACTAATCTCGAAGTCAAACCGTAATTATGACGGTTTGACTTTTAGCTAAATAACTAAGCTAAACACAATTAAACAAGACTAGCAGACTTACAAGAGTCCAATGCACGAATTATGATCAGATGGGAGAGTTCCTTAGCTCCAGAAATGCTCCAATGATCAGTTGCAAGTGTGAGAATGAATGTTGCAACATGTTGTGCTTTATATAGTGAAGAACTCACCATGATTGGTTGACAACTCACTCTAGGATTAACCACAACCATCCAACACTTGTCCCTGATGTCTAGTAACATTTTAGGGGTCTCCCACATGTGAGAAAAACCCATAAGATCGGTCAGAAATGCGTGAAACCGGCTGCAGAAGGTTTTCTGTTGCTGGCAGCTACCTTACGGACCTCAACATTGTTGAGGTTGAGGTCCGTAAGCTTCTCTTCAGCCTCAAAAGTTGACTGTTCTTTGGCATTTCGAAAGGGCACTCCCACTATCCGACTTTGTGACCTCAAATAACACTTAGGGACCTCCATAATGTGTCTAGAATAGTTTCATACCCTACCAATATGTATTGTTTCTTTTGAATCCAAAAACAAGACCCGGAAACAAAGGTTTATCATTGCTTTTCTTTGTGGGATCAAGTCATGCATTTGTAAGTCCATTATTGACAATAATTCTCTACAATGAGGGCATAAAAGATGTGTATAACATTTAATCGGGTCTTGGGATTTATACTTGAGGTGGTTCAGAGGTAACAATTTAACATGACGTCACTTTAAATCCTGCCGAAACATCTTTATAAAAATCCGGGTTTTCAACTCGTTTTGTCTTACATGACACGTGTCGTTTTATTATTAAACCCGAAATTTTCGAGGTGTTACATCCTCACCCCCTTAAAATAAATCTCGACCCGAGATTTACTGAAACAAGTAAGGGTACTTTTCTTCCATCGTGGATTCAACCTCCCACGTGAATTCGGGACCTCTACGGGCTTCCCATTTGACCTTTACAAAAGGTATATGCTTCCTTCGAAGCTTCCTTACCTGTCGATCTTCAATCGACACAGGTTTTTCAACAAATTTTAAGCTCGCGTCTATATGCACATCTGTATGTCGCATGACATGTGATTCGTCAGCGGAACACTTCTTCAGATTGCAGATGTGGAACACATTGTGAATTCCACTGAGCTCTTCTGGTAAGTTCAACTTATAGGCAACTGACCCGACACGTTCGATAACCTCAAAAGGTCCTATGTATCTCGGGCTTAGTTTGCCTTTCTTACCAAATCGCATCACTCCTTTCCAGGGTGACACTTTAAGTAGGACTTTGTCACCTACTTCGAAGTGAAAATCCTTACGACTTGGATCAGCGTAACTCTTCTGCCTATCCCGGGCAGCTTGGAGATTGTTACGAATCTGGACAATCTTGTCCGTCGTTTCGAACACGATTTCTGGTCCTGATAACTGGACTTCTCCGACTTCCGCCCAACAAACTGGCGATCTACACTTTCTACCATATAATGCCTCAAAAGGCGCAGCCTTTATGCTGGTATGGTAGCTATTGTTGTAGGAGAATTCGATTAATGGTAGGTTCTTATCCCAACTACCTCCCAAATCGATCGCACATGCACGTAGCATGTCTTCCAACGTTTGAATAGTACGCTCACTCTGACCGTCAGTCTGAGGATGGTAAGCCGTACTAAAGTTCAAACGTGTGCCCAAAGATTGCTGGAAGCTCTTCCAAAAATGTGACGTGTACCTAGTATCCCGGTCAGAGATAATAGCTACAGGTATGCCGTGTAGGGCTACAATCTTATCAACATATAACTGGGCTAACATATCGGAGCTATAAGTCTCCTTGATGGGTAAGAAATGAGCTGACTTAGTCAGTCGGTCAACTATAACCCATATCGTATCATTTCCTTTCCTCGTCTTGGGTAACTTGGTAATAAAATCCATAGTTACCATTTCCCACTTCCACGTAGGAAGTTCAGGCTGTTGTAGCAAACCTGACGGTTTCTGATGCTCGGCCTTGACTTGCGCACATGTCAAGCATTTTGCTACATGGGCGGCTACAGACTTTTTCAAGCCTATCCACCAATAATTTGCCTTCAAATCCTGGTACATCTTATCAGCTCCAGGATGAACGGAGTATTTGGAACTATGGGCTTCTTGGAGGATGACATCACGAAGTCCTCCAAAAATTGGAACCCATATTCGCCCATTTAATCGCAGAATTCCGTCCTTGCTAAGAGTTAACTGCTCCTCAGTTACTCCTAACTTTTCATTAGGATAGTTAGCTTCCAACACAGCTTCCTTCTGTGCAGCTAACACCCTTTCTATCAAACTGTTCTTTATTTCCATGCGCTTGGCATTGATTCGAATGGGTTTAACCTTTTCCTTTCTGCTCAAGGCGTCAGCGACTACATTCGCTTTGCCGGGATGATACTTGATTTCACAATCATAGTCATTCAAGGTTTCCATCCAACGGCGTTGCCTCATGTTTAATTCCTTCTGATTAAACAGATGTTGGAGGCTCTTGTGATCAGAATAGATCACACATTTGATACCATAAAGATAGTGCCTCCAAAGCTTTAGTGCGAATACAACGGCACCCAACTCCAAGTCATGGGTGGTGTAATTCTTTTCATGCACTTTCAGTTGTCTTGATGCGTAGGCAATCACCTTGCCTTTCTGCATAAGCACACACCCCATGCCAGTGTGCGAAGCATCACAATAAACCACAAAGTCTTCAATTCCATCTGGCAGTGTCAGTACCGGGGCGTTGCTCAACTTTTGCTTCAGAATATCAAAGGATTCTTGCTGCTTAGGGCCCCAAATAAACTTAACCTTCTTCTTAGTTAAGGAGGTTAGGGGTGCAGCAATCCTTGAAAATTTTTCAATGAAACGCCTGTAATATCCTGCCAATCCCAGGAAGCTACGTATTTCTTTAGGCGTCTTTGGCTCTT
This sequence comes from Helianthus tuberosus, assembly GCA_030545235.1. Taxonomy (NCBI): domain Eukaryota; kingdom Viridiplantae; phylum Streptophyta; class Magnoliopsida; order Asterales; family Asteraceae; genus Helianthus; species Helianthus tuberosus. Next base: position 157,874,176 of record CM060451.1, on the reverse strand, counting down.
GCCAGTTCATAACAGCTTCAACTTTAGCAGGATCCACCTGGATACCACGCTCACTGACCACGTGTCCAAGGAATTGGACTTCTCGTAACCAAAATTCACACTTAGAGAATTTGGCGTAGAGCTTCTCCTGACGTAGAAGTTTGAGAATACAACGAAGGTGTTTCTCATGGTCAGCTTGATTCTTAGAATAAATAAGGATGTCATCGATGAAGACGATAACAAATTTATCTAAGTAAGGTTTGCAGACGCGATTCATGAGATCCATGAATGCGGCTGGTGCATTAGTGAGCCCAAAAGGCATCACTAGGAACTCGTAGTGACCGTAACGAGTCCTAAATGCAGTCTTGTGAACGTCTTCATCCTTGACCTTCAACTGATGGTAGCCAGACCTCAAATCAATCTTTGAGAAGTAACTTGCCCCTTGAAGCTGATCGAACAAATCGTCGATTCTGGGCAGAGGATACCTATTCTTGATCGTGACTTTATTAAGCTCGCAATAGTCGATGTATAGCCGCATCGACCCATCCTTCTTCTTGACAAACAAGATTGGCGCTCCCCAAGGAGATGAACTAGGTCTAATGAAACCCTTAGCCAACAATTCATCTAGCTGCGTCCGCAACTCCTTCATTTCCGTGGGTGCCAATCTGTATGGAGCTCTAGCAACTGGTGCCGCTCCGGGGATGATGTCGATCCTGAATTCCACTTTCCTATCCGGTGGCAAACCAGGTAGATCTTCAGGAAACACTTCTGGGTATTCAGAGATGACAGGAATGTCTTCTATCTTCGGTTTGGGCTCATCAATGATCACTTGCGCCATGTAGATGACACACCCTTTCTTCAAACATTTGGAAGCCTTGAGCATAGTCACCTGCTCAGGCAGTCCGTACTGGGTATCTCCCCGAATGGTAAGTGATTCACCAGACGGAGCCTTTATTACCACTTGTTTCTGATTGCAGACAATTTGGGCTTGGTTATGAGATAACCAGTCCATACCCAGAACTATGTCAAAACCAGCTAATTTAAACGGAAGTAGAGACAGAGGAAAAGAATGGTTCTTAATGGATATAACACATCCATCTAACACAGTAGAGACGGTTTCTACGGTACCATCTGCTAACTCTACCTCATAGTTCACTTTTAGGGTTTTGACAGGTAAATTTAACAATTCACAAAATTTATGATCTACGAAGGACTTATCTGCGCCTGAATCAAAAAGTACTCTTGCAAAAACATCATTTACAAGGAAAGTACCTGTTATGACGTTATCATCCTGCACAGCCTCCTTCGCATCCATCCTGAAGACTCTGGCATTAGTCTTCTTAGCCTCCTCCGGCTTCTTGTTGTACTTAGGGCAGTTAGTCTTTATGTGGCCCTTTTCATTGCAATGGTAGCACGTTGCATCTTTCATCTTCTTGCAATCCAAGGTTTTGTGTTCCTTGGACTTGCACAAACCACAAGCAAAAGACCTTGACTCGTTATTCGAGTTTGATTCGAGTCTGCACTTTCCAAAGTGCTGTTTCTTGCAAGTTTTGCATGTGGGCTTCTCTCCAGAACGATGCCCATCTTTCTTTGACTCCGATCCCTTCTTGTGATCACCGCTCCCACGGTGCTTCTTGTTCGATCTACGCGAACCATCATCTTCTCGCTTCCTCTTCTCAGCATCCTTATTCCTCAGCGATCTCTGCCTGACCGCATCCAGTGTGAGGGATAAGGAAAGGTCAGTTACAGACCTGAAGGTAACTGGCCGAGAAGCTTTTACACTGGCCTTGATCTCGGGTTCTAAACCACCAATAAAACGAGCGATCCTTTTAGGCTCCGGGGTTACCAGATAAGGTACCAACCGGGATAGTGTATTGAAGCTTGTCAGATAAGCCTGACAGTCGAGGTTCTTCATCACCAGTGATAGAAAGTCTGATTCGATCTTTTCCACCTCATGTTGAGGGCAGAAATTTTCCTTGATTAGGGCGATGAATTGATCCCACGACATACTATACAATGGAATCTTTCCGGAGGCCTCCATCAGAGATCTCCACCAAGCTAACGCCTCACCTTTGAAGGACTGTGAGACAAATTTAACCACATCACCTTCAGCGCATCCGCTGATGTCCACGACCGTGTCCATCTCATCCAGCCACGTCATACAGTCGACGGCTCCTTTCTCCCCCGTAAAATCTCTGGGTTTACAAGACACAAAGTACTTATATGTGCAACCCTTGTTGCAGGGTCCTTAACGCAGTACTAAATGCTGAGATGGGTTACTTTGGTGGTTGGTGGACTGGCGATCATCACCGTTTTTCTTTGGTCCATCCTTTTTGGGAGGAGGCTTGTTATGAGCCTCAGAATGAGTCCTGGGCTTCGAATGTGATGCAGAGTGGGTCCTACTTCGAGTACCACTGTACTCCTCATACTGCCTATCCAAAGCCTCTGTGATAGCACCATCTATGATTGCCTTTAATTCAGCGCCCGTTAATGTAATCTGGGCGTTCTCATTTGGCTCCACTGGATGGCTATTTACTTCATTTGATTCAGCCATTTGAATTGAACTGTTGCAGAAAACAAGAACAATATTTTACTATGGAGTTTATTATGGAATTGTCTTCTATTGCAATTCATTAGCCATGGTACAGAGACCATATTTGGTTAATTTATAAATCATTTTTATTTAGGATTCTTATTATAATTTATCCTAATTATAAAACATTAATAGTTTTATTTGTGGCACAAAAAGCCTAGTCACGTGGACGTTCTTAATTTAATCTATGATTTCAGAGAATCAAAACATTAAAGTATATTGGCACAATAGGCTTAGTCACGTGGACAATATAAATTATAAGCTATGATTTCAGAGAATCAAGGCTTTTAAGGTTCGAACCTAGTTCATTACCTTTATTTGACAGGGAGTCAATGCTACCACTGTCTTTTGGCTCATATGGAAATGAGCAAGGCCCGTAGGCATTATATTACCAACGTATGGTACCATATGATCATCTTAATTGATGATGTAGACCCAGGATTCAGAGATCATTAAACTGGGTTTTGGAATCTTCTAAAGACTCCTTATACATATAAAATGACATGTGATTTTTTTTTTAATGAATCACTTCTGCCAGGAGTGCTAACATGTTTTAAGATGTTAACAGGAATTTAAATCTTTTAAACAGGTCTTACCATCTTGGCTCGGTCTTATATTTGACACTAGACTAGGTTTTACCCATTTAAGATTTATAATTACATAGGCAGATTATTTTGAAAAGGAAATGATTTTTAATTTATTTATTTCATTTATAGTTTATATATGCACATAATGGCAACATGAAATTTATAAAATAATCATTCCATTAATTCATTTAGAATATTACACATTTGCCCTAAACGGGTCTTCCAAATACAAACTTACCCTCGCAGAGGTTAAACAGATACTTACCCTCGCAGGGGTTAAATAACACACATGCCCACGCAGGGGCTAAATATAATACATGTCCACACAGGGACTACTTATTCAAACCACACACCCACGTAGGGGTTGAAACAAACAAACATGCATGCATGCCCACGCAGGGGCTCAAACCAAACATATCAAATACACCCACGCAGGGGCTTATACATCAGCAATGGAAGAATTCAACGATCCTTCTTATTCTTCCCCTTGATCAGACCCATCAGTCCTTGGAAGAATGTTTGCCTTTCCCTTCGTTTCGCGTGAGCTTCCCGTTCCACCTGCTCCAACCTCTGCAAAATTTCCTCCCTTTCTGGGGGAGAAAACCGTGGTGGCTGCGACTGCGTCCTGATAATGGGTCGAGGAGGTATCGAGTATCCCTGAGTCGGGTAACTCACCCCCAAGGATCCCCATAGGGTCCTTGAGTGCCATATTTCGCTGCTACCATGTACGGATCAGCCTCTCCGTAACCATAGTTATGATGCGTTGGGGGTTCAAACGGGTTGTAGCCCATACCACCCGTGTATGCTGGTATCGGGTTGTCAAAACCCATTGGAGGCGGCTGCAGTACGGCAGGGTTAGAGGGTCCACCCATTTGCGGGTCCTCATGGTGCGGTGGGTAGTGACTAGCACTAGACTGACGTGGGGAATCGAAATTGAAGCCCCCCGGTCGTACCGACATGTGGGCACCGGTTCTTCTTCGCCTTGGCGGTTGAGGAGGTGCTGGCTGAACTGGTGGCGGTGGAGGTGGTGGCGTAACTGCCACAAACCGATGATCCTCGGATGAATCTTGATGATGCGGCTGTGGCTGTGGCTCCTGCTGCTGCTGCTGATGCTGCCCATGAGACGACGAGTGGTGTGATGGTGTATAATACCACTGGTGTGGTTCAAACAGGGCTTGGAAACTGTCTGGACCACCATAGGGTGATCCGTGAAAGGACGATCCGTCGGAGATCTCAATCGGATGATTTGGAGTGCCACTAGCAGGCATGACGGGGTCCGTATCCTCGTCCATGTCCTCCGCATTATCACCGGAGAAGTGATCTTCTGGTCCTAGTGGGTTGAAACCCACGGGTTCTGGTATGAACCCTACCGGGTTAAACTATCCCCGGAAAGCAGGTGTAGGGTCACCATACGAATGGTGAGACAGGGATCTCTGAAGTGGTATATATGAAGGCAGTGGGTTGTTAGGCTCGTCTCCTGCGTACGGTCCATATGCGTTTTGTACTGGCGGTGTTGAGCTGTGCGAAATGGATCGCCTGGCTGGTTCGAACAGGTTGCGCCTGTTTCGGCGGGGGTCCTCGCTTTCCGTCGCAGTTGGAGCTCGTGTATTAGACGGTCCTGCTTCATGGTCGTTGGGGGCGGCTACCGGCCCCTTTCCGCGTCCTCGTGTTTGGAAAAATCTAGGAGGCATCCTCGTTACTCCTGTCAATAAAGCATGAGATAACAATACAAAATATATGCAGAAATAAAGGACAATACAAATTAAAGTGGAATTTGTCCTATGTTATCCTATGTTATCAGTCTAGACTCGAAGGTTTAGATATGTGCAATTGTGTACTGAGATTAAACACAAAAGGCTAGTGTTTAATTCACTCAGAGTTGGCTCTGATACCAACCTTTCACACCCCGATTTCCACGTGTCACCGGTGGGCCCGGTGGGGGAGTATCGTGACGTGGTTGGTAACGTAATAGTCAAACAACACAATATAATAATGCACAGCGGAAGCAAATTTAAAATATATTACAACTGAATTTATTTATTGTAAACAAAGTCACAATATCCGGTGTTTATCCACAGTAGGATCGAATGATAGAAATATTGTTTATGGTTCAACAGACTTCGGCATCTAAAGCTTGCGAGACTTCTAATGATGCTTAGGAGAATCCCAGCCTATTTCGCCTAGTACCTGCATTTAATCTTTTTGGGAAAATACGTCAGTTTACACTGGTAAAAACATTCAACTGACTCATTTTGTAAAATGATTGAAAATTGGTTTGGATGCACGTGGCATAAACATTTTATTTAACTTGGGAGAATTATTTAATATTATAATCTTGTGAACGAATTACATGTTACTTATGCGTTCAGTAGCCCGGAACGTATCCGGGTTAAAGATCAATAGACACACCACAATAATGAGTTATACACCGACAGGTGTACGCCTACACCCCGTGCTCAGGTCGTGGCCATCTCGTAAGATAATGCCAAGGATATCCGGGACATGGTCATTAACCCCCCAAAGGCTTTAAAGTAAACAAATCTGTTTAAAACGAGCCGATCAAATTATTCAACTACCCACTAAGCGTGGAGATTTGATGCCCGATCAAGCGGTACGCTATGTACCGTAACCCAAGCCCGTATAGGGAAAATAAGTTAAAAGTATTTACCTTGATGCAAAGTATAGTCACAATAAGCAAATAGCAAGTAGCTTTTACTGTTTCTCCTAATCTGGAACGAAGGTTAAATATAACCTATTAGAATCCTAGCGGGTCTTTAATTATGCTTAAGCTTAGACCGGCTAGTTTCGAAGATACGGTTCGTACGCACGATTAAGCGAAGACCGGATAGAATGTGATTCAGACCCGACAAGTTTGAAGACTTGTTTAATATGGGTTTATTATTCACATTCTGGATTTTGAGATAAAACCGATAAGGTTTGACCCGTTTCGGCTAATTTATGTAAACTTGTTACATAAACCGCACCGAACGCGAAATAAGTGTAACGGGTATCCGCAAGAGCCATATACAGGTTTCCTAAGTTAATATTCTTCAAATATGTTGTGACATCAGTAAGATGTCTTTCGTTATGCCCCGAACTAATTTAAACACAAACTATGCCCCGTAGGGGTAGTTTGGTCATTTTAAAGTTTGTAAAAGCGTTTATATGTTCAACTGAGTTACAGGTCTGATGTAAACAGCAAACATACTCATTTTGATGGGTTATAACAGTAGGCTAAGGCATATATGTGAAATTTATCATATTTAACCAAACTATGCCCCGTAGGGGTATTTTGGTAATTTCACATAAGCCGGAAAGCTCAAAAACGAAGTCTGAGTTTATCAACCTTTGCTTACTGTTAAAATATCATAATTTGCCTCATATATCAGTAGGCATCAACCCGGGTATGTCCAATATGATTCTAAGACATACTATGCGTTAAAAACGCTAATTATGGCGATTAAAGGCCATTTCCGGGTTCTATACTTAAATCTGATATTTTTATATTTCCAAAAGGCTTAAAATAATTTATTTAACATATGTGATCAGTAGCAAAAGGTTTGGAATCGTTTAGATAAGTAAAACTCATTTTATGGCCCGTAAGGGCAAAACCGACAATTACCGGATTAAGCCTACGACTACTAGTTATGCTCGGCCTAAAATTAATTAAAAATCTTTAAAAATCCCAAAATAATATATAACATCAGTGGGTAAAATATTTGATATCAAAAAGTATGTTTAACTAGGCTATACGCTAATTACGCCATTTTGTTAACATAATGCTTTAATTTAGCGACAATGAGCATAACTCTTAATCTACAAGTCAAACTGATGTCAAACTTTGCATACAAGTTTATATATCAGTAACTAAGGTTTCTACACTTTTACATTTTCATAAATCATGATTTAAGGTAATAAGGGCATAACGGTCAACGTATAAGCATTTAACGGAAATATGCATATTAATTGGATAACTAGTGAACCAAGGTGTATGATCACAGAGGGTTGTTCTAACATGTATCCTAATCCAATTAAAGCTCTGAGGCATTTCTAAAATATGCCCAAACGGGTCAGAACTGAAAGTCAACGGGAAAGTCAAACTATGTGACTTTCGGTTCCGAACCGGGTCTAAACAGGAAATAGTCGGGTTGAACATGTTGGGACATGTTCTTACACTTATTTCTAAGTTATAACAATGTTCAAACAGGTTATATATGTTCTAGATAGCTAAATATGCATAAATGACATTTTAAGCAATATGTTGACTTTTTAAGTAAAGGTTTGACCCGACATTTGACCTGCTTAGGATGGTGATCAGGGGAAACCCTTTTGGGGTTTTATTTCCCACATAAATACCATTCTAAAACTATTTTTAATTCGAGATAAGACTGAGTCATTAGTGACTAATCTCGAAGTCAAACCGTAATTACGACGGTTTGACTTTTAGCTAAATAACTAAGCTAAACACAATTAAACAAGACTAGCAGACTTACAAGAGTCCAATGCACGAATTATGATCAGATGGGAGAGTTCCTTAGCTCCATAAATGCTCCAATGATCAGTTGCAAGTGTGAGAATGAATGTTGCAACATGTTGTGCTTTATATAGTGAAGAACTCACCATGATTGGTTGACAACTCACTCTAGGATTAACCACAACCATCCAACACTTGTCCCTAATGTCTAGGAACATTTTAGGGGTCTCCCACATGTGAGAAAAACCCATAAGATCGGTCAGAAATGCGTGAAACCGGCTGCATAAGGTTTTCTGTTGTTGGCAGCTACCTTACGGACCTCAACATTGTTGAGGTTGAGGTCCGTAAGCTTCTCTTCAGCCTCAAAAGTTGACTGTTCTTTGGCATTTCAAAAGGGCACTCCCACTATCCGACTTTGTGACCTCAAATAACTCTTAGGGACCTCCATAATGTGTCTAGAATAGTTTCATACCCTACCAATATGTATTGTTTCTTTTGAATCCAAAAACAAGACCCGAAAACAAAGGTTTATCATTGCTTTTCTTTGTGGGATCAAGTCATGCATTTGTAAGTCCATTATTGACAATAATTCTCTACAATGAGGGCATAAAAGATGTGTATAACATTTAATCGGGTCTTGGGATTTATACTTGAGGTCGTTCAGAGGTAACAATTTAACATGACGTCACTTTAAATCCTGCCGAAACATCTTTATAAAAATCCGGGTTTTCAACTCGTTTTGTCTTACATGACATGTGTCGTTTTATTATTAAACCCGAAATTTTCGAGGTGTTACATCCTCACCCCCTTAAAATAAATCTCGACCCGAGATTTACTGAAACAAGTAAGGGTACTTTTCTTTCATCGTGGATTCAACCTCCCACGTGAATTCGGGACCTCTACGGGCTTCCCATTTGACCTTTACAAAAGGTATATGCTTCCTTCGAAGCTTCCTTACCTGTCGATCTTCAATCGACACAGGTTTTTCAACAAATTTTAAGCTCGCGTCTATATGCACATCTGTATGTGGCATGACATGTGATTCGTCAGCGGAACACTTCTTCAGATTGCAGATGTGGAACACATTGTGAATTCCACTGGGCTCTTCTGGTAAGTTCAACTTATAGGCAACTGACCCGACACGTTCGATAACCTCGAAAGGTCCTATGTATCTCGGGCTTAGTTTGCCTTTCTTACCAAATCGCATCACTCCTTTCCAGGGTGACACTTTAAGTAGGACTTTGTCACCTACTTCGAAGTGAAAATCCTTACGACTTGGATCAGCGTAACTCTTCTGCCTATCCCGGGCAGCTTGGAGATTGTTACGAATCTGGACAATCTTGTCCGTAGTTTCGAACACGATTTCTGGTCCTGATAACTGGACTTCTCCGACTTCCGCCCAACAAACTGGCGATCTACACTTTCTACCGTATAATGCCTCAAAAGGCGCAGCCTTTATGCTGGTATGGACCATATCGCAGGTCTTAATGGATCTTAATGGACAATAGTTCAATCCTAAATGATTTCCTCTTGAAAGCCCTAATCAAGAACTCTTTCAGGTATGTTCTTTGGCCTCCCAAAATTACAACGAATCTTCAAAAGCCCTAATTTGAAGATGTTAATTTTAATATATTAATTTGCTAGAAAAATAAAAAAATAAAAATATTTGGGTTGAACGGGCCGGGTTCGGGTCAGCCTGCGAATATTCGAGTTAGGTTCGGGTTCATATGTATGAAATGATTTTCGGGTTCGGGTTTGTCTAAAATTTTCGGGTTCGGGTCGGGTTGAACCCGCCAACCCGCGAACATGACCTGTTTAGCACCCCTACTTACAACCATTTTCAACAACAATAAAAGGAAGTGTCGGCGGCAATAGTGCTAGCCGACTATTGGATCAAATGGGCGGCAGGGGAAATAGTGCCAGGCAGCTGCCTGGCACTCCCCTATTGGCTCAACAAATTTACGATTTTATCTCGCTTTAAAATTACGATTTTGCCATCAGTTCAAAAATATGTTTTTACCCCCACTTAAAAATAAATTTGCGCTTTTACTCCCACCTAAAAATTTCGATTTTGCCCCCGGTTAAAAATTACGACTTTGCCCCGTTTCAATTTACAGTTTTGCCATTAGTTTTTTTCCCCTTATAATTACCATTTTTCCATCAGTTCAAAGTTATGTTTTTATCCCCACTTAGAAGTAAATTAACGCTTTTGCTCCCAGCTAAAAATTCCGATTTTGCCCTCGGTTCAAAATTACGATTTTGCCCCGTATAAATTTATAGTTTTGCCATTAGTTTTTTTTTCTCACAGCCAAGTTACGATTTTGCCCTCAACTTATATTTATATTTTCTCCATCGTTTTTGTTTGTTTTCCTGGTGAAACTACAATTTTGCCCCCAGTGTAAAATTACAGTCATGCCAGCAGATTCCTGGCACTCCCCCATTGGTCCATTTAATTTACGATTTTATCCTGGAATTAAAATTTTGCTTTCGCCCTCAGTTAAAAATTACGTTTTCCCAATCGTTTTCGTTTTTTTAGCAAAAGTAGAAAACATTTTTTTAATGCGTTGACTCGATTTAATTTTTTTCCTTCTCAAGGAGCCGTCTAACACTCGCTCATTAGTCCTGAAAAATTACAGTTTTGCCCAGATCCGAAAAAATTCGTTTTAGTTTTTTTTTCCTAGCAAAATTATAGTAGTGTTTTTTGATTGATTGAGAATTATTCGGCCATCGCCCCGCAACGCGGGCGGGCATCAACTAGTTATCTATAATACGAAGTACCTCTCACAGAATTTGGCGGATGAGAATTTTCATCCAAAAAATTCCCCCAAGCTTGATCCGGCTTCCAATTTCAACTCCACGTGCTTGATTTTTCTTCTATGAATTTTGTTTCATTTTCACCAAATATTTCCCTCCCAGCCACTCCCGCTTTCGATTTCAATCCTAAATGAATTCCTCTAAAAAGCCCTAATCAGGAACTCTTTTAGGTATCTTCTCTAGCCTCCCAAAATCACAACAAATCTTCAAAAGCCCTAATTAGATCTCTTCAACAGAGCATTTGATTCCGAACTGCTCTCCTAATCAAATCTATGCTCGCTCAAGAACAACAGCCAGCCGAATAGTACTAGTAATTCTCCTGACTTGATCTATTCATGTTCACACGATTCTGATTTTGTTCTTACACATCTCTCCATAAATTTTAGGTTTTCGTATTAAATTTTGCTCTCCTTATTAAATATCTTCTTAATTTTTGTTTGTATGTATAAACTTGAGGTGTTCATGGTTGATTTTAGGCATTGTTTTCAGCCAAAACCGGGACCTTGGCCAGTTTGATTCTTGCTGTCGGAGCAGATAGATGAGAACCGGAGGTCGGACTGGAAACCGGTCGGTTGGACCGAAAAACCGGGAGGTTGGATCGGGTTTTTAATCGGTCGGTCTCCCTACCTCGATTCCCTCACACGGTTCTAGCATCCTCTCAGGATTTGGTTATGGTGGAAGGTTATCGCTACACCCTTGTTGCTCAGTTAGGTGAGTTTGACTCTGACTAGTGTCTCTTGATATGATTCTTGTTGATTTTTTTGATTTAATTTAAGTTTCGTGAGTTAGGGTTTATAGAACTGCAGGATCTTGTATGATCGTGTGTTTAGGGTTATCTATGTGTAAAGTCGAGGTGGTGATGAGGTGATGAAGTATTGGATTCACTAATTTGTTTGGATTTATTTGCTGGTTATAGTTAGGTTATTCTTATTGTGTGGATGCATGAACTAGTTAAGATATATGTGCATATAATACTTACTTTTGATGGGTTTTTCGTTTAATTATATGTAATGCTTATAATACTTACTTTTGATGTGTTTTTTGTTTAATCATATGTAATTTAGGCTCATAGGTTTGTGTGATTGTGTAGCATGTGGAATGATGCCTGAATCCCAAATACCCCAAGTTGCAACAGCTTCTTGACTAGTTGTTTGATGGGAGTATTTAGCCACTAGCCTTTTAACCGTATGATCAGCTACCAATCCCTAGTTTAGCATATTCATATTGTTGTATATTATTGTTATTTGTTTGCCAACAAAATGGCCACTAATTGTTCTGATTATATTCTAACCTGTTTATAATATGCCACCAATTTAATCGTGTTTTAATAATCCTGATGTTTGTTTCCTCATAGTTAGAGGTTTAAACGAGTTGATTCAAGCCGAGCCCAAGCTTATTTAGGCTCAAGCTCCGCTCACTATATAAATAAAAGCTTGTATAGACTCACAGATCTGCTTGAGCTTGTTATTAAATGAGCCTCAATAACATTTGTGTTTTTTTTTTTTTTTTTTTGTGAAAGTGATATAAATCTAATAAATTTATGATTTTTTTTAAATCTATCTTTTAATATTATATTCTTATTAGCATCAAATGAGTTCAGCTCCTTAAAAATTTTCATTTGCAGCTTAAATTATGATATGTATGTTCATGTAATAGCAGTTTTAATTAAGATATGTATGTTCATGTAATGAAGATGACATTGTTTCTTGTGAATTGTGATAAGGTAATTTATTTGAATGATGGATGGACATTTGGTATCGGGTACCGAACCGTACCGGGTATATTCGGTACCGGTATTTACGGGTAAAACACCGGTAAATATTGGTACCGGACCGGTGTATTCGGTTCCGGTACGGCGGTACGGCGGTAAATGTACCAATTTTCCCAATTTTTCGGTACGGAACGGGTTCTGAACCTGATTAAAGTTAAATGAAAGTTCACTGCCAATATATTCTTATCATCTCAGTAACATGCACTTCTATCCTACAACCCAAAATGTACATGTTATTAGAGAATGATCACTTTAAAGGGAATGAAATGCTAGTATTAATTTACATGCATCAAAGAATATAAGTTATAATTTTGCTTCATGATCATATATATCAAGTGTTCTTTCGCTGTACAAATTCCAGTCATAATCAACTAATATTTTCTTTATCAGGCCATAATAGAGTTTCAGTAAATTTTAATGATTAAATAATAGGATTGTTTGTGTGGATGATGGTGATGGTTGTCTTTGTTGCAGAGTACTCTCATGAACCATATGTGGATTCATAACATGGCTTTCTTTAGCAAGACGACGTCGTTGCCTCATCACCCAACAACCCTCCTTCGCCGCCTCGTTCCCTTGAAATTCTTTTTTCTCGTCTCAAGTGGATCTAGTTATTGCTATATCTATAACTTGCTTGTCTTTGTTGCAGAGCATTCTCGTGGACCCTCTACAAATTCTAAGCTTGTCAATCATCTTAAGAGTATAATCAAGGTTTTAATTTTGAGCTTATTTTTTACATTTTTTTTTTGCTTTGTTTGCATTTTCGTGATGAGTTATGATTGTTTTTTCAGTTTAGAGGTGGTCCGATGAGTACATAGAGGAAGTGCTGATAAATCCCAAGGCTAGTTTATAACCTCTCTGAAGTAAGCCAAATGTTTGGAGAGGTAATTTGAAGCAAAAAAACTGTAATTCTTGAATTAAGTTTTATCACAAAGTATTTTCTTTTTAATCTGTGTTGCTACTAGGCAAGCCAAAATGGGTCAATCTGGCGATCTAGCTAAGGGCCGAAATGAAAGCTGGGAGAGTTTTTCATAGAACGAAAAAGGTTATCTTGTTACAAGTGAGACAAAAGTGTTGTAGCTAGGAGTGATGTAGGTTATGTTGCACTTGCTGCATCATTTGTAAAAAGCTTTTGATTAAAAGTTTATGTATTTAATATGTAAATTGAAAACTTATGTATGGATTTTAGTTTATTATTGTTAATATTATTAATTTGGTTTTTATGTTTGTTCAATTTTACTACTGGGCTAATTTTACAAAAAAATAAAATTGCTTGCACGAATTTGGGCATATAGAACCACAACAAACGTGTAACCAAAGGTTAGAAATTACCACACTTTCAATAAACTCATGTAACTATTTAATAGAAACGGCCACACTTAAATTTATTTCTGTGGCCATGGATACCATTTAACCACATTTAATATACCATTTGCTTAATTACAACAACCTTTTGGTCACAGTTTTTTTAAATTGATGTGACTAAAACAAACAATTTAGTGACTATATAATAGAAATGGCCACACCTACATTAAATTAATATGACTATATAATAGAAATAACAACACTTACAATAAATTCATGTGGCCGTTGATACTATTAAGCCACACTTAACAGATCATTTTCTTGATTACAACAACCTTTTTGCCACAGTTTTCTAAAACTGGTGTGACTAAAACAAACATTTTGGTGACTAGATAATAGAAATGGTCACACTTACAATAAACTCATGTGGCTATATAATAGAAACAACCACACTTATAGTAAATTCATGTGGTTGTTTATGCTATTTAACCACACTTAAAGGACCATTAGCTTGATTACAACTTTTTTGCCACAGTTTTTTAAAATTTATGTGGCTAAAAGAAACTTTTTAGTGACTATATAATAGATATGACCACACTGATAATAAATTCATGTGGCCGTTGCTACCGTTTAGCCACAATTATTGCACAAAATGCTTGATTTCAGCAAGACCCTTTAGCCACACTTTTAAGTTGCTACGGCCACACATAAGTGAATGTGGCCGTATGATGCCTACGATGACTTGACCTTTAGTCACACTTGGGTTGAAAAAAATAAGTGTGGCTGTTGGCATATGGTCACAGTTTTTTTGTGTGGATGTATCCATATTTTGACGTAGTGAAAACTTACTCAGCCAGATGAGGACCAATATGATCCCACTGCTGTAAGATATCCGCTAGAACTGGAAGCTATAAAAAATGAGATGAGGCAGTTCTACAATGATGATGATCCTTCAAACAGAAGATTTTCTTCACTAGTTGGCTTCATGGTTCCAGAAGACATGGACGAATATCTTGAACTTAAAGTAAGACAGGCTAAGATAAGAGCCAAGGTTGAATGTAAAGGTCAAGGTGATGAAGCCATTGCTGAAAGATTGGAACTTTTGCTCACAAAAGTCGATATAATAAAAGATTTTGCACATGAGTTGAGCAAAGAAAAGGCAGAACAACGAAAATAGATGAGAAGAAAACTTCTTGCATACATAATGCAAGAAAAATTTTATCCTGCTGAAGAAAACCAATTTGAAGAATGGCCAATAGTGCTTTTAAGACTTGAAGCTGATAGGATTGATAGAATCAAGAGCGATCCTAAAAAGAAGAAGAATGCTCCAAATTGGAGTAAATACAAAAAGTTCATCAATGACCAAACAGCTGAGTACAAGAAAAGGAAACAGGAGCTGGTGGATGCAAAGGTGGACACTTCAAATGCCATATCAAAATGGTCAAAGCAGCAAACTGATGAAGCCTATGAAAGGCTGAAGAAAAGGAAGATAACTGTATCAGGCACTTCAAAGAAGCGTGAACATATGATGAAGCTTGAACAGCAGATTGAAAACCTCAAAAAACTGTTTCGATCTACTCTTATGACAAACCAAGCAAAAGGAGAACGACTGACCAGTGAAGAGGTAAAGGAAAAGGAAGTTGAGTACTTCAAAGAAACCATCATGAAAATGGGTCTAAAAGAAGCAAACTCAGAAAAACTTCAAAACCTTTTTAAGAAGGTGTTAACTAAGCCTGCATTACCAAATACTTCAGAAGTTTCAGACAGTGAGCCAGATCAACAAAAGAGACAGGAGCAGATAGAGAAGGAAACTGCAGAAGACATAGCTGCAGCAAACGATGTTGTTGAAATGGCCTTCAAAAGAATTTCTGAAAGTCTGCAAGTTTTCACAAGGCCAACATCCCCCAACTCATCATTGAATAAATCTCTCCCAAGAAACCCATTGGGTTTAAAAGTACTAAAGTGGATGTCTGATCAAAAGACCCACGTATTGACCCTGGTCAGATCCAATGGCGAAGTGAAGTACATATCAAGGAAAGAAGCACTAGGCCTTAGTGTTGAAGATTTGCAGGATCTCCTTGAACTTACATTGTGCCGGGATGAAGATGACACAAGTTCCAAAGAATTTGAAGAAGAATTCAAAAGAAAAGCAAGGGAACTTCTGATGAGTAATAAAGATCCAGAATAATGACAGGTTTTGGCATTATCTGTTCCAGGGGGAGATTGTTGGGATTGAACCCTACCAGAGGAATAGATAATGTAAAGCCAAAACCTGATCACAACAGTGGATTCACAATAAGCAGCTGTTTACACTAAGTCTTCTCCCTTGAAAGTGATTTCAACAGCTGATGGTCTTACATCCACTGCCCGCCTACAACTGCTGTTGTTTTGCCTAACTACTGATGAAGCCTAGAAGACTGCTGGATACTAAGCACTGCTGGGACAAACGGCTGATGACAAAGCACTGCCCAATCAAGGACTGATCAACCTTGAGGAAAGCACTGATGAATAGGAAGGGCAGTAGTTTAGTATATCATCTGATTCTTGTATAGTCAGTTGTTAGGTTTAGCAGTGTTTGTATAAGAACAATAGATACAGGTTGTTAGGCTGTTAGATGTCGCTTTCATGGTGACGTCAGCTGAGATGCCTCAGCAGTTTGGTTTGTCTATAAATGAAGCAGTACTCTGTACTGTTACATTCGATTCGTTTTGAGAGAGTTCTTCTCCTCAATTCAATCCTTTCATCTTGTGCAATCCAACCTTGGGGCATCTGGCTGGGGGGAGCTTAGTATGTAAGCATATCTGTAATCATTTGATTCTTATTGTAAATCTTTTGACTAAATGAATTGCATATGCTTTCCCAAAACTATTTTCTCCTTGATTGTGTTTACAAAGTTTGTTATTCATTTCCGCTGCACTTAAACTCTGTTCATCTCTATTGATTATACAATTTTACACAAACAAACACTTTCATGAGGGCCTCCGATCCTAACACCCATAGACTAAGTGATAAAACCTACGGGTTAATTAGACAAAGCGAGGGAATAAATGGAGAATCCTCGCATAAAACAAAGACTGAAAAAGAATAAATTTTGGACTGTCAATATCCCGGTATGGATAATTGCCAAAGGTTAAAGAGAAGACGCTAAACTAAAACTTCGGTTTTGGTAAGAAATTACGTTTCTACAAAAATGAATTATGATAGACGTATAAACGGTAAACATGATAGATATAAGTCTTGACACGGATAGGTGCAAGACGATATACCTGAAAAGTGATAATTCTGAAAATAGAAAGTTGATGTAAAATTTGGCATGACGTGACATGATCACGGTCAAGAAGTGTAATGTGAAATATAATCGCATTAGAGCCGAGTGATGAATATTAGAGCCGAGCGATGAATATTGCTAAGTTAATTAAACTAGTGGAAATAACGAGATTACGTTATTTCAAGTCACATTATGTCTTGTAAGATACGTAGATGGTTAATAACCAAAAGGATATTACCATACTTTTCTAGTAATACTAACAATCGGTTAAAGTATGAGAAATGCTTAATTAATTATCGAGAGCAAATGCATGGAGTTAAACTCGATAAATTAAGTAAATAAGGTTTCGGGGACGAAACCTCTTTAAGGGGGTAGACTTGTAACACCCCAAAAACGGGTTTGGTAATCAAACCATGTTAATATTAATGACTTGGTAAAATACCGTTAGTGGTGAAAATTTACCCGGTAAATAATAGGGTTTAAATAAATAAATCTAATATTTAATAAAAGGAGAATAAATACTTTGAGAAAGCAAAGTAGATAGAAGGCTCGAGTTAACGGGACTTAAAAATAAATAAATAAATAAACTGAGTCATAAATTCCCCGAACCCACTAAGTTAACTAGGAATGTTTAACCTAGTTAATAAGTGGGAATATTGTTATTAGAAATAAGTAGGTTGTGACCTACTTAATAACGAACCAAACACGAGGGGTTAAAGCGGGATAACTAGAAAAGTTATTTAATTAACTCAAGACAAAATTGCAGAAATCAACCTTTATGTTATACTCAAACTGCACTTCGTACCTTTCACTATGAAATCCTCAAAAACCAACCTTTATGTTTATGTTTTGCTACAAGGTCAACCTTTACCACTAACCTCATTTGTTATCTTGGTTAAGTTACCTCACATGCAAAACATGTGAGGGTATTATAGTCATTTCACCTGTGTTATTATAAAACCCACCCCACTCTTTCACTCTCTCTTTATCTATGTCTCTTTTTAATCTCTCTCTACTATATCCTCTTCTTCCCTTTACTGAAACATTACACCTCGACAAGCACCTCACCTAACACTACCTTCAACCTTCTCTAGCCACCATCTTCTTCAACAAAACTCCACCATCATTATCATCAACCAAACACCCTGATATGTGAGATAAAAAGTTAGGGAAAGAGAATCAATTTCAGATCTAAGAGGTGGTTGTGGTGGTAAACGGTGGATGGTGGGGGCGGAGATGGGTGATTGTGGTGGTACGGTGGTGGAAGCGGTGTGGTGGTTTTGTATTTTAGAGAGGGGTGGAGATGGGTGGCACTAGTGGTGAACGGTGGTCGGTGTATTTCAGGGAGGGCGAAGATGGGTGGTTGTGGAGGTGAACGATGGTGGCAGCGGTGTGGTGAATCCGACGAAATGATGAACGAGAAAGCCGTAGCGTCCCTTAACAGGGTAAACGGTACAAAACAGTCAGGTACCGGTACGGGAAAACGATCCGACGAAGATGAATCCGACGAAATGATGAACGAGAAAGCTAGAAGAACAACGGTCAACCACTGATATGATATACTGTGAAGAATTTTGATACTTAAAAGTGTAAAGTGTAAGCTTTTCATTGTTAATCGAAGCTAAATGAAAATTTGATATGTGTGAGCGTCTAGGCATGATTCTGTCCAGTTATATCTGGGATTGAATTATGCATGTTTGTTTTTCATGGTTTACTTTAATTATTTCAACATTGGCCGGTTATAGGTTTGTTTGTAGTAGTTGAATTATTAAACGTAGTTGTAAATAAACAGAATTTAAACCTAGATCGCCGGAGTTTGAACCCACCGGAGTTCGATCAGGTTGACTGGGTCACCACCACGAAACACCACACCACCACCGCACCCTACAACCAACCATCTCCGGTCACCTCACAACCACCTTAAACCACCAACATTCACCATAAACCTCCACTCTGTCTCCACCGTGAAACACCACACCTGATATTCACCGTAAACCACCAATATGCAGGTGTAAAATAGTAAAGGGTAGATATGGGTTTGTGCTTTTAATATATATATCTATTAAATATTGATTTAAGAAGACTAAAATACCCTCACATGCTTTGCATGTGAGGTAACTTAACCAAAAAATCTAACAAGGTTAGTGGTAAAGGTTGACCTTGTAGCAAAACATGAACATAAAGGTTGGTTTTTGCCGATTTCATAGTGAAAGGTACGAAGTCCAGTTTGAGTATAACATAAAGGTTGTTTTTTTGCAATTTAGTCTTAAATCAAACACAAACACACACACACAGTGTGTGTTCTGGATCGAGCTCAGGGGGCTCCCATGGAGCCAAAAACACTGATCTACATATAATCATCAAATTGAAGGATCAAATGAAGCCCAAATTCACAACCGAACGTGAATTAATGATCACCCGAACAAGAGGATCATAAGGTATGTAAAATCTTGATGTTTGGTGAAGTTGTAAGAATTTGATAATCATTATAATCGCGAATTAGGCATGGATTAGAGAAGCTATGGCTAGATTAGTGATGTATACTTGCTTAGGAACGAAACCCTAAGTGAAAATCATACATAACATGCTATGGATTGATGGATTTGGTGAATTAACACACTTAGATAAGTGGGTTTTGATGTTATGATGAAATAGATGATATAGATATGCTTAGAATCATCATGCATGTTAAGTAATCAGGAAATACTTAAACAATTTGCAAGTTTGAGTATTTGATCATAAGTGATAGTGGTGAATTTTGATGTTAATCTTGGTAAAAATAACTAATTATGAACTAGTTGTAAATGTGTAAAAATGTATGCACATTAGGTGTTTGTTAAAATGCCTAAATGAAAACTAAAGTGTTGAAATTAGAGTGAAAATGTGTATTTGAATAATATGGCAAGTTATATGAAATATGAAACAAGAAGAGTTCTAATCATCATGTTGATTTGAACTAATGTTATAAATCATGTGATCGAATGTAGTTAACTTTAATAAGTTAAGTTAACTAATCATGAAGTCGAATAGTAGTTTCGACTTATGAAATAAGTGAGATGGAATAGTCGTGAATAATTATGACTA
This sequence comes from Helianthus tuberosus, assembly GCA_030545235.1. Classification (NCBI taxonomy): domain Eukaryota; kingdom Viridiplantae; phylum Streptophyta; class Magnoliopsida; order Asterales; family Asteraceae; genus Helianthus; species Helianthus tuberosus. The sequence continues at coordinate 157,854,301 of CM060451.1, read as the reverse complement.
ATCTAACCATCTTACAATTTACAATGATAGTTTGATGATTAACAAGCTAGGTGAAAGCTTGGGAACGAAGCGGGTCAAACGAAGCAAGAATGACGGAAAAGCATAATTTGGAAGTAAGGTAAGTATGGCTTACACTGGTCTTATATTTTAGAATATTCTCTTATCGTATTAGTTACGAATAAGATAAATACATAGTTGAGGTATGATGTTTCGGCGTGTAGACGTACGGAACAAGATAGTCGAGCATGACAAGAAACCATGTTGATGGTTTAAAAGGAGTTAAATCGGTAATTCGATCATTTTATGACAAATGGAAAATGAACTTTTAAATGGTTACCTTATAGGGTAAACCAAAACAAACAATAAGGGTAAAACGGTAAATTGGTCACGCGTCGACCATAACTATTGGTTTTAAATGACACTTATGAAGTAAGCCTTAATAGGCCGAAAAGTGTTAAGAAATGAATTATAAGTAAAACGACCGCATGATGTAAATCGGAGCGAGTCATATAGTCGAGATGAAAATACATGTCAACTCGCTAATATAATCGGTCATCTAGACCAAACGGGTCAAAGGGGGAAGATACCACCTTTTGATAATAGCGACTAATGATTCTTGTCGAGTTATATGATTTCAGGAATAAATGTAGAAATGATATTCGCATCGCTATTATTTAGCGAATATTATAGCAAGGCATTAAAACAGGTCAATACATTGACCCGAGCCAGGTATGTGTAATAGAGTAATTATTCATTTAGAACGTAAGGTTCAAGGAGCATTAAATGAAGTCTTAGATAGACAATGGGTAAAACGAATGTTTTAAAAGAGGGTCGTGGCGTTTCGAAAAGCATAATGACTTTTCGAACAAGATCATAACTCAAAAGAAGAATTATGGGTCAAACATGCTCTCGAAAGACCTTGTCATAATTGAAAGACTAAAAAGGACCAAAACGCCCTTGTTAGCTAATTCTAACAAACAACCTTTAAAGGTTGTTTGGAAACTAGTTTTATGATTATGTAAATACTTAGAATAAGTTTAGAAGCTGAAAGAGATATTATATTAGTCAAATGGCACTAATTGAGTTTTTGCCGTAAAATAATGATTCGAGAGGTAAAATTTGGTTTATATAGATCACCACATTAAACCCACCATAAATACAGTTGTGGTGGGAGATTATAGGATAAGAAATGTGGTGATGGAATGCTAGAAGCAATCGAAAGCGATTTTAGGCTCGAAAGTGCTTAAATACCCTTAAAGGGTCAAAATAAGCATACGAGCGAAAACGGGTTTAAATTGTGTAATAAACCTGTGATTAGAACCTAAAATGGTAGATAACATTAATTTGAAGAAGTGTATGTGATATAGGAATCAAACAAATATGTTGGTTTGATAAAATGCATAAACGGGTAAAATTCGATAAAAAGGTAACGAGTCAAAGGCTTAGAAGTCTCAATTTTTTTTTATGTTGGATGTTGGATTTTAACTCCATATGATGGAGAATTAAATTACGGACGCGTAGGAAAAAGAATCGGGTAAAACGGATTAACAACGAGAGAGTTATGCTCGTTTCCGTGAAATCGGGTCATGCTGGGAATTTGCAGCAACATAATATGAACATTCTGCCAAAAAGGGGGCTAGGTGGGGCGTCTAGCCCCTAGGCGTGACGCCTAGCCCCCCTGAACTTGAAAAATGTTTAATTTTGTTTGTTTGACCCATATAACTTGTTTAAACTTGTTATTTAACTATCAAAACTAACTTTTAAGTTGGTTTTGATCATAGGTGATTGCCAAGAGTGCCCGGATGAAGATCAAGCTCGAATAAGAACCGAACACGATAAAGTTAAAAGATTCCACGCGACGTTTCGTTGTGTCTTTTAAACGACGAATTCAATTACATTAAGTTGTTCATTAACTTTTAAATTGTAAAAGTTTTTGTAAACTCGTATTGACATACTTACGTGTAATCGTAAAACATGCATTTTTACGAAACTTATATAAAATATTGTATTAAACAAGCAAGGCTGTTACATGATATCAAGAGATCGTGTCGTCTACTGGCTTGAAAGGTATATAACAAATCATTAATAATAATTATAATAACAGTGCCTCTGATTTCAGTTTATGTTGCTAGGGTTAGAAAATTGTAATTATAAGTGATACCAGGGCTAAGATTAAACAGAGGAGTTCTTCAACTTTTGAAATTAACTTTTACATTGGTAAAGCATTTAATGGAAACAAAATGCAATGTTCATATAAATTTGATTGGTCTCCAATAAAGCCATGTTAAAAATATGTGTTTTGCATTTATGTTTTCTAAATCATGCTGAATATTATATGATTTGAGTTGAGTTGTAAAGGTTGTATATCTTAAGTGGTTTCGTTGTACATTAGATGTTCGATGAAATGTCTCAACCAACTTTTCAAGAAAACTTAATGAAATGTTGGGTTTGGTTTGTTGCAGGGGAAAATGTTGTGTAATGACTGGCATATCATGCTCCTTCCATGCTACTTGAAAAGCATGTATCAACAAAGAGAATTGTATATGAGTGCTAAGGTAAGACCTTTTACCAAATTCATTCTGATGTCTAATGTCATCCATTAATATACTTTGAGTAATAAGATTAAAATCAATTTGCCTTTCAGGATACTGGAAGAAGATGCTGGGGATTCATTATAAATGGTCTTCTGTAAGCAAATTCTTTAATTTGTAGAGATATATGTTTTGGGGAAATCGGGATTTTGGTCAGAGTCCCACAATTTCATGAATTTGATATTGACTACATTGGTTCCAGGTACCATACAAAACACCTAAGTGTAATCTTTTCGCTGAAGAATGCAACTTCTCTATATATTTTGACATTATGATTAATTTTTTTTCTTCCCATTGTTTTTGTATGTGTATGTTCCGTACATATTGAGATCTCTTTTCGGATCTAATAACAAAATTTTACTTCCTTCATCCCAAAATAATTGCAATCAAGAAATAAATGCCATATTTGGGTCCAGCAAAGTTTCAATTCATATTACCATTTAACCCATTGGCAATGATTATAAAATAGGGATAATATTGATATCTTAATTTTAGTTATTAAGTGTAATTTTGATATTTAAGACTGAGTGATTGTCATATGTCACACCCCCAAAATCCACCATGCGGAGTACCACCGCTTGGAGGCGTGACGTGACCAGGATCGAGCCACCAATCATATTGAACAACACAATTAAGTAAATGAAACCAATTACAAAACGATTGGTGACCTAAAGAAGGTAACCGATTTTAAGATAACAGCGGAGGCATAAAGCGTAAGTTCAAAACATAAGTTCACAGTTCATAAGTTTAAAGTCTCAAACATAAGTTCCATAGGTTTATAAAGTTCAATTATTAAGTATGGGATATAACAACCCATATTCCACAACAACCTTCTCCCCGTGCAAGCTCCCAAAAGCATCTAGCGACCTGTAAGGCAAGTAACAACTAGTCAACAACAAAGTTGAGTGAGTTCACGTTTGGTTGTTTAGTTTTTAAGTTGTTTTTGAAAAACGTGGTTTGACTTTCGTTGGCTTAATTACCGTGGGGGTTACCCCGTAGTTGAAAGTATGTTTAACCAGTTCCTTTTTCATTACCCAAACCATAACCATAATCAGTGGGGGCTTTCCCCGTTTGAACTACTAGACGGTATGATATCGACTACTACGAACAATAGTTGTGCCCTACATCAGTGTCTATCATCACTGACAGTTTGCCATAGTCCATTAGTACACGCGCGTCCGAACAGCACGGGGTGAGGTTTGTTAAACCTAATAGCGCTATTAACTAATGACCCGCTCGCCATTGGCCTCGGCGATTAAGTCGATATAAATTGAGGGACTTCATGATAGAGTTTTGTCTAGCTAGTTTTAAGGTTGTTGTCCTGCACCAGAAGGACGAACGTACGTATTCTGCACCAGGAGAATTCGTAGGATTAATAATGGCATCCTATCTATGGAGGATGGCCGTACATATCTTCCCAAGGGGATATGTAGATTTAGTTTTAAATTCTTTAACCCATTCCCAAACCACCGGGAATCCCATGTCTTGTAGAAAGTGTGAACTCACCTCGGTTTGCTCGGTTAGATTCTCAAATATAGCTAACAGTCAAGGTCGGTCAATCACGTCCTAGTATGATTTACCAGTTAGTCATTTAGTGATTTTCAAATAGAGCACAAAGTTTCTACACGTATCTATCACATAGCATGCATTACTTTAACTGTTTATGCCCATATATACTTTCCATCCATTCCCCACTCATAAGAAAACATAAGATAATTCACATAACACATATAACATGTTAGATCATTCACAGATAGCATACTCGACCATTAGACACGCAAATTACAGCTTATGTCATTTCAGCATAAATATTCAAAACCGGGCTGTTTTCGGACATTTTAATAAAATAGTTAACTTATTCCAAAAATTCCCAAATTGTTACAGAATGTCTTGAACGTTCCAAATTTTATTATGTAAAAATATCGGGGTCCGGTTCATTACCAATATTTTATAAAAATTCATTTTCCGGAGTGAACTCAGATTTATCTTTTTCTGACCACAGTCCACGGAACAATTTATTAAAAATTCATCGTAAGTCCGATTTATGAAATTCTAGTGGAGTAATTACAAATACATCGTTGGTCATCTACCGTACAAGTTTCAGGATCCAAATCTACAGAGAACCCAAGTTATGACAGAAAACAAAACACATATTTTCAGCAGAAAAATGCAGCTCTCGTTGCTGTTACGAAACGACGCTTTAAAAATAGTAAACGAAGTCCAAAAATTATGATTCTGGTGCCATTAGAACCGTATTTCATAATAACACATTTTAGACTGAAAATATCAGTTTTTCGTAGAGTTTATGACCTGTTTACAGCCAACTAAAGTTGGCTGTAAAACTTGGACAGATTCTGTTTTCATTCTTTAATCTTCTAAGACGCGTTCAATTGATTCCGTTAGCATGATTCGTGATCGTAACAACATCAAACATCAATATTAACCAGCAACACATCAGATAATCAACCAAGAATCATAACAAAACAAGATCCAAGAGTTTTACACTAATATTCATTCTTTAACCAACATGTTCATCATTTTTAGTAGACTTTAAACTTTGATCTTATATGTTCATGATTTTTATCCGACAAATTTCTTATTAACCACTTTAGATATAAACAATAGGGTTTTTAGAGTCACTTACTACTAGCTCGTGGCTAAGGAAGAAACTAGACGAAAAACGGGTGGTTAATAGCGTTGTGGTGAGGTCCTTGGCAATCCGTAAGCACCGAGCCTCCTTATACGTGATCCTTCACACTTGTGAGTATATAAAATGGCTTGATAGGAATTGGAAGATGATGGTGGGTGGCTTGTGGTTCTCAGCCGAGATATCAAAGGAAGGAAAAAGGGAGCACAATTTTTGTTAAGTGTTGTTTGATTGAAATGAGAGTCTTATGGACACCTTTATAATCCACCAACACTAATTACCCAATGTATATTGTGTAGGGAAGATATTTAGCATGCTAGATTAAAATATTCAAAAGTTGGTGGAGGTGGTTCCCTAGGGGAACCGAACGGTTGCAAGGGGGTGGGTAATTGGTTTAATTTGAACCAATTAGTTAGCACTAGTTATATTAATTTATTTAGGTGATTAAATTAATTATTAGAGTGTTATAATTTATAACGGGTGTTAGGGTATTCGGGGACACTAACTGGCTCAGAAAAGGAAAAACAATGTCATGTCAATATTTTTATGTTCCGGTTGTTCGGTTTGACACCGTTTCGTTAAACTGCTTAATTAATCCGTAAAGCGTCCTACATATATATTTTTGCAACGTTTTTAAATTTTTACACTCAGGAAGGCATACAGGAGTTTTTAGTAACTTTTCTGTATCCTACTAATATGTTAAGATGTACATGTAAGTATAACACCGATATCAAAAAGCAGTTAAGTACTTCCACACAGTCGTCAAGCACTTTAATTATCATTAATAAATTGTACGGAATACATGGAATTTTGAGGGTTGTCACATTCTCCCCCTGTTAAGAGAATTTCGTCCCGAAATTTAGCGCGTGGTTACTGAGGGATCTAGTTAAGTTGCATTGTTTTCCTGATTTTCCTGGGGTGTCACATCATCCCCCCGTTGATTTGGAATTTCGTCCCGAAATTCTGCAGTAGCTTCAGCCTCAGTAGTGGTTGCGTTTTTCTTAAACAGCTGGGGATACTTGAGTTTCATTTGGTCTTCTCGTTCCCAGGTATACTCTGGGCCAGGACGTGCATTCCAACGAACTCGAACGAGAGGTATTCTTGTGCGCTTGAGAATCTTAACATCTCGATCAGTAATCTCTACTGGTTCCTCGACGAATCGCAGCTGGTCGTCGATTGTGAGTTCCTTTAGAGGAACTATGAGGGTCTCATCTGACAAACACTTCTTCAGATTCAACACATGGAAAACATTGTGAACTCCGCTGAGTTCTTCAGGTAGATTCAACCTGTAGGTGACTTTGCCAATTTTCTCGGTGACTTCGAATGATCCGACATAACGCGGATTGAGTTTGCCTCATTTGCCAAAGCGAACTACACCTTTCCAAGGTGAGACTTTGAGTAGCACTCGATCCCCAACCTAGAGCTCGAGTGGTTTTCTTCCCTTATCAGCATAGCTTTTCTGACGGTCACGAGCTGCCGCCATTCGCTGTCGTATCTGAGCAATTCTCTCAGTTGTATCTACTACAAGTTCTGGGCCAGTGATTTGGCTGTCACCAACTTCTGCCCAACAGAGAGGTGATCGGCATTTGCGTCCGTACAATGCCTCGAACGGAGCGGCTTGGATGCTGGTGTGGTAGTTGTTGTTATACGAAAACTCCACCAACGAGAGATGCTTTTCCCAGCCATTACCAAAATCGATTACACATGCCCTAAGCATGTCTTCAAGGGTTTGGATGGTGCATTCAGATTGCCCATCCGTCTGTGGGTGATAAGCGGTGCTCATATCTAAACGTGAGCCAAATGACTTGTGCATTGCTTGCCACAGTTCAGAAGTAAAACGCGCATCACGATCAGAAATGATGGAGGTTGGCACTCCGTGCCTTGATACCACTTCCTTTAGGTAAATGTCTGCAAGAGTAGAAAACTTATCCGTTTCTTTGATAGCCAGAAAATGTGCAGACTTGGTCAGTCGATCTACGATCACCCAAATGGTATCGTTTCCGCGTTGGGATCTAGGCAGACCAGTAACGAAATCCATGGAAATTTGCTCCCATTTCCATTTCGGGATCTCCGGTTGTTGAAGTAGGCCTGATGGTTTCTGATATTCAGTCTTGACTCTTGCAAAAGTCAAGCACCTACTGACGTAGGCTGCTATGTGGGCTTTCATGCCAGGCCACCAATACGTAGTCTTGAGGTCGTGGTACATTTTATCCGAACCGGGATGTACCGAATAACGAGACTTGTGGGCTTCATCCATCACAAGCTCGCGTAAGTTTCCATAAAGTGGGACCCAGATGCGCCCTGTTACATAGTAAGCCCTGTCTTCCTTTTGTTCTAGCCGCTGCCTCGATCCTCGTAGGGATTCAGCCCTGATGTTCTCTGCTTTCAATGCTTCAACCTGAGCATCGCGAATCTGAGCGGGGAGGTTGGATTGGATGGTAAGCTATAACGCACGTACACGCTTAGGTATAGTATCCTTTCGACTGAGGGCGTCGGCCACAACATTGGCCTTGCCCGGATGATATTTGATAGCGCATTCATAATCGTTCAAAAGTTTGACCCATCGGCGTTGTCGCATATTTAACTCCTTTTGCTTGAAGATGTGCTCGAGACTCCTGTGATCGGTGTAAATGGTGCACTTGGTACCGTACAGGTAATGTCTCCATATCTTAAGCGCAAAAACAACTGCTCCCAGCTCCAGATCGTGAGTAGTGTAATTTCTTTCGTGAACCTTAAGTTGGCGTGATGCGTAGGCAATGACCTTGTCACGTTGCATCAACACGCAACCAAGTCCTTGGATGGAAGCATCGCAGTAAACCACAAAATCATCTGTGCCCTCAGGCAATGAGAGGATAGGCGCGCTACAAAGTCTATCCTTCAGGTGCTGAAATGCGGACTCCTGTGCATCACCCCAATGATAGGTGACACCCTTCTGAGTCAGTGAAGTGAGAGGTTGCACAATCTTGGAGAAATCTTTGATAAACCTTCTGTAATATCCTGCCAAACCCAAGAATTGGCGGATCTCTATTGGTGTTCGGGGTGCAGGCCAGTTCTTGATCGATTCAACCTTAGATGGATCCACATGAATTCCATCCTTGTTTACCACATGGCCTAGAAAGTGGACTTCGCGAAGCCAGAAGTCACATTTAGAAAACTTGGCATACAACTGCTCTTTTCGAAGAAGTTCCAGCATAAGTCGTAGATGCTGCTCGTGTTCCTCCTGACTCTTAGAATAGATCAGGATATCATCGATGAACACAATAACGAACTTATCTAGGTAAGGCTTGCACACTCGGTTCATGAGATCCATGAAGACCGCTGATGCATTCGTCATCCCGAATGGCATAACCAGAAACTCGTAATGGCTGTAACGAGTTCTGAATGCTGTTTTGGAGACGTCCTCATCTCGGACCCTCAGCTGATGGTATCCCGATCTCAAATCAATCTTGGAGTAATAGCTCGACCCTAGCAACTGGTCGAACAAGTCGTCAATACGTGGAAGAGGATAACGATTTTTCACAGTCACCTTGTTAAGCTCGCAATAGTCAATACACATTCTGAAAGTACCATCTTTCTTCTGTACGAACAAGACTGGAGCTCCCCAGGGCAAAGAGCTAGGACGTATAAAACCCTTTTCCAAGAGTTCTTGTAATTGCGTGGACAGTTCTTCAAGTTCTGATGGAGCTAGACGATAAGGTGCTCGAGCTACTGGTGCTGCCCCAGGAGCTAGCTCGATTTGAAACTCAACTTGACGATGAGGCGGAAGACCAGGCAATTCCTCAGGAAATACCCCAGGAAAATCGCGCACAATAGGGATGTCTTCAATTCTCTTCTCTTCTATTGATGTGTCAGTAACGAGCGCTAGAATGGCAGTGTGGCCCTTTCGTAGACACTTCTGGGCCTTAAGGAAAGAGATAATGCCTACAACAGCACCACTCTTGTCGCCCTGAATCACCAGAGGTTCTTCACCAGAACGAGGAATGCGAACGATTTTCTCCTTGCAAACAATCTCCGCTTGATGATGAGATAGCCAATCCATCCCAATAACGACGTCGAAACTACCAAGTGTGATAGGAATAAGATCGATAGGGAAAGTCTGACCAGCTAAGACGAGGTTACAACCTTTAACTACGTGTGTGGCTTCAAGACTTTTACCATTTGCTAGCTCTACCGTGTGTTTGGTGTTCAGAAGTGTTAGAGTACGCTTAAGCATTTGGCTAACTTTTAAGGACACATAACTAGTATCGGCATCCGAATCAAATAAAACAGTAACAAAGAAGTCATCCAAAAGAAACTTACCCATCACAACGTTGGGATCGTTCCTTGCTTCTCCCTGACCAATCACGAACACCCGTCCTTGGGCGCCATTGCCATTATTGTTACCTCCATTGTTGCCTCCGTTGTTGTTTCCATTGTGGTTCCCGTTTCTTTGGTTATTGTTCTGGTTTTGGTTCAGCTGGGGGCAGTTCCTCTTAAAGTGTCCTTCAGCGCCACACTGAAAACATCCTTTATTTCCCTCCTGATGCTGCTGGTGGTGGTTCTGTGGGGCTTGTTGTTGTTGTTGTTGTTGGCAATTCTGATTTGCTGGTCGGGCGCTCCTGCAATCCTTTGCTTCATGACCAAACTTGTTACACCTCAGGAAACGACCTTTGTTGCACTGCCCACTGTGATGTTTGTTGCACTGGTTGCACTTGGGGTAGTTCCCTCAGTATCCACCATGTCCTTGGTTACCAGAAGATTGCTGACCAGGACTCTGGTAGTCATCAGTCTTTCGCTGCTGAGACTGAACTGAAGTAGACCCCTTAGCGGAGTTCCCATCCCATTTTCGCTTGTTGTCGGTAGGTGCATCAGAAGTAGCTGTGGCACTGATACGTTTAGGTAGCCTGTTTTGCTCCACCGCCTGGTCGGTGAGACGATGAGCCAACTTGATAATTCGCTGAATGGTACCCAGGTTGGCTGAAGTTACGTGACTTTGAATCTCTGGTACAAGGCCCTTGAGGTACAGCTCAATACGTTTGATGGGAGGGTCCACCATAGTTGGACATAGGATGGCCAGCTCGTTTGACCTCTTAGTATACGCCTCAATCTCAGACCCCGTCATCTTCAGGTTGTAAAATTCCACCTCTAGCTTGTGGATGTCATCCCGACTACAGTACTCCTCCTTGATCAGCTCTTTGAAACCATTCCAGGGTGTGGCATTAGCAACTGCCAGTCCTAGTAGTTGAACTTGTGCCTTCCACCAGGTTAACGCAGCTCCTTCAAGTGTTCCGGTAGCATATTTCACCCTACGATCTTCGGGGCATTCGCACATCTCGAAAACTGACTCGAGCTTTTCAAACCGGTGAAGAAGGCCCACTGCTCCTTCGGTGCCACTTAAAGTGGTAGGTCGGCAGTCCATGAACGTCTTGAACGTGCACACAGGAGGTTGAGCATGTTGACCTCCTACTGGGTTAGCTGCGAGTGCCTCAGGGACTCGTTCGTTGATCAAAGCCGTCAACTGGGCTTGAGTGAGGTTGATGCATCCTCCGCGTCCGCTCATGATCTTCATAACGAAGCAACGTAGGTGAGGAAAGTGTCGCGAAAGTGTGTAAGTGTGGGACGACATTAGAGAGTAAGCACACAAGGTTCAAATAGCAATTATCACATTATCTAATGCACAGTGAGAACTATCTAACCGACAATATAACATAAATCATACCACTTATGGTGTCGAGTCTTGCACGTGCAGTGAAGCGTCGTTGTGGATCGTTGAGCACTGTACAGGTGATAGTCTGGTTTTATCAAAAAGCTTTTCCCCTTTTTAAAACCAAGTTCACTATTACCAATGGCTCTGATACCAATCTATCACACCCCCAAAATCCACCATGCGGAGTACCACCGCTTGGAGGCGTGACGTGACCAGGATCGAGCCACCAATCATATTGAACAACACAATTAAGTAAATGAAACCAATTACAATACGATTGGTGACCTAAAGAAGGTAACCGATTTTAAGATAACAGCGGAAGCATAAAACGTAAGTTCAAAACATAAGTTCACAGTTCATAAGTTTAAAGTCTCAAACATAAGTTCCATAGGTTTATAAAGTTCAATTATTAAGTATGGGATATAACAACCCATATTCCACAACAACCTTCTCCTCGTGCAAGCTCCCAAAAGCATCTAGCGACCTGTAAGGCAGGTAACAACTAGTCAACAACAAAGTTGAGTGAGTTCACGTTTGGTTGTTCAGTTTTTAAGTTGTTTTTGAAAAACGTGGTTTGACTTTCGTTGGCTTAATTACCGTGGGGGTTACCCCATAGTTGAAAGTATGTTTAACCAGTTCCTTTTTCATTACCCAAACCATAACCATAATCAGTGGGGGCTTTCCCCGTTTGAACTACTAGACGGTATGATATCGACTACTACGAACAATAGTTGTGCCCTACATCAGTGTCTATCATCACTGACAGTTTGCCATAGTCCATTAGTACACGCCCGTCCGAACGGCATGGTGTGAGGTTTGTTAAACCTAATAGCACTATTAACTAATGACCCACTCGCCATTGGCCTCGGCGATTAAGTCGATATAAATTGAGGGACTTCATGATAGAGTTTTGTCTAGCTAGTTTTAAGGTTGTTGTCCTGCACCAGGAGGACGAACGTACGTATTCTACACCAGGAGAATTCGTAGGATTAATAATGGCATCCTATCTATGGAGGATGGTCGTACATATCTTCCCAAGGGGATATGTAGATTTAGTTTTAAATTCTTTAACCCATTCCCAAACCACCGGGAATCCCATGTCTTGTAGAAAGTGTGAACTCACCTCGGTTTGCTCGGTTAGATTCTCAAATATAGCTAACAGTCAAGGTCAGTCAATCACGTCCTAGTATGATTTACCAGTTAGTCATTTAGTGATTTTCAAATAGAGCACAAAGTTTCTACACGTATCTATCACATAGCATGCATTACTTTAACTGTTTATGCCCATATATACTTCCCATCCATTCCCCACTGATAAGCAAACATACGATAATGCACATAACACACATAACATGTTAGATCATTCACAGATAGCATACTCGACCTTTAGACACGCAAATTACAGTTTATGTCATTTCAGCATAAATATTCAAAACCAGACTGTTTTCCGACATTTTAATAAAATAGTTAACTTATTTCAAAAATTCCCAAATTTTTACAGAATGTCTTAAACATTCCAAATTTTATTATGTAAAAATATCGGGGTCCGGTTCATTACCAATATTTTATAAAAATTCATTTTCCGGACTGAACTCGGATTTATCTTTTTCTGACCACAGTCCACGGAAAAATTTATTAAAAATTCATCGTAAGTCCGATTTACGAAATTCCAGTGGCGTAATTACAAATACATCGGTGGTCTTCTAGCGTACAAGTTTCAGGAACCAACTCTACACAGAACCCAAGTTATGACAGAAAACAAAACACATATTTTCAGCAGAAAAATGCCGCTCTCGCTGCTGTTACGAAACGACTCTTTAAAAATAGTAAACGAAGTCCAAAAATTACGATTCCGGTTCCATTAGAACCGTATTTCATAATAACACATTTTAGACTCAAAATATCAGTTTTTCGTAGAGTTTATGACCTGTTTACAGCCAACTGAAGTTGGCTGTAAAACTTGGACAGATTCTGTTTTCATTCTTTAATCTTCTAAGACGCGTTCGATTGATTCCGTTAGCATGATTAGTGATCGTAACAACATCAAACATCAATATTAACCAGCAACACATCAGATATTCAACCAAGAATCATAACAAAACAAGATCCAAGAGTTTTACACTAATATTCATTCTTTAACCAACATGTTCATCATTTTTAGTAGACTTTAAACTTTGATCTTATATGTTCATGATTTTTATCCGACAAATTTCTTATTAACCACTTTAGATATGAACAATAGGGTGTTTAGAGTCACTTACTACTAGCTCGTGGCTAGGGAAGAAACTAGACGAAAAACTGGTGGTTAATAGCGTTGTGGTGAGGTCCTTGGCAATCCGTAAGCACCGAGCCTCCTTATACGTGATCCTTCACACTTGTGAGTATATAAAATGGCTTGATAGGAATTGGAAGGTGATGGTGGGTGGCTTGTGGTTCTCAGCCGAGATATCAAAGGAAGGAAAAAGGGAGCACAATTTTTGTTAAGTGTTGTTTGATTGAAATGAGAGTCTTATGGACACCTTTATAATCCACCAACACTAATTACCCAATGTATATTGTGTAGGGAAGATATTTAGCATGCTAGATTAAAATATTCAAAAGTTGGTGGAGGTGGTTCCCTAGGGGAACCGAACGGTTGCAAGGGGGTGGGTAATTGGTTTAATTTGAACCAATTAGTTAGCACTAGTTATATTAATTTATTTAGGTGATTAAATTAATTATTAGAGTGTTATAATTTATAACGGGTGTTAGGGTATTCGGGGACCCTAACTGGCTCCGAAAAGGAAAAACAATGTCATGTCAATATTTTTATGTTCCGGGTAAAGTTCGGTTGTTCGGTTTGACACTGTTCCGTTAAACTGCTTAATTAATCCGTAAAGCGTCCTTCATATATATTTTTGCAACGTTTTTAATTTTTAACACTCAGGAAGGCATACAGGACTTTTTAGTAACTTTTATGTATCCTACTAATATGTTAACATGTACATGTAAGTATAACACCGATATCAGAAAGCAGTTAAGTACTTCCACACAGTCGTCAAGCACTTTAATTATCATTAATAAATTGTACGGAATACATGGAATTTTGAGGTTTGTCACATTCTCCCCCTGTTAAGAGAATTTCGTCCCGAAATTTAGCGCGTGGTTACTGAGGGAACTAGTTAAGTTGCATTGTTTTCCTGATTTTCCTGATTTTCCTAGGTGTCACATCATACACCTTTATTTCATTTCTTTTCAACAAAATAAGATGATGGTGGTGAACCAATACGAACTCGATGCGAGAATGCAACGACATGTGAGGTAGTAAATAACTTACATATTTTCTATTTATATGTATTGGGGTATTCTTTGGATGTTGTGATCTCCATGCATATGATCAAAATTATTTATTCATGCTAAAACAATAGTCTACCTTATTTTTAGGAAAAGTTGGAAGTTACAACAAGTTACAAGCACCTGCTTCTGCTCAATTCAGATACTAAATCCATGGTGATTGTCCTTCGAATCTAAACGTTATAAGCCTCGGTATTGTTCATTTGCATGAATAAGGTTCACATGTTAATAGTTTAAAATATATATGAGCTACAAATGGTTTTATACTTTGCTTTCTTTTCCTTTTTTTTCTTTTTGAGCAATGTAAATTTATATGTGTTTTATATCTTCATCGTTCTTTTTATGGTTTTTCAGTTTTAACTCACCTTTATGGTTTCGTCTTTAATAAACTTTTTAATGTGTTTATAAAAACCGTTAGTTAAAACTCATAAAAGTTTTAGTAAATTATTTAGAAAATTTTGAGACAAGTTTTTTGGTACCATTCAACAAGATTTTTTGTATTAGCAAATTTTAGCTGGGAACATAATGGGTTTTCATCTATTGATAAGGTTTCTTCTGTTTTAGGCGTGTTGGGTACCTTAGACAGCAAGAAACTTAGCAACTACATTTAAAAAGAAGCAGTTGAAGATGGTTCTATAGATTATTATAGTTGCTAGCAAGTCTTTGGTTATTCATTAAAGGTTGTTCTATACAGCTCAAGGGTATATAGATGCTAACCCTGAAATTCTTTTGTTCCCCACTAAATGGATCCAGCAGGGTTTTGCATTCAGAGAGCCTTCTTAAAACACTATAAGCTTAAGTGCTTCTGATGTATATAGATATCATTTTCTTCAGTTTTAGGCGTGTTGGGTACCTTAGACAGCAAGAAACTTAGCAACTACATTTAAAAAGAAGCAGTTGAAGATGGTTCTATAGATTATTATAGCTGCTAGCAAGTCTTTGGTTATTCATTAAAGGTTGTTCTATACAGCTCAAGGGTATATAGATGCTAACCCTGAAATTCTTGTGTTCCCCACTAAATGGATCCAGCAGGGTTTTGCATTCAGAGAGCCGTCTTAAACCACTGTAAGCTTAAGTGCCTCTGATGTATATAGATATCATTTTCTTCAATTTTCCAGTTATTTTTATTGTTTTCTGTTTCATTTATGTATTCCCTTACAGGAGACAAATCCTTTGCTAACCTACATAAATGGTTAAGCATATGAGAGTAGGCATTGCTTCCCAAAGACAAGTGTGATCTTTATTTCTTCTCCTCAATATTTATTGTTCTAAATTCGTAGATATGATGCTGCATCTTTTATGATGAATTTTCAGATGATCCATGTTGAAGAGACTAATGGCCGAGAAGCCAACTTTTTGGATTCCAGCTTATCTATCTTAAAGAATGCAGTTTGCACTGAAATGATTAATGGTCTCAAAGTTGGATAGCCACCAGGTATTCACAATTTGGCATCTTATTATACATACATTTGAAATTCCATTTTATATTTTCATCTTTAGGCTGAAATGACTTTTTATTTATATAATATTGATTGTAAAGTTTTTAGTCCTATTCTAAAAGTGATAATTACTCATTTGGACGTTTCAGATCATGTTTTAATCTTGAGATGGAATTAAAGCCACAAGCACAACCGTTGTGTGTGTGACTTAACCCGGGTATGGTATGCATGGCTTTCTATAGTTAATGGGCCATTTGAAGTACCGCACATATTCAATATTTATGTACTTTTGTGAAATGTAGCAGTTTTGGGAATCTTGGGAGTTTTTTTATGGATAGAATACCTCCAACAAGAAAAAAATACGTTAAAGTAAAGCCGTCATTTCTTCTCTTGGTTTTACAATTACGGAGTTCAATGTCCATTCGTAGTAACCAAACCTAGAAATGAAGAATGATAAAGATTTTAGCGCAAAGACACCAAACGTGATAAAGATTAAACAATGCTTTTGTAATCATATATGCTAACCACAATGTAAATCGCGCAATGCGTGACGGTAGATGACCCTAGTTTCATTAATTTTAGAAATAGGTACAGATGAAATTTTTGAACAATTATGTTTTTTTTTTTCTATAGCAAAAATAAAATTCCATTTGTTGAGTTTGTTACTGTTAGTGCTTTGCATCTTGTTTCATTTTAATTTGTATGTTTATGTTTCATAAAATGCAACAATGATTTTAATTAGATAATGTAAAACGCAACAGTGACTGATTTTAATTAAATATTATGGGTTTATGTTACGTAAAACGCAAAAATTATTATATTATATTAAATATTATATTATATTATATATATATACATAGTTAGCAAAAGGATGATAAATAATAACTTTATTTTTAAAATAATATATAGCTTTTTTTCTATTTTTTATTGAATATATTATCATAGTTTATTACTATATTTACTTTTAATAACATATTTTTAATTTCTTTTCCTTTTTTAATACAATATATTTCCTTTACTATTTTTTAATAATTCTTTTTTTCTTCTTTTTGAAGCATATATTAATTTATCAAATAATTTGATACTTCTTCAATAATTTACATTTATAACTTTCTTCTAAAAACTTAAGTACGTAGTTGTGCTTGATTTTTTCTCTTGACATTTTGTTATAAGTTTTGTTAAAAACGAAATTGTACTCAAAATAAAATATTATTTGGTATCATAAAACGGTACAATGATAAACTAAACCGTTCTAATGATTTTGCTTTCTAAACAACATGCTTTATTTTCAAATCACTTTTTTTACATTATCATTTGATTGGTTTAGCCACAACACGTGACGTAAAAAAAACTAGTGAAATATTATTAGATAATGTGTTATTTGGGAATTGTTCCAATTTTTATTTTAATTAATTAATGTTTTTGTTTTGTAAAACGTAATTGTGAAATATCATTGCATTTTTTAATTGTGTTTTATAACACAATGTAAAACCAGATTTTGTTTCATTGCATTTTATAACACAACGAGAAAACATTTTTTTTTAGTTCATTTCGTTTTAGGAAAAACATATTTTTTTATATTTTTTTATCCATTGCATTTTAGAAAAACAATTTTTTTTTGTTTTTGTCCATTGTGTTTTAGGAAAAAAAAAAACGCATTTTTTTTGTGTTTATTGTCTATTGCGTTTTAGAAAAACATTTTTTGTGTTTTTGGTCAATTGCGTTTTAGGAAAAACACATTTTTGTGTTTTTTTGTCTATTGCGTTTTGGAAATACACATGTTTTTTGTCTATTGCGTTTTAGTATTACACATATTTTTTGTGTTTTTTTTTTGTCCATAGCGTTTTAGAAAAAGACATTTTTTTTGTGTTTTTTATCAATTGCGTTTTGGAAAAAAATTTATTTTTTTGTGTTTTTTGTCCAGTGCATTTTATGCATTTGGGTTTTCGAATTTTTTTAAATACAACCATAGTATACTCGATTTAAAGATAAAAATTACTCGTTTTTTTGTGCAATTTTTATAAAAAAAAATAATGACGTATGAAAAAGTTATTAACGTTTTAAAAATGGGGGAGATTGGAGGAGAGAGAAATTATTAAATTGGAATGACTAGAATACCCCTCCACAAACTCACGCGCCTCATTTTTTTTTGAGTAAACTGCCATTTTGGTCCCTGTGGTTTAGGCACTTTTGCCATTTTAGTCCAAATCTCAAACTTTTTAAATCTGGGTCCCTGTGGTTTCACTTTTATTGCCATTTTAGTCCAAAATTAAGAGTAAACTGCCATTTTGGTCCCTGTAGTTTCACTTTTATTGTCATTTTAGTCCAAATCTCAAACTTTTTGGAACAGTCAAAAAAAGGAGGATTTTGAATTTTGGACTAAAATGGCAATAAAGATGAAACCATAGGGACCCAGATTTAAAAAGTTTGAGATTTGGACTAAAATGACAAAAATGCACAAACCACAGGGACCAAAATGGCAGTTTACTCTTTTTTTTTTTTTTTGTTCTATTCCACCCATTTAATCTTAGCGCTTAATTACTTAATAGATGATCATGATTACTTCCTAATCTTCTTACCAAAATAAACTTTCTAGTATATCCTGACCCATAATAATTAATAGTAGTGAGACGGAAACAATAATTATTTAACCTAAAGTGTTCCAAGTTTTTTTTTTATTTGTTAGTTTCTTATATAGAGATTGGAGTTTGAATTACAACTTCTGATTAAACATAATGACCGTCATCTATAGATCAACTATAAATACTTATTACAATTCAAACAGAAAAGCAATATGAGTGAAGAAACTAGGACACAAACAACAATATAAAGACATCATAAGTTTAATCTTTAAAAAACACCAGACACAATGAAATGTATTAAATTGACATAACAAAGATCAATTTAAGATTTAAGAGAACGACTATAACCATTATTGTGCAACTATATCAAGTCTAATATACGTTGACGATTGATGGCAGCTAATCGAGACTCTTCCCTCGCGATCTCTAGCCTTTGCATGTTCATTTTGGCGTGTTCAACTTCCGCATCATGCTTCATTTTGAGCTGTTCATAATACGAAATAGCCAAACCAGATTCTTCCACCCGCATGTTTGGACCCGTGGAAGAATATAGGAGATTAGTATTAGGATTATGAGCATTGGTTTGAGCAGAAACAAAGCCTGCATGTTGCCCAAGCATGTGTGCATGTTGAAGAGGAGTGTTACTGTTACCATTTTGTATTTGACCACTGACAGGAGCATAAACATTTTGTGACACCATTTGTTGACGAGTACCCGATTGAGCACAAAGGACATGAAGGTCAAACTCGCAATCTGAACAGGAATAGGATAATCCGGTTCCAGTGAGTTTACAAATATTGCAGTAGAAGGAGTTAGAGGGATAAGTAGGGTAAGGAACTAAAGTTAGAGGATTAGAAGGGTGAGAAGGGTGTTTTAGGGACCGCGTTGCGTGAAAACATTGCTCGTGCAACCCGAAATTGCATTGCCAGCAAACATAAGCGGTCCCGTTGACCAACGAGTTGCAGCCGGAGCATGGCATGTTGGCTGCATCATGTGTTTGGTGCATGATGAGGTTGTGTGCATGGCTAAAATGCTTGTAGCCGGAGTTCATTTTTTTTTTGTTTGTGCTCAAACTTCAAAGAGGTGAAGATGTAAAATAGGAGTGTTTTAGTCAACTTGCATAATGGGAGTTGTTTAATAAGTGATGGATCGAATCGGAATGTGAATGAGAACAAGTTTGGTCAACTTATAAAAAGTCAAATGTAAGTTTTGTCTAATGGCCCAATGGCAATAGTTTAATGGAAATGAGAGTTGATTGTCAACTCTTTCAATCTTACCATGTATCATGTTGTATGAGTTTTGATTGACTAAATCAACAAGAGTTTATTTAAAAGATACTTCTTATAAATTTGCTAGAAACATTGACAAAATGATCTAACCCTAGCTATAACCAATAAAATATACAATTGTGGATATATGTAACATCTTAAATCGAATAATTTTATGTATTATATTATGAATAAACAAAGAAAAGTATTTTTTTTTTTGGAAAATTAACATTTACAAATCATTGTTTTAAGATAACTAGTAGTAAGACTCGTGTGTAAACACGGGTGGTTTTTAGAAAACTATGCATAACACATTTTAATAGAAAGTATAGATACGTGTACCAAAACTTGTTATCTATTATAGATGATAGATAACTATAAACATAGATCATCGATTAATATACTAGTTACATACGACTATTTCCATTGTCCTATCCAAAAAAAAAGAGTACCCACCCATTGACAATGTAACATGTTTATAGACATAACTACATATAAAACATGTCTAAGAAGCTAAATTAGTACCACCAAGGAACCAAATATACAACCACAAACAATCATCACATGAAACATTGTTTATAAATCTTCAATCAATGCAACACTCATGAAGATGGCTTTCTCTTTGTCACGAAATGCACAACTTTTGTTAGCTTCAGCAACTGAGTAGACTTGTAAAATTCAAACGAAAGTTCATCACCAAAAACAATATTGCAAGATCTCAGATAACCAGGTCATCCAACAATACCGTAGCTGAATCCAGTATTAGTTTTTTGAGATCTTGTAAGCAGTTCTTGGACTTCACCTTTCAGATTTCGGATCTTGACAGGCTTAAGATTATCAGTATGCAGATCCAACGCAGAGGATACATCTGATGGCAGATGTTAAAAAACAGAAAATTGAATAATGAATTTTATAAAATATTGATATATAACTGAAATTGTTGAAATAACGAAATAAAGTAAGGACTGCAAAAACTTACAAGCCTGTGTTCCGCTTGGGTGGTGAAGTGTAAGACTGGCTCTGAAGTGGATGATACTAAATGAACATTTTGAACTTTACACGGTCTATCAACAACTTGTTTATCCTCTACAATGGTCTTGCCACGAAGATTGCGCATCATTTCAACCTAAGTAAATTAATTTAAACTATAACAACTCTGAATTCTTGAAATTTTGTAACTTTCTTTATCAACACAAACTATCTTTTCAACTCAGCTTTGAAGTTTAAGACTCAATCATACAGAAGAATATCAACACATTGAGACAATAATTGTCACACCCCAACCGATGGCGGAAACATTGGGGCGCGGCACTAAGCGAAACAAATTGTCCAGGATAATCCATAACAACTAAAATTACCAGATAATTAACGTTGTGTCCCATACCATAACACATCAAATAAAAGTAGTTATTACAGACGTATTGTTTCTTAAAAGACAATCAAATGTTCCGACAACTCATGAATTATTTAGTTTGTTTCTAGACTCCCCTAGCTTGATTCCACAAAAGCCAGATATAGCATAGCATCCTAAACACCTGTCACATACGTTAAAATAAAAGTCAATAGTAGCGAAAGCGATTTACGTATAACCAGCATGTAAAGGTGAGCATACAAGTTTGATAGTATAATAGTAGCGAAAGCGATTTACGCATAACCAGCATGTAACATGTATAATGTGAAGCAGGTAGGTTATCGACAATGAAATATGAACAGACGTGACTGCGAGTTGTAGAATGCGCAACACATATCACCACTATGACATGTGAAGAAAAGCCCTTAACAACCCCTGTCCACGACAGGTGTTGAGTCCAAACTATAGTACTATCGTTGCTAAGGTATCAGACAACAATCACAATGTAAACATAACATACTAGCATTCACCGAATAACACGTATAACATGCAGAACGGTTAGCGTACAAGAGTGTTTGCGTTATGTGTTGATTGTGATTTGAATATAAGTAACGTATGTAACACCCAAAAGTGCTTAGGGCAAAAAGGGATCGAGTATACTCACAGATCGTGTTTAACGAATAAACACAGTCTTGAATTGAAGGGAGCACTGAGAGATTAGCCTAAACACAGTACGACAGTATGAGCGTTGAACGGCGCGTAAAACGGTGTGTTGGAGTGATGTGGGACGGATAGTCATCCGATCGGATGAACGACCGGACGGATGGTCATCCGAACGGCGTCTGGGATGGATGTGTTTGTGTATGATGGAACTTTGAAGTTTTCATTGCAGCATTTTAAAAATCATGAATTGTTTCTATAAATCAGGTCATCCGGCCGGATGGTCATCCGGACGGATGACCGTTCGGTCGGACGGCAGTTCGTTGAAACTGATCTTCCTTGAAGTGTTGTGAAAATGTTTAGTGTTGAAAAGAAAACCACAAGTCATCCGTCCGGATTGTCGTTTGATCGAATGGTAATCCGATCGGATGGCAATCCGCTTGGCAACCTGTTCTTTTGTGAAACTTGTAAAATTTTGCTAAGTCTAGGAAGTTTTACGATTAAACTGAGACGGCATGACAACGTGTCAAACAACGGAAACCCCATCATGCCCAAGTCATCCGATCGGATGGGAATCACCCCGTCCGATCAGTAACGGTTCTTGACAGAACTTCATGTTCAACCCGATAAGTTGGTCATCTCGTTGATAGAAATCCGTTCTCAGAGCGGCACTTCACTAGAGAATGAGCAAAAGGACTGAACAAGTTCAGATCCTATAGATTTTATGTGAAAAGTTGAGAATGTTTGAAGAAAAGTTTGAAACGCTTGAAAAACGTTTAGATTTAGGTGAAATCAGTGTTTAAACATTGTAGAAATCTATTAGATTCGAGTTGTTCTTGATGGAATGAAGTCATTCTCCGGAGTTCATACTAACCCGTGATGACGTCACCTTTGATCAGCCAGGACTCCAGTGATTTCATGGTTAAAAGTCGAGATTTGATGGTGGAAATGATGAAGAAGTGTGTGTAGATGATAGAAGTACAAGATTTGAGGTAGAAACTTACAAGAATCGCGAGAAATCGAGAGAAATAGGCCAAAAGCGTGCTGGTTGAACGAGAGCTGTCACATCACATGAACAGTGATGTGACAGGTGCTATTTATAGGCAAGAGAGGAGAAAAGGCGGTGTAGAGATAGGGTCGGTGGACCTTCCGATCGGATGGTCATCCAGACGAATGACCATTCGATTGAGTGGTCCTTCGATCGGATGGCTTTTTCCAGTTGGTTTCCGACTTTTTGTTTCATGCGTTGAGCGTTGCGAGTATGCGTTGCGATAGTATTACACACTAGTTACACAAATAATATAACTACTATGAACCACAAAAGTAAACCTTAGATTTCGACTTCGCGATGAGATTGCGTTGCGATAGAGTTGCGATTGCGTTTGCGAATAACCATCTCAAACAAATATAAACATGCACAAGTAACACCTAATAGCACACACACGTAAAACAATATCCATAACCTGTAATTCGAATTACGATGCGATAGCGATGTGATAGCGTTGAGTAGATTAGGGTTAATTATCTTTATCGCATTGTTACTTCCACATAATACAACTAACAAGCACAGATTAAAGTATCGATTGTCTAGGTTTGGGAGTACAAGCAATAATTAGTCAAGGAACGACAGATTCCAATTAGCAATCTCCTCTTCCTTTGACTTGACTCTGACTTTGACTTGTACTTTGGCTTTGACTTTGAAAGTCGGGTTGTTACAGTCTCCCCTACTTTAGGAAATTTCGTCCCGAAATTTAAGGCGTAGGCATAACAAACAGTTGTGGATACTTAGCCTTCATATCACTCTCGAGTTCCTAGGTGAACTCGGCGCCGCGTTTGCCTTCCCAGCGAACCCTCACAATGGGAATGCGTGAGCGTCGGAGTTTCTTGGTGTCACACCCCGATATTTCCACGTATTACCGGTGGGCCCGGTGGGGAGTATCGTGACGTAGTTGATATCATCATAGTCAAACAACACAGTTTTAAATGCACAGCGGAAGCAAAAGATGAATCACATTACAAACCGAATAAATTGTAATATCAAAGTATCACAACGGACTGTAATGGATCCACAGGCGGATCGAAAGGTAAAAATATTATTGTTCAACAGACTTTAACATCTAGAGCTTGCAAGACTTGATTAATGATTCCAGGAGTAGCCAGCCTATTTCGTCTAGTACCTGCACTTAGCCTTTTAGGGAAATACGTCAATTTACACTGGTAAATACAATTAACTGACTCATTTTGAAAACATTTAAGAAAATTGATTTGAATGCACAAGGCACAAAATATCTTTTATAACTTGGGACAATTATTTAAAATAATCTTGTATACAGATTTATATGTTTGTCGTCCGTCAGGGCCGGTTAGAAGAGCCTGACAAGATTAACTGACACGCCACAGGTATAATGCCCACAAGGTTGATTCCTTTAAGTGGATTACCAGTTTTTACATATGCAACTGTCAGGTGTATGCCTACACCCCGTGCTTAGGTCGTGGCCATTTCAATGAATGATGCCAAGGATATCCGGGACATGGTCATTAACCCCCCAAAAGCCATATACCAAACAAAACAGATTAAAACAGGTTATGTAACTTTATTAATCACAATCCGATTTAAAGTCACATACCCGACCAAGCGGTATTATTATAATACCATATCCCAAGCCCGTATAAGGGAAAATAAGTTAAAAGTATTTACCTGAGCAAGTATATATCACAAAAAGCGAGTGCAAGTAGCTTTTACCGGGCTCCTAATCTGGAACGAAGGTTTTAATAACCTATTAGATTCCTAACGGGTCTTAATTAAGCCTAAACTTAGACCGGTTAGTTTTAAAGGAAGATATACGGTTCAAAACGCACGATTAAGCGATGACCGGATTAGAATGTGTTTTAGACCCTACAAGTTTAAAGACTTGTATAATATGGGTAGACTAAACACATTCTGGATTTTGAGACAATAATGATAAGGTTTGACCCGTTTCGGCTAATTTATGCAAACTAGTTGCATAAACCGTTCCGAATGCGAAAAATGCATAACGGGTAACCATAAGAGTCATATACAGGTTTCCTAAGTTAATATGCCTTAAGTATGTTGTGATATCAGTAAGACACCTTCCATTATGCCCAAAATGAATTTAAACTCAAATTATGCCCCGTAGGGGTATTTTGGTCATTTTAATGCTTATAAAAGAGTTTAAATATTATTATGAGTTTGAGGTCTGATATAATCAGTAAAAATACTTATTTTTATCAGTCATAACAGTAGGGTATGGCATATATGTGAAATTTACCTTTTATAATCAAACTATGCTCCGTAGGGGCATTTTGGTAATTTCACATATGCTTTAAAGGTCAAAATAGGGAATCTGAGTTTAAAAACTTTTCTTTACTATTAAGATATATAAATTTACTTAAAACATCAGTAGGTATCAAACCTTATATGTTAAGAATAGTTTTAACTTATACTATGCGTTAAAAACGCGTAAAAAGACGATTTTAAGCGATTTCCGGGTTTTATATGAAAAGCTTATATTTTTGTCATTCCAGAAATCTTAAAATGTTTTATTTATCATATCAAATCAGTAGCAAAAGGTTGGGTGTCAAAATGTTTTGTAAAACTCATTTTATAGGCCAAAAGGGCAAAACCGACAATTACCGAATTAAGGCTAGAACCCTATGTTATGCTCAGCTTAAAAATAAATAAAAATCTTCAAAAATCCCAAAATATTATTTTACATCAGTAGGTAAAAATTTCGGTATCAAAAATTGGGTTTAGATAGGCTTTATGCTAATTACGCCATTTAATTAATAAAAAGCTTTCTAATTACGCTATTGAGCATAACTCCTAATCTAGACCTCAAATTGATGTGAAAATTTAGGGACATGTTTATATTTCAGTAATAAAGGTTTCTATTCTTTCATATTTTCAAAAATGTCATTTTAAGGTCAAAAGGGCATAACGGTCAACATTTAGGCATATAACGGAAACATGCATATGAATCGGATGACTAATGAACCAAGTGGTATAATCACAGAGGGTCATACTAACATGTAACCTGGTTCTAATAAAGCTCTAAGGCATTTTTAAATCATGCTACATTGGGTCAGAACTGAAAGTCAAAGCAAAAGTCTAATTATGCGACTTTCGGTTCCGAACCGAGCCTAACTGAAAATTGTCGGGTTTGAACATGTTTAGACATGTTCTTACATTAATTACCAAGTTATATTAGTGATAAAACAGGTTGCATGGCTTCTACATTGTTAATTATGTGTTTATTTGAAAAATTGATTTCTGTTGACTTTTTCTAATCAAGTTTGACCCGACAATTGACCTAGTTAGAGTGAGAATCAGAGAGCGCCCTTTTAAGGGTTTATTACCCACATAATTACTAACTCGTAGGTACTTTCAATTCGAGATTTGACTGGACCAATTGTGATTAATCACGAATTCAAACCTTAATTACGACGGTTTGACTTTAGACCATTAAACTAAGTAAAACTGAATTAAGAAAGGTTAAGGACACTTACTGAAGTCCTATGCACCACTAATGATCTCTAGGAAGTGGCCTTGAGCTCCAGAAATCCCCAGAAATGAAGTTGGAATGATTTCAAGTGAATGTCCAAAAGTTGCAACAAGTGTTCTTCATATATAGTGGGTTTAATTGAACTTGTTCATCACAAATAAGTCTACAGCTGATGTTAGATCATGCCCATGTGTCCCTATTGCATGTATTACCATTGGGG
This sequence comes from Helianthus tuberosus, assembly GCA_030545235.1. Classification (NCBI taxonomy): domain Eukaryota; kingdom Viridiplantae; phylum Streptophyta; class Magnoliopsida; order Asterales; family Asteraceae; genus Helianthus; species Helianthus tuberosus. The sequence continues at coordinate 157,828,001 of CM060451.1, read as the reverse complement.
CAGCCCCTGGTATGTAACACAATGCATCAAAGTCGGTTACACAGCCTTTACAGGCATCTGTCCGTTTTTTCGTTGATGCAGGCTGTCACGCGGCCCGCGTAAAAGACCTGTGTGGTCTTACGCGGCCGGTATAAAAATGTTTCATTAATTACATTTTAGCTCCTGGTCCTTTTAAAAGTGGTTTTAATTTCCCATTTTGCACTTTTAACCTTCTAAATTGATTTCTAAGGACCTTAAGACATAACCAAACTTTGTTAAGTCCTTGGTTAACTTTATGATCACCCGAAAAGCCTTAAATTTCAACGTTGGCGCTTTTAACCCCTCATATACGAATGTTAGCATAACTTTCTCATACGATAACGAAACCTTGTGAAATTTTTTTCATTTATTCTCGTGAGCATAATTAATCGTTACAAAGCTTCGGGTTTGCTAAAAGGTCACTCAGAGGTATAAATTAAACATGTTGACACATTTAACCCCTATAGTTTGTAATCTCTCACTTTCTTCCACAAACGGCTTCATATGCTTCATAATTCATTCGCTTAGGGTTATAAACATCGTGTAGGGTTGTTGAAAGGCATATTTATCAAATGTTGACACTTTGAATCCTTTTACACACATACTTTCTTTGTTTGCCAACTTCAGTCCCTTATATTCATTCCATTACATGTTTGATGCTCATGACACGTGTCGATATTGTATTGGGCATGAATTTACGAGGAGTTACATCCTCGCCCCCTTAAAAGAAATCTCAACCTCGAGATTTACTGAAATAAATGAGGGTACTTTTCTTTCATTGTGGACTCTACCTCCCACGTGTACTCGGGACCTCTACGTGCATCCCATTTAACCTTTACGATTGGCACATGCTTCCTTCGAAACTTCTTAACCTGTCGATCCTCGATCGAGAAAGATTTTTCAACAAATTTCAAGCTCTCATCTATGTGCACATCCATATGTGGTATGACTAGTGATTCATCAGCTAGACATTTCTTCAGATTGCAGATGTGGAATACATTATGAATACCACTGAGCTCTTCAGGCAAGTTTAACTTATAAGCCACTGTTCCGACACATTCGATGATCTCGAATGGACCTATATACCTTGGGCTTAACTTACCTTTCTTACCAAATCGCATCACCCCTTTCCAGGGTGAAACTTTAAGCAGAACCTTATCACCTACCTCAAACTTTAGAGGTTTACGCCTTTTATCTGCGTAGCTTTTCTGCCTATCCCTGGCAGCTTTGAGACGGTCTCTTATCTGTGCAATCTTATCGGTCGTCTCCAGGACTATATCAGGTCCTGTTAGTTGGACATCTCCAACTTCTGCCCAACAAACGGGCGTTCTGCACTTCCTTCCATATGGAGCTTCAAATGGTGCAGCTTGGATACTGGAATGATAACTATTATTATATGAAAATTCGATCAGTGGAAGATGATTATCCCAACTTCCACCTAGATCAATAACATAAGCTCTTAACATATCTTCCAGTGTTTGAATTGTCCGCTCGATTTGACCATCTGTTTGCGGATGATATGCAGTGCTGAAGTTTAGTCGGGTGCCTAAGGATTGCTTGAAGCTTTTCCAAAAGTGCGAGGTATACCTTGTATCGCTATCAGAGATAATAGATACTGGCACCCCGTGGAGAGATACAATCTCGTCCACGTACAGCTGAGCTAACTTATCTAAGCTGTGTGTTTCCTTAATAGGTAGGAAGTGGGCTGACTTAGTCAATCTATCCACTATTACCCAAATAGTATCACTCCCCTTTTTCGTCGTTGGCAATTTGGTGATAAAATCCATTGTCACCATTTCCCACTTCTAGATGGGAAGTTCAGGCTGTTGTAGCAAAACTGACGGCTTTTGATGTTCATCTTTAACTTACGCGCACGTCAAACATTTGGCTACATAGGTAGCTATAGACTTCTTCAAGCCTATCCACCAAAAATTTGTCTTCAGATCTTGGTACATCTTATCAGCTCCAGGATGAACGGAGTACTTAGAACTATGGGCTTCCTGGAGGATCACATCCCTAAGTCCTCCATAAATTGGAACCCATATTCGTCCATTTAATCTCAGGATTCCGTCCTTGCTATAGGATAACTGTTCAGCAGTTACTCCTAGCTTTTCATCAGGATAGTTAGCTTCTAGTACAGCTTCTCTTTGAGCAGCTAACAACCTTTCATTTAAACCATTCCTTAATTCAATGCTCTTGGCATTGATTCTTATAGGCTTCACCTTTTCCTTTCTACTTAAGGCATCGGCGACCACATTCGCCTTGCCCGGATGGTATCGTATCTCACAGTCATAATCATTCAAAGTTTCCATCCATCGTCGCTGCCTCATGTTCAAGTCCTTCTGATTGAACAAATGTTGAAGGCTCTTGTGATCAGAATAGATCAAACACTTGGTTCCATACAAATAATGCCTCCACAGTTTTAGTGCAAATACAACGGCACCCAACTCCAAGTCATGGGTGGTGTAGTTCTTTTCGTGCACCTTTAACTGACGGGAAGCATAGGCAATAACCTTGCCTTTCTGCATAAGCACACACCCCATACCGGTGTGTGATGCATCACAATATACCACAAATTCTTCGATTCCATCAGGCAATGTTAGTACAGGAGCATGGCTCAACTTTTGCTTAAGAATATCAAAACTTGCTATTCTTGCGAGTTAGTAAAGTCAGGGGCGCTGCAATTCTTGAGAAGTTTTCGATAAATCGCCTATAGTATCCTGCTAGTCCTAGAAAACTGCGAACTTCTGTGGGCGTCTTTGGCTCTTGCCAATTCATAATGGCTTCAATCTTAGCGGGATCCACTTGGATACCACGCTCACTAACAACATGTCCAAGAAATTGGACTTCACGAAGCCAAAATTCACACTTTGAAAACTTGGGATAGAGCTTTTCTTGTTGAAGCAGTTTCAGAATGCAACGAAGATGTTTCTCATGGTCAGCTTGGCTCCTTGAGTAAATGAGAATGTCATCAATGAAAACGATAACAAATTTATCTAGGTAGGGCTTGTAGACATGGTTCATGAGATCCATGAATGCTGCAGGTGTATTAGTGAGCCCAAAAGGCATCACTAAGAACTCGTAATGACCATAGCGAGTCCTAAATGCAGTCTTGTGTACATCTTCATCTTTAACCTTCAGTTGATGATAGCCTGACCTCAAATCGATCTTAGAGAAGTAATTTGCCCCTTGCAGTTGATCGAACAGATCGTCGATCCTGGGCAATGGATACCTATTTTTGATAGTGACTTTGTTGAGCTCGCGATAATCGATGCATAGATGCATCGATCCATCCTTCTTCTTTACAAATAGGATTGGTGCTCCCCAAGGAGACGAACTAAGTCTAATAAAACCTTTGGCTAACAGATCCTCTAATTGGGTCCTTAATTCTTTCATTTCTGTTGTCGCCAACCTGTAAGGCGCTCTTGCGACAGGTGCTGCTCCAGGGATGATGTCAATTCTGAATTCTACTTGCCTATCTGGTGGTAAACCAGGTAGTTCTTCGGGGAAAACTTATAGGTACTCAGAAATGATAGGGATATCTTCAATCTTGGGCTTCTGCTCATCAATAGTTACATGTGCCATATAAATGACACAACCCCTCTTCAAGCATCTAGATGCCTTGAGCATAGACACTTGCTCAGGCAGTCCATACTGGGTATCTCCCTAAATGGTAAGTGGCTCACCAGACGAAATCTTGATCACCACCTGCTTCTTGTTGCAAACGATCTGGGCTTGGTTATGGGATAACCAGTCCATGCCTATAACTATGTTGAAACCGGCTAACTTCAAAGGAAGCAAGGATAACGGGAAGGAGTGGTTCCTAATGGATATAACACATCCGTCTAACACAGTTGAGGCTGTTTCTAGGGTACCATCAGCTAATTCTACCTCATATTTCACGCTTAAGGTTTTAACATGTAAATTCAGCAATTTACAAAACTTATTATCTACGAATGACTTATCAGCACCTGAGTCAAATAACACCTGTAGGATCGATTTGACCGATCGAATGAGTCAATTTGAGTGTATTTACACTATTTAGATGGCGGAAACATCTAAACAGCTTAGAATCAGTAGAATAGAGTAGAAAACAGAAGAAATCACTTTAATCTCTTGTTCTCATTAATAGATTGACTTGAAAATCCAGCAGCACCTCGTTACAACTTCTCGGGATCCGTACCAAATGAGAACTACACTAGCCTATTTATAGGCAGACGATTTCGCTACAACATGTCTCAAGCGAAATCTCATCATTTGATTTCGCTTGAGGCTTACATGTTACATCCTGAAGAGAAATCCTAACAAACTATCATAAACTTACATATAAACCCCTATACATTTCATACTTGACATATTGAGACCCTAGACTTATGACGTAGGCTTTAGACATCATGTATCAACAAACTCCCCCTTGGATACAGACGGAGTCTTCAGTCTTGGTCTTCAAACATTACAGGGACTTGAACTTTTCTTCATGAGACTTAGGCTTCTTTAGTAACATTTTCCTAAGTTTCTCATGCTCATCTGCTCTCTTCTTTTCTTCAGCAGCTTGTCTTTGAGCAAATGTCTCACGCAAATATCTATCTTTTTCTTCTTGAGCTTTACGAACCTTCTCAGCTTTCAATTTGACTTTCTCTTCCAAAGACCACCATGATGACTTCAGAACATTTGCAGCATTCAAATCTCCAATGTATCCCATTCTAAGCAAACATCCTTTCACCATCCTTTCAGGAAATGCTGTTGGTGAATCTTCAGTATCAGGAAAATCCAGAATCTCACGAACATATGCTTCCGTTATCAGGATTTGTTTCTTTTCATCAGCAACCTTAACAAGCGAAGTGATTACTTTGCTCTTCTCGTCATACACTGCATGCTTCCAAAAACGTTTGATATGAGATGTATACACCATCCTTCTATCTGTCAAAGCTTTTTGTATCGGCAATCTTCTCATGAATTCCAGAATGCTTGCAAACTTCGATAACTTTGGACTACTTGTCACATCAAGATCACAACAAGTGTTGTGAAGAGCTTTGAACAAAACACTCGAAGGCTGCATATCAAATACCACAAAATTCAAACAAATTAGACATTTTTTTTAAAATTTCAATTTTACACAGATCTTTGAATACGCTTGAAGGTCAACAGACAACAACAATCATTCAAACAAAATCATAACACCCCATTTCGCTTGAAGCGAAACTGATCAATCACAACAAAAAAAAATTGTGAACATATGATCAAATTGATCACATAGTCCTGTTCTACGTTCAATTCCGATCAACCTGATATCAATTTCATACATTTTGACCCACACAAACGTTCTAGATCTATGATTAAAGATCTGTTCATCCGTCAAATTTGTATAAACTCAGATCTGAATCAAACAAACAATACACATCAATCTACACATGATTCCGACAACACACATATGTTTTGATTTGATTTTTATCAAGTTAAATCCCTAAATCTATGTGTTCTAACCCTAACCGTCGCCGACACACAAAAATAATCAAAATTGATACAAATATGCACCATCACTTACATTCACCATGTTAGTAGTTGTGTATGCCAACTAAAAACACAAGATTTGTGTGAATTTGGGCAGAGTAACGGCAGAAAAACGAAAATTCAGACGAGTTCGCTTGAAATCGTTCTGGAAATACTTGAAGCGAAATCGTGTTACAACTGATGCTTCAAGCGAAGACTTTGTCCTTTTATACTCCTGAAGGTCTCGCTTGAGGGTCATTCAAAAATTGCTCAAGCGAAATCGTCAACATGAAAGTTTCGCTTGAATCAGATCCCATTGTAATTTTTTATCCTTGAAGCGAAAACCTATTTTAACTTGTTTTAACCTTTTGATTTTTACTACTCTTACTATCACACCCAGTCAACCAAGTCCAAGTTAATGACCCTGGTCAACTGACTAGTCTGCCAAGTCCAAATTAATGACCCTGGTTGACCAATTTATGAAGATGTCAGATTTCTTGAAAACCGGTTTGACCGGTTATAAATCGGTTGTACATTTTCTTGGCCGGTTCGGGTTTAAAACCGGTTTTTTAAAAAACCGGTTAAATAATCGATTACTATAAAAAAAACCGGTTAAAAAACCGGTTAACCGGTAACGACTATAAAAAACCGGTTAAAAACACCGGTTTTAACCGGTTATTTATGCCCAGATGTATGTAACGGTCATATGACCGTTTGGCACCAATACTAGCCGTTTTTTTGGTTTTTTTTGGCCGAAAAATCATCTCCAAGTAGTATAAAAGGTTTGTGGATGTTTAGGTTCAATCACAACACTTGAGAACTCTCAAAAACTCTCAAAAAGTTGCATATTCTTGTTCGATAAGTTTCAAAACGCTATGGCAAGCTCTAGTGCCCATGATTCGGTCAATGTTGGCGAGTCTACAACCGACACGGTGATTCGTGTTGTTCCAACGAAGCGCAACCCCGAGGTTTGGTCACATTTTGATTTGTGCGAGATGGCCAACGGTAAAAAAAAGCGCGTTGTCATCATTGTCTAGGCTTTTACGCCGAAACCGCAAACTCCACCTTGAAACAACACATTGAAAAACCGTTTTGCAAGGCGTTGAAACAACAACAAGTTGGTGGCCAAGCTTCCATGGCAAGTGATGGCGCTAATATTTTCAACTACAATTTCAATATGGTTAGGGATGAAATGGCGAAGTTTGTAATCCAAGAAAGTTTGCCGTTCAACCACTTCGACAACCAACGCTATACAAAGATGGTTCAACGAACTCTCCAACCACGACACACCCATGTAAGTCGTGCTACTCTTAGGAGGGATTGTTTAAAATTGTGGAAAAAATCTAAACTAGAATTAATTTCTTATTTTGAAAAATTAGAAACCGGTGTTAACTTGACTAGCGACGTTTGGTCCGCACCGCACGGTTCACCCGATTTGTATATTTGTGTCACCGCCCATTGGATTGAACCAGCGACGTGGCAAATGATGAAACGCACGATTTTGTTTAAATTGTTCGATTACCCTCACACCGGTGAAGCTATATATAAAGTAATCGACAAATGTATTACAACATACAAATTGGAAAATAAATTTTTTTTCAATATCTTTTGATAACGCCTCAAACAACACGAGCGCGGTAATGCGTTTAAAATTAAAATACAATCCGATTTGTGAGGGTACTTTTTTCCATAGCCGATGCGTTGCACACATCATAAATTTGGCCGTTCAAGACGGTTTAAGGGTTATTGAAACACAAAAAGAAGCTTTCAAAAGAATGTTACGAAGTATATTTAGTAACACGCAAAGACATTCAAAATATATTAAAACTTTTGATTTGTTGGCTTGGTGGAAAAGTAAGGAAGATCAATTTCCGATCTTAGCCACAATGGCCCGAGATTTACTAACGGTCCAAGCTTCCACGGTAGCTTCGGAAAGTGCTTTTTTCTATTAGTGGTAGTGTGATTTCGATAAGGAGGACTCGACTAACACCTAATGCGGTTGAGATGTCGATTTGCTTAAAAGATTACTTGGATGCCGCGGAGAGAGTTCAAGATAAACGTTCACTCGAGGAAGAATTAGATTACGAAGGAGAAGTTTACGAGGACGAGGTCGAAGCCGAATTGACAACCCCAATGACCGACGAAGACGCCGAATTAGATGATTTCATACGCAATAGTTCGGGTTCGGGTTTGGCCGAAGAAGATTAAACGAGGCTTCTCAATATTGTAGTTCCACTAAAAAATATATATATATTAGTGGACCTTCTTGCAGATTAATATTTTAAGTTTATGTAAAACCGTTTATCGTTTGGTACGTTTATCGTTTGTATTTTCATTATTATGTAAAACCGTTTGTGGCGAGACTTAATGAATGTTTTAATTTTTTATACTTTTATTGTTAAGTTTTTATCTAAGAAATTGAATTTAAAAAAAAAAGTTATAAACTGCAAAAACAGCAGCAACACAGCAACAAACATAAAAAAATAACATTCTGTGAACAAATTCTGCAGACCGGTTTTTTTACCGGTTTTTTTTTCGGTTTCTGTTAATCGGTTTTTTTAACCGGTTATTGATTCATAAAAAACCGGTTTTTTTTTTAAACCGGTTAGGACCGGTTACACATTTCAACCCTTAAAACTGGTTAAAAACCGTAACCGGTTATTGAAAAACCGGTTTTTTTTTGGCCAAAAAAACCGGTCTGGTTAATAACCGGTTTCGGTTACTAAAAAAACCGGTTTGTACACCTCTAGGTGCGCCCCATGGAGAGGTTCTAGGGCGAATGAAGCCTTTATCAAGCAATTCCTAGAGCTGACTCGAGAGTTCGCGCATTTCAGACGGAGCGAGGCGATAAGGCGCTCTAGCAACAGGATTTGCTCCAGGAATGAGGTCAATTCGAAAATCGATATCACGAGATGGCGGTAAGCCTGGTAAATCTTCGGGAAAGACGTTAGGAAAATCACGAACCACAAATACCTTTTCCGTTGCCTTCTCTTTCTTTACCTTTTTCCTTCGCTACTACGATGTTTGCCAAGAAAGCGTTGTATTCCTTGCGGAGATACTTGCTACCTTGGACACACGACATGAGTTGTAATTTCTTCAAAGAAACTTCGCCATAAACACACAATTGATCGCCGTTTCCAAGAGAGAAACGAATCATTTTATCGAAACAAACAATTTCAGCATGATTCTCCCGAAGGAAATCCATGCCTACTATGACATCAAAACTACCGAGCTGCGTCGGAATAAGGTTGATTGGGAAAACGTGACTGTTGAGCTCAAGGGTACAATCACGTAGAACGGAACTAACAGTGACGGTTCTTCCAGTGGCAACTTCTACGTCGAATGTTGATGGGAGGTTAACGCATTTACGATTTAGGAGCCTTTCGAATTCGAACGATACAAAATAGTTATCGGCTCCAGTATCAAACAAACACGAAGCATATATACCATTTACGAGAAACATACCATTAACCACGTTGTTTTCTGCTTTACCAGTATATGCACGCTTTACCAGCGGTGCATTGGTCACTGGTGCTACTACCTGGCGGTTCTGGTTTTGGGGTGGAGCAGGTACTGCATTGAGTGGAGTGGCAGTGACAACACAATTCTTTTTGTTGTTGTTCTCACGCTTGCGACGTGAAGACTTGGAAACTTGTGGTGCGGCGGTTTCAGCGGTGAGAGCAGCGGTGACTTGATGAAGACTCTTGGTGGTTTTATCGAAGTAACCTGCCCTGACTCGCTTGTCGTTAATCTCTGCAGCGAGCAGATAAGTCTCTTCGATGGTGGTTTTTTTGGCGGCTTGCACGAAATCAGCAACACAATCCGGTAAAGCACGGATGTATTTCTTGATGGTGATGTCCGGAGTAGAGACTTGACCGGGACATATAATGCTTACCTGCTTAAAGCGGCCAGTTACACCAGCATTATCGCCACCCTCTTACTTAATGTTCCAAAACTCGTCCTCCAGCTTCTGAAGCTCATGGGGAGGGCAGAATTCCTTCATCATGATCTCCTTCAACTCCTCCCAAGTAAGCCCATAAGCTGCGTCATTCCCCCGCTTGTTCCTTTCGGTGATCCACCAGTCCAGAGCCCTGGACTGGAAAACGCCGGTTGCGTTGACAGTGCGTAGGTTTTCAGGACAGCCGCTTTGGCACAGAGTGACTTCAATTACATCGAACCATTGAAACATGGCAGTAGGCCCATCTTCACCCGTGAAGTCTTTAGGGACGCAGACCTTAAACTGCTTGAAGCTAAAAGTAGCTCGGGGAGAGTCGGTCCTTGATTCCTCAGAAGACTTGCTAGTGTTTTCATTAAGTTCGCTGACAATTTACGGAATGACCTTGGCCATTTGTTTTGCGACTAGAGAAGCGATAAGCTTGTCAACGTGATTGCGTTGGGCGGCTCGAGAAGTATGCGATCCAAATGACGACATTGTCTGCAACAGACATCGTCATAGGATTCAAAAACTATGCATTTGAATCTCACCTCACAACATACTACTACTAGATAAAGCTCAGGAACACATCGGCATGTAATCACATAGGCACATAAGTCACGTCGGTACATAATCCACATAGGCACGTAAGCACATAAGCACGTATATCACAGAAACACATAGTCCACGTAAGCATATATTCCACTATATTTTGCACGTATTCACTTTCATATTTTGCACGTATTCACCTATCTTTCATAGCTGCGCTAAAGCGATCGAGAGTTGTGAGTGCGAATAGCGAGTAGCGAGCGCGAGTAACATAAGCGATTTGTTAGTTTTTTGAGATAAAAGTGTAGTGCAAGTTGTGCATGTTTATTGAAGCGAACAACGAAGAGCGTATAAGTCTCCAAGATCAAAACACATAAACAAGAAAACCACATAAAACACTTAAAATTTTACATAAAATCAGCGGTTGCGAGTCCAGAATCAAAACACATAGGAGCGATAAAGCGTAAAAATCAGCGAAAATCGGAATGTCTTGGGCGTGCTAGACTTTGACTACCCAAAGTGATTCGACTATTCTCAAGGGCTTTGAGTGCACGTGTTGGCTTAATAGGTTGTGCTTCGCCCCAATCCGGGCGATCGGCACGCATCTTTTCAGCCATCACGTGACCCTAGTCGTTGGAACCCATCGAAACGTTGGTGAGAGTTTTGTAAAAAACAAAATATAGAGCCGAATAAGTCATTAAGATGCAGATTTCACCCCTAACTTAATAACTTCCTTCCTGCTTGTGTGATAGAATCACGAGATAGATAGGGAGAATCGCCTCAAAGTATGGATTTCACTCCTGATTCAACGCAAATTCTCGTGTTTAAAGTAAAATGCACGTCAGGCGAGTGATTCTATCAAGAGTTTGCGGTTTTCACACCTAGTCTCGACCGAATCTCTCGAAAATTGTGTGTGTCGTCAGCCTTAGGAAAGGCTGAGTGTCGGCACGAATCTGTAGTATGCGATGTTCGTACAAAGTTGTGAATTTAGCGAGTGTAAACGATGTAGGATCGAATTCGGACCTAAACGAGTCACTTAGAAGAGTTTATCTCAGTTTGAACGGCGGAAACAGACAAACCGAGTACAATTCAGCAAGTATTCACTATAAACTGTCGATATTATTGATCTGGATAACGTTTACAACCTGTCGACACTTTGGCAGCACTTCGTGGCTCACCGGAAGACAACACCTAGAACTCTATCCTAATTTCGCCCCAAATGTCCTATATATAGTAGTTCTGATTTCACTCCTAATGACATGGTATCATTTGGGGTGGAATCAGCATGTTACTTTCGGGTGGAATCAGGATTTAACATTTCGGGTGGAATCAGAAAATTACATTAGGAGTGGAATCAGAAAGTTAACTTTCGAGTGGAATCAGAAAATTAACTTTCGAGTGGAATCACTCCTAAATATTCTGATTCGTGGATTCCGTGCTCTATTCTTTCTATCTCTAAACAAGACTCGATACAAGACGTATACGACAGACGGATGCACCAACAAACTCCCCCTCGGATGTTGACGGAGTCTTCAGTGTCGAGTCTTTGCATCTTCAGTCTATATCAGCCTTTTAACTTCTCTTTGAAATGTTTGACGCTGTAAGTATCCTCAATCTCTATCTTCTCTTCTCTTTTCATCACCAACATACTCCTTCCTTTAAGTATCTTCAGACTCCTCCTTTCGATATGTTGGGATCGTAATCTGGCTTGTTGAAATCACACAATCCTCAGGTATCGGAAACCTGACTCTCTATCATTCAAATAACCTGCACATTCTCTACCCAACAATAAATTTTCTGATGATAACTTGAACACAATCAGACATCACTTGAAAATATCACAAAAATGATCTAACATTTAGTCTCTGATGAACCTCTTGAAGGAATATCAATTTCAAAATTTCTGAAGATCACATGTAAGATAGATTTTAAAATCTTTCACATACAACACTCCCAAACCAGCTGTTCATCATGTTTAGCATTTGGAATTTTGAAAATCAGCTCTTCAACACCAGTTGTCGAAAATCTTTTTGACTTTTTCAAAATTTATGCTAAAACACACTTAAAATCTTTTTGGATTTTTGAATAGAATGAAATGCAGTAAAAAAATATTTACATACAATATTTTTGTGAGTTTGCGTAAGAGGATCATATCAGTTGTTGAGACAAATCACCAACACCGTTAAGCTTCATTTCATTTTAAGTTCTAAACGATTCACTTAGATTGTCAGTATAGTGGTCCACTTAAATTCTCACACAAAGTTCAACTGCTTTGAGATACGGATTAATGTCTTAGATACTTAAACTCAATCGCGTGTCCCACCTCAGAATATACTCTCGTATCCAGATCCCAATATTCAGTCTTACAGGTAAGTATAACACCAATGATATCTGTAAGGGGTTAATAACTTATGAAGAATCATGAGAGCTCAGGTCAGAACTACCGTTCAGCAGAGAGATCATGACTCAACTTTTGGGTGTGTCCCCTTTAGAGGATCTTTTGTTACAACAGCAATGACTATCAATTTTATTGTTTCATCAATTTGCTGAGGGCGGCGCTATATTTCAAGCATGTGGAAAGTATTATTCGAGGACTAGGTCAGAACTTCCATTCAACAAAAGTCCAGGAATAATACCCCAGATATTACTGAGTATAAAGACCTAGTATATCAGAAAAAGGAATCTTTCAAACAAGATTTCGGGGGTTACCCATATATCCGAGAGATGTTTCCCCACGATATAAGCAAGTTTGAAATTTAGGTTTATATCTCGTCACAATCTACAAAATGTGCAAAAATCTACTGGCACATCATCAGTGAGACCGTTTATCACTTTTAACTTTCCATTTCTTTAGCATGCTGTGATCGTCCACTGATGTACTATCATTTCCTCTTTTTCACAACAAAACTCATTTTTCATTTTATCATGTTTTTGTATTTTTCAAATTTTCTAATGTTTTTGGATTTTCTAAAAGTTCTTACTCCCCCTAAAATGCAAACACATTTTAGGAAATTTGAAAACAAACTATACAGAAATAAGACAACCGATATAGAAATGCCTCAATTCTCCATCCACTTGGCATAAACAATCAGAACTCCCCCTCTCAACAAACTATTTTCCCATTTAGATTTCAAAACACTTAAGTTTGTTTTAATCAAAATGGTTTTTCCGGAAAATAAGTTTGTTTTTACCATTTGTAAGTATATCAATACTAAGTTCGGGGATGTGGTTCATCATCTTGTCTTCCAACCACTTGTAGAAAATCAAGTACAAATTAATGTCCTTGATTTACCACTTGTACCAAAAACACAATCAAATACAAAGAATGATGCTGATTCCTGATCCACGATTACAAACTTGGGATCTCCGGCAAGTCCACAGACTTACTGTTCATAGTATGAACCATCCCAGTCACAAACCAGGGATGGTTCAACTTTATCTTTCTGCATCTTCTTCTCGTAAAACTCATTAACCCCTTTGACTTTTCGATCAATCATTTTACCAAAAATGTGTTTCACAGTGGGGTTAAAGGCTTTTTCAACATCAAAAACCTTGTTATCATCATAAAATTGGTTTGATATTTCAACTTTACCAATTTTCTTCTTAAAATTTTCAGCCCGAAGTGGTGGAAAATTATCATCATCCACAGTCAGAACTGATTTTTCACTTTTTGAAACAACCTGTGGCTCCTCTGATTTTATGGAATCAGATTCATCGCCAGAAGATAGCTCCTCTGATTTTTAACCTATCAGAATCATCGCTAGAACTACCTCCAGACTTCTTAACCACCCATTTTTGTTTGTCATTTTTAGCTCTTTTCTTGTAAAACTTGTTTGAACATTCACCAATTTCAAATGTAGAATTTTTGAATAACTTTGTTCTGTCAATTGGTGGTTCAAACTCAATCACTTTCTCTTTGAATTTACGAGAAACTCCCTGTTTTGATGGTATTGCCTTAGAACAATCTCTGGCAATATGTCCAACAGTGTTGCATTGGAATTCTTTCATCTCTTCTTGCTTCTTTGCAAGGAATTCTTTGTTCGATTTCCTCCAGAATTCTTTCTTTTCTTCTTCTTCTGCTGATGTACCTGAAACAAATGTCATTTTTGCTTTAAAATCACGAACATATTTTTCATTTTTCTGTTTTTCTGTTGGAATAAATCCAAGACCTTTCTTTTTGAAATTACTGTTTTGGTTTGATTTCTTGTGAAAACCAGAACCAGAACTGTAACCTTTTTTCTTGTTTAATCTTGGTTGTACTCTTGAGGTGTAAGGTTTAGGTTTACCATTAAGATTTAAATCTTTTATTTCAGAAATATTAATTTCTGTTAGTTTGAAAACCTTTTTGATCAATTCAGTTTTGACACCTCTTATTGGAAATTCCTCATCAGAATATAATTTGTCAGAATCATTCAAAGTATATGCAACTTTAAACGTTTCATCATTCAAATTAGATTTTGATAACAGGAATTCTTTGTTGTAAACCCTTTTAACCGAAGATTTTGGACTATTGACTGTCGAACTCGAACTTTCAGAACCAGACTTTGACTCTAACTCTGACTTTGACTCTGAGTTTGACTCCAACTTTGACTCCTCAGTTTCATCTCTATCCAACACCTGATCGACGACTTTCTTTATTAACTCGGACTCATGATCAGTGTCAGATGATGTAAACACGACATCAATATTTTCTGGCAAATTGACTGAGGACTCAGACTCCCCCTGTAAATTTGTTGCTTTTTCGACTCTTTCCTGATTTGGATTTCTGGGCAAATATCCATTTTCTAGCGGGGGTGGACACTTGTTGTAACCTACATCTTGTTTCTTACCAGAATCCTTCTTGTCAGTCTTTTTCTTTGAGTCATTCTTCTTCTTGTTCTTCTTTTCTGGAGTCTTTTCTTCAGCCACTTTTTCAGCATTCTTTTCTTCAGTTACTTCATCCTCTTCAAATGCCTTCAAGCCTTCAACAGTTGGATAAATCCTGTCAATGACATAAGAAGTACATGAGTAACTTTTCAACAAACGATTTACTCTTTCAGTCTCAATTCTTTGCAATTCCAGCTTTTGTTCTAGCATAGCACACTTCTCAATGTAGTTATTCACCACTTTTTGCTTCGTCATAAAAGCACCCTGAAGTGTCTTCATTGTTGTTGCTTGTTCTTCACTTGTTTGGTTGTACTGATTCATTGCTTTATTCAGTACATCGTAAGATTCCTTCAAACTATTCAAATTATAGATCAATGTACTGTTCTGTTTCTTCACAGCTTCACAGTTCTCACACTTCACTAGAATCTTCTTTGCATCAACTTCTTGATCAACCTTGAACTTTGGAACTTCAACCTTTACTTTCCTTTTGATCACTGGAATTTCTTCGTCATCACTGCTCACTGGAGTCTTGACCTTTTTCTTTTTCTTTTTAATCTTTTCATCTTCACTATCACTTTCAGCAATCAATTTCAAATCAGCATCAAATTTTCTCGCCCAATACTCACGATCATCATCACTATCTTCTTCAACTCGAGCTACAAAAGCTTTGTGAGCTGTATCTTGATCAGGAACATAATCATCCCATGTGAAATTTGCCTAACTAAATCCTTCAGGTAACTTTTCGTCGTCTTGATCTATTATCAAAGCACTACCATTAACTCTCTTTAAAGAATCTTGATTCACCGCACACGCTCTCTTTCCAGAGTCTTCAATCACATCCCTTCCATGTGCAGTTTGTGCTTGATGTTGATGTTGTTGAGATGGTTGCTGAGCAACTTGATGGTAGATGGCTTTTCGGTAGTAATCATTGTTGTTGTTAAAAGGATTCCGAGCTCCACTTGCTTCACGGTTTTTTGCACTCCCTCTTGAAGTGTCCTTTTTCCCTGCAACGAAAACAAGTGACTTTAGATTTGTCAAAACCTAAAGTAGAAGTACCAGCCTCACGAAGATCATCTCTTCCAGTGATTTGCTTGAATTTCTCAGCTCTCCTCAACACGCTGGCCAAGCACCATTTTATGTCCATCAGTTTCATCTCTTCAGCATCGATCTGGTCGTAATCTTCCTTTGTCAACATTGGATTCCTGATTCGACCTGCAACAAAACTACCATAAGATTAAAGAACAGTTCCCAATAAAGACATATGGCTTTTTGCTAATTCTTCAGAATATTCCTGATCATTTTCAATGTTCAACACAATGTTGCATTGAAGCTTTTTGCCATTTCTTGTTGTTGAAACGTTCGGATCAAAAGATGGAAATGATGTGAAACTCGTTTTGCTGTTTGATCCTGATGATGAACTTCCAGAAGAATTCTTGGCATTATAAGCAGTTTCTATTTTTGGAGATAGATTTGTAGATTTCTCATTCAACCCTGCTTTGTAATACAACCCAATATCCTGTTCACCATCGAAGTCTTTCATTCGAATAATCTTTCGTTGCTCCATCTCTTGAGCTTCCAACTTCTCAATGAACTTGATGAGTGTCAAACTGCTAAAACCTTTCTTGTTTCTAAGCATCATGATATATGTGCCCCAAGTCTCGTGTGGCAATGCATCAGCAAGCTTTTCGATCAACTCTTCATTGTCTTTCTCAATGCTCAATCTCTTCATGTTTGCTAGCAGATTACAATATCTTTCAATAATCTGCCTTGTGCTTTCATTCTTCAAACCACGAAACAGGTCGAACTCTTTCTTCAGAAGTGACTTCTTGTTCTTTATCATTTCTTGACTACCAACAAACTTTGATCTTAAAGCTTTCCAAATCGAGTATGAAGTTCCATTATGTTGTAATAACACCAAGATATCTTCTTTCACAGCTTGTTGTAGAAGACTCAACATCATTTTCTCATCTTTGTATTTCTTTGTAGCATCGGCGCTTAAATCTTTAATCGGAACCACTTCTTCATCATCATTCATCGGTCGAATGTATTTTGTCTCGACACATTCCCACGCATCCAAGTAGTTGGCTTGCACCCAGTTTTCGAACCGTCCTTCCCAACCCTTATATTCCTCGATGTTCATGAGCTTAGGCGGTTTTTGCATTGTTCCTGTTTCGTTTTCGAGCATTGTGTTCTGTGCAACAGTGATTGAGGTAACCGGAGTAGCGAATGCGTTGTAAAAATCCTCGTCCATGTTTCAGATTCTTAAATGAGCTGTATCACCTTGTAAAAATAAACATGTCGAACAAACAGACAAAAAAACACAATCAGTTTAACCACTTATCAATTAACTAAAACAAACTGGTAATCGAACTTGCGATTATTTTGTGCGGATTGAAGATAGACACACTGTGCGGACTGCTTTGACCCGAATCAATTCAGATGACTTTTCCAATGACCTGGCTAAAACACACGACCTGGAACGAATTTGAATTCAAATAGACTGAACCACCTCTTGTGAACTGTTAAAACTTTGAACATGGGCCGAAACAAACTCAAATAATAGATCACATATTCAAATCAATTTATCTTGGGCTAAACAATCTCTTAGAATCTCATGATGACCAACAAACATTTGAGTCTGACACAAACAAAACTTTTAATCAATTCTGTGTAGTTAATTAAGTAGGTGGCTGACAACAACTTTTGATTTGTAAATTCAGATTGGACCGCTGTTGATGAGAAATTTATCACTTGGATTCTCTATTAATATCAAAATTATTTAATTGGATAAACTTCTTTAACTTCACATGTAAACTGAATTTATGTCCCACAATTTTAATTTTCAATACAATTCTATTGGACCAACAATATGTATCGTCTATATAAAATCACAAGAGACTTTAATTGGGCCACCCAATCCACTTAACCGACAACTCAGTTAATGATACAATTCTATTTGACCTCCTTAATGCTTACTGATTTGACCAACAAAAACTCACTAGGCCGACAACAACACATGATCAAATGTCTCGATTTCCACTTTCTTGGGCTGATGATCACATGCACATATATTATACAATTTCCAAGTTTCAAGACTTGATCATATCACATGCAACCGATTTTAATACACAGGAAATGATAACAATTGATCAGATAGAGACACGTATCACAAAACCTACTGAATCACTTTTGGAGCTGAATCACGATGACCTCAGGAGCGGAATTATCAATGTATTCATGAGCGGAATCACGATGAACTTATGAGCGGAATCACTATGTACTTATGAGCGGAATCACTATGTACTTATGAGCGGAATCACTGATGACATCATCAATCAGACGAACAATTACGAGCTGAATCACAAAAATGACCAGTTTTACTTCGAATTTGAACATGAAACTTTCAAGGCTTTGTTAACTATCAATTCCGAACAACATGTACAAAAATCAGATCAAACCGAAAACTGTTTTTCAATCAATTTGCAAAGGACAGTGTAGAAAGTGTAGAAAAACAGAAAATTTCGGCTGAAAACGAATAGAACTCTTCTTCACTAGCTCTGATACCAATTGTAGGATCGAATTCGGACCTAAACGAGTCACTTAGAAGAGTTTATCTCAGTTTGAACGGCGGAAACAGACAAACCGAGTACAATTCAGCAAGTATTCACTATAAATTGTCGATATTATTGATCTGGATAACGTTTACAACCTGTCGACACTTCGGCAGCACTTCGTGGCTCACCGGAAGACAACACCTAGAACTCTATCCTGATTTCGCCCCAAATGTCCTATATATAGTAGTTCTGATTTCACTCCTAATGACATGGTGTCATTTGGAGTGAATCAGCATGTTACTTTCGGGTGGAATCAGGATTTAACATTTCGGGTGGAATCAGAAAATTACATTAGGAGTGGAATCAGAAAGTTAACTTTCGAGTGGAATCAGAAAATTAACTTTCGAGTGGAATCACTCCTAAATATTCTGATTCTTGGATTCCGTGCTCTATTCTTTCTATCTCTAAACAAGACTCGATACAAGACGTAGACGACAGACGGATGCACCAACAAACGAGAGCATAGAGAGTAAGCTTGTACAAAACCCCTACAGGGCTTGCACAAGGCGGTCTGTTGATACTTAGACTATAGACTAGGTCAATTCTAAGACATCGACCTGGACTAGGTCGAGTCTTGCCTAATTCCCTGTAGTTATGGCTCTGATACCAATCTGTCACACCCCAACTGATGGCGGAAACATCGGGGCGCGGCACTGAGCGAAACAGATTGTCCAGGAGAATCCATAACAACTAAAATTACCAGGTAATTAACGCTATGTCCCATACCATAACACATCAAATAAAAGTAATTATTACATACATACATATTGTTTCTTAAAAGACAATCAAATGTTCCGACAACTCATGAATTATTTAGTTTGCTTCTAGACTCCCCTAGCTTGATTCCACAAAAGCCAGATATAGCATAGCATCCTAAACACCTGTCATGTACGTTAAAATAAAAGTCAATACACATAGTGTAAAGGTGAGCATACAAGTTTGATAGTATAACAGTAGCGAAAGCGATTTACGCATAACCAGCATGTAACATGTATAATGTGAAGCAGGTAGGTTATCGACAATGAAATATGCACAGACGTGACTACAAGTTGTATAATGTGCAACACATATCACCACTGTGACACGTGAAGAAAAGCCCTTAACAACCCTTGTCCACGACAGGTGCTGAGTCCAAACTATAGTACTATCGTTGCTAAGGTGTCAGGCAACAATCACTGTGTAAACATAACATACTAGCATTCATCGAATAACATGTATAACATGCAGAACGGATAGCGTACAAGAGGGTTTGCGTTATGTGTCGATTGTGTTTGAATATAAGTAACGTATGTAACACCCAAAAGTGCTTAAAGCAAAAAGGGATCGAGTATACTCACAGATCTTGTTTAACGAATAAACACAGTCTTGGATTGAAGGGAGTGCTGAGAGATTTTCCTGAACACAGGACGATAATATGAGCGTTGAACGGCGCGTAAAACGGTGTGTTGGAGTGATGTGGGATGGATAGTCATCCGATCGGATGACCGTCCGGACGGATGACCATTCGGTCGGATGGTCACTCATCTGGGATGGATGTGTTGTGTATGATGGAACTTTGAAGTTTTCGTTGCAGCCTTTTAAAAATCCAGAAGTGTTTCTACAAATCAGGTCATCCGGCCGAACGGCAGTTCGTTGAAACTGATATTCCTTGAAGTGTTGTGAAAATGTTTAGTGTTGAAATCCGATCGGATGGCAATATGCTTGGCAACCTATTCGTTTGTGAAACTTGTAAAATTTTGCTAAGTCTAGGAAGTTTTACGATTAAAATGAGACAGCATGACAACGTGTCAAACAATGGAAACCCCATCATGCCCAAGTCATCCGATCAGATGGGAATCACCCCGTCCGATCAGTAACGGTTCTTGACAGAACTTCATGTTCAACCCGTTAAGTTGGTCATCTCGTTGATAGAAATCCGTTCTCAGAGCGGCACTTCACTAGAGAATGAGCAGAAGGCCTGAACAAGTTCAGATCCTATCGGTTTTATGTGAAAAGTTGAGAATGTTTGAAGAAAAGTTTGAAACACTTGAAAAGCGTTTAGATTTAGGTGAAATCAGTGTTTAAGCTGTAACACCCCAACCCGGAATGGGCTGACGTGTCACTTTTACAGAGTCAGATCAAAAACATAATTCCATTTATACTTAAATGTATTACAAGGCTTTACAACTTAATGAAGGATATCTTATCCCTTACAATTATTTCTACCGTCTTTTCCAAACACTCGAGCACTCTTCCATATTCCGTCCCAGATTGTCTTGATAACCTGACGTAAAGAAGAAAACACAAAAACGTACGTCTGAGCAAAATTTGAAAAGTTTTGCCCAGTGTGCGGATAGAGGAAAATAAAAGCTTATTTTATTTGATCTCCGGATGGAACTTTATGATGCAAGTAACGTAATTTCATAATCATATCATACGGATGTACCCATGAGCCAAACTTAAAACGTGACAATACACAGGTAGCTACTCCTGCATACTTATCACACGAAATGGCGAGTTGGCATACCCGTTATCCACCTCCTTATACTTAAATCCTAGGATCGATCCATACGCCTCCTAATAGCCTTATGTACCACACTTGTACTTAAGAGACGCCGTGAACTGATCTCTCCGTCACGGGTGGAGCACATGATGTCGATGCCGCAACAACATGCTCGTGGGACACTCCACGAGAAGCGATACTCAGGGTAACAGAGTACAAATAATCTTATTTACATAACTTATCAAAATAATTTTCATAACAAGACTTAACATATATTGGAACATGCGATAATGAGTACAACTAACAGAATACTATCGCATGACATGAAAGCTAAATCCAAAGTTTAGAATAGGAATTCAACGGACTGTCAAATGAATCGATAATCAAAGACGTGAGGAGTGTATGAATTTAATGGTTTTATAACAATTTGAATATGAAACAATAAGGAGTGGGGTAAGGATCCGTACCTTAAAAATTCCAAAGTGATGCTACCTTGTGATAATATTTCAGATTTATACGGGCAGAGTTTAGACTACTGATTAATCTTTTAACCTAATTTATTTAAATAATATGCACACAAACTAGGTTAGTAACTTAATACAGCATTTACGATAACTCACGAGATTAAAATCCTCACAACGAATGACAAAGTGCGATACTTAAACATCCATCGGATTCACAATTAATGACAAAGTGAAATCACTTAAACATCCATCGGATTCACAACGAATGACAAAGTGTAAACACTTAAACATCCATCGAAATCACAATTAATGACAAAGTGAGATTACTTAAACATCTATCGGAATCACGACTAATGACAAAGCATAACCCAAATTTGAGCAGCACTTAAACATCCATTGGATTGATTTCAATCAATCGGACATTGAATCGTATCAGCGATTGAGTTAATACCCTGTTTTGCAGCACCCCGCTATACTAATTAGTGTTTCGTGTGTGTTAATTTGAAGTAAACAGACGATAACTCGAAGTATTTTACGAATTCTTTCGTCGTTTCAGCGCCCAGATTCAAGTGCCAATGTCCTCTATTTATATTCGAATTTTACCCTTGCTTACGGACCGTAAGACTTAACCCTTACGGTCCGTAAGGGACACATATTGATCATAGGGTTGCCACGCGTGGGACTAGCCTAGCTGAGTCAACATTTCGAGAATATTTAATTTAGACAGCGAGATAAATGGATAATCATCACTAGAAAATACCCCCCCCCCCCTCCTGAGTTTTAGGGGCCCTGATCCTGATTCTGAAAATTCTGAGAATTTTAGGGTTTGTGCAGAATCACTTGGGTGTCTTAACTAGGGTTTCCTATTGGATAATTTATAAATAATAATAATAGTTTTGGTTAATATACAGAAAGATGGATCATAAGATAAATATTTAGTTTATTATAAATTATTATTCTTTTATTTCTAAAATAATGATTTTAAATTTATGGTTATTACATAAACATTGTAGAAATCTGTTAGATTCGAGTTGTTCTTGATGGAATGAAGTCATTCTTCGGAGTTCATACTAACCCGTGATGACGTCACCCTTGATCAGCCCGGAATCCAGTGATTTCATGGTTAAAAGTCGAGATTTGATGGTGGAAATGATGAAGAAGTGTGTGTAAATGATAGAAGTATAAGATTTGAGGTAGAAACTTAATAGAATCGCGAGAAATCGAGAGAAAATAGGCCAAAAGCGTGCTGGTCGAACGAGAGCTGTCACATCACATGAACAGTGATGTGACAGGTGCTATTTATAGGCAAGAGAGGAGAAAAGGCGGTGTATAGATAGGGTCAGAGGGCCTTCCGATCGGATGGCCATCCGATCGGATGGCTTTTTCCAGTTGGTTTTCGACTTTTTGTTTCGTGCGTTAAGCGTTGTGATGCGTTGTGAGTAAGCGTTGCGATAGTATTACACACTAGTTACACAAATAATATAACTACTATTAACCACAAAAGTAAACCTTAGATTTCGAGTTCGCAATGAGATTGCGTTGCGATAGGGTTGCGATTGTGTTTGCGAATAACCTCCTCAAACAAATATAAGCATGCACAAGTAACACCTAATAGCACACACACATAAAACAATATCCATAACCTGTAATTCGAATTGCGATGAGATAACGATGTGATAGCGTTGAGTAGATTAGCGTTAATTATCTTTATCGCATTGTTACTTCCACATAATACAACTAACAAGCATAAATTAAAGTATCGATTGTCTAGGTTTGGGAGTACAAGCAATAATTAATCAAGGAACGACATATTCCAATTAGCAATCTTCTCTTCCTTTGACTTGACTTTGACTTTGACTTGTACTTTGACTTTGACTTCGACTTCGAAAGTTGGGTTGTTACAATAATAAAATGGGCAGTGTAAAACTAATAAATGCTTACATTAGATACAACACTTGAAGAGGCAGGAGTGTCATGAATAGAAAAATATTTAGACTGAAGTTGAGGATCGTTAACATCATCAGCTATTTATACAGAATGATCTTGAGGCTACAAAAAAAATTAAAAAAAAAGCTTGTTATACTTATTATACAATAAAATATATCTGTATATGTTTATATACAATAGGTAAGAAAAGTAGGAAAAATTAAACTTACAACATTTTTAACATCTGACTCATCAACTAGAGGCACTACCTTTGAATTGAATAGCCCATCATCAACAGACTATATTTATAAGAATGATCATATATAAGAAACCATATTTTAAATCATAATAATAAGTAAATATTACATGTGTATAGATACATTAAAAATATCCTCAAAACTCGTAAACTGCGTAGGATTACCAAGTGTGGCTCTAGTCTCATCATCATCTAAAGCAACTTCCCATGAATCCAGAATTTGTTTGTGTTTAGTCTACAATATGGCATTTCAATAGTTATTAGCATAATATAATAAAACTTACTTATCAACGTCATGTTATCAAACAAATGTATATTAACATCAAATTTTTATACCACAACCAATAAGTCAAACCCGTCATCACCATAAACCGAATCATCCAAAACAACAACATCAACTTTCTTTAAAAAAACCTCAGTTCTAGTTTCGGGATGGAAAACAGAAAGCTCAAACATTTTAGATGCAATCATGGTGAAAAACAACCAAGATTCAACTGCTATCGGAACTTCTTCAATCACTTTTAACCATCCATCAGTAAAACCGCATCCATCGGTCCATCCTTTCATCATCACATTCCAAAACCTTTCGCCAACCAAGGCCTGTAAAACATAATTGAATCAAGTATACGGATAATCTAAATAAAACTACGACAACGACAACGACATGAAAATTATACAAACTATACATGATAAATAGATGTATTTTGCAATACATCATATATCCCCACACTTACTCTGTTTTCATCCCCGAAAAAGACTTATGCAAATGGAATCAGAATCAGATAATATTCAGGTTCAAAAATCTAGATTATTTATTAAAATTAAAACTCGTGTTAACCGTGATTGCAAGTATACTTATCCTCTTAAACCCAAACCCGGTTCCAAGCCCTTATCATGCAATTTAAGTTCAAGTTCGGTTAATTTACCTAGGGTCTCACACTAGAATCTGTTGTTTCACCTAATCCTGCTTCAAGCTTATAGAACAAAAGGAACAGTCACTGGACTATTTTCTAACTGTTTTATACTAAAATCAAAAGAATTTAACATCAAACTTTTTCTTATTTTTTTTCTTTTCCGAGCACTAGACTTTTCATACCTAACCCAGAGGCTGTCTCATCTAGAGTCACCATCCCCGAGAGCGACAACGAAGGTGTCGGTATTTTTGCATTTTTGTTTTTAACTTATCCCAGAGGGAATCTAAGTCAGAGTCACCATCCCCAACAGAGATTACATAGGCCTCGTTTTTTCTCAATCTAGCTCAATTATTATATTTTTTTCTTTTGATAAACAATTATAATAACTTTAGCTTATAACGGCATTCCTTATACTATTATTGGTGGTTTCGGCTATCTACTTTTCCTAAATGAGAACCCACTAGCAAATTAACAATTAGGTATATTTATATCAAAGGAACCTAGAAACCAGATCGGGCCTACTCACACATCCCAATTTAGACACAAACTTAACTTTTTTAGCTCATATTATTATTGTTTAAAACCCGAACATTCCTGACTTTTCTATCATTTTCCGTATTTATTGCAAACATCTAAAACAAGAGACATTTTCTGATTTTTTCAATTTTTTGGATTTTTTAAATTTTTGATTTTTTTTCAAATTTTTATGACTCAAACTAACACTAAACAGACTCAAACAATAGTTTCTCATCCCCACACTTAAACTCTACATTGCCCTCAATGTAGGATGGAAACCGATTCAAAAGACTAAAAATAAGTAAGAAATAAAAAACAAAGGGCAAAAATGGAAATGACTTAGTTGGTTAGTTAACGCGTAAGCTCCAAAACTCTCGTCCAATCCAACTCGATCGTACAGCATTTCGGTTGCGATTGGCTCTGACACTGACCGGTATACTTGGAAAATTCCTTGAAATTTGCAGAACAGCTCCGAAATCACCCGAATGGAGACTGAGTATGGGAGGTACGATTCAAACCTTCATACACAAAGACAAGCAAAAACCAAAGCAGTACTGACTCGACATAAAATACGGGCTCAAAAATACTAAATTAGACTTATGGTACAAAATAAATGACTCAAAGTACAAGTAAACACATACCATAAATGAACTGGGTGCGAAAAACTAACCAATTCAGACATGGGAAACACTTCAGCCCGGAAACACACCCGTCGTGCTACGCGACGGGTTCACCTCATTCCTTAGCGTGGCACGAAGCCACTAATTCCAATATTTTATATTTTTAGCTTAGTGCTACGCGGTCAGATCTCCATGTGCCCTTTGCGTGACGCGAAGGGCCCTTTTTCAAAGGAAGTTTCGTGGTTTGATGGCCTTCATGCCTTTGATTTTTTTTCCAAATTCCTCACAACTCGTCCAAAACACTTTCTAACCCAATTTTTTTAGTCGAAAACAATTCTAGACACCGTATCTTCGCAAACCGAACTCTTCCACGGACATGATTACCTATAAAACAACTAAAAACATGAAAAACACAAAACACAACTCCACCTAAAACTACGATAAAGACTCAAAATCTACAAACTCTACAAGTAGGCTATCAACTTTTCTAATACTCACGAAGGATCATGTAGACCCAGCTCACCTCCGTACCAAAACTCACGGGCTGTAGCACCATTATACCTATGATTACCCGAATCTCTACAAACTCCCTCATACCTCTCACAACCTCTCAACTCATCATCAGGCAGTTTGAATCTAAATGTATTCTTAATCTCCCTATCCCCACACTGAGCCTTGCTCAGTGTCTCTAGCTTGGATTCTAAACACACCATTTTCTTCTCTAATTCCTCTACCCTTATATCTGGCGGATCCCCACACTTGGGTCTTATCGCCTCCTCTAGACTAGGACCACTTACTACCTCTCTCTCATTTCTCTTATCTTCCCCACTCTCCCCCACCAACGCCACTACATCCACTCTATCATTCGACCCTCTCGTACTGGTAACCTTAAAAACTAATAACTCCTCCCCCGCTCGAAGTGTGATAGGGTGTCACACCCCAACCAATGGCGGAGTCATCGGGGCATGGCACTGAGCGAAACAGATTGTCCAGAAGTTTCCACAACAATTATCATAACTATTCAATTTAAATAATACGTCCCATACTGTATCTCAAACAGTCAAATAATTATTACAGCCAAACATCAAGACATATATTCTGTTCCGACAACTCAGATTTTAAATAAGTAGCAATTGTTTATCTACTTCTAGAGACCCCTAATTCGTTATCTACAGACAACTATTTGTTGGGCTCTAGAGCTTTATTCTAGCTTCCATTTCCTACCACACATGCATCCTAAGCACCTGTTACATACGTTATAAAAATCAATACATATAATGTAAAGGTGAGCATACAGGTTTGATAATAGCATATAGAGTCGATTTCGTTTACGCATAACCAGCACGTACACATAGTGAAATGAAGCACGTTAGTTATCGACATAGATCCATCGATACCAATGACTGCGGGTTGACTGCCTGGGGCAGTTCGCAATACAGGATTACCACCGTAATCCATGCAAGTAAAAGATCCTTAACAACCCCCGTGTGAACGGGTGCTGAGTCCAAACTATAGTACTATCGTTGCTAAGGCAGGTAGACAGCATTCCATGTGTAAACATAACAAACAAGCATTCATGAGCCACGTATAACATGCATTAACGGTTAGCGTTCAAATAGTTTGAGTAGTGTGATATTTGTAGTTTGAATATTCGTAACGTATGTAACACCCAAAAGTGCTTAAAGCAAAACGGGATCGAGTATACTCACAGTGATTATGGATTGAAGGGAGCGCTTAGCGAGTACGGTTAGCCTGAATAGATTCGATAGTATAACGATAAGGAAACGAAAACAAATGAAGGTGGGTCGAATGGTAGTTCGATCGGATGGTACTCCGATCGGACAGTAATCCGTGCGGATGGTAATCCGTGCGGATGGTAATCCGTGCGGATGGTAATCCGTTCGGGTGGTCATTCGTGCGGATGGCAATCCGTTCGGATGACGATTCGAGTGGATTGTTTCTTCCTATGCTAAGGATATGTTTGTGTATGATGGCTTGTCCTTTGAAGTTTTCATTGTAGCATTTTGAGAACAATTAAGTATCTCTATCTTTCAAGTCGATCGATCGGATGACCCGCCGTGCTTATGGCAATTCGTTCGAATGGTAATCCAGTCGATTGGTAACTTGAGGATGAGGTCACTCATTGAAAACAAGTTCATTACATACGTGTCATTTGATCGAATAGCAATTCGATCGAATGTCAATTCGTGCTATGAACATGTTAAAAGAATTGTTAAGTCTTTTAAAGTCTTAGTATCTCATGATCCGAAGAGTAATCCTTTCAAAGGGTCGTTCGATCGGATTGCAATTCGTTCAATACCCAAACTTTAATTAAGATTGTTTTAAAAGTGGGACCCAAGTGTAATCCGTTCGAGTGGCAATTCGTTCGGGTCGCCAATCCGGTCGAATGGTAATCCGGTCGAATAGCAATCCGTTCCGATTGTCCTGTTCGTTCTACACTTGGTCGTTTTGAAGGTTTGTCGTTATGTCGAGTCACTTTGACAACGTGATAGCCAACAGAACCCTTCGCTCGACCCAGTTGACCAACCTGACCAGGAATCACCCTAGTCCTGCCGGTTACCGGCTCGAGACGGTTGTTCTTGACTAGCCCGAAATCGGTAGTCTCGTGAGTGGAATCTATGTCTGAGTCGGCACAACACTAAGGGAGAGTAGGAGGCTAGGTTAGAACCTGATTCTACCGGTTTTGAGTGTTTTAAGTGTAAAAAGTGTCGAAAGAAAGTTAAAACCATCCCTCGATCCTTTTTCACCACACTTGTGTCGAGATCCTTACAAGATCTTGGTGGAAATCGGTTAGATCTAAGTTGTTCTCAGTGGATTGAGGTCAAACATGAAGTTCTTGAAGAACACATGATGACGTCACCCTAGAACACTCGAAATCTAGTGATTTCACGGTTAAAATTAAGATTTAAGAGGTAGAAAGGTGTAGGAGTGCGTGTAGATCAAGAAAGTACAAGATTTAGGGCGAGATCTTACCTGGATTGAGAGAAATCTGAGAAAAGGTTGAGTTAAGCGTGCTGGTCGAACAGGGATTTCCTAAATTGGAAATAATGACAATGACAGGGGTATTTATAGGATGCCAAAAGAGGAAAGGGTTGTTCGGTCGAATGGCATATCGCCTGGTGACTATCCGGTCGAATGGCGATTCGTTCGGATTGCACCTGTCCTCCTTCCTCAAGTGGCTATCCGGTCGGATTGCTATTCGTTCGGATGGTGATCCGGTCGAATGGCAATCCGGACGGATGGCGCTTGGTTCAAGATTTTGATGCGACGAGTTTCGGTGTTTCGATTCAGATTGCGAGCGGTTTGATTTGATAGGGTTTCCTAGTCAAATTACTTTCAGTCCCAACTACTTCGTAATTTGCGTAGTCCATTTTCCACTTTCTATCCTAGTTCGATCGTGGATTGCGTAGTCCATTTTCCATTTTCCACTTTCTATCACTTGATTACTACAACATAACATAACATAAATAAACATGCACAGGTAACACGTAAGGCACACACTCACGTATAATCAATAAGTAAAATACATGATTCGAGTTGCGGTTCGATGTCGATTCGATTAACATAGCTTGATTGTTACTTGATTAACTTTATCGCATTGTTACCGCCTATAGTTCACAGTCGTAGTTCGATTGAATATCGTTTAACACACGTCGATTATTGTCATTAACAACACTTACTCCACATAATATAATTAAAAACAAGAAGTTTCTACGAGTCGAGTTACGTGAAATCGGTCGTTGACTTAGACCTTGACTTTGACTTTGACTTGTGAAAACACGGGGTGTTACAGCCTCCCCTTGTTTAGGGAATTTCGTCCCGAAATTAAGCTGAAAGCTGTTGCAAAGCCGTGAATCACGTTTGAGAACTTATTGTTTGGACCGATTTTGACTATGGAACGATTGCGAACCGAACGTGTAACATGTCATACGCAATCGTGCCGGAGTTTAAAACCGGGACCTACAAGTGGTATCTGAGCAGGTTCTCGGCTGCGAAGGTCAAACGCACAGATTCGTACTATAATCGGTGGTTCTATAGATTAATAAGAATTGTACAAGTACGAGAGTCACACATTACAACTTTCTCTATCTAGGCTTTCTCCTCGAACAACTGCGGGTACTTAGCCTTCATATCGCTTTCGAGTTCCCAAGTGAACTCTGCGCCTCGTTTGCCTTCCCATCGGACTTTTACAATAGGAATGTGCGAGCGCCTGAGCTGCTTGGTTTGGCGATCCATGATTTCGACAGGCTTTTCCACGAAGTGTAATGTTCCGTTCACTTGTAGATCGTCCAGATAGACATGTAAATCGTGGTCGGCGATGCACTTTCGGAGATTTGACACGTGGAAACTCGGGTGGACGTTACTAAGTTCTTCCGGTAATTCGAGTCTGTAGGCGACTTTTCCGATCCTTTCCAGAATCTTAAAAGGTCCAACATATCGAGGCGCGAGTTTCCCTTTTTTGCCGAATCGGACTACACCCTTCCAAGGCGATACCTTTAGTAGTACGTAGTCAACAACGCCAAATTCACGGGGCTTGCGCTTTTTATCGGCGTAAACTTTCTGTCGATCCCGAGCTTTCGCTAAATTGTCTCGAATTTGGAAAATTTTGTTTGTCGTTTCTTGTAGCAACTCCGGACCGGTTAGTTGCGAGTGACCGATCTCGTGCCACACAATAGGCGATCGACATCTTCTTCCGTACAATGCCTCGAAGGGTGCCATCTAGATGCTAGCCTGGTAGCTGTTGTTATACGAGAATTCGACCAACGGCAGGTGTTTATCCCAATTACCACCGAAGTCTAGAACACACGAACGGAGCATGTCTTCAAGAGTGCGAATCGTTCTTTCAGTCTGACCGTCGGTTTGTGGGTGGAAAGCGGTACTTAGATTAAGCGCCGTACCGAGTGCCGTTTGAAACGTTTCCCACAATCGTGAAGTAAACCGAGCATCACGATCAGAGATGATGTCACGAGGCGTCCCATGATTACAAATGATCTCGTCGGTGTAGATTCGGGCTAATCGTTCTACCTTGTAGTCTTCTCGTACGGGCAGAAAGTGAGCTGTTTTAGTCAATCGGTCGACTATAACCCAAATGTTGTCGTGACCTGATGACGTGGTTACGAAATCCATAGCTATACTCTCCCACTTCCACATGGGAATTGGTGGTTGTTCGAGTAGGCCAGAGGGTCTTTGATGTTCAGCCTTGATCCTAGCATAAGTTAGGCATTTTCTGACGTAGAGAGCGATATCCCGTTTCATACCCGGCCACCAGTACTTATAGCGGAGATCCTGGTACATTTTGTCAGCACCGGGATGAATAGAATAGCGGGATTTATGGGCTTCGTCCATGATAATCTGTCGCAAATTGGTTCGCTTGGGGATCCAAATTTGGTCTAAAAAGTGGAATATCCCATTTGATTTGCTCACAAGCTGGGCTCCATCGTGGTAGATTCTTTCTTTCTTCAAAGTGCGTTCGTTGAAACATGCATGCTGAGCGTCGCGGATGAGAGTTTCGAGGTTGGGCTGGGCTTGAACATTACAAGTGCTAAGCAGGTAGCTCCGTCTGCTAAGTGCGTCAGCAACAACATTTGCCTTTCCTGGGTGAGAACGAATCTTACAGTCGTAATCGTTGAGAAGTTCTACCCATCCGCGTTGACACATATTAAGTTCCTTCTGATTAAAGATATGTTGTAGGCTCCTATGATCGGTGAAGATCGTACACTTAGTACCATACAGGTAGTGTCGCCAAATCTTTAATGCAAAAACAACCGCGCCTAGCTCGAGATCATGGGTTGTATAGTTCTTCTCGTGGATTTTGAGCTGACGAGAATCGTAAGCTATGACCTTGTCCCGTTGCATGAGAACGCAACCAAGACCAAGGTTGGAAGCATCACAGTAGACAATGAAATCTTCGTTTCCGTCTGGCAACGTGAGAACAGGAGCATTGCAAAGCATGTGTTTGAGGGTTCGAAAGGCAGACTCTTGTTTGGTTCCCTAGACAAAAGGCTGATCCTTATGCGTAAGAGAGGTAAGCGGTACAGCGATCTTTGAGAATCCTTCAATAAATCGTCGATAATAGCCCGCTAGTCCTAGAAAAGAACTGACTTCGGACGGGTTCTTAGGCGTAATCCAACTCTTGACAGCTTCAATCTTTGCAGGATCGACGTGAATGCCCTGACTATTAACAATGTGCCCCAGAAACTGAACCTCCCCCAACCAAAATTCACACTTGGAGAATTTGGCGTAGAGTTGGTTCCCCTGGAGTAACTCGAGAACCAAACGTAGATGTTGCGCGTGTTCGGCTCTCGAATTGGAATAGATCAAGACATCGTCGATGAATACGATGACGAAACGGTCGAGATATGGTTTACACGCGCGATTCATTAGATCCATGAAAACCGCTGGTGCGTTGGTTAGGCCAAAAGGTATGACAACGAATTCGTAATGGCCGTATCGAGTGCGAAACGCGGTTTTGGGTATATCCTCCTCTTGAATGCGTAGCTGATGGTAACCTGAACGTAGATCGATCTTCGAGAAACACGTAGCGCCTTGTAGTTGATCAAACAAACCGTCGATACGAGGCAGAGGGTAGCGGTTCTTGATAGTTAACTTATTCAATTCCCGGTAATCGATGCACATCCGGAACGACCCATCCTTCTTTTTGACGAAAAGGACTGGTGCGCCCCAAGGAGAGGTGCTCGGGCGAATAAAGCCTTTTTCAAGTAATTCCTGGAGTTGGGTTGAGAGTTCGCGCATTTCGGACGGCGCGAGTCGATAAGGAGCTTTGGCAATAGGATTAGCTCCAGGAATGAGGTCAATGCGAAAGTCGATATCACGACTTGGCGGTAGTCCGAGAAGGTCCTCTGGAAAAACTTGAGGGAATTCTCGAACCACAGGAACGTCTTTCACTTCTTTCTTCTCTTTCTTTTCCTTCTCCGCTGCTACAACGTTAGCCAGGAAAGCCCTGTATTCCTTGCGGAGATACTTGCTAGCTTGCAGTTATGACATGAGCTTGAGCCCCTTTGAAGTAGTATCACCGTATACACACAATAAGTCACCATTCGCGAGCGAGAAACGAATCATTTTGTCGAAGCACACAACTTCAGAATGGTTTTCCCGGAGAAAATTCATGCCTACTATGACGTCAAAACTTCCGAGTTGCATCGGAATAAGGTCGATTGGGAAGATGTGATTGTTGAGCTCAAGAGTGCAATCACGGATAACGGAATTGACAGCAACGGTTCTTCCGGTAGCGACTTCAACATCGAATGCCGAGGTGAGTTGGGAATGTTTACGACTAAGGAGTTTCTCAAATTCGAGCGACACAAAGCAGTTATCGGCTCCAGTATCAAACAAACATGAAGCATAAATACCATTCACAAGGAACGTACCATTGACCACGTTGTTGTCGGCCTGGGCTTGACGCACGTTGAGATTGAAAGTTCTGGCGCGTGCGGCCTGTTGTTGTTGCTGCTGTTGTTGTTGCTGCTGTGGCTGCTGTTGCTGAGGCTCTTGTTTCACAACCCTGTTTGGGCATACGTTGGCGAAATGGTTCGGGTCACCACATGAGAAGCAGGCTCTGGCTTTGACTGCGGGTACCGGAGGTGCTTGCTGACCCTGTGGGGCAGTGAGTAGAGCTTGATTGACAGGAGCTTGACGAATACGGCAATTGGCAGTAAAGTGGCCGTACACATTGCAATGAGCACAGAAGCGGCATTGAATAGCAGTCGGGTGGTGGTAGGTGCAAGTAGGGCAGAGCGGGTGTGGCCCAGTGTACGCACGCTTTGCAGGTCGTGCATTGGCCACAGGCGCCGCTACTTCACACTGTTGGGTAGGTGCAGCTTGAATCGGTGCAGCAGTAATCGCACAGTTCTTGTTGGTGGAGCTGTTTTTTCTCTTGTTCTTTCTCTTGTGGCTTGATGAGATGGGTTCAGCAGTTGGTGCGGTAGCTTGATGTAGATGCTTGGAAGTCTTATCCCATACCCCAGCCTTAACCCGTTTGTCGTTGATCTCAGCGGCCAACAGATAAGTTTCCTCGATCGTTGTAGTCTTAGCCGCTTGCACGAAATCAGCAACGCAGTCGGGCAAGGCTCGGATATACTTCTTGATGGTCATGTCGGGAGTCTTGACTTGATCGGGACAGATAATGCTGAGCTGCTTGAAACGAGCAGTGAGACCAACATTGTCACCATCCTTCTGTTGTATGTGCCAAAATTCATCTTCCAGCTTTTGACGTTCGTGAGGAGGGCAGAATTCCTCTAGCATAACTTCCTTGAGCTCGTCCCACGACAGACCGTAGGCTGCATCGTTCCATCGCTTGTTCCTCTCGGCCGTCCACCAGTCTAGAGCACGGGACTGAAAGATAAAGGTGTACAAAAAAACTGATTACGCAACTGAAACCGAAAAATTAACCAAAACCGGTTGTTGGAAAAACCAGTTTTTTTGTAACCGGTTCGGTTACAAACCGGTTAGACCGGTTATGGAGCGGTTATCGAGTTGGGCTTAAATATCGGTTATAAAACCGATTATACACAAAACCGGTTTAAAAACTGGTTAGACATAAAAACCGGTTATAAAAACCGGTTAGAACCGGTTAACTGTAAACGGCTATATATAAACCGGTTATAAAAACCGGTTAATGGGCCAGATCTGCAGAAAACGGTAATGTGACCGTTGGGACTCAAAACTAGCCGTTTTTTTTGTTTTTTTTTTTGCCAAAAATTCATCTCCAATTACTATAAAAGGGTGTTGGGTGTTTTGGTTCAATCACGCCATTCTCTAATCTCCTAAATCTCATAAAAACGCTCACTTTTCTTATTCGATAATTGTGAAAAAAAAAACATGGCAAGCTCTAGTGCTCATGATTCGGTCAATGTTGGCGAGTCTACAACCGACACGGTTGTTCGTGTTCTTCCAACGAAGCGCAACCCCGAAGTTTGGTCACATTTCGATTTGTGCGAGATGGCGAGCGGACCGAAAAAAGCGCGTTGTCATCATTGTAATGGTTTTTACGCCGTTGGGGCAAACACCACCTTGAAACAACACATCGAAAAACCGTTTTGTAGGGCGTTGAAACAACAAACCGCTAGTGGTCAAGCTTCCATGGCAAGCGACGCTACTTTGTTCGCCTACAATTTCGATATGGCAAGGGAGGAAATGGCGAAGTTTGTAATCCAAGAAAGTTTGCCGTTCAACCATTTCGACAACCAACGCTACACCAAAATGGTTTAAAGAACTCTCCAACCGCGATACACTCATGTAAGTCGCGCTACTCTTAGGAGGGATTGTTTAAGAATGTGGAAAAAGGCTAAACTTGAATTAATTTCTTATTTTGAAAAATTAGAAACCGGTGTTAACTTGACTAGCGACGTTTGGTCCGCACCGCACGGTTCACCCGACTCGTATATTTGTGTCACCGCCCATTGGATTGAACCGGCGACGTGGCAAATGATGAAACGCACCATTTTGTTTAAACTCTTTGATTACCCTCACACCGGTGAAGCTATATATAAAGCTATCGACAAATGTATTAAAACATACAAATTGGAAAAAAAGATTTTTTCGATAGCTTTTGATAACGCCTCAAACAACACGCTTTCGGTCACGCATTTAAGGTTAAAGTACACTCCGATTTGTGAGGGTATTTTTTTCCATAGTCGATGTGTCGCACACATCATAAATTTGGTCGTTCAAGACGGTTTAAAGGTTATTGAACGACAAAAAGAATCTTTCAAACAAATGTTACGTCATATATATAGTCATACGCAAAGGCATTCAAAATATATTAAAATGTGTAAGGAAGCGGGTCGAGTATGCTACGGACCAAATTGGGACGTCGCTCATCGATGGAACTCGACTTGCACCATGTTTGAAAAGGCTATTTTGCAAAAAGAAAGTTTAATAGAATTTCATAACCTTTTGTCGAGTCGTGGAAAGGTTTCGTCTTACCACCAATCGAATTGGGGGCTTATTGAAACGGTTACACAAGTGCTTCAAGTTTTCAAAACATCAACAAAGACTTTATCGGGGGTTTACTATCCAACTAGTTCATTGGTACTTCACAATTTGTTTAAAATGTGTAGAAAATTAAACGAGTTGTCGGGGAGAGGTAGACCATATTGTGATATGGTAGATACGATGAAGGAAAAACTAAGAAAATATTTTAAAGAGCTACCCGCGGTTTTCACTTGTGCCGCCGCTTTAAACCTTTGCTTTAATATTTTTGGAACCGGTTCTTTGATTGAAAAAATTACAAACGAGTTGAATTTAAACACCGTAGAAGAACCAAACTTTGGCGAAGCCGCAAAAACTCGTTTTAATGAACAACTTTCAAAAATGTTTGATGTTTATGTAACAAAATATGGGCATATCTCGTCACACATTCACGAGTCAATGAGAAATGCCGCTTTCGGCGAAGGTTCATCAACTATGGAAGATGACGATTTGTATGTTTACAACTATTTGTATGATGAATCGAGTCAAATGCAACGTGGTAACACTAGTAGTAGCGAACTCGGTCGATATGGTGAGTCGAACTTTCTACGAACAATGACTTCACAAGACTTTAAAAATTTTGATTTGTTGGGTTGGTGGAAAAGTAAGGAAGAACAATTTCCGATCTTAGCCACAATGGCCCGAGATTTACTAACGGTCCAAGCTTCCACGGTAGCTTCGGAAAGTGCTTTTTCTATAAGTGGTAGGGTGATTTCGATACGGAGGACTCGACTAACATCAAAGGCGGTTGAGATGTGGATTTGCTTGAAAGACTACTTGGATGCGGCGGAGAGATGTCAACATATACGCTCACTCGAGGGTGAATTAGATTACGAAGCCGAAGTGTACGAAGACGAGGTTCGAAACGAAATGACAACCCCAATGACCGAAGAAGAAGCCGAACTAGATGAATTACTACGCAATAGTTCGAGTTCGGGTTCGGCCGAAGAAGATTAGACGCGGTTCAAGATATATTACTATTCTTGTCCCACTAAAAAAATATATATACTAGTGTGGACCTTCGTGCGGATTAATATTTGAAGTTTAAGTATTTTTCGTTGTTACGCTTTAGCTTCTTATTTCCGTATGTTATGTAAAACCGTTTGTTCGTAGACTTAATGATATTATGTTTTGACTTTTTACACTTGCATTGTTTTTTTACAAAAAAAACTGCTGTTTTTATACAAAAAAAAAACAGTTAAAAAAGCTGCTGTTTTTTTACAAAAAAAAGCCCAGAAAACAGTTTAAAAAACTGCTGTTTTTTTACAAAAAAAAAAAGCCCACAAAACAGTTAAAAAACTGCTGTTTTTTTTTTTTAAAGCCCACAAAAACAGTTAAAAAAACTGCAGTTTTTTTTAAAAAAAAGGCCCAAAAAACAGCATTCTGCTGCGCAGACCGGTTTTTTTCCGGTTTTTTTTAACCAGTTACAACAACCGGTTTTTTTAATCAGTTTTTATAATCAGTTATCAAAACCGGTTAATATATAAACCGGTTATAAACCGATCAGAACCGGTTGGTACCGGTTATGGTTTTCGAGTTTTTGAAACCGGTTAAAACCGGTTACGGTTTAAAAAAAACCGGTTTACGATTGTGCAAAAAAAACCGGTTCGGTTAAAAAACCGAAACCGGTTTCTTAAAAAAACCGATTTGTACATCTCTACTGAAAGACGCCGGTAGCATTCAGAGTTCGAAGGTCATCAGGGCAACCACTCTGTGGCAGAGTGACCTCGATCAAGTCAAACCAGTGAAATAGTGCAGTGGGACCTCCTTCGCCAGTGAATTCTTTTGGCCCACACGACTTGAATTGTTTGAAACTGAAGGGCCTTGCGGCGGTCTTAGGAGCTTCGATTCTCGATTCCTCTTATGATTTGCTGGCATTCTCATAGACATCACTCACGGCCTTTGCTACGCTTTTTGCGATGATGGAAGCAGGGCGGTTGTCCCTCTTTTCCTGACGAGAGAGCATATGACGGGATCCAGACGACATTGTCTGCAAGAGACATCGCCACGGAACTCAACACATTGTATTCGAATCTCACCTCACACGTCTACTACTTACTAAAGCGCAGGAACACGTATAATTACGGAAATACTTAACATGAAATCACATAATCACATAAGCACATAGGGCACATAGTCACAAAATTCCTAGGCACGTAGAGCAAAGAAGTGTTTTCACACAAGAGGCAGTCAGATTACAGAAACCTAACATTCAAATCTCGTGAGTGTTCGAATATAGTATAGTGCGAGCGATTTGTTAGCGATTTGAGGTAGAATAGCAGTGCGAGTCGTGTGTGTCGATTGAAGCTGATGCACAAATCGATTAATTCTTCAAAATTTAGCGCATAAACAGGTAGAAGCACATAAAAAACACATAAAATCAACAAATTATCGTAGTCAGCAATAGCGGCTTGGATTTGAAACACATAAAATCGAGGGAGAGATAGATTGTATGCGGCTAGTAGACTTCGACTATCCAAAGTAATTCAACTATTCACAAGGATCCGCTGTGCACGTTTGACCTCCAGGAGTATGCCCTGGCCTCGATTCTTGGGCGTTGGCACACATCCCGTTGGTTCCATCGTGTCTTCAGATCGTTGGAGTCCGTCGAATCTTTGGTGAGAGTTTCGTAAAATGCTCAGAACAAGTCGTCAAGGTTAGGGTTTCACCCCTGGCTTAACAACTCCGTCCCTATTTTGGTAAAATAGAGGAGATTATTCATCAAAATATGGGTTTCACCCCTAGTTTGGCATAATTTTCTTGCTTGTAGTTAAAATACGAGTTGAGTAAGCAATTTTAGTCGAGAGTTTGCGGTTTTCACACCTATTCTCAACCTTGTTGCCTACTCATAGTTGAAAATTCAAGTGCAGGAATAGTGCAGTATAAGCAAAGGTAGTGAAGAATAGGTACGTACGAAATTCCTATTAAACGTACTCAAGTCGGTCTTGTTGGTTCTTAACTATAGTCTAGGTATTTAAGACTCCGACCCGGACTAGGTCGAGTCTTGCCTAATTCCCTATAGTTATGGCTCTGATACCAATCTGTCACACCCCAACCGATGGCGGAGTCATCGGGGCATGGCACTGAGCGAAACAAATTGTCCAGAAGTTTCCACAACAATTATCATAACTATTCAATTTAAATAATACGTCCCATACCGTATCTCAAACAGTCAAATAATTATTACAGACAAGCATCAAGACATATATTCTGTTCCGACAACTCAGATTTTAAATAAGTAGCAATTGTTTATCTGCTTCTAGAGACCCCTAATTCGTTATCTACAGACAACTATTTGTTGGGCTCTAGAGCTTTATTCTAGCTTCCATTTCCTACCACACATGCATCCTAAGCACCTGTCACATACGTTAAAATAAAAGTCAATACATATAATGTAAAGGTGAGCATACAAGTTTGATAATAGCATATAGAGTCGAATTCGTTTAGGCATAACCAGTACGTACACATAGTGAAATGAAGCACGTTAGTTATCGACATAGATCCATCGATACCAATGACTGCAGGTTGACTGCCTGAGGCAGTTCTCAATACAGGATTACCACCGTAATCCATGCAAGTAAAAGATCCTTAACAACCCCCGTGTGAATGGGTGCTGAGTCCAAACTATAGTACTATCGTTGCTAAGGCAGGTAGACAGCATTCCATGTGTAAACATAACAAACAAGCATTCATGAGCCACGTATAACATGCATTAACGGTTAGCGTTCAAATAGTTTGAGTAGTGTGATATTTGTAGTTTGAATATTCGTAACGTATGTAACACCCAAAAGTGCTTAAAGCAAAAAGGGATCGAGTATACTCACAGTGATTATGGATTGAAGGGAGCGCTTAGCGAGTACGGTTAGCCTGAATAGATTCGATAGTATAACGATAAGGAAACGAAAACAAATGAAGGTGGGTCGAATGGTAGTTTGATCGGATGGTAATCCGTGCGGATGGTAATCCGTGCGGATGGTAATCCGTTCGGGTGGTCATTCGTGCGGATGGCAATCCGTTCGGATGACGATTCGAGTGGATTGTTTCTTCCTATGCTAAGGATGTGTTTGTGTATGATGGCTTGTCCTTTGAAGTTTTCGTTGTAGCATTTTGAGAACAAATAAGTATCTCTATCTTTCTAGTCGATCGATCGGATGACCCGCCGTGCTTATGGCAATTCATTCGAATGGTAATTCGGTCGATTGGTAACTTGAGGATGAGGTCACTCATTGAAAACAAGTTCATTACATACGTGTCATTCGATCGAATAGCAATTCGATCGAATGTCAATTCGTGCTATGAACATGTTAAAAGAATTGTTAAGTCTTTTAAAGTCTTAGTATCTCATGATCCGAAGAGTAATCCTTTCAAAGGGTCGTTCGATCGGATTGCAATTCGTTCAATACCCAAACTTTAATTAAGATTGTTTTAAAAGTGGGACCCAAGTGTAATCCGTTCGAGTGGCAATTCGTTCGGGTCGCCAATCCAGTCGAATGGTAATCCGGTCGAATGGCAATCCGTTCCGATTGTCCTGTTCGTTCTACACTTGGTCGTTTTGAAGGTTTGTCGTTATGTCGAGTCACTTTGACAACGTGTTAGCCAACAGAACCCTTCGCTCGACCCAGTTGACCAACCTGACCAGTAATCACCCTAGTCCTGCCGGTTACCGGCTCGAGACGGTTGTTCTTGACTAGCCCGGAATCGGTAGTCTCGTGAGTGGAATCTATGTCTGAGTCGGCACAACACTAAGGGAGAGTAGGAGGCTAGGTCAGAACCTGATTCTACCGGTTTTGAGTGTTTTAAGTGTAAAAAGTGTCGAAAGAAAGTTAAAACCATCCCTCGATCCTTTTTCACCACACTTGTGTCGAGATCCTTACAAGATCTTAGTGGAAATCGGTTAGATCTAAGTTGTTCTCAGTGGATTGAGGTCAAACATGAAGTTCTTGAAGAACACATGATGACGTCACCCTAGAACACTCGAAATCTAGTGATTTCACGGTTAAAAATTAAGATTTAAGAGGTAGAAAGGTGTAGAAGTGCGTGTAGATCAAGAAAGTACAAGATTTAGGGCGAGATCTTACCTGGATTGAGAGAAATCTGAGAAAAGGTTGAGTTAAGCGTGCTGGTCGAACAGGGATTTCCTAAATTGGAAATAATGACAATGACAGGGGTATTTATAGGATGCCAAAAGAGGAAAGGGCTGTTCGGTCGAATGGCATATCGCCTGGTGACTGTCCGGTCGAATGGCGATTCATTCGGATTGCACCTGTCCTCCTTCCTCAAGTGGCTATCCGGTCGGATTGCTATTCGTTCGGATGGTGATCCGGTCGAATGGCAATCCGGACGGATGGCACTTGGTTCAAGATTTTGATGCGACGAGTTTCGGTGTTTCGATTCAGATTGCGAGCGGTTTGATTTGATAGGGTTTCCTAGTCAAATTACTTTCAGTCCCAACTACTTCGTAATTTGCGTAGTCCATTTTCCACTTTCTATCCTAGTTCGATCGTGGATTGAGTTCGAGTTCGATAGCAATCGAGTTAGATTTCGAGTTCGATTGAGTTCGCTTGATTACCACAACATAACATAACATAACATAAACATGCACAGGTAACACGTAAGGCACACACACACGTATAATCAATAAGTAAAATACATGATTTGAGTTGCGGTTCGATGTCGATTCGATTAACATAGCTTGATTGTTACTTGATTAACTTTATCGCATTGTTACCGCCTATAGTTCACAGTCGTAGTTCGATTGAATATCGTTTAACACACGTCGATTATTGTCATTAACAACACTTACTCCACATAATATAATTAAAAACAAGAAGTTTCTACGAGTTGAGTTACGCGAAATCGGTCGTTGACTTAGACCTTGACTTTGACTTTGACTTGTGAAAACACGGGGTATTACATAGGGCCTAAGTAGACATCTATTAGAGCTTTGGATTGTACCCCGCGCGCGGGTCCTGTACGCCTCATGGTTCGGTGGCAGTCTGCTGAAGACGGAGGTCTCTTCTTGTCTGTATGTGGAATCCTCTTCTTCATTGTTATACTTCCATTCTTTGTTGATGTTGCGCGGCCTTAGCCGACTGCTCAATGGGGGTTTCTTCTATTGGTGAGTATGTTGTTCATAATTGCTCTCCGTTTTGTCGTATGTATCGCGCGTGTCATGCGCGCTTTGCCTCCTTATCGTGGATGACCTTTCATGATGTTGCGTCCGCGCGTGCGCGTGCTGTGGAGTTTGACTGCTCACTTGTCGTGGAGCTGGAGTTACGAAAGGAGACGGCTGTGCTTGCGTTTGGTGAAGTGCTTGTTGTGCGCTTAGTTGCGCATAGAGCAAATTCAATGTTGCTTGTGACTTGGTGTACCAGGAAGCGAGAGTTTCTCCTTCTGGAAATCCCAGTAATGCTGAGACATTTGGTTGTGTTGGTGCCGATGGTGCTGAAGGGCCAGCACCATGGCTTGGATTTTGAGTGCCGAGAGTGGTCTGATTGATCACCCGGGAAGTACTTCCAAAGAAGTTAGGGATTCCGTCACTTGCTAACTCCTCTCTGACGGGCTCGTCCCTTTGGTGGCCTTGGATGTGCACGTTGTCCGTAGCCAGACCAAACGGAGAGTTTTCTCCGTCCATCTGAAAGGAGGGGTTTGGTTCAGCCTTTGAAGAGTGTTTTCAAAGAGAAAAGAGATGAAAATGGTTGTAAAAAATGCGGTGGGCGCCAATGATGAAACACTGGTTAACACGAGGTTATCCCAGCTGACTGTCTCGTGGATTAAGGGTTCAATCTCTTCCTCCACTCGCCGTTAGCTGATGTCCTACAAAATAGAACACCAGTGACTCGCCACAAGAAGGGTGATGAAACACCGGTTAACACGAGGTTATCCCAGCTGACTGTCTCGTGGATTAGGGGTTCAATCTCTTCCTCCACTCGCCGTTAGCTGATATCTTGCAAAACAGAACACCGGTGACT